>OZ010598.1:8548917-8553917 GCA_963932145.1 Acanthosepion lycidas
AACCTTCATCAGGACAATATTCATTAAAATGCAATTAACATATTCAGTTCAACATGACAAAGACGATGGACATAAAAACAAAACTTATCCAAAACAGATAACTGAAAATTTTAAATGATCAGCTTTCCGTTTAAGCGTGGTCACGTTGTCGTCAAATGGGCGACGCTTCAAAACGTATTCCTAAAATTTAAGTATTTTGAATGAAAACGAAAAAATGAAAAGAATTCTATTATGATGGAAAATTGTATGTACGCTTATCGAGCATTAATCTTGCTAAAAAAGGGGAAATACTAAAGAAACCAGGTCTAGCATTCACCGTGCGTGAGATGGATATTATACCTGCTTCATAAATCCTCCTAAGATTTTTATTATGAAAATATTTTAAAATCTTCACGGAATCAAAATCGAAATTATGATCTGCTTTAGTTATGTGTACAACTAAAGCATTGTTCAAATTTCCGAGGCGAATATCTCGTTTATGTTCGAAAACACGAGATTTTACGGACCTACATGTTTCACCCACATATTTTAGGTGACAGTTTTTGCATGAGATTTGGTAGATGCAAGCATCGGATGTAATATGTTGTTTGCTGGTGCTATTTAATAAATTACGGATAGTTCTAGTAGGTAATATTGTAGTTTTAATTTTTAACGCGTTTAAATTATTGGAAATACGTTCGGTCAAATGATTATTTGGAAGAAAGATGCGATCAAAAGAATTTTTATCAGGAGCAGCTGAAAGTGTACCTTTCATTGCTGTAGTTGTAGTGGCCTTCGGGGGGTCATTCTGCGCTGATGAGTAAATTTTCAACGCTTTATTTTTAGCTTTCTGTAATAATTGTCTCGGATACGAAAGATTTGAAAAGATATCCTCAATATATGTGAATTCATCATCTAAATATTTTGCTGAACAGATGCGAAGAGCCCTTAAATAGAATCCAATAATAATGCCCCTCTTAGTGTTAGTATCATGGTGAGAGTAAAAATGTAAATAGTCATTTTTACATGTGGGTTTACGATATACTTTAAATTCTAATTTATTTTTATTTTTAATGAGTAGTATGTCTAAAAAGGGTAAAGAATTATTAGACTCAAGTTCATAGGTAAATTCTATAGTAGGTTCTATTTTATTTAATCTATCAGTAATCTTGTTTAAATCATGTTTATGTGGGTAGATAAATAAAATGTCATCGATGTATCGGAAGTAATGTGTATCAGGTGGAATGACATTTTTAAAAGGTCCAGATTCAAGAAATTCTAGAAATATGCATGCTAGGAATCCAGAGAGAGGACTCCCCATCGGTAAACCAAATTTTTGTTTATAATAAATATTATTATACTGGAAGAAACAATGTGAAGTGCAAAGTATGCATAATTTGATGCATTTCGAGATAGAGATAGGTAGCTTAAAGTCAATTTTCATAAGGTGGTTCTCTAATTGTTTAATACATTTATTAACAGGTATATTAGTAAATAACGATTTGATGTCTAAGCTAGCTAGGGATTTGTTACCTATATCAATATTTCTCAACCTATTTAAAAGAGAGCCTGAATTCTTTATATGTGCGTTACTTACAGTGCCCAGAATTGGAGTTAGAAATTTAGTTAAATATCTAGCGATATTATGAGGAGCTGAGCCTATACCCGAGATGATGGGCCTTAATGGAATGTTAGGCTTATGGGTTTTGGGGAGGCCATAAATTTTAGGGACGGTGGGGTGGTAGTTAATAAGGGAAAGCCAAATTTTATCTTCATTACATATGAGTTTCTTATAGGACCTGTTGAATTCTTTTAGATTCTTAGAAACTTGTATAGGGGAGATCTGTTCATAAGTGTCTCTATCATTAAGCAAGTCCAACATTTTCTGGTTGTAAACAGTGGTATCCATGACAACAACACCGCCTCCTTTATCAGAAGGAGATATAATGATATTATTATTCAATGACAAGGATTTTAAGGCATTCATATACCTCTTAGGTAAAGTGAATTCCATATTTTGGCCATCAATAGAGGCAGCTAAAATGCCTTGGGTAAAACCTTTATGGAAGTCAGAATCACTGTGTTTGTAGTTTATATTTATAAGTTTGGTAATATTGAAGTCTTTTGAACCAGTTGCAAACTTTAGACCAAAGCTAAGGGCTTCAGTCTCTAAAGTGCTAAGTGTGGTATTGGAGATATTGGTGACCAGATCCATTCTACCCATATTCTTCCAACAGCTACGATCACATAAAGTATGGAGTTTTAGTTTTAAACTCCTGATGTGTTTATGATTAATTCTGGTCACTTCGGATCGAAGTCTCTCAGCTGTGATGCGAGACATGCTGTTTTTCAACTTTAGTTCACGTCCTAGAAGTGTGGCTTTTAAAAAGGTTTGTTCTTCGGAAAACTTTAAATCTTTTACTGATGATTCCAAGTAGACTTTGATATAGTCAGGGAAAATATGTGAAGATGATTTCAGAATATTAGATAAGCCCGATGGAACGATTTTCTCATATATACAGTTCGTTAAGAAATCCTTTCTGTTCTTGTAGGAATATGCGGTGACCAATAGATGTTTATATTTTCGGATGAGCTTGAAGTCTTCCATGTTAATGTTATAAAGTGAATTCAGGTTTGTATTTCCAGTAGACAGTATGTAAGCAAATATAAATGGATATAAATCCGACAGAATGGAGAAAAATATTTGGAAAAAACAAACAAAAATCCTTAAATGCAATTAAGTTGTTTTAATATGAATGAAATGTCAACGTCTGACGTTTCGGTTTAATAAACCTTCATCAGGACAATATTCATTAAAATGCAATTAACATATTCAGTTCAACATGACAAAGACGATGGACATAAAAACAAAACTTATCCAAAACAGATAACTGAAAATTTTAAATGATCAGCTTTCCGTTTAAGCGTGGTCACGTTGTCGTCAAATGGGCGACGCTTCAAAACGTATTCCTAAAATTTAAGTATTTTGAATGAAAACGAAAAAATGAAAAGAATTCTATTATGATGGAAAATTGTATGTACGCTTATCGAGCATTAATCTTGCTAAAAAAGGGGAAATACTAAAGAAACCAGGTCTAGCATTCACCGTGCGTGAGATGGATATTATACCTGCTTCATAAATCCTCCTAAGATTTTTATTATGAAAATATTTTAAAATCTTCACGGAATCAAAATCGAAATTATGATCTGCTTTAGTTATGTGTACAACTAAAGCATTGTTCAAATTTCCGAGGCGAATATCTCGTTTATGTTCGAAAACACGAGATTTTACGGACCTACATGTTTCACCCACATATTTTAGGTGACAGTTTTTGCATGAGATTTGGTAGATGCAAGCATCGGATGTAATATGTTGTTTGCTGGTGCTATTTAATAAATTACGGATAGTTCTAGTAGGTAATATTGTAGTTTTAATTTTTAACGCGTTTAAATTATTGGAAATACGTTCGGTCAAATGATTATTTGGAAGAAAGATGCGATCAAAAGAATTTTTATCAGGAGCAGCTGAAAGTGTACCTTTCATTGCTGTAGTTGTAGTGGCCTTCGGGGGGTCATTCTGCGCTGATGAGTAAATTTTCAACGCTTTATTTTTAGCTTTCTGTAATAATTGTCTCGGATACGAAAGATTTGAAAAGATATCCTCAATATATGTGAATTCATCATCTAAATATTTTGCTGAACAGATGCGAAGAGCCCTTAAATAGAATCCAATAATAATGCCCCTCTTAGTGTTAGTATCATGGTGAGAGTAAAAATGTAAATAGTCATTTTTACATGTGGGTTTACGATATACTTTAAATTCTAATTTATTTTTATTTTTAATGAGTAGTATGTCTAAAAAGGGTAAAGAATTATTAGACTCAAGTTCATAGGTAAATTCTATAGTAGGTTCTATTTTATTTAATCTATCAGTAATCTTGTTTAAATCATGTTTATGTGGGTAGATAAATAAAATGTCATCGATGTATCGGAAGTAATGTGTATCAGGTGGAATGACATTTTTAAAAGGTCCAGATTCAAGAAATTCTAGAAATATGCATGCTAGGAATCCAGAGAGAGGACTCCCCATCGGTAAACCAAATTTTTGTTTATAATAAATATTATTATACTGGAAGAAACAATGTGAAGTGCAAAGTATGCATAATTTGATGCATTTCGAGATAGAGATAGGTAGCTTAAAGTCAATTTTCATAAGGTGGTTCTCTAATTGTTTAATACATTTATTAACAGGTATATTAGTAAATAACGATTTGATGTCTAAGCTAGCTAGGGATTTGTTACCTATATCAATATTTCTCAACCTATTTAAAAGAGAGCCTGAATTCTTTATATGTGCGTTACTTACAGTGCCCAGAATTGGAGTTAGAAATTTAGTTAAATATCTAGCGATATTATGAGGAGCTGAGCCTATACCCGAGATGATGGGCCTTAATGGAATGTTAGGCTTATGGGTTTTGGGGAGGCCATAAATTTTAGGGACGGTGGGGTGGTAGTTAATAAGGGAAAGCCAAATTTTATCTTCATTACATATGAGTTTCTTATAGGACCTGTTGAATTCTTTTAGATTCTTAGAAACTTGTATAGGGGAGATCTGTTCATAAGTGTCTCTATCATTAAGCAAGTCCAACATTTTCTGGTTGTAAACAGTGGTATCCATGACAACAACACCGCCTCCTTTATCAGAAGGAGATATAATGATATTATTATTCAATGACAAGGATTTTAAGGCATTCATATACCTCTTAGGTAAAGTGAATTCCATATTTTGGCCATCAATAGAGGCAGCTAAAATGCCTTGGGTAAAACCTTTATGGAAGTCAGAATCACTGTGTTTGTAGTTTATATTTATAAGTTTGGTAATATTGAAGTCTTTTGAACCAGTTGCAAACTTTAGACCAAAGCTAAGGGCTTCAGTCTCTAAAGTGCTAAGTGTGGTATTGGAGATATTGGTGACCAGATCCATTCTACCCATATTCTTCCAACAGCTACGATCACATAAA
>OZ010598.1:8558917-8581417 GCA_963932145.1 Acanthosepion lycidas
AAAAATAATATATATATATATATATATATATATATATATATATATATATATATATATATATATATATATATATATATATATATATGGTATGTATATTTCCTTTCACATTTAAGTATCTCACATTGTGACAACAGAAGGTTCTCCAAGAAAGTTGGAATGTAAAAACCAGGACGCAAATTTACCGTGGATGACTTGGCCCTTTCCATGTATTTTTTGCTTTAATAAATTACTTACTCTTTGTGTAAAAATTCTGTGTAACACATTTATATATATATATAAGTACATATACGTGTACCTACGTTTTGGTGTGCGACTACAGTTTCGCTGGATTAACAGCACGTCGGGCACAAGGTCTATATTGTTAAAAGTAAACAGATGGTTTATGAGAGTATCAGCACACGCGTATATTTTTGCTTATATCTAACCGCTTGATTTATCTATCTTATAACTAACTATATATATATATAATATATATATATATATATATATATATATATATATATATATATATATGAGAGACAGATAGGTCCATGTGTGTATGGAAAAATTACGCTTTGTGTTTCATTGGTAGAAAACGCGTCCTTCAAATAGCGAACCACCTTCATACACTTCGTATTCCATTCTATTTTTTTTTTATTCGTCTTCGATTTAGCACACTGTGGCCTAATAAAACTTTTGCCATAAGTCTACGTTGTATTAGTGTTTCTTTTTCTTCAAAAGCTCTAGGAATCAAACAGGGTTCTTAATGGTTAGCCTCGAAACATCAAGTAGTCGACACAAGTGTCATACAGGTTTCTTCAAACTGATAGCATACAAAAACCTTGCTACCCGACTTGTTCCACCAGCTGATCTTGATTCAGCCTCAATAACGTCGTCACGCCAGAATAGAATTATCAGCTAGCGAAATAAACTAACAACTCGGTTATAGTTCAATCTGGTCGTAAATATAAATCCAGCATATTTATTTTTGATAAGTTTCATGCAACAAAAGTCAGGTTAAAACAACTTGGATAATAAGATTGTGTTGAATTTCCTTTTGAAGACGGTAATGTTTGACGAGACAAATATTAGAAAATACGTTTTTATCTGGATTGGAAAATCGAACAATGCTATGCCTCTACTTTAGAGGTGCGTATGCGTATCAAGTTTACGATAATGCCACTAAAGCACAAAGGGGGTTACTGAGGGTGAAAGAGTCTGTGTAAAACTTATTATTAAGGAGAGAGGCTAACAAAAGAAAAAAAAAGAAGATAATTGATACTGACCTGTAAAATTGAGTAGAAAGCAAGAAATTGGAAGAGAGTTCCACAAGCGATTACAGCAAGAGAAGAAACCAGAACTTAGTGTTACATGTAGAAATTTCAACAGTAAAAATGATGAGACCTAACTGCCAATCTAGTACTGAGCTTAAATCCATAAAGTTTCGGTATCATAGGGAAAAGTTCATTAGAGCAATTACCATAAAACTATTTATAGAAAAATAAAAGGAAGCTATTACGGCATTGGGTAAATGATTGATGCCAGGTAAGGACAGATAACATTGCAGATTTTTTACATTTTTAAAAAATGCTGATTACATAGCAGAAGCACTAGATAATTATACTAAGTAACAAGGCGTTACTGAGTGCGAACAATCTGAAAAAATAATTATTAAGGAGAGAGAGACCAGTAAATTAACAGGAATTAAGAAGACAGAAGACGATTGGACAATTTTCATGAATGGGCTCCTGAAGATGGCGACAGCGTACTTGGCCGAAACTTTGTATCCATAATAACATATACAATAATCTAGGTGAGAATATTTAGATTGAATGAATTGAAGCATATTGATGTAATTTGTTTTCCTATTTAACTATCCGGCTACAAAGACGCATCAATCTCAATACAACGAAGCCTAGATCTCCAACTTAGCTTTTGAGTGTGTTGTACGTCTGCTAATAACCTCCTGTCTCTTAAACTATCATCCCATTTAAAAATTAATATACATTCTGTTAAAACTTTATTTTCTTAACAGCTGCTAAATGTAAGGTTGGTCATTTAAACTTAATAATGTCTAAATCATGAGGAACTTGTCAGACGCAATATTTTTGGACAAATAAGAATATTGCGAAAAAATCGTTTTATTATTTTGTTCGTTGACCCTAACAGGGTCCAAAGTGTTCCAAGAAACAGGACTCAAGATAAACCTTTCCAAAACAAAAAATATGATCTGGGATTCGAATGAAAGCAGTGATGGTATATGATGTTCCATAATAAAAATTCAGGATGTGGAATACTTCAAATACTTCGGTGTACAGATAAGATATAACAAATTTAGTATAAAGATAAGGAATTTTAACAGATTAGGCATTGTTCGGTAAAGTTTCGCCCAACACCACAAATTGCTACAAAAAGCATTAACTTAAAAATTCTGGCCGTGTTCCTAAAAAATTCTGGTCAGATCGAGGCTTCAATATGGATATCATGTATGGCGCCAAACTCGTCCAGAAATATCTAAACAGCTGTACACAACCACTACTTCAGATCTATGACTAATAATGACTTTGAGTGAATAAAACATGTAAGTCTTAGCGAAGACGGCTTTTTTCATTTTTTTTTTTAATTCACAGACAGGTGCTACAGAATTACAAAGAACTGTACAAAATAATAGAAACAATTTCACTTGGGGACTTTCAACAGCAGCAACAACTAAAATGGATAGCATATGTAAGTAAAAAAAGAAACGGTTAGGAAGAAATCTCAGTAATGGAAAGATCGATAACAGATACTGGATTTGAGAAACCTATTTTTTAAATGTTATTTTAATTGAAAAATTTTATAAATTTAAGCCTAAAGTAGTAATGGTTGTTCGGCTCGTACATGCCGAATGTTTCCTTATAAGGAAACAAACCAATATTACCATTACTGTCTCTCGAAGATTTTTAAATGATCTCAAGATGAGAATACTCATTGTTCTATTTCTTGAAGGGCTGCATACCATATTACTTTAACATATTATTTGGATACAATTCTTGTATTTCGTATCCATTCAAGTATTAATATCTATCAGTTATTGTCAAAAGATGTTAGACAGCTTCAAATAACTTTTCCATTATTTCATGTCGACGAATCAATCTGAAACGTGAAGATACTTTCACAAACTCAATCAAAAGAAGAGATCCGAAAATAATGTGTCGTCGATTCACAAATCCGTGTTTAGAAAAATATTTGCCATAAATTCTCTGCCAGAAGGAGATAGTTTTCTGGACAAAATCAAAAATGTTTGTTACTTGTAAAATGCCGGTGTCTTCAAGACATCATTTCAAATTATCGGCTATTGATTGAAAATTCCAGGCAAGAAACGTTACACGCGTCCCGAGTGTGCTTTGTAATTTGATAGGCAAATCAAGTTTCGTATAATTATCACACATTTGGAAAACCGACCAGCAACCTGAGCTTACATCACAAGGGCTAAAAGTTAATATCTGGTATCCCTAAGTCAGGGCGAAAATGGCGCATATTGTCTGTGGGGAACGCAAAAATAGATTCGTAGCAACGAATGAATGGCAAAAAAAAGTGCTTGTTTGCTAGTTCTCGGCTTAAAGATAACAACTTTTATCTTCGTGGGTGTATACGAAAATCATTAAGAATATTGACAAACGTATATCTCTAGGGTAGCGGTAGAAAATCATGTTCTAATATATTTGACAATGGTAAAAGCATCCGATATAGACGAGGATTTTAGTTCTTTAATGACAATGGTTCTTTCTTTGTGCCATTTCAAAGAATTATAGAATCATCCTATAAAATTACCACACAAGCAAACTTATCTGTGAGAAGTGCTTGTTACGCATAACACTATCAGCGATAGAGAGTGTTCAGCATCTTTACAAAATTATTTGATGCTTACTCGTTTCCCTTAATTTCACATGACCTAAAGTGTTTTGGGATAACAATATTTCTCTTGTTATATCTAAGTACATAATCTAAGAGACGAAATACAAAACGAATGGGGCTGGCCCGCTACATTGTGCGTGGCATACACGAATAAACATATACTAATCCATTATATATTCACCCAAAGTCTAATCGTCCTCCATCTATAATAAAACACATACCCTCATCCTTAGAATATAGACTTAGTATTGACTCTGCCAATGAAGATAAATTTTATGTACATTGTAATTTTTATAATATTCCTTTTAAAATAGTGTCTATAAATGCCCCGATATGTTATTTCCATATGTTTTATTTTTGTGAGGTCGTGGAAGAAAAGCAATATGGAGATAACAGATGATGAAATTAATATCATCTTAACTGCTAGGAAATCACAATTAGCACTTAACGATTCTACCTGGATTAAGTTCAGGAATGACGATTTTGATGTTCCTATGGGAACATATGATTCAGCCTAGGTTGCTGATCTAGTTTTTTTATTTTATTTTTTTTTTTTTGGATATACTTAGTAGAATTGTAGATCCTAAACTACTAGGCCTATATAGAGATGATGGACTCATTTTTGTTCTCAACAGCAATGGTCCACTTACTGTGAAGTTACAGAAGAAAATAATTAGAGCCTTTAAGTTTTTTAATAATTTTTTTAAAATTATCTTAAATGTTTTCATTTCTTCATTTTTTTCAATCCTTTCTTCATCTAAACTATCTAATTAGGATTGATAGTTAATTTTATATTATTTGCTATCAAGCATATTTTGGTAATTTTCAAAAGGAAAAATATTTTTGGGTTTTTATTATATTACAAATAATCCCATTTTTTTTTTAAATTCCTTTTTTCTTGCCATCCATTATTTTGTCTTCGATTCTTTTTCATAACTCCAACTTCAAGTGTTAGAAATAATATCTAGGTCAAATTTGTGTAAACTTTTTCCCTATAAACCTGACAACATCCGACTCCACTTGTCACCTCTCCGGAGTTTTTTCTGGTTAGCTCAATATCATATTTCCAACGGCTGCCCCATTTTTTAAAAATTAATTTTAAGTTTCTAACATTATATCAGCCCACCATTTGAGTAAAAAATTCTAACGCATAGATGTTGCATGAAATAGTGTATTCTCCAGTATCTGTCTATATCCCTGAGATGAGGTATTATGTACACTATTTACATTATTCGGACTATTGTCCTCATCTTTGTTGCCATATTTATTACGACGTTTCGGCCTTTCAGTATCTGTCTATATTTCTGAGATGAGGTATTATGTACATTATTTATATTATTCGGACTTTGTCGTGATATTTATTACAAAGTTTCGGCTTTCTTAAGTTGGCTGGAATGTCGAACTGAAACTTTTATTTCACTCACTGGAGTAGACTGTTCTAGTTCCATGTACCATGACACAGTGGATAAAGGCGTTGATTAGATCCAGTGACAGGCCCTAATGAGGGTGAGTTTAATACCCGGTTAAGGCAGTGGAGAACTTGGAGAGGGGAATTAACAGGAGATAACTGATATCCATTAGAGATGTCACGTGGAACTAGAACGGTGTATCCTAGTGAGCGAAATAAAGCGTTCAGTTCGACATTCCAACCACCTAATGAAGGCCGGGGCGTACAACGGCCGAAACGTTGTAATAAATATGGGGACAAAGATGAGGACAATAGTCCGAATAATGTAAATAATGTAGACTATTCTCGTCTGGTAATTTTGGATTTAACGACAATCCGTACATATATAATCGTAGACGACATCCAGATGTCATATTTGATACGGATGTAAATTGGCTACAATGTTATACACATTACTCAAATGTTATTTCGTATGAGAGAAGAAATGTAATTTAACAAGATGCTCGACAAACTATATATTCTGCGAGTTAAAAAAAAAAAGTTAAAATTTCTCATTTCTATAGTTGGTAAATAATATGGCCCTTTGAGAAATAAACGGAAGGCCACACATAGATCTAACAAAATTATTTAAATATATACATCATACAAAATAGAATGCAACTGTTAACTAAAGAGTCTTTATATAGGGTGTTAATAAAACCAATCAATGCATGATGTGGAAATGTCAGCCGAACGTCAATCCATCTATAGTACATATTACCGATATTACTACAAGAATAAGGTAAAAATTATACTTCGTTGAAATTTATCTTACTGACAGAAAGATAAGCCTTCTATGGTGCAACAAGTTTTAACTAAAATATAAGCAGCAGCAATAGTCAAATTTCGAAATCTAGCAAGTTTGTAGAGTCAATGGTTTCATAAGCTTACTATTAACTGTTAATTCAAATCTTTGATTTAATAAATTAAATAGTTAAATTGTTATGTCGTCTACGGTTTTAAATCTGTGCCGTTTTACGTGTGATTGCTTCTTACCTTTTGTTTTCCCCTTACTTTGAATATAGCGTGGGCCATTTTGATTGGTTGATCTGAATAAATAAATAAAAAATCCTGCTACTATCTCCTCCCTTTTCTTTCTTACTCTTTTTTCTTGTTCTTCCTTTTCTCGGAAAAAGCGGGTTTATGTTGTTTTAAATCTCAATAAATTGTCTACTCACCAGCTATTTACTAACGCCTGATGAGATGTCTTAATACACATCGAAACATGATTGCGTTTTTACATGTTTCTGATGTAACAGCCTAAAATAAAGAATATTTGTCTACTTTTGTATTGAGCCCGCTCTTAAAATTGAATTTACGAACGTCGGAATTAGATACTATTCGTTCTTTTATATATATATATATATATATATATATATATATATATATATATATATATATATATATAACTCTTTTGTAGTTCAAAAACGGCAATTTAACCTTGCTAACCAGACGCTTCCTCTGTAGCTAAATGGTATAGCACTTCAGGCTATATGGCGGTAGAATACAGGTTCGATTCTTGTCGGGTGACACATATTTTCTTTGAGATTTCTTGGACATTTTGTTGTTAATACTCTTCTTATTATAAAAAGAGCATTTACTTAAATATTTGTATCTATTTAAATAACATAATAAACAAAAAGTCTATTACAATAATTTTCGAACTTTTTTTTGTTGTGTGTATGTATCTAGAGTTACAGAAATGTTTTGTTTTCCAAACACGGTCAGCACATTGCGGCCGTATTCGCAGTTAATATTATTAAGTGGCTTTTTATTTTTTAATTTTAGGGTTTCTATTATGTGTAATTCTTAAACACGTGGATGAGGATATTATCCTTGTATTTTCTACTAGTATGTTTCATATGGAGTCAGGTATGTGGGTGTGTGTGTGTTTAAATGCGTTCTGTTGGTGTTGTGGTCGATTATGTGTAACGTATGTCTTCTGAATAGGCATGTGACAGTGTGACTGATAGAAGTATTTGGGATTGGTTTTATCAGGAACACAGTTCCTAATTTGTCTGTCGTCATTAACGAATGCGATATACATACATATATACACTCATACATACATTCATATATATTATATATATATATAACAGTTTATACATGGAAATGGAAATTTCTATGTGACTGGCCTCAGTCTGATCTTCACTTATTTTGCAAAACTCACATTCACCATGAAACTGTTTAAATCTCTGACATTGAGTCATCTTCCTCCATCTGTATAGCATATTTTTTTTTAAATTCACTTTGAATTACTAACTTTGGAGTTGGTAGGAATATATAATACAGTAAATGCTGTGATTTGAAACAACAGACGCTGTTTTACAGAAGGATGCTGAGGATTTCTTGGACGGAACTAGGAGAGTTTAACCCCTTTCAAGACGTAGTTGTGTATATAAGTGTTTTATGGAAAGTGTGTTTTTCATATAACATCCAATATCCAGCAACAGAAGTGTTTATATGTTGATCTTCATTCTTTTTATGTCCCAGGGAACTTGAAACGAGTCTAATTATCAATTATCAACTCCTACATCTGGTAGAGGTGTTAGGGAACGCTTGAGTACTTCAAGATGCCTCAGTTTTTTAGAAACTCTATTGAAAACAACTAAAAACATTCGTCAGATAATGAAGCGTTTTCAAAAAAAAATGGCGGGTTGGGAGTAAAATGGAAGCAAAAATGATAGGTAAAATCAGAAAAAATTATTATGATGTGGGACACATAATGTAGAAGGAGGACTTAGATTTTAACAATCACATGAAATATTGAAGGCATGATGGGTTGAGTAGAACTGAATAACCTGCCTTAGGAGTTTATGGAAATGAATGGAAAAGCAGTGACAGCTAGGTTTAGGAGACAAACATTGCTTGCAGCTGCAAATAATTCTCATAACAAAGTTTCTCAAAATTCCTGGAACTTCAGCATCACGTGCTAAGCAAACTGAATATTTTTTATCATTACGTTTTTCAGTCAATCACAAGCACAAGTTAATCAGTTTTGAAATTGAAAAACTGCGTGGTTAAAATAATTTATTTTTGTTACGTACAGTGGCCGCTAATAAGTAAGTACAACTCAAGACTTCAATGTTATGATAAAACAGTATTTAATTACAACAGCAAATAAATACTTAACAAAAACAAAGAAATAAAAGTCAACCAAAGATAATTAACCATTTCAGTGAATACCTTGTTAGTAGTGAGGCTCAACTTAACGTGCATTAAATCCTAATCCAAAACCCAAAATCCTCCACGCACAATAATTCACACTAATTCGACTGGATAGTTCCAATCAATAATCACTGCAGTCAATAGCCTGATACCGCTATTTGCACACCTGGCAGAAAATATATATTCATAATGTTAAGTAACAGGCTAAACGATAAAATGTGATAATAGGGTTGAGTTTAAGTATCCCCGCAAAAAGAAAAGAAAAAAGTACAAATAAAATAAAAAGGGCAAATAATTAAACCATACAATACTTAAGGAGAAGCGTAAGATTTAGGAACATTAAGATTACCTCCTCAGTTATCCATCGAAACCGCAAACCACCGAAATAAGAAAAGGAGCCAGTCCCAACCGCGGGCTATTTAAAAGATATTTCGCGTACCGGATTGGTTGTTACAGACATCCAATCGGATGTGTGGAATATGTGGTCTTTCTTCCTCTTATTCTTTAAAAAGGCCAGAGTGGCTGTTAGCGTTTAGTTGGAAATGGGAATCAGGGGTTGATCTCTCCTGATTGGGTCGATTTGGTGATGGGGAGTATGCTGTTGAAAGACCCGAAACTCCCTGATGAACCAAATCAAAACATCACAGACGACCCCTTTGGCCGCCTACTTAAAAGCGTATTGGCGAATTATTCATAAATCCAGGGTTTCTTCCTATATGGCGTATATATTTCATCATATATAAATGTACACTATTTACATTATTCGGACTATTGTCCTCATCTTTGTCGCCATATTTATTACAACGTTTCGGCCTTTCAGTATCTGTCTATATTTCTGAGATGAGGTATTATGTACACTATTTACATTATTCGGACTATTGTCCTCATCTTTGTCGCCATATTTATTACAACGTTTCGGCCTTTCAATATCTGTCTATATTTCTGAGATGAGGTATTATGTACACTGTTTACATTATTCGAACTATTGTCCTCATATCTATCGCCATATTTATTACAACGTTTGGGCTTTTCAGTATCTGTCAATATTTCTGAGATGAGGTATTATGTACACTGTTTACATTATTCGGACTATTGTCCTCATCTCTATCGCCATATTTATTACAACGTTTCGGCCGTTGTACGCTCCAGACTTCTTCAGGTGGTTGGAATGTCGAACTGAACCCTTCATTTCCTCAAGGACACATGGCACAGGGGATAAGCCGTTAGTTAGATACAGTGACAGGACCCAAAAAGTGTGAGTTCAATACCTGGTTTAGGCAGTCGAGAACCGGAAGAGGGGAATTAGCAGGAGATAACTGATAACTGACATCCATTAAACATGGCACATGGAATTAGAACAGTCTACTCCAGTGAGCAAAATAAATAAAGGGTTCAGTTCGAGATTCCAACCACCTGAAGAAGGCCGGAGCATATATAGACCGAAACGTTGTAATAAATATGGCGACAAAGATGAGGACAATAGTCCGAATAATTTAAAATTTCTCTTTCACAAGCTTCTTTACTATTCCATAAAGAATGAAGCAAACGGGACGAGAAATTTCTCAAATTCCCAGACATTTTATCTTGGGAATTCCTTGTCAATTTTCCTGGATCTTAGCACCAATGGCGAGACAAATAGCTTCGTCGATTATCATTAAGCAGATTATGTTGAATAAGTTAACTGGATTTTTTATGGGGGAGGGGGTAGAGTAAATTAATTTTATGATAAGTTTACTTCAAAGATAAACTAGATGTTTATTTATGAAGCAAATGGTTTCTGCACACACAGACGTTTTATGTGCTAGTAAAATTATTCCATTTATTTGTTTTGGGTAAATTGGCAGTTGATCTTGAGAATGAACTTCAATCTCTCGTAAGCTGGAGTAAGAAATTGCTTCTTAATTTAACGCCTCCAAAAATAAACTGCTCTCTATTAATAAATCTAATCTAACCTTTCTTGCTTTTATTTAGCATAGCTGATGTTAACAGGAGAGTAACTCTGTGCAGGTTCTCAGTCGAAGGATTTCTACATTACATGAATTACGGGTCTTACAACCTCATATGCCTTTTCCACGGTAACCCAGTCGATACTGATCGTATATCGATTTGTTTTAATTGTAGCTGATCGATGTCATTCATCAGCTACATTTATTGTCATAATTTAATCCATTCTTCTAATCCATTTCAACTACTCGGGTCTTCGTACCCTAATCCCGAACAAGTTCTCTTTCAGTATGTGTCTATATTTCTGAGATGAGATATTATGTACACTATTTACATTATTCGGACTACTGTTCTCATCTTTGTCGCCATATTGATCACAACGTTTCGGCCTTTCAGTATCTGTCTATATTTCTGAGGTGAGGTATGATGTATACTATTTACATTATTTGGACTGTTGTCCTCATCTTTTTTGACATATTTATCACAACGTTTTGGCCCTTCAGTATTTGTCTATATAGATGAGATTATGTACAACTTCTCCGTCGAATGTTTTCTACATGACATGAATTTTGACACGAGATTTCTAGCCCTGCTGCTAGAAATATTGATTTGTTTTGTTGTGCTTCTTCTCGCTAAAATCTTGCATCTTTATAAGTCTGCTATTAATCCGTGTCTTATGTATTGCTACCACATCTACTATCTTGATGCTTGAAAATCCGCAATGTTATTAGTCATGGCAGCCCGGCTTAATTAATTTTCCACTGTATTATTCCTGCGACATTTCTATAAATATTTTCATAGTAATTGTTCTGATGAGCTTTGCTATTGGATACTTCGTCTTCACAATGCATTTCTAGGTTGGCAGTTAGGTCACATCATTTTAAAGTTACTGTTGAAATTGCTAATAGTCTCTTCTCTCGCTCTTCTTGCTTATGGGACACTCTTCCCGGCTTCTTCATTTCCAGTTAATTACGATATTAAAAAATGAAATCCAATGTCAATCGTCATCTTCTGTTGGTTTGGGACTAGTTCTTTAATTGCCCTGTCTCTTCAATAACGTCATGGAAGCGATCTGAAAGCAAAGGAAATGTTTGTCGAAGATTACTTCCACAACGCAGAGAACAAATCATTGTAAGTTCAGACTCGAATATCGGGGGCACAAGAAACTCGATTCTCAGGTACTATCTTACAAATCCCAATGCATGTAACCAGTCACAAAAATAACTCGCTCTCCGACAAACACAGTAGCCAAAATACACAAATTTTGTCAAACTACCCCCCGATTCGAGAAAACTAACCACTTTTATCCGCTGAGAATTTTTTCCATTTGTCGACAAATGGGAGAGGACGCCCAATTTTTGCATATCAAAATATTTTTATAGCAACTCCTGCAACGGACTTGTTCTTTAATTTAAACATTCCGTCTTCAGCATGTCATGCGGAATACGTTCCTTTTTGGTAAGTAATTTTCTTTTTCGCCACATTTTCCGTCTTAGGTTACACGCGATGCGCTGTCGCTTGGTTTGACGAGGTAAGTCGCCGTTTCTTCGCTATATTCATCTCATTTGCTTTCACTCTTGCTAATCACTTACGTCATAGTGATACCATCACCTTTTTTTTTCTTCAGCTCATTGAATAGAATGATTGAGTACTTCAAGGTGGATTTCTTAAGAAAACGGCTTGATATGTTTAATTGATATGAATAAGGGACAGAGCTGGAGGATCTTTGTCTATCATCTCGTAGAAAGTGCATCAGGTAGGTGACAATTTGAGTTTTTGTCATTTCATTTTAACAACTTTGCTTAAATAACTTTACAAAATGTTTGTAAAATGTTGTAATATTTTCTAATTGATTATATGTCATACTTTTTACTTTTAATTCCTCACTTAAAAGAACTTGTAACGCGGTTGATGCTGGCTGTGTGGTCGTTCATGTAACTTATCCTGTTGTTATATGCATTTGTTGCTGAGAGAAGTATCGTTTTCTCTTTTATACTGAAAATAAAATGAATAATGAGACCTTGAGGCACGTGTTGAAATTAATCACGAAAATCTGTATTTTTTTTTTTTCGTGATGTCAATTGCTATTGTTTGTTTGAAAAGTATTCTCAGTTTTATTTTCTCTTTCGTTTCTTTAAAATATAGTATTTACATGTTTTTGCTTGTTCGGAGAATTTCGTTATTAAGTGTAGAGTTTGAGACTGTTAACTTAATTTTTACGGAGAGAAGTCATATTTGTTGTCTTTTTACTACTGCTACACTACTGACCTCGCTTGCGGTGGAAGGGTCGTTTTGATAATGAAGTTTCAGATTTTTAGGATGATGAAATATCCTTATCAATCATAAGTGGGAGAAAGATTTGTTGTTTTTTTTAATGATGAAACATCATCATTCTGGATCAAATCAAACTAATGGATTATTTGCAAAAAGTGAAGAAATATCTTTTTTTCTCCATTCTTCAATACCCATATTAGGCATTAGTATATCTGTAATATACTAACACCTGAACGGAACGAAATACTAGAATAGCTCGATGAAATTAATCTCGAAATAGAATTCTACCTGAAAATAGTTTATATACAACACTATAATATACACATGTCAAACAGTGTATGTGTCTCTCTCACTCTCTCTCTCTCTATATATATATATGCGCACGCGCGCAGCGATCATGACCTACTAGGGGTTACGTGACTATCGATGCGGCAGTAGATAAGTCATGACCAAACGGATATAACCAACTTCTATATCTCTACAGAACTAAGACAAAGATTATATTATGTGTTCATGGACAACGATTCCTTGAACTCCCAAAGAATCATGCAGCTTAAAGGAATACATAATATATAATGTCATTCGCAGACAGTACTGTTTCGCAGCTCATCAGTGCGACTAGACATCCGAATTACAAACCAGGATCAAAACCCAACCGATCTGATGCCAGTCAAAGTTTCTACCACTGATCCATCTTCATTTGACAGAGAGAAATAGCTAAATCTAGCGTATTATTTTTACGAATGTAAACAAATGCCAGTTAGTTAGAGTGCTCCAATTCATTTTACTGAAGAGCTTTACAATAACGCAGGTGGCTGTTGTTTATAGAATTTATCTATCACTCAACAATGCTCAATTGAAATATTTTCAAGAGCTATATATTCAATCATTTTAGTTTATTTAATGTTTCCAAAATAGGCAGGTTTTTACATCAAAAGTATTACTCAGTTTTGTTTTTAAAGTATGAGAAAAAACTTTATCAAAATTCTCTTATAACAATACAGAATATTTAAAATGGAGATAAATTCCAGTAAAGTTACATCGATAAGACGAAGATGTAAATTTGTACATTAGAAAACTTTATTTTTTAGATGAAATGTGTTAAAGAGATGTGTGCCTATAAATGTACGGAGTGAAGGTAGAGATATCAAGTTTTGAAATAGTCTTACAAATTGAGATTTGTCTTTAAGAAAGAAAAAAAAAACTCTTCATTTAACTCATCGACTAACGGAAATGCTCAAGGTTAAAGGAAATTAATTCACAAATCAGTTTTCTACCTATCTACATCCTGTAGCAAGACCTCTGATCGGCAAATTGGAGGTCTTCAGGGGCAGGGAACCAGCTTTTAATTGCGGTTGTTTCCAGGTCCACCCTGCCCCGGGGTAGTTATACCTGTTAGAATCCCAGATATGGGCAAATAGTGATCCCCCGCCCCGTAACAAAACATTACTGCTCTGGACAATTTCAATAGTAACAATAATTACAATAGCTCATCTGAGAACTAGACAGATTCTAAAGAAGGCCGGAGCGTACAACGGCCGAATGCAAAACATTAAAATCGACCTTGCTAACCGAAACGCTCCTTCTGTGGCTCAATTGGTAAATCACGTCAGGCTATACGACGGTTCCGTATAGGATACCGGTTCGATTCCTGTCCGAGTACGAATATTTCCTATGAAAATTTCTCAGACATTCAGATCACTAAATGTCGATAATACTGTTTATTATAAACAGAGCATTTACTTAAATATTAGTACAGTGTAACCCGGATATAAGAGATCCGGATATAAGAGAAACCCGGATATAAGACATTTTCTCTGGTCCCAAATTAGAGCTATACTTACCTAAACAAAATAGATCAAACCCGGATATAAGAGAAACCCGGATATAAGATACTTCTTCTCCGGTCCCGACAACTCTCTTATATCCGGGTTACACTGTATCTATAAAAAGAATGTATAAAAATAAAAAATGTCTTAAAATAATTGTCGGACTTTGTCCATTTCATAACGTGTGACATATATTTATATAAAAAACAAATTGATCTTTTTAAGTTGGCGCTATGTTATGTAAATAAGAATTTATTTTTCTTCGTATATTAGATCTTTGGGAAATGCCGGAGTCCATCTCTTCCGCCCGCTCAGCTGTGCGTTAAGTATCACGATAAACTCGGTTCTCTAGACGAAATTATCATAGAGAACGAGCAGAAAATGATTCCACGAAAATACTTGACAAATCGAAGGCAATAATGAAACTATTCTTCAAGGTCACGATTGCCTACGTGCTGAAGGGACAATGTATTAAAATGCGCTCTCATTGGCACATGACAAAAATAGAAAAAAAAAAAGACAGTATATGTAGGTACTGGAAATATTAGCTTTATAAGTACACCATGACTGCACTCTCATAACAAACACTGTATTGATTTGAACCGGTAACAGTTTTTATTAGAGGATCTTATAACCAGCCTCGTCAATATAGTTTTCTTAAATCCTCCCTAATTTTAGATTTGCAAATACCCAGACATTGACGCTAAAAAGATTATGATGTTAGGTTTAAATAGATTTTCATATTTCCACCATGGAATTGAGCGGAATACTAACAGGCGATCATTTTTGCTCCAGGGTAAGCGGATACTGTGCGCTGCACATGGGTGGCCTTGTATTCACGAATTTGTTTCCGAGAAGCAGGATGCGTGACAGTAGCGAACAACTTGAAAAGAATGATGGTGTCTCTCTGAAATCTTTTTATAAAAAGATATTTTTTCCTTTTTAGATTTCTTTGAAAGTCCGTTCTTTATTCTCAGCATCTGCGGAAGATTGCTACTAGCAGAATACCCGTAAAAAATAAGATTATTTATGGGTTTCTATTTTTGACTAGAATCAACAGCACTTCCGTTCAGGAACAGTGAAGTATCTGTATACCCTATGAAAGTGTTAAACATTTAATACTATTTATACTCTTTATTTCTGACCAGTTTCGAAATTCCAATCCTTTGAAAAAAGTCTGAGTGTACAAATGCTGAAACGGCGTTAATATGGCAGCAAAGATAAGCACAACAGGTCGAACAATATTAATAATGTCTATAGTTACAATATCTCATCTGAGAAATATAGACAGATCCTGAAGAAGGCCGGAGCGGGCAACGGCTGAAACGTCGTGAATATGGCGACGAAGATGAGGACAACAGTCCGAACAATGTAAATAGTGAAAATAATTACAATACCTCATCTCAGAAATATAGATAGATCCTGAAGAAGGCCGGAGCATAAAACGGCTGAAACGTCGTGAATATGGCAACGAAGATGAGAACAACAGTCTGAACAATGTAATTAGTGTAATTAATTATATCACATCATGTGAGAACTAGAGGCATACAAAATGCTATTCAAATGACAACAGGACTATAAAAAGTAAGTGAACGAATCAAGTGAGAGGAAAGAAAAACCAAAGTATAGTGTAATTAAGGAATTTGCTTCTTCGATATAAACATGAACGATGATAGTTTTCCATAACTTCCTATCCCTAGTAAATTTTTGCGTTTTCAATATCGCTTCCACTGTTCTGTTATCCATTTGGAAAATGTAGGCCAATCGTTGTTTTCTTTTGTCCCTCTAGCCTTTAATATGCCCTGTGGGTGTTATATTCACCAAGCCTTCCTTCCTCATTATGACATAAAAATTTCCACAGTCTCTTTCTGAGTGCAAGCATATTTTGTTTCCATTTACCATACAATTTAGTTACTTACATGTTCAGTTTGTGGTATTTTCAGCTTATATATGTACAGAACCATTTTTCTTTCGTCTCATCTGTGGGAAGATTGTCCAGCACACACGATCGTATAGTAAATAAAAGCTAAAATTCTGAACTCCTGTCTCATCTTTTGATCTTAAACATGAATGTCTTCATTGAACAGCAAAAAAAGTAATTGCCCTTGCCTTTCCACACACACACACACCATTTTATGGTAAATATTGTCATCTCTCTCTCCCACCTCTTGTATCAGCGTATATATATATATATATATATATATATATATATATATGTGTGTGCAGATATGTAGAAAAATAGGAAAAAACACATTAGGTAAATAATCCGGAGTTCTTTAGTATTTTTGTTTTTATTTTTAAAAAACAGTGCTCCATACAGAAGTAGTGCTTAAATTATAATTATTTAAAAAAAAATATTATTCCTTCGCTACATAAGAGTTCTCAGGTTTCAAAAATAAGAGCCAAAAACCTCAATATAATTATTAAAATTAAATTGAGTTAAAGTATCAAGCCCTATTTCATCCTCAAGCAAAAATTTAAATTTGAATAATTATATTGAGGTTTTCGGCTCTCGTCTTTGAAACATGAGAACTCTTATGTAGCGAAAGAATCATATTTTTCAAAAATAATTATAAAGATATATATACGCTCTCTCTGATATTGAACACATTATCCCATAAATATAGCACACCTCAAGAGTATATTTCTTTATATATATATATATATATATATATATATATATATATGACGTGTGGGTGTGGTAATAGATAACGGTTCCTTCTAAGAAAGAATTTTTGTCTTCAATGACAGAGTAGACAGTTGAAAGTTATAAAATCTTTCTCTTAAAATGCTTTTTTTTAACGAAAATACTTTTCTCAAGTTCATTTGCTGTTAGCATTCTTTCCAGTATTGATGGCGGTGGGGGAGAGGGGCCTTTTAGATCTTCATTATATCATTATTTTCTCTTTGAGTCTCATGTGCCATCCATTATTGTTATTACTTCTGTTGGTAGTCCTCAATACTATATACAAATATGTCGAAACGAGGTGGAAGAGCAAGAGGAAAATATTTACCACAAAATGTTAAGTCAACATTATATATATATATATATATATAATGAAATAAAGGCTCAAATAGAAAACATATACCAATATAACATGTTTCACTTTTAATAAAGCTTCCTCAGAGATTGAGAGAAAACGTTGGAATTTTCAATTTTGTTTCGGTCGATTCTCATTGGTTAACCTTTTTTTTACTTTTTCTTTCAATCCTTGACGAATCTTTAATAAAAATGAAAACCTGTCAGGTTGATATACGTTTCCTGTTCTTTTATTTTATCACCCGGCCGGATTACGGTTCATATTTGATCTACATCACACCCCCCACACACACACACACACACGTATATATATATATATATATATATATATATATATATATATGCACGTAAACAAGTGCGATGGATAAATTGTCGTCTCAATTACGCAAATATGAAAATAATACTGACATCTCATTTTAAAATACATATTTAAAATTGTACAATAATATCTTGAAAAATTAAAGAGTAAATGTGTTCAATAAAATCGCTATTAGATTCAACCACGTACTCCAGACGACTTCGGAATCTCCTGCATCTCTTCTGGACTGTCTCCTTGTCTAAGTTGGTGAATGCTCCCATAATACTTGCTTTCAGTTCATCTTTTGTGTTTTTGCTGGTCTCTCGCTCAACTGCGCCCCACACATAATAATCAAGGAGATTGCTCTCTGGGGTGTTAGGTTGCTAGTTCTGAGGAGTGATATGGTCTCAGATATTGTCTGACAGCGATGATTGGGTTTTCCTGCAGATGTGGCATGGTGCATTGTCCTGTTGCCAGACGTAGGATGATCCAGCACCACCCTCTTGACCCAGGCCATCACTACCTCCTCAAGTCACTTGATGTAGGCCTCCGTGTTGTGTCTGAGGCCCTCACCAACAAATGTAGGTGTTCTTTCCTTTATCAGAACGATCAGTGTGTGTTTTCCGAGCTGCCGTAGCTTCGTAATCAATCATTAGACTTATACAACTGTTTCCGAATCCTCTGACACGCAAACACACTGAAATTTTCGTAGCTTCCAATCTGTGCAGCATGCCCTTTCCTAATTCCTGGAAGAGTATATTGCGTCATGGTGGTCATTTTTTCATAGACGGTACCCAACTGATCCAACTATACTATGCATCGACAAAAACGAACAGCGCACATGCACGAAATTAAAAATACAAAATGACGACAATTTAACCATCGCACCATATTTAATAAAATATAATTTTGGTGAAATTAACGAGGACATACATCAATACGTGTCACAAACAGGTTACATTACATTCTGTGTACAGCTTAGATTTTATAAATATGGTCGCTAGTACTTTCTAATGATTAATGTGCTCTGTTTAGAAGCTAAGGTTCATAGAGAACAGCTGGATAATTAGCATATGCTTGTCAATACATCTGGATCTACAATTGCAGGACGCCTAATAAGTAACCCGATTTGTACATTTTCCTTTATCAGCGAAGTTTTCTTTGTTTTCAGGAAAGCACATTCAGAATAGCTTTTGAAAATTACTTGAGACATTTGTATATGAAATCTAAGCAATCTTCCTCTCCTCAAGAAGGAATGATTGTTTGGGATTGTATTATTGTCTCCAGTAATTGCCGCCCTTATTATATTCTAGTCATTGTGAAAAAATTTATAATCTTTTTGTCCTCTATTGAACTCTGAAGAGCAAGAATCGATAACCAGTTAGCTTAGTATTTTTCTTTCTTTCTTAATATATACATCTTTTTTTCAGTTTTTTCTTTTTACGATAAACACTTTTCATTAGTACTTCTCATTTTAATATATTTATATATACACTTCTTTAATTAGCTTGTTTCAAAAAGCTATAATTTATTCATTTAATTATATGAACACCGTCAACAGGTATCTCGTAACCCTTTGTGATTGTATTTTCCAATTTGAAATGCTAACAACTCTGTTTAATTTTGTAATTCTCAGACGAAAAGCACAAGATTCTTGAAGTTCAAGTTGAACATTAGTCAGTTGAATATTGAAGAATGTTAAAAAAAATTGTATCGTATTGATAATCGTGAGGCAGATGGTCTGGCATTATTGCGATTCTGGCCCACTTGAATTACAAATCGATGTAACGCAGCTCAGACATTTAGGATAGAAACAATTCCTCAAATCTCTACACTCGTCTAACACAATCACAACTGACGTTCATAGCCGGAAACATTTTGAACTTTCCCTCCAAGATAAAAACTGCAACATGAGTTTTCAAAGATTTTCTGTAGTGTACTTAATCAGTATGGAATATTATTTTTATTTATTGCTTATATTTATTTATTTTATAGTGAAAATAATAACAATGCATTTTCCCCAATTAAAAAAAAGAAATTATCAACAATAACATTTTCGAAAAAAAAAAAAACTTCCCAGCGATACATTTTTCGTAAAAGAAATTTCTATTGCTCTACACTGGCCTACAATCAATTAAATATAATATTTACTCATATTGTACGGTTGAATACATTGCATGTCAGTGTATTTTGCTACGCTTTTGTAGAAATTTAAGCAACCAGCAAAATCCAAACCTTACAATAATTCTAGTGATGTCTGTAGGCTGTGTCAGGAAGAAAAACTAGCAATAGTAATGTATCCAGACCAAGAAAAGCTGTTAAATGAAAATACGTATTTTTTTAACTCCCCATTATCGAGAAAATCTCAGCCACCTAAAATCAAGAGATGGTTCAGGCCGAGGAAAATAAGCAAAAACACTTACATTAATTTGAGAAATAAGATTCTTCTCCCCGACGTATAGTGACCGTGCAATAACTTGCATTAAGTAGGATACAATAATAAAAAACAAAAAAAAACAAACGTTTCCTTTATAATTACTTCAGGGATCACGTGGTAATAAAGTCACGTGACCCCGGTAACTATAAAAAATTAGTAAAAACGTAACCAATTTTAGTTAGTAAGAAACAGCAACGCAGGTAAGTTCATTGCTTTTTCTCCAGCCTGAACAGTCAAATTCTGTACACGGGTTGTCGCGAATCGTGAGACCAAGTAAAGACACTTCACAAGGTGCTGTTGTTGATTTAGCCAAGGAATGCATGCTAGGAAGAATTTGCAAGATCTCTATTCCGCCTTTTAATACGTCAGCCTAGCAACGTGCATTTTTAAAATAGTCATGCAATCTGAAATGAGAAAAACCGTTATCTTCTACCAATTTGTTTTTCTTTACATTTCGAAAAATATTTAAAAAAAAAAGTCGAACAAGGAGAAAAGGTTTCCTAATTCCAAATCGCAGTCCAAGTAAACCAAGAGTTACCATCCAAAGAAAAGCGAGTGTTTTTACCATGACGATTTCCATAAAAAGTCACTGACCATCGCACAGCCTATATTCCTTTGTCAAACAGTGAAATAAGAAAATCCGAAAACGTAAAATCTTCAGAATTGTTCTTTTATGTTTAAAAAAACTCACAGGAGGCCAAAGGGAGATCGTCGAACCATGGGATGAGGTTGAAACAATAGAGAATACTGATACCAAGACGAAGAAAAATGGGTTCAGTTCAAAATAAAGGTCGGGGCATACAACGACCGAAACGTTGTGAATATGGCAACGGAGATTAGGGCAACAGCCCGAACAATGTAAATAGTGTAAATAATTACAATACCTCGTAAAAGAAATATAAACAGATCCCGAAGAAGGCCAGAACGTACAACGGTCTAAACGTCGTGAATATGACACCAAAGATGAGTACAACAATCTGAACAATGTAATGTAAATAATTAAGACAGCAGAATCTCAGAAATATAGACCTACTCACAAGAATAGGTGATCATTGTTCTCCTGTCTTTTGGTGCTTTAAGTAATATTTAGCCATTTATCAAACGACTTTATTTTCATTGTCTTCTATCAAGATTATCATAAACTCAAGTGAGTCGTATTTTCACTCGACCTTCAATATGTCCTTTAAGGTCCTTTTTCCTCATTATTGTCAAAAGGAAATTTCCTCTGCCTGATTGTATGATTTTAATTCTTACTTCCCTTTCTCAACTTCCTCATTGCTCACATGTTTTGCCTATGTTATTGTTAGCATTCGTCAATAGAATTAAATCTCTGTCACTTAACATTTCTTTATCTTTTCCTATCATATTGCAATTTAACAAGATCGCCATTATTTCCGATGTTGATTTACTTGTCTGGAACAATCTACTACACTTCTGGAAGAATCTGTTGCCGTTCTTAGGCGAATTCGGACTTGTGTGTCATATTTCTGTTGTCTCCTGCAACACTTCCAAGATAGTTGAAATCCTATATCGTTTACACACACACACACACATATATATATATATATATATATATATATATATATATATATATGAGAGACATTCTCTTTTATTTGTTAGTGACTCAAATGTCTTCGAAAGACATTTGGGTCACTAACACACAAAAAGAGAACGTTTAACATCGAAAAACAAATGTTATGGGAACTTACTATAACGATAATGGACACTTCCTGCCACTATAAATACTGTGCCTCTCAAGAGATATAATGAATGAATGGTGTAACGAGCACCAGGTCATGACTGTTGGACTCTCTGCTTTGGCAGAGAGGAACCCGGACGAAGCTTTGCCGAAGGGCACAGTTTCGTCTGGGAAGGTAGACAGGCACTGAACCCGTCTAGGCGGGTTCAAAGGGTATATTTTTGGTCGAGCTTACGGGCTCGGAGAAACCCACTTTAATCTCGGCCTCGTGCCACATATATTCCTCGTAGGTAGGATATTAAATACAATGAATGGTGTAACGAGTCGAGACAATATTAATTCACTCTAAACCAGACGGACAGTCATTACTAACAACTTCAACTTCTTGTACTATATTTCTGTTGTAATATATCTTTATTCTACTCTTGTGTTTGTGTTGTTCTTCCTTGGACCATAACTGTGGTACGAGGATATTGGACCATGACAAT
>OZ010598.1:8588917-8603917 GCA_963932145.1 Acanthosepion lycidas
TTGTCTCTCTTTTCTCTTTTGTCTCTCTTTTCTCTCTTTTCTCTCTTTGTCTCTCTTTTCTCTCTTTTCTCTTTTTCTCCATCTTTCTTTCTCTCTCTTTGACTCGTGCTCGCTCACTCTATCGCATTCATATACTTACAACTCTAGATTTTATATGTACACATCTTCTACTTCGAATCTGCTCTGCGATCTCTCGATCTCTCTTCTCCGTCTATCCTGATTGTCCATATGTAGTTCTTCATAATCGTAAGCAACATTATAAGCCTTATCTTCGTTTCATTCCAGATTGACACACATTATTCCATTCATATTTTTTGCATTCTGCCAAATTATATTACAGACTTCTCCGATTTGCTATTTCCTTCCAGGACATTTCCATGTTGGAACCGATTTTCTATATTCCTTATTTTTTGCTTTTACTTTCCAATTATATGATTAATTCTAATCTTATTACCCTAAAGCATGTTATGCCCTGTGAAATTAAAATAAATAAATAATAGTGCGCAGATTTTTACAATCAATATCAACTAATATTAAAAAATCTTTGTAGGGGTGCGAAACAGGCACATTCCTCAGATAATTTTGCTTGTGTAATAATTTTATAGGACGATTCTATAATTCTTTGAAATGGCACAAAGAAAGAACCATTGTCATTAAAGAACTAAAATCCTCGTCTATATCGGATGCTTTTACCATTGTCAAATATATTAGAACATGATTTTTTACCGCTACCCTAGAGATATACGTTTGTCAATATTCTTAATGATTTTCCTATATACCCACGAAGATAAAAGTTGTTATCTTTAAGCCGAGAACTAGCAAACAAGCACTTTTTTTTGTAATTCATTCGTTGCTACGAGCCTGTCTTCGGAATCTATTTTTGCGTTCCCCACAGACAATATACGCCATTTTCGCCCTGACTTAGGGATACCAGATATTAACTTTTAGCCCTTGTGATGCAAGCTCAGGTTGCTGGTCGGTTTTCCAAATGTATGATAATTATACGAAACTTGATTTGCCTATCAAATTACAAAGCACACTCGGGACGCGTGTAACGTTTCTTGCCTGGAATTTTCAATCAATAGCCGATAATTTGAAATGATGTCTTGAAGACACCGGCATTTTACAAGTAACAAACATTTTTGATTTTGTCCAGAAAACTATCTCCTTCTGGCAGAGAATTTATGGCAAATATTTTTCTAAACACGGATTTGTGAATCGACGACACATTATTTTCGGATCTCTTCTTTTGATTGAGTTTGTCAAAGTATCTTCACGTTTCAGATTGATTCGTCGACATGAAATAATGGAAAAGTTATTTGAAGCTGTCTAACATCTTTTGACAATAACTGATAGATATTAATACTTGAATGGATACGAAATACAAGAATTGTATCCAAATAATATGTTAAAGTAATAAGGTATGCAGCCCTTCAAGAAATAGAACGATGAGTATTCTCATCTTGAGATCATTTAAAAATCTTCGAGTGACAGTAATGGTAATATTGGTTTGTTTCCTTATAAGGAAACATTCGGCATGTACTGGCCGAACAGCCAGTGCTACTTTAGGTTCAAATTTATAAATTATTTCTATTAAAATAACTTTTTAAATAAATAGGTTTCTCAAATCCAGTATCTGTTATCGATCTTTCCATTAATGATGGGATCTTTTTTGCTACCGTTTTTTTTTTTTTTTTTTTTTTTTTTTGGAGTAAGTGGGAAACGGCAACATTTTGACTGTCATCATTTTCTTGTTGTGTTACATATGCTATCCATTTTAGTTGTTGCTGCTGTTGAAAGTCAACGTTACATGACATTCATATGAAAGTCCTGATCTGGCTGGGTTATTTAAGAACATGACCAGGTTTAAGTTAATGTTTTTTAGCAATTTGCGGTGTTGAACGAAACTTGCCCGAACACAGCCTAATCTTGGTTAAAATCCCTCGGATACCAAACTGATTATATCTTAGTGTTTAGTACTTACAAATTCCACATCCTATTTTTTTTATGGAGGAATCAGGATATATGCCATTACTGCTATCATTCAAATCCCAGATCATAGTTTTTGTTTCTTGGAACACTTTGTACAGGTTTAAGGTCAAGGAACAATATAATAGAACGATCTTTTCGCAATTTGGTCTGACAAGTTCATCACGATTTCATCAGCTGCTAAATGTAAGGGTGGTTCTTTAAACTTTCTGCAATTTTAACAGAAGGTTTGTCAAGTTTTAAATGGGATGAATGCTTTAAGTGATAGTTTAACGAACTAAATACTGGAATGATGTCTTCGCAATATTCTTAATTGTCCCAAAATATTGACTGCCCAGCTCATCTTGACGGGGAATATTGCCCTAATAGATTCCAGAAGTAAGGGTAATGCTTAAAGCTTAAAGTTTTAACAAAAGCCTTACTAATCTTTGTCGCCATAATTTTTACAACGTTTCGGCCATGGTTCGCTCCGGATGTCGAACTGAACCCTTTATTTCGCTCACTGGGGTAGACTGTTCTAGTTCCACGTGCTATGTTTAATGGATGTCAGTTATCAGTTATCTCCTGTTAATTTCCCTCTGAAGGTTCTCCACTGCCTTAACCGGGTATTGAACTCACACTCTTTGGGTCCTGTCACTGGATCTAACCAACGTTTTTATCCACTGTGCCATGTGTCCTTGAGGCCGAAATGTTGTAATAAATATGGCGACAAAGATGAGAACAATAGTCTGAATAATGTAAATAATGTACATAATACCTCATCTCAGAAATATAGACAGATACTGAAGGCTTACTAAGCTTTTAATGAGATGATAATTCTAAGTGATTGGAGGTTATTAACTTTTCCATGTTTTAGATTCTCGATTCTTTAATTTATTCGAACTAATGCTATCATCTAGATTATTATAGATACAAAGTTTCGACCAAGTACATTCTCGCCATCTTCAGGGTCCCTTTGATAACGATAGCCAAAGTGTATTTGACTGAAAAGCTGCACATATGACACTTCATAATCAACATGAAAACAGCCGTTCGAATAATTTAAAGTATATTTACGATTCCAAACCTCAGAAATGAAAAACAAAATTTATTTATCAGCATATCAGGTCTGGTTAAAAACTATCGGAACTGTTGCTATGAAAGCGTGTAGAGTGTTCTACACATCACCACAGTGTTTGCATCTGCGACCATGGCTTGTGCAACAGTTTTTGACCAAGCGTAAAATTCATCAGGCCTGAAAACCACTGTACTCCCCAGACCTCTCTCTTTTCCACGTTTTGCCTTTCAAAAATCAAATCTTTCTTGATGTTAAAGAAAGCCAAGAGAATGAGACGAGTTACTCGCTATCCCATAAAGTTGCACTATGTTTGTAACAATGGAAACAACGCTGAATAAAGTGTGTGGCTTCAGAAATGGACTAATTCGAAGGTGATTAAATGCTGAAATGAGGAGGAATGGTGGAGTAATGGATAGTGCCTCAGATTGAGAGAAACAGAGAGCCGAGTTCGAATTCAAGTCGAATCCATTACGTTCACTTATATGCTACTAATCACTAATGTGATTTCAGGCATTACTGTAAATCAGTTGGCAAATGTTTTCCGTGAACTGCACAATCGTATTACCCTTTGTATTGCTAATGATGGCGGACCGTGGAAACTTAAATAAAATTTTAATAAAACCTTAACAAATATAGACTGACTTCTTTCTAATCCTTTTTACAAATTATTTCTATCGCAAATACAAATAAAGTTATAATTTTTAAAGTGCACACGAACTTTATGGACACTGTGTGCTTGTATATATATATATATATATATATGTGTGTGTGTGTGTGTGTTTGTGCATATTAATATGTATTAAACAACAAAAGGTTACAAATTGCAAAAACAATAACGTGTGCGTATCAAATGAATGTGGAAATTTGTTGTCCAAAGTGTGTGTGAGTGAATGTGCGTACGTGTGTGTATGTGTAATGTTAATGCATTTTTCATGGTGGGAAACGCACAATCTTCTTCGAGAGATTTACACTGTTGACGTCTAAGCGGAGAAATGAGGAAAAAAAAAAGGGGATCGAGAAAATATATCGTCTAGTATTTAGAGTGTTGGAGAGCATCCCCTAGGAACAGTTTCGGAAACTAGAAGGAAATAACCCAACAGTATCTTCATGGTAATTCTTCTGGGGATCTTTGTTCTTTGGTACCTCAAATTTACGTATTTAAGAACAACAGTAGATTGGCAAAGAAGTCTCATCATTTTACAGTTAAAATGGCTAGATGGAACCGTAAATTCTATGCTAACAGTTTCTTCTCTCACACTTATGCGCTAGTGGAAATCTTTTAGCTTCTTGATTTCCAGTCAACGTTGCATATGTCTTTTAGCAGGTTAATACAAATCATCTTGTTACGACAATTTCTGTTCTTTTATTGGCCTCTCTCCTTAATAAATATTTTCCTCAGATTCTTTCACACTCAGTAACCTATTGTTTTACTGGCATTATCACTGTGCTTGGGATTAAATTATTTTTGAAAGAACATCCATAGAAATGTGCTTAGTAAACTTGATATGCTTTATTTAGAAGAGTATGTATATCATTATTCAATTTTCAGATCCAGGTAAAACAAATTTTCCAATGATTTTCTCCAGTGATGAAAACCTTCTTCAAAAGTAAATTTGACGCAACACAATCTGAATATACAAGTTGTTTTAATTTAAGTCTTACTTTATGGAACTTATTAAAAATAAATCTTGTGTATTTATATTCGCGACCAGCTTGAACTATAACAGGGATGTTGATTTGTTTTGCTAGTCTAACCTCTTTATTCCACAGGCTGATAATTGTAATTTGGCGTGTCTGTTGCCAATTATGGAAGCTAAATGATGTTCAGGTGGTTGAACAAGTCGGGTCGCAGGGTTTTTGTAGGCTATCAGGTTGGAGGAACCTGTATGACACTTGTATCGACTACTTGATATTTTGAGACTAACCCTTGGGAACACAAGAGTCGAAGTTTGATTCCTAGAGCTTTTGGAGAAAAAGAAACACGAATACAATTTAGACTAATGACAAACGTTTTATGCTACAGTGTGCTAAATCGAAGACGAAGACAAAAGGTGGTTGAAATGTCAAACTGAACCCTTTATTTCGCTCACTGGGGTAGACTGTTCTAGTTCCTCAAGGACACATGGCACAGTGGATAAAGGCGTTGGTTAGATCCAGTGACAGGACCCAAAAAGTGTGAGTTCAATACCCGGTTAAGGCAGTGGAGAACTTCCAGAGGGAAATTAATAGGAGATAACTGATAACTGAAATCTATCAAACATGGCACGTGGAATAATGTAAATAATGTACATAATACCTCATCTTAGAAATATCGCTTGCGGAACAATCTTCCACCTTCTTACTTCCCAGTCAATTTTACAGGTTATTATTAATCAGCTTGTGTTTTATTCATTTCCTTTCTTTTATTAGCCTCCATCCTTAATAATTACCTTTACACAGACTCTTTCACACTCAGTAACCCCTTTGTGATTTAGTGTTATTATCGTAAACTTGATATCCTCTACTTACAGGTGTATGTATATCATAGTTTGATTTTCAGATCCATATAAAACAAATTTTCTATTTGTCCTGTCAAGCATACCTTCTTCAAACAGAAATTCAACACAGTATAATCTTATTATACAAGTTGTTTTAACATCGTTGTACGAAACTCATTAAAAATAAATATGTTGTATTTATATTCACGACCAGGTTGGATTATAACCGAGATGTTAGTTTGTGGAATAAAGAGGTTAGACTAGCAAAACAAAATGATAATTCTGGCCTGTCGACGTTGCTAATTATTGAGGCTAAATAAAGATCAGCTGGTTGAACAAGTCGGGTCGCAAGGTTTTTGGGTGCTATCAGGTTGAAGAAACCTGTATGACACTTGTATCGACGACTTGATGTTTCGAGACTAACCCTTGGGAACGCAGTAGGGGTTGTAGTTTAAATTCTTAGAGCTTTGGAGAAAAAGAAACACTAATACAATGTTGGATTATGACAAACGTTTTATTATTATGCTACAGTGTGCTAAATCGAAGGCGAATACAAAAGAAAAGTTAGTGTTTTACCCACAAATTCTCTTGTCCAAGAGTGCAAGCCTGATTGGTCCCCGAATACTGCTTTGTGACGATCGCTCATGAAATTTTTGCAGATCTGACAATTTTCTGGGGTTATTTTTTGTCCATATCCATAAATTTGTTTAGAAAAAAAAATACTAAATAGAATTCACTATTTTTTATCCATAAAGTTAAATGTATTAAAATTCTTTGACTTTTTAACAAGAAAAATTTCAATCAAATTGTCGCAACAATTTGTTGTTATATTTAAGATGGTATAATCAATTATGACATGTCTCTAATTTGTATTTAGATAGATTGTATTTATTTTCAATCTTTCTAGTCGAATTGCTCATCTCTATTCCATATCACGCTTTATTGTAGATAATTACGTTACAAACACACACACCCACACACATATATATATATTATATTATATTGATGCTGACTTATGAAAATTGAGATATAGTAGATTCGGGGGCCCCGTATCATAGATTCTGAGGTGGGCACAAAAATCTTGCACCGGACCTGAGAGTTGTCACTGAGGTTGACTCAGAAATTTTGTCAAGCGTTATATCGAAGTCTAGTTTTGTGGGATGTTGATATTTCGATATGAATCGTGAATATTTTTACAACCTTTTATAGCCGTGTTTTAATGAGTTTACAACTTTATAGATGTGTTTAAGGAGTAAAGGAAGCTAAAGCAGACTCTGGACATTTTCGGTTAATAGTCTTCGGCGGTACTTTTGATGAAGCAAAATGTTTATTTGCTAGTAGAATTTCTTTCGATCCTATTTGTAAAATCATTCTTCATTTGAGTCCATGTCTTCGAAAAATGAAGAAGTTGGTGATAAAATACAGATAATACTATAATCTAATAAAGTTTCGTTTCAGAGAAGCTTTCTTGAGTTTTTTAGCATTAACCCATTAATATCCACGGCCTAATTTTTAGGACAGTGGGCATTAATGTATTTCAACTGGAAACCTTTAATTAAAGCTACTTATGTTTTAAAAATTAATAACGGATTTTTATTTATATAAAATAATGAATTAAAGTTTAAAGTGTGATGTCTTTTGCTAAATAATTTTGTCCGTAATAATTACAGATGCCAAACTTCATTATGCAGATGTTAAAAAGAAATCGGTTCTTAAACAATACTACAGTTGAATAAAAGAGTAAGCAAATACAAGTGGTTTCCTATCTGGAGGATGCACTTATCTACCCGAGAAACTTTACATACATGTATCGACCTCATATAAAGAGTTTTGAATGATAGTGTAAATGTTCTGTGTAACCAGATTTTAATTAGAAATAATCAATTTATTATAGCAAAAATACATAGAAAGTACACTGATTGCCAAGTCCTACACGGTAAATTTACATCCAAATCCTTATAACATTTCATCTTTCTGAGCAGACCTTCTTTTGTCACAATATGGAATACTTAAAAGCGTAGAGGAAAACGTCAGGACTTCGGTACTCATAACTCACCACAAATTATTTTTTTTTTATTATCTGTGAATTACCACGAATTCATTTGGGAAACGTGATATAGAACTTTCCGTTGGCTTTTCCAGCCTTTGTAATTCAGTTTTCTTTCTTTTAAATAGTAGGTTAAACCGTGGTTGGAGACTAGTCTAACATAATGTTTAAGGGCAATTATGCAAAAATGATCCCAACAGACTAGCCCTGGATTTGAACAAAGTTTACCGATTATATTTTTCTCACCGAAATCCGTTACACTATCTGCACGTAATATTTGTCAGGAGTCCGTTAGCTCAGCAAATGATGTTGAAAGAAAAGTAAAATCTTCCAAAAAAATAATTGAAACTCATTAGAAAACTGCGAAAGTATGCAACGTTAACTATCGTAGCCATCGGTGTTGTCGTGACTGAAACAATTTCAAATAGCCTTGCAGGGAAATTAGAGGAATTGACACCACTTAGACGATAAGAATACTGTGAATATTATTGGCCTTTTGAGGAGACTTGCTTTCACTTGAATTTCAGTGAAAAACTACACTCACACACATTGTAGCTAACCACCTTCATTCTCTTCGTCTTCAAATTAATGAGATTAAGTATCACTCGAGCAACTTCCTCCTACGAACCACTACCTCGTAGAACCGACTAGCAAGATGTTTCCCAGATTGCTAAAATCTTAACCTGTTCAAGTCTAGGTTTAACCATTATGTTCCACACATAATCTGTGCCTCTTATTTTATAATCTTCTACCTAGACTGGCCCTTGAGCCTTGTACATAGTGAAAGGCATTGTAAAAAAAATTACGTGACTGGAATCCATTATTAGTCCAGTAGATCCTCACTGAAAACTTGTACAGGCATTGCATTGGTCTTTTTTGTTATACCAAACGGACTATTTCAAAAGAGAGCTGGCCAAATTTAAGAATGGTGTGTTTTGTTATTCGATAATATTCATCAGGAGTTCGTTATATCAGCAAATGATGTTGAAAGAAAGGTAAAATCTTTAAAAAAAAAAGGTATTTGAAACTCATTAGATAACTGCGGAAGTATGCAACGTTAACTATTGTAGTCATCGATGATATCGTGACCGGAAAAGTTTCAAATAGCCTTTCGGAGAAATCATAGGAATTGAAACCCCTTAGACGATAGGAATACTGATGAAATTGTTGGCCTTTTGAGGAGACTTGCTTTCAATTGAATTTCAGTGAAAACATTGTAGCGAATCACCTTCTTTCCGTTCTTATTTTTGTAATTTCAACTCGAGCAACATCATCCAACAAACCACTGCCTTGTGGAACCGACTCTCAAGAGGACAATTTTAACTCGTTCAAGTCTAGATTATCTTCCAGATGCATCAACATAAACTCCACCTCTTACTCTGTAACCCTCTACCTTAAGTGGTCCTCGCGCCTTGTATAAAATAAACTCATCTGTTCAGTTATCGGATGTTGTTTATTGCGCTGTTGAGCTTCTGACCAGCTCCTTCCGTACGTCTCGGTATGTGCAATTATCTGAGTTTCTTAAGGATCGTATTCCGGTCAGCTCATTAACATTACTGGCACTTTTTTTCTCTCTATTTGCTTCTTCTTTTGCCTAAAGTTTTACCTTGTAGGATGGCAGTGAAGGATTATTGACTCTAGTGACGGGTCCATAGAAATTTCAGCTTTTTCTTCTTTACGGTGGATATGAGGTCTTATAGTGGACCTATCTGATTGTATCCTGCCAAGTATCATTTACAATGCGGTTTGCGTAAAGGATGCCTAAGATGTTTCTGTAGAATGCGACCTGTTTTTTTTTTTTTTTAATCATTTCACTTACAGGGAGTGAAAGAGAAGACTTTAGTGGGGAAAAGTGAAGAAAAGGACAATAAAGGAACAGGATTCAGGAAAACAGAAGATGGTGATTGACGTTGCATTTAGATTTTTAAAGATTATAGGTGACAGGGAAGAAAGAAATCAGAAGGAATTTTCACAAGTGAGAATTGCGAATAAAGTAACTATTAAAATATATGTGGCTGTTGAATCTAGCTAGTTCAACAGGAAAATGGCGATACCTAGTTTTCAAATCTAGCAGAACACATAAATGCATGTAGTTGAGGCAATAGGGAAAAGAGCTCATCAAAATAGTTGCCATGAAAATATTTGTAGACAGAGGGCAGCCACGTCATGACAGTGAGAAAGAAGTCGAGATGCTAAATCAGGACCGCTTATGAAGGGTGTTTCATTAAGACTGATTAAATATAAGTGTGTTTCATTAAGAGGGATCAAAGTCAGCAGTAAATAAATCAGTGTTATTGGTTAAAATTTATTTATTTCTCTATTGGATCATGTTGTTTAAGTCATGGCAATTATGTCTGAAAAATAATATCGCCCAAATGTCCGCAAAATCTGAAAGAAAAAGAAAAAAAAATCATTAGACGCTTAAACTTAATTCACATTTAAAATCGGTTCAAGTTATTGGAACATCCTTTATAACAGACACTTTGAATTTTATCAGGAATCTCGAGATATACAGTAGAAATACCAGACCAGATATGGCAGCAATATTCAATGCACGGAAAAATGGTAGACTTATAATTATGCAAGATGAATGCTGACCAGAAAAACTTACCTATTACATGTAGAGACTGATTCGGTATAGTTACTCCATTTCATATCAGCGGATACGTAAGCCAAAGAATGCATAATGTTACCCACCTTGAGTCTAGCATAAGCTGTGCTGATAGCAAGCAGAAGAGGTTCTGTCTTGATTAAATACAAGCAGTTTTGTTTTGGAGGCATTAAAATGTACAAGCCATTACTTGCCCCAGCTAACCACTATTTTTTGTTCTTTTCGAGAGCAGTTACCAGTTTTACTGCGTTGGGCCTGCGTGTCGGACTTGTTACCTTTTGTTTTACGATAGTATAACTAGTGTTATACAAACGTGAAAATCAATAAAGATAAATACAAAAACTAAAATCCTTTGGGACAGAGACTAAACACGTTGTCCAAGCCAAAAGACTGGCAGCTGGGAACAAAGAATATCTTCATGTAACCAAAAAGGAAACTAAAATAAACAGGCGTAACAGAAATGTGCTTGGAAGTTAGGCAAGGTGCGGAGTATAGAAGTTACAGTCCTGCCGATAAAAATTTGAATATAAAAATATAAAGAATAAATCCAATTTCTACACACAGGAATGCAAGCAGGTGGTTTGTATCAGCCATGAAATATTGTTACTATCAAGCGAACAACATGCAATGTCAGGGAGCATTTTAATTGAAAACATTTTGCAGTTTGGCAATATTTTTCGTGGGGGTGAGCCGAGATTCTGCAACTATTTTTATTTTAAAATTTCATAGACATTTCAGTCATTGAGGAACATAGGGCTTTACAGCAATTATTTATATATCTGTGAATTGCCAAGACGTGTTCCATCCCGGGTAAGACGACAGACTCCATCCGCGCCCCAGGTAAGACGACAGACTCCATCCGCACCCCGGCTAAGACGACAAATTACATCCAACAGCGCGGCCTCTGATTAGGTTTTGAAAAACGTGGGAGCACCTCTTAATTGTTTGTGTTCCCAGGTCCACCCTGACCCGGAATGGTAGCTGTTGTACTTCCCCGTGTGACCCCTTTTATGGCGTTTTTATGGCTTCTTCTTCTTTATACTTAACCATAAATTATTCTCGTTTATTTTACAGACGCAATGTTAGTTCATTTCGTAAGTTGAAAAATTTACAGCCTTTATGACTATCCCGAAGTCCTGGGTATGACGATAAAGTACAGCCGGGAGCAAGGTTTCTGATCTCGAAATTGGAGGTTTTCAGGATCCTGGAGCAACCTCTTAACTGTTGTTATTCTCAGGTCCACCTTGACCCGGGACGATAGCACCTGTTAGGGTTTCAGCTATGGGCAAATACTGAACCCCAAACAAAAATACAATATTATGAAAATATAAACATACTAGCATAGATTTCTATATCAAAATTGAACAATAATACAGTTTTAAAGCAAAATAACCTGCAATACAGTTAATCTGTACTTAAAAGCATTGCGTTCAAAATATATTTAGTTGAAGCCATAAAATTGTGTTCAAAATATTTAGATTCCGGCATTAAATAACCCATAGAGATGTTGATATGCCGCTAAACAAACTCAACCAACTAATAATGCACATTTATATTAAAATGACGAACAATACATTTTATCTTTAGTTGAAGGCATACAATTGCGTTCAAAATGTATTTAGTTGAAGGCATAAAATTGTGTTCAAATTATTTAGACTTCAGCATTAAATAACCCATAAAGGTGTTGATATGCCGCTAAACAAAATGAACAGCCAACTGTTTCGATGTTATTTTTATTCGGTAAAGTAAGATTACTGAGGTTAATAGTGACGAGAGAAATGCCTGCTTTAGACTAAAATAACCACATATTGAATTATACATTAAATTACAAATCTACAATAAATTACAATTATTTTGCTTTTTAGATTTGATTCATTACCATTGATGATTATAGGATAAACACTTCCTACGTTGCCCTCTCAAACAATGCGCCCATCCTCACATTCTTGCAACAGTAAATAGAACCTGCCTTCATTTTATCTTGGGGAACCACCTTTAATCTAAGTGTGCTTAACCGCTCAACCACGAGAAACCTCGAAGAAAAGCAAGGCTTAATTAACGTTTTTAATTTAAACAAAGCAGCAACGTTCAATGCTGTGGAGTTATTTCGCAGTGGATGATTGTATTTTTACTAAATTGGTCCTAAAATAGCTTCGACGTACAAAACGTTAGGAACTTGATATAATAGGTATTACGCAGAGTAATCTTGTTGTGGTCGCTGACTACTTTCGTATTCGACTAACTGTCGTCCGACATCGACCGACCCTCGTTTCTCTTACTACTCCTACTTATATTAGGTGGGAGAGTCTTTTAACTATAGAATAGGGGTGTTTCACCATAACATTCAATGAGCGCGGTTTTTGAAAATCTCGTCTTGACTATTTAATTTTAGCATTTGTTACTTTTCGACCACATTGCGTTACAAGCCAGTTTTCTTCAGGAATCTGACAATTGTACGTTAACCTCATACTCAGCATTGAAACCCCAAGCCTCTTACTTGACTTTCTTATTGAATAATAGATCATATTTTGACAACTTTTTGAGACTTATCGGGAACTTATTTAAATCAGTACGGTCATTTGTCAGATAAACAAAGGAATAGTTTTTGAATTGTCACCAAGTGACTCTACCTTTGTTTTCTTTGACCACAATAATTTGCCCCACTCCATTCACTGAATACTGTCCATATTATTCTTAGCATTTGTTTTTTTTTTTGTTTTTTTCGACCACATTTCATTACAATACAGTTTTTTTAAAAAAATCTGAAAATTGTGCATTAACAATAGCTTCAGCATTGAATTTGGCATATAACAGACAGATTAACAGCATCTTGAACAAGTTTTTTTTTTTTTTTAATCAAACAATGCTCAATAACCATATTTAATTTAAGGACATATTTATTGTTGGGGCCTTTCTAAGATTATATATTTTCGGTGTACCAAAGAATGACCGAAGATGACCGTTAAAAAGATAAAAACAAAAATATTGTGTCCCGATTTGTGGTCAAATCTCCATTTTTCAAGACACTGTCCTGGGTATAACGATAAACTACGTCTAGCAGCAACGCCTCCGATCAGGAGTTTTTGAGGAGCGTAAAACCACCTTTTAATTGTGGTATTCCCAGGTCCACCCTGACCCGGTGTGGTATCACCTGTTAGGGTCACAGCTATCGGCAAATAGTTAATACTTTGTAAAAAAAAATTATGAGCAGCAATACATTTTCGAAAAAAAAAAATATATACATATATATTACCAGTAATAAAAATTTTGTCAGTATTAAATAATCCATTGAGGTTGATATGCCGTAAAACAAAGCAAACCAAACCAAAAACCATTTTGGACAGTTGAAGAGGTTACAATTCTATATGATAAAGACACGAAAACCCTTTCCAGAAAATGTAACTAGTAAACCAGATAAGAGGGCATATAAAACGGTCATTTCATTCTAAGCAAATTCCTAAGCACACTAACTGACCTAATCAATATTTACAGTCGTCAGCTATTTGACATTTATTGCTCTTGATAATATAATTCAACTTCAGAGGAAAGATGGCCGTTCTCATGACTATCAAATTATGTTTCCGTGTTGGAGCCTAAACAGGGAATAAATTAACTTCAAAGAATCTGTGAATAGAATCACCACTTCCCCATGTCTCTTAGTTGACCTTCTTATAGAATAATAAATCATATTTTGACCAGTATTTGAAAAGTATCAGGAACGTATTCAAATCAGTACCATTGTTTGTCAGATAAACACAGGAATCGGAAAAAAACCATATCTTCTCTTCACGGAGGCAATAATAATTCAAATATTTGGTGCGTATGGATGAAAATTTGTAACATTATTCCATTTCTTCATGGCGTTGGTTTAACTATAATTATCTTTATAATAATTGGGCTTCTCCAGTCCTTCGTCAGTTTGCTCAACCGTTACGTCCTGCCAATCCCATATAAATAATGGACTATTCCATTTTGATCGCGTGAGAAGACAAGACATCAAAGATGTTACTTGGTTGCAGTCTAAGAATGAAAGAAAAAATGTTTCAGGAAAAAGTTGTCAATTTCAACCCTTACTTGTACCCTCTTACTTAAAATAGTGACCAGTTTTCTTATTTACGATTGTTATAGCAATATATTTAAAGTTAAGCTCAAATAGTTATTGGTTATTATATTATTATTATTATTATATTATTATTATAATATTAATGTAATAATATAATAATAAATATTATTATTAATATAATTATTATATAATTATTATTATAAAACATTATATAATTATATCATTATTATATTTTATATAATTACTAGCAGCATGGCCCAGCGTTGCCCGTGCTTGATTCAAAAATCGTAAGACTCGTACAGCAATCGCTATCACTTGACATAAAATATTTTTTTTTTGCCTTTAAAGGAGTGCCCTTTGCCGTGCTTATGTTGCTACATGCCTTACTTCTTGCCTATCTCACACTGCAAATTTTTTCTAAGCTCTATACTAAACATTAAATCTGTTACGAAAAAAGAACTAAGCAAAATGAACACAAAACGATCAGCTTTAAAAAAGGACTTGTAACTGGAAAAACCGAATGAAAAAAGAATGTTAACAAATACTTTTTCACACCCAACCCAGTTTATGGTTAGTCCTTTCTTCTCGCTCTCCCTCGCTACCTTCTGTAGGAGACTTCGTAGTTTTTTTTTTCTTCCATCTATGCTATCATTACTGTGTCATCTGCATATCTTATGTTGGTAAAACTGTCGCCGCCAATGATAAATCCCGGTAAGATGTCCAATTCACACAAAATTGTCTCGCTGTATAGGTTGA
>OZ010598.1:8608917-8638917 GCA_963932145.1 Acanthosepion lycidas
ACACTTTTAGGTGGTAATTAGAGTGGGACCTGCTAAGGATGTTAAGAGTCCACATCAAAACTAACAGCACAATAATGGCTATTTATTAGGTGTTCTGTGATGGAAGACCCGTATGTATTGGTTAAAATATCCGAGGGAGTGTACTTAAGGTTTCGGATTTTCGCTGGAATTGGTTGTTTTATTCTAACATCAAGCCTTTGCGTCGTTCTCCCTATGTAGTGCGAACCGCAACTACATTTATAAGAATAAATGAACTATTATGATGTAGCGGGAGAAAATCCTTACGGAAGGACAGGCTTGGCAGAGAAAACAACACGAGTGTTAGCGGCAAATTAACAATGTCGAACTGCGGTAGAAACCTGCTTAGCAAACCTATCGCTGATATTACCCAGCCAAGGAAGACGTAGGTACACAGGACATCTTTTTACTATAACAGGTTTCACTTTGTTCCATTCAGCAATTTTATTCTTAATAATTGCTTGAACAATTCCTAATGGGTAGGCACTGTTGCAGAGAGTAGAAGTAATAAATCTAAATTCATCATCCAACTTGATGTCAGAACAGGTCATAAGAGCCCTATGGGTAAGGGTTTTAATTAAATTAATTTTGCGCTTCCAATTTATTATTTCTATTATAACAACACATCACTCGAGTCCTATATTAGGTGAATTTTAGTATTAAATATAAGTTTGTACATAAATGTCTATATTTCTGAGATGAGCTATTGTAATTAAACGTCGTTAATATGACAATGTAATAAAAATAAGGTTTTGCGTTAATTTTTTTTTTAGTTATGAAAAGATCGCTATTACAACGCCCACACATTGTAAAGTTTTCTCCTGTTTGAATGCTACTAAAATCCAATAGATAGTTATTTTTATTTATTTATTTTTTTACATTTATAATACTTCTTTCTATACTCTTGTTATATCAATCGTAGTTGGTTCTTATTCCTGCAAATACTTGTGTTCTCAAATCCCGAGGTGAAAGGTCACGCAATTCCGATTTCATTAAATATTGTGATTGTTTTTAAGAAAAACATAAAAATAGATGAAAGCAAAGAAACAGAAAAAATGGTAATAAATTAATTAATGTTCAGTGAACTCATAACAACTTCCTGAATATAATCTTTCTTGGTGCCGATCCAAAACTTAACAGAGCTTGTTATAAGCTTCTTGCGAAAGAAATCGGCTTTTCCCAGAGATGTGTTATCGATTGTTGCATTTTTATAACATCCATCTTGCTGATACTTCTTTTTTTTTTTGTTTCTGTTGGCCAAAGGATTCACTCATTTGTCTTTGTTAAGACGTTTAAGCCTGAAAGCGTGACTTATTTCATTTTTTTCTAAAATATTTGGAGAAAATTCTATTTGCGTTTTAAATTTAACCAACTTTAAAATGACTAATATTTTTTTTCTGTCCAAGTCTTCACAGCTAATATTTTTCTGTCAAACCTTCACAACTAATATTCTTTTCCTGTACAAAGCACCGGAGGTAGAACCACCAGTCAGTGTACACAGTCGACGCATCCTCATTCTGTTCGTATTAGTAAGGAGAAATTTCTACTCGGCTTCTTCTTCAGAACTGTTGCAATGTGGAATGGATACCCGAGAGAATGCGTCCCTGATGACTACTAACATTTAAACTCTTCTACTCTAGAGTCAACCAATACCTATCCCAAATATCTTCATAATAGGTCCTTCTTACTCCATCTTTGTATGTCCTTAAAACTAATATGCAATTTTTACTCCCACCACCTTACACCGATAAAACAACATCCTTGAGTGACTCTAGAAAATAAGGAAAAAATTACTTTTCATTCAAACCCTGTTCTGCTCCTAACGTAAATTACAAATTCTTTACTGGAAGGCTATAAGTAGTCACGAGCAATATCTAGGCTTGTTATTACCATGAGGGGTTGGGGAAGTTCTTGACCAGGCCATGAAACTCTTTCACGAAAAGGATATTTAGTTAATTCGTCCGTCTGAAGTCACTTGTAACGTTTTGATTTAATCATATTAACCCCAAGCAAGGCAATAAAGCCACTGTGGCAGAACAGGTTACTGATTGTGAAAACAAAAGAAAAACATTAGGCAGTGAGAACAGAAGATAAGGATTGACATTGCATTTAAATTTTTGAGGCTCAATCTTGGCTGGAAAGCATGAAGCCGGAAGAGAGTTCCACATACGAGAGAAAAAAAAACTGTTAGCATAGAACTTATGGTTACATCTCGTCAATTTAAATGCAAAATGATGAGACCTATCTGCCAATCTAGTACGTCAGTTAAATTCATGAAGTAAACTTTATGAATTTAAGCGCAGTATTAGTTACCATAGAGGAACGTTCATTGCCATGAAAAAATTATAGAAAAGGCACAGGGAAGCTACGTTACGGCGGTTGGATAGTAACTGAAGAAGAGATGTCAGGACCAATTTCATTGCAGATTCTTCTTTGGATTTTATCAAGAATCTCTAAATATGTAACTGCAGCATCAAGCAATCTGCAGCAGCAATACTCGAAGCAAAGAAAAGTTGTAGACTTATAAATATATAAGATAGATTCTGATGATAAAAATAGTTTAAGAGAACACAGGAAATCAACTTCCCTAGCAGCGGACCGAACGTGGAAAAAATGAACAGATATTAGATAGAATGCAGACATGTCTTCGAAATACTCAGATCACTAACAATAACAACCACCTTAAAAATGCTGGAAAGTCCAATGGCTGAAATGTGAATCTATTTCAAATTTCATCAGACTGTTATATCATTTCCATAACCAAAGTGGACATAAGCCATTCAAGCATTATATTTTTGTAATGACTTTCATATCTTTTTTACACTTGACGGAATGATAGAAGTTTTTAACCCATTTTTTTTTACTATCTATTATCCAATTCAGCGCTCGAACCCCTCAATGTAGAGACTTATTGTCCAGGAATCAAAACAGTAAAACTTCTCATTTAGTCGGAAACGTCATGCCCGAACAAGCACCTCAGGCAGGAAAATGTTTACTCATTTGGGAAGACTAAAGGGCCCATTCGAAGAACTTCATTGGTGGAATATATAAGACCTCACCTATTTACATTTAGTATTTAGTCACGGTACAAGTTAGATGGGCCAAGAAACTCCCTTCCTGATTTGTCATTTGGTCAGATTTAAAACAACAGATGACAGAAACATCTAATGAATCATGAGCGTTTATAGCCTGAAATAACACAGAACATAAAAGAACTCCTTCCCAACATTCTAGTGCTCAATCTCATACATCATAAACCATCTTGTGGATTTGCTAGGTCTACAAATCCTCATCCAATAAGAGAAAAGCTTATTTTGCTAACGCTAAATAAAGTGTAGTACTACGCACAGTTTTTAATGGTCGAATTCGTCGAATGGACATTATACAATAAATGTAGAACAACTCCATGTGGCTTTTATTTCGAAGAGTCCATTCTGCCGGACAGGGGATCTTTGCTTCTCTACGTCTTTTCAAATAATAAAATTTAAATTGACAAGACAACCATATACAAGAGGTGTGTGTGTATGGCTATTTGGTGTTAGGGATTTTTATTTTCAAAGAGCAATACATTATGCTTGATAAAATTCTTGATTGTTCATCAGATAAGGCAGTATTGATGGCAAGTCATCATTAAATAATCATCAATCATATTTCTAAAAAAAAAAGCCGTATCGACTTTGATTGTGATACAATTTTTAATCTGCAAGCAGCATCCAGTCGCAGACAAAATTCCAGAGTGAACAACTCCAAAATTCAATCCTGGTACTAAATCAAATGTATGTCGATGTCCTCGATTGTTTATAGAGCTCTGGGCTGAGAATGTTGAAAACTTTGACTTTTTTTTTTGTTTTGTTTTTTTTGCACACAGTAAGAAGGAAAATGGGAAGTTTATATCCAGTTTCCCTAACCCTCCCTTAACGCCTCGGGGTGTCTGAAAATCTTACCTTAGTATTTAACAGGTGTCAAGACAATTTGCATGATTATTCGAGTCGCTTTCGAATTTTTAGCTTCGAATCTTTGTGTGAATTACAAGCAGTTTTATTTGAAGCCTTTTTTATTTTTCATATTTGAATTTTAAAAACTTAAATTACTTCTAATAGTGTCCTTTAAATTTGATTTTTTTCAAAATAAGTCCTTTTTAATCTATAAGAAATATTTTTTTCTATGGAATCCAGGAAGTAGACAAAAACACTAAGATTAAGAATAAAATCATATAATTTTTTTGAACTGGGTGTTTGAAAACACCTCAGTACCAATACTGTGACAACGCTCCCACAATACAAACAGGTTTAAATCAATTGGTAAATAATTCCAATCCTTTAATTCTGTTCTGCTATAAACACGTTAACTCAAGCCTGACAAAGTTGGTATGGAAGTGCTGTAAACTGTCTGGTTCGATTCGTTTACTAAAATCTGGCTATACATCAGAATTTGTCAGAAATCACTTTTTTGTTTTGTCAAGAATATTTCAGCAACTCCCATAAATAACTATGGATTCTGTTACTGTCTGCAATTATCGAAGGTTCCATTTAAAATCAAGAAATTGAATAAGTAATTAAAATTTTCTCTCGTTTCCAAACTCTTATTTTGAAATGACGCTCAAAAAGAAAGACTTATTCTTTTAACTCATGTCACGTATTCGAATGAAGCTTAAAAATATTAATGCATTAATAAAAGTTCTCAATGTTTAGTAAGATGTTCCATTGCTAATAAGAAAAATTAAGAAAATCTGATTTGAACTACGATAAGTATTAAAGGTTTCTACTTCTATTTTTAATAATTATCCTTCTAGTCGTATATTTGGCACTTCATTAACCCAAATTCTGTTAATTTGATAAACGTTATATAATCTTACGTACATTATTTGTAACTCCTGGCGCATGCATCTTCTTATTCAACATCGTCGACGATTGTTGGGCCACGTACATATAAAGAATGACAATCGTATAACAAAAAAAAACAAACATCGTTTACGATGAAGTGGGCACGAACATCTTTCGGTAGGTCAGCCGCACAAGCTTTCAAGGACGTTTGCAAGCGGGACCTGAAATTCACAGGCATCAACACTGTTTTATCCTTAAAGAGGTTACAGACAAAGGTGGTACTTTGTCTCTCACTCCTCTCTCTCTCTCTCTCCCTATATATATATATATATATATATATATACATATATATATATTAATCCGCGATTGTTTTCCAAACGAGTAAAAAAACAAAAAAAAAAAACGTGTGGGTGTGCTCATTACTAGTGGCAGCTAATCTAAAATGACCCGCAATTAACTCGGATAAAAAGGTGCTTGTTGATTATAACGCTTCTTAAACTATACTGCTGTCTATTAAGTATCTTAAAGGCCTTTTTTTTTTTTTACTTTTCATCGGTATATCTATTTCCTAATCTCAAGGAGAAAGACACACTGCGCCTTCTAAGTCTCAGTTTTCTACTGACATGAAATAAAATGATTATATTGAATCAAATACTACATCTGTTACTACGAAAAACAGTTGACCACGTTTGCTAAATAATTTTTCTGAACAGAATCTATTTTGAATATTTATCAGTTTACTATTCATCACTGCATTGCTGCCATATCTGGTTTGGTGTAGAAATTCTTGAAAAAATTTTTAAAGAATCTGCAACATTATTGGTCCTGACCTAGCATCCCGGCTTCTCTCATTTTCCCACCACTGTAACGTAACTTCCGTCTGGGTTTTCTATAAATATTTCTAAGGTAATTTATTCTGGTGAGTTTTCCTCTTTGTTGGCCTTCACTCTAGAATTATTGCCTTGACCAATGTGAATTGAATATAACTTTTGTTCAATCACTCACATTCATTGAGTGTAATCTTGCTTTCTTTCTTTCTTTCTTTTTAATTCTGGTATTCGCCTGGTTTATATCTATACGAATCTCATCTCATTTCATTCAGCTGACTTTTGTCACGGGGATTCTTTTTTTTTTTTTTTTTTTTTTTTTTGATCCAAAAATAATTTCTGGCTTTAAATAACCTGCAAAAGGTTGATAAACTGTAAAACGGTTATTACACTTTCATCCCAGCCTGGTAATGGAGCGATTACCCACCATCTCATAGGAGCAGGATGTGATAAAAGGTTGGTTCGATATGAAGTGCCCACACGCATACATCAGGCGCGTACCGTCTGTAATTACTCTAGTTAGGCAGCTTGCGACCTCTATGTTGTAAATCTACAAGGAAAAGTTTCCGATCTTTTATGTAGTAAAGAAAAATAAAATATTTTACTTTTTATGCATAATAATCAGAGTAATCATTATAATTTTATTGTATTATATACATATAGTGCCACAGAAGGAACATGTAGCTGCTGATTTACGTTATTCTGGGTAGGCACTGCCATTTTTTCTTTCTATATGCCGTGTCATTTCAGGACGTGGGCGATCATGGCTCTCCACATCCCTCTACCCCTTGCAGCTATCAACAAGTCCCTTTACTTTGCCATCTCCCCCAGACCACGTTCTGCCATCCACATGCTTAAGGCCGTATGTCACGCGTTGTTTTCCCTTGTCTCTCTTTCCCTCTATTCGACCAGTGAGTATCAGATTCTCCAGGCCCTCTTTCCTCATTATGTGTCCCGTAAACTTCAGCTGCCTCTTCCTAATATTAAGCATAAGCCTCCACATTGTTTGCAACATCTCTAAGACCTCATCGTTGGTCACACGCTCGGTTCATGTTATCCTTAGTATCCTTCTGTAGATCCACATCTCCGTCGCCAAGAGCCTCTTCTTCCTCTTTGAGGAAATTGTCCGACATTCGCTGTCGTAAAGAAGGACAGATGTCATGTGACACCTCAGTATTCTTTTCTTTATTACCAAAGAAATCCTCCTGTCTCGCAATACTCTGTCCAGTTTTTGGAATGCGTCCTTGATCATCCCAATACGTCTACGGATCTATGTCGCATTTGCCGCCCTCTGTCAGAACGCTTCCCAGACATTTGCTTGATTCTACTATTCCCGACCTACAAAGAGCATTTCAGGCTCATCCTTTTACTGATGACCATGCATTCTGTTTTCTTGTAGTTTATGCTTAGTCCCTTCTCACTCTCCTTCTGTAGGAGATTTTGTAATTTCTTTTCCGTACCTACTGCCTACCTTGCCTAACTAGACAGCACGTCCCTGGCATACATACAGGCCAGGGACAAAACTATTGTCAGGCTGGGGGCGGTATCAATCAACCTTCCTTTAGAAGTTGATCACTGTTGGGTTGGAATCCCCGGACCAGCCTTTTTCTCATAATGTTGAAGAAAACTGACTAAATTTTGATTCTGGGCCGAATTCTGGTTTAATATTGGGGGCTATGCGTTCTTTATAAGTCGCTGATCCAACAGTTAAATTCTGTGATTAAACTTCTTTTTTTTTTTTAACTCTTTTAACTGCAACCTGAGGCATGGGCCTAATATGTTTTTAAACTTTCCAGACCTGTGCCAGGCAAGTAAATATGTTAAATGGACTCAGGTGTTCTTTGCAAGTTCAATTCTCCGAGTAAACTTTTTTTTATCTCTTTTTACTGGAAACTAATTTGTCTTTTTAAAGTTTTGCGGCTATTTGTTTTAGAATCTCGAATGATAAAGTGAGTTTTAGATTTCTTCCTCAACATTGAGAGATTTCATAATTTATTCAACCATCGCTCAGAAAAGTAAGCAATTAATGTAAATCATTTAATCTAATGTGGTGCTTTTCAAACTTTTTGCCGCCGCCTTGACTTACGATCCACACCCGTAGTCCCTCCACTCACAGACATGTAGCGAACACAGACATCTTTCTTGGCAAGAGATTTTTGTACATTTCAATAGCAACTAATCTAATACTTTGTATTTCAAAAATAAAAGTTGACCCGTTTATTTAGCGACATTAAAGGGCAAATTTGCTTTTCTCCTGGAAGTCAATAATCCCCATTTGAATTTCAGTCTAAAAGAATTTCTAAAATATATTTTTTTCCGTAGTAATTTTGCGAAGTTTAATGTGAACAGAAATATTTATAAGCAAGCGGGAATAGATGAATTTATAATTCAACAATTATTCATAAGGGGATAAGAATTAATGAAACTATAATAATTGTGAATAAATTAAAATAGATGAAACTATAATTAAGCAAAATTTTATAAGCAAATGAGAATGTACAAAACTATGATTCAGCAATTTGTTTATAAGTATTTACCCATAAAATTGCTGAATCATAGGATGCATGACACGAGCATTCCAAAAAAAACTGAATGAAACATTTAACTGTAAACTTCTCACTATGTAAAATAATGCGAGATTTTAAAATGGTGGTTCTAGATTCTGATTAATCAGGAATTAATTCTTGTAGACAATATTTCTATCTTTTGTACAATTAAATCTATTAAATGAATACAATAAAGTTAAATTTCTATTTTACTTGTAGTTTCTATGAGTGACAAAATATTCACAGAAAATGCCATTCTTGTTTTTAAACGCTTATAACTATATCTCTATCTATAAAAGGCAGTGTGTGTGTGTAACGAATGCACAGCCACAATTTTCGACGGATTTGCACCAAAATTTACATGGACATGCTCCAAGTTAATGAAAAGGTCAAGACCGACATTGTATTTCCCAACTCCCATCGATAGTGGAAATTATCGATTTTTTCATGCTTCTATGGCAGTTTTCATGTAGTTTGCGGCCATTTTCTACTGGCCAGAGTGAGAGCCTATAGCTGGATGCCACGAATAGGCAGGAAGATTCTATTGGCCAGCGTGAGAGTCAACAGCTGACTGACACGAATATTAACTAGCATGCAAAAAAATCGATAGCTGCATTCTTCACAAGTGGGAAAAATTTAAATCTGCATGGGACCTTACTCCAATTGGCTCATTCGCTTGCTTAAACTCAACGTTGATTCTGATTCCGCAGAAATGGGTTGGGTGTGAAAATGTATTTGTTGTTAACATTCTTTTTTCATTCGGTTTTTCCAGTTACGAGTCATTTTTTAAAGCTGATCGTTTTGTGTTCATTTTGTTTAGTTCTTTTTTCGTAACAGATTTAATGTTTAGTATAGAGCTTAGAAAAAATTCCCTGTGTGAGATAGGCAAGAAGTAAGGCATGTAGCAATATCAGCACGGCAAAGGGCACTCCTTTAAAGGCAAGGAAGGGCAAAAATATTTTAAATCAAGTGATAGCGATTGCTGTATGAGTCGTACGATTTTTGAATCAAGCACGAGCAATGCCGGGTCATGCTGCTAGTAATATACATAAAACAGATCCAAAATGAAACCAGACGCGATTCTGCTTTATGTGTCACTATATATTTAGCCAGTTATCTTCTTGAGATGCAAATTGAATTCAGTAAATCATACAAATGACAGCTAAGAGGAGATTCCAAGCAAGTTTCATCTCTTGAACTTTGGCTCAAAGTTTCTATTTTCAGGTTTAACGTTTCTATAGAGTTAGTGTCAAATAGTCAAAATTCATCAAGATTTGACATGGTGACGATGGAAAGATTCAAAACTTTGGTTGAGTTGATCTATTATATGATGACCCATTTCTCTCTCTCTCTCTATATATATATATATATGTATATATATATAAATGTTTACCGGTATTTTATAAGAATAATTTCATTGTAAACTTACTTACATAATGCTGTTGTTTACACGATATAAAATATTTTCCGGTGTATTACCAGTTAAAAAACAAAAAATAACAGAATTTTGCATATATATATATATATATATATAGAGAGAGAGAGAGAGAGACGGAGACGTGGTCGAGTTGTTAGAACGTTCGCATTGTAAACATGAGACCCCGGTTCGAATGTCACAATGAGATGTTATCGGTCTGGAAAACAATACCACGGGTTGAACCAAGCCTTTTGAGTGAAATTGGGTCTACGGAACCATTGATGACACGAAGTCTTGTTCAAATTCTCGATCACACAAGATAACACGCTTTCTCTCCCAGAAACTGTAACTAAGGTTACAACATAATTGCAGTATAAAATACAGGTGGGCTCTGTGGATGTTGAACAAATACTAATGCGCCTGCGCAAGCATCCGCAATAGGGATTTCTCAGTAGAGGGGCATCCTGAAATACGAGTGGCCAGCTATATATATATATATAAATATATATATTGTGTTTGTCAATTTGATCAGCAATCCCTCTTTTGTACAACTTTCATTAAAAACGAATGATAAGGGTATTGCAATTAAGCTATTTTATTCAAGTGATTTTAAAATTTTTAACTGAATATATAGATTTTTATATACGTGTATCGATGGTGATGAATTTTTTTTTTTTTTTTCATTTTCCAAATACGGTCAGCTCTTTGCGGGCGTGTTCATAATTGATATTATTGAGTATAGGCTTTTTTTTTCTTTTTTCTTGCTAATGCTTCCATTATTTTTAGCCATTTATTTATACGTGAATGACGCTATTATCTACGAGTATCCTGCTGACAGAGTTTGGTAGATCTCCGTGTATGTTTAAATGAGTCCTAATTTAGTTCTTTTCTCTGAGAGATGTTACATGTGTCTTCTTTATAAGTAGTGGTATGTCCAATATAATTATTCCTGAATTCGGTTTGGTAAAGAAAACAGTTCCTTGAGGCGGGGGCATTTAAATTCATAAATAGTATTGGTCCTCTGTAATTTGGACTTTCAGTTGAGTTGTCCTTGACCATGAGGTTAGTTGTTTTAAATTTTTATAATAAATAATTAAATTTTCTTCTTCTGGACGACTAGTGTTGTGTATTTCTTTATAATGTTTCTAATGGAATAATCATCCTGCGTATATTTAAAGTGTATTTGATTTTTATAGAAAAAGTTAGTTATATATAATTTGCTTATCTATGAGGTAGTTCGGAAAATCGTTATTACATAGCATCTGTTTATAACACCTATTTGCTTGTAAAATTAAGCTGGTAGGATTTTGTACTTGTAGTTGTTTTGTGTAACAAAGTGATGAATGTGATATTACATGATTCTACAAGAACGTCTAAGAATAGGAGATTATTTATTGATAAAGTTTGTAGGTTGTTATATAGGAATAAAGTGTCGTTGAACATTGATCCCCAGTGAGAAAACACAGGCGATCCCATTATTGAATTAATTAGACCACGTGACCATAGAAGAATCTCATATATGAAAGGTAGCGTGACGTCTAACTGATCTTCATTCTAGTCTATCCTCCATTACTATAAAGACCGCTGTTCTCTACTCTATTCACTATACTTTTTCTCTGTACGGATTACTTTTCGAGCGAGTATTATCGAGCAAGTACTATTAGTATGAGTGATATTCAAAGGCGTCTGACACCAGTATTGTTCAACGGCGTTACTATAGTTGTATCTGCAATTACAAAGTCTCTACTACAACGAGCATTGCGAATGTGACAACGAGGATTCGTTGACATTACAAAATAGGTAAAGTCAAGAATGAGTTTTTCAAATGAAGTTGTTTCTCACTCATTCACACACACACACACACACACACACATAATATATATATATATATATATATAGTGTATGTGTGTGCAGAGATACTAAACAGATTAGAAGCATATTACCTGAGAGCAAAAAGATAATCTTGGATAATACTCGAGAATATATAGAAATCTGATATATATAAATCACATTATGATTATATATATATATATTTATTAAAGACATTTTTTATGTTTAACGTTCTTTTTATAGATACAAGTATTTAAGTAAATGCTCTGTTTATAATAAACAGTATTAAATAACATTTACCGGCCTGAATGTCCGAGAAATGTTCATAGAAAATATTCGTCCTTTGACAGGATTCGAACCTGCATCCTATACCGAAACGCCATTTAGCCGGCCATGCCTAACCGATTCGGCCACAAAGGAGCGTTCGGTTGGCAAGGTCGAATTTACTGCTTATAAACTTCAATCTTCCATGAATCTCGTACATTCATAACTGCTCATGGCGTATAAAAAAACAAATGACGGTAAATGTTATTTAATACTGTTTATTATAAACAGAGCATTTACTTAAATACGTATATCTATAAAAAGAACGTTAAATAAAAAAAATGTCTTTAATAAATAAATTGTCGGACTTCTAAATTGTCCATTTCTTAATATATATATATATATATATATATATATATATATATCACATTATGATTAAATAGAATATAATTCCACTCTCCGTAACATTTTAATTTAAGATGGTTCAATACAGAGACGATTATTATTGCCTGCGATTAATAAAAAAATCATGTTAATAATCGCTACACAATAGCAATCGTGCTTTTTCGTCTCATCTTTCTCTTAAAAAAAAAAGTATTCTGGTTTTGAAATTAATCATTCACTCAACAGTGATTTCTCATGGCCCGAGGAGACACATGTGTGGTGTTGAAACACTATTGCTCTTGTGTAGAGATTTTTAATATGTTTTTTTGTTTTAATCTCCGACTATACACACACACACATATATATATAATATATATATATATATATATATATATATATATATATATATAACTACAATGTATATGTGTTAAAAACATTTTCAGTGACATTGTCTTTTAAAAGTTTGTGTTTAATTGTTTTTGGATTGTTCCGAGAAATTTGTTGTTAAGAGTAGCGTTTGAAACCTTTAATTGGGGATTTTTACGGAGCGATGGTGATACGGTCTGTGTGTTGTTCTTTTTACTACTGGCAATCTACTAACATTGCCTTTGGTTGAAGTGTCGTTTTTAAAATGAAGTTTCAGATTTTTAGGATGATGAAATATCTTTATCATCAATCATCACTGGTGGAAAGGTTGTTTTTAGAATGATGAAATCTCATCATTCTGGATCATAACATGTCAATCTCTTTTTATCCTCATAATTCTCATTTCCTTCTCCTCATTGCTGCGTTCATATTCCTCACCTCATTCAGTAACCATCTATCATCACTTAGCCTTGAACTACTGTGTGAATTTTAGTATAAAAATGTTTTAAATTAAAGTTGAATGAAAATTAATTATAAATATTTATTATAGCCGGGAGATTGCATAACTGAGTTGTCTACCCTTAGTATCGAAGTGATCGTTCAATTTTTTCAAAAGTACACCGATAAAAACTTAACTACAGTTAACAACTGATAAAAATTACAAAATAAAATGTAAAATAAAATAAATAATAAAAATGAAATAAAATATGAAATATAAAAATATAAAAATATAAAAATACAATATAAATAAATTAAAAACTGATAAAAGGTACACTGATAAAAACATTACCGTTAAAGTGTTTTTTTTTTAAATTTTGCAAATTAAATGCTTTGTGCAGTTACCTAGTTAAGATGATGTTGCTGCTCTTTAAGTAGAAACTCGTTGCAATTATTATTCTTACATAATGAAAAAAATAAAATGCTTAGGCTATTCGCCATGTAGAATAAAACTTGATTACTGCTAGATTTAATCAGAGGAAGTCGATATTGAATTAGAAGCAATGTCGTGTAACAAAGAAAACTTGAACGATATACAATATTAAGAAAGGAGAAAATGTGTTTTCCTAATTTGATTATTTCATCTCGTTTTACTTTATTATATTTTCATGTAGTTACGGTAAGGGGAAGTAATCCTTTCTCTAATTTGATTTTTGTATTCTTTTTCTACAAACACACATATGCAGAGAAGTATAAAAACTAACCAAAATTATACCGTTGAAAATATTGAGCATTTTTTTTTACTTTACTGTCAAAATTTAGGATGTTTGTTAAACAACAATGCTTTATGAAGTTTGTAAAGATTGTTCCGCAGTAAAAAAAAAAATGGTTACTGCCCCACTAAAATATAGTCATTATATTCTTATGTGCGGTATATATGTTTATTTAAAGATCTCAGAGATTATATATATATATATATATATATATGTGTGTGTGTGTGTGTGTATTACGTCCTTCTAGTGCTTCTGTGGGTAGAAATAGCAGTATTTCAGCCTGAATGTTATCAACCTCAAAATGATTAGATATATATATAGTTTTAGGTATGCTATATGTAGGGGTTAAAGTACTCAATATCAGGGAGAGTGTATGTAAATATAAAGGAGGACATAGAATCCAACACCTAGAGGCGACAGTTTCTTGCTAAACGCAATCGTCTGGCCTAATTCCTCTGGTTATTGACTTCAATGTTATAGATATATATATATGTGTGTGTGTGTGTGTATGCGTGTATATATATATGTGTGTCTGTATATACGTGTATATATATATATATGTGTGTGTTTGTATATGCGTGTATATATATATGTGTGTGTGTGTATATGCGTGGATATATATATATGTGTGTGTATATATATGTATGTGTGTATATATATATGTGTATATATATATATATATATATATATATATATATATAACACTGAAATGATATATATATAGGTTCCACGAAAAATGATTTTAAAATTACATGGAGACAACACAAAAGCTTCTTCAATAATATTAGAAACAGAAATCAGACATCCCTATCCAAATATTTTTGGCATTTAAAAGAAATGAATAAAACACCAAAAGTAAAATGGAAAATAATGAATAGAACAAGAACTTGTAAAATCTGGGATGACCCATGCCCTTTATGCCTGCATGAAAAATACATATTATTAAGTTTCTAAAAAATGAAAATTTATTAAACCATAGACATGAGTTAATGGTTTTTGCCGACATCAACAGATTTTCGCATTAAATAATTAGCTTAAGAAATTTAAATTTCATAGTCTATTAAAAGGTTTAAAAGCTTAACCCAATCATAAGATACAAAACCCTTTCTGAAGACGTCAACAAAACAAATTGTAGTTCAATACGACGCATTTATATACAGACAACCCTTTTAGAAAAAAAATCTTTAGACATTTAACGGCGTAACAATAATGCCAATTACTCTCTGTCACTGAAACAGACTAGACGATATGCGTCTAGTGAATGTCACCATTCGCTTTAAAATAGAAAACCTCGACCCTACCTCTTTCCGAAAGTAACTTATATGTTGATACAAATTGTTAATCCTTACACTCCTTATTGAAATATTTGCTTCCGCCATTTCCATAGTAATTAATTCTACGAATGAAAATGCTTATAAAGCTACGTAAATTTCAAGATTAGTTATTCCAAAATTTTTCGCTTGAGGATGAAAGAGACCTTGATACTTTAATCCAATTTAATTATAATAATTATATTGAATTTTTTGCTCTGTTTTTGAAACATGAGATCTCTTATGTAGCGAAGGAACCACATTTTTTAAAATCAATGTTAATTTAGGCTATACTTTTGTATTGAGCACTGTCTTTTAAAAAAATAAAAACAAAAGTACTAAAGAAGTTCGGATTATTTACCAAACGTGTTCTTTCCTATATATTTGCACACACACACACACACACACACATATATATATATATATATATATATATATATATATATATATATCTTGTTATCGTTCCCCCTATTTTATTCACAGGGCACATTTTTGTCATTCTCGGCAGATCTCCGATGAAACATAGGAATGGGAGCAGGTTAAATATTTTTTTTCTTTATACGTCATTATCATGACTATAAAAAAATGTTATTCTCATGTTTGTTGCTCGATTTTAATATATCCTACTTTATTGCAATTTTTAAATTTAATGGATAGTAGCACGGATTGAGGAATCGAATTCCAGTCGAATCCATTACATTCACTTACATGCTAATAATACCCTTGGGAAAGGTATGAATCCTCTCCCCACTACCCCAACTATGGGTAGATAACAGGAAAGACCGGTTTCTATATACTTGGATAGATGGAAACTGGTCTACTGCAGAAGGAAATGGCAACCCACTGCGGGAAAAAATCTGCGTCATCAATCATGTATCGAAAGATACATGATCGTCTAAGCGTGAATCACTCGTGACACATAACTGACTGATCAATTATTTGAATTAAATATGCCTTTACTCTCCCGCTAAACTAATCAGAAAATATGCATCATTTATTTTCGACATCTTAAGGACAAACATTCAAACTTGTTTACAGTCGAAATATACAGAGGCTAAAAATGACATCCTTAAATCTATTGTCCGTCAACAGAGAAGATTAGACCGTTTGCATCAATGGAAAAAATAATTGTTTCTCTGTCTTCGTTCGCTTATCAGCTGTCTGACATTTGACCTAACGACCTGCTAAGTCTGGCCTGATATGATCAATACAGACACGTCTGCCAGGTACATCGAAGCAAATAAACCTCTTCCGAAAGATTCGTAATCGAGTAAAGTTTCGAGAAGCGTTGACAGCCACATGTTTAATACTGTATGGTCAGAGCCGACGTTGTGCAAAATGATATTCCAATGGAGGAAATATTACGGCCACTAGAAACACTTTCCAATATTTTTCATTTTATGAACATTCAAAGGACAAAAGACATCGAAGTTAGATGATTGTTTAACAAAGCAATTCAGCGGCATTGTTTGAAAGCGTTAAAGACAGTCAAGCAAAGAAAATACTTAGCAAAATAAACATATATATTACCCTTTCTTCATCCAATACAACGTCCAAGAGCCACTCAAGGAAGGGTTACTTTATGATGTAAGAGTGTAAGGTGAGGTAAGAAGTGCAATTTTTATAGTTATGCAAGGGAGATAATAATTAACCCATGACTTGAAGTCGTTAGTATTTGTAATCGGGAAAACATTCTATTAATTGGTGCTGTCTGAAGATCAAATTGGTGAAAGACTAAACAGATAAATTGATAATATCAATTATTTTTTCTTGATTAAATTCTTTTCTCGGGGAGATTTCTGCCCAGCTTTTACCTCTTTTAAAATACGAGTTTTAAACTTATTTATTTCCCAAGATTCCCTCCAAAGGATGCTGTGACGTACTTCACCACATTAATTTAACTTAGATTAGGAAACCAAACTGAGGTGAAGAAAGGATAAGCCAAAGACATCATTACACATAAAATATGTATTTAACAAGATGTACAAACAAGGATGTGAAAGAAGGAATTCGTTGAGTAAAACCAGAGTTGTCTCTTTTTAACTATTATTTTTATTCCAAAGTTCACTGAAAGAAAGAAAGTTTGTGATAGTTTCTGGTAATAAATGTTTTCAACAGTTTTGCTGTGTAAGAAAAAGATTGTGAATGTAAGGAATATTCAGCATGTGAGTGGTGGTGTGAGTGAGAAGATTGGTGCATGATTTCAACTGTCGTGGATTCGTTTGGCAGCTGAAATTTCACTAATTATCTAAGAATATTTCTTAGAATAGGTGATCATCGCCTCAGAATCCGCTGCGCGGGAAGAGTTGTTTTTCATGTGCAGACAATCTGATTGGTTGGCATTGACCAATCAACGATCCGTTTCTCCCCAAAATGTACAAAATCGACTACCTGAAAATAGAGCGATGACAAAATTGTCGCATTTCTGCGATTTGTAAATTGTCTATTGCAAAGTAGTGTTGATTTATTATCCAATGAATGCTTGTCGTTGTATGATTTGTATTTGTGTAAGTATGTATGTATGCATGTGTGTGATGTAGATCGTCACAATGTGTTATTAGAAAGCTGTATTTGAATGAGGGTTGTTTTTATAACCCAGCTTAACTCAAAGATAACCGCCAAATAAAAAAGCAAAAAAAATTGTTTTTATTATAACTACAAGAGGTAGTCTTAAAATAACTATTGAAATTTTTCTGCTTTGTATATAATTGAAACAAATTTTGGGCTTATGAAGAATGAAGAATTTTCAAATTATGCCAGTGAACTGATATTCCGTATCAAGTATCTGTCTATATTTCTGAGATGAGGTATTATGTACATTATTTACGTTATTCGGACTATTGTCCTCTTTGTCGCCATAATTATTACAACATTTCGGCCGTTGTACGCTCCAGCCTTCTTTAGGTGGTTGAAATGTCGAACTGAACCCTTTATTTCACTTACTGGGGTAGACTGTTCTAGTTCCACGTGCCATGTTTTAATGGATGTCAGTTATAAGTTATCTCTTGTTAATTCCCCTCTGAAAGTTCTCCACCGCCTTAACCGGGTATTGAACTTCACACCCTTTGGGCCCTGTCACTGGATCGAACTAACGCCTTTATCCACTGTGCCGTGTATAATGTCTTACCAACAATTTTTACCAGAGGTCATATTGCAAATTTTGCTGTTATCATCACATGTTTTTACCAGAGGTCATATTGCAATTTTTGTTATTTCGCTTTTTCTGGCACTCCTTATTACTGGTTCCCATATTGTATTCATTTCTATGCTTGGTCGACTCAGGAGATTTCTGTGACCTAGCATATGTGATGATTCCTTAAGTTTACGAATTTTCCAGTGGTGTTCATTTATTTCCGTGTATTTTGTAATATGCATGGCTTTCCTTATTTTCCTTTTCTTGGTGGGACAAAAGTGATACCCGGGAATTTGTACAGTGCTTAGGAACTGAATGTTGTAGATTTTTCTTCTTTTCTTTGTTTACCAATCTGTAAGTAGCGGTCATGAGTCTGCGTTAATAGAAAGAATGGAGAGATACTGAAATGATATTTTTCATGGTCAGTTTTCACGAGATTTTGGTTGGAACCTTTTATATTAGGTTGTGAAAAAAACATTTCAACAAATTAAATCGACGCCGATTTTTTAAAACTTTTTTAATTAAATATTCAAACCGGAAGTCACAGAACCGGAATTATGATTTTTTTTTTTTTTTTTGTAATTGCGACAATAGTTTTTTTTTTTCTCCAAAGTCTTTATATCTTGAAGTTTTGGCTCTTTTGTGGGTGGAAAAAAAGGAAAAGTTTCTTTTCATTAAAAAGATAAAAATAAAAATCTTGTCCGTTCATACAAACACTTCTTTCTTTAATGCATTATTTTAAACTAATTTCCTCTTTATTTGGCATATGAGCTGAAAGGGGGAAAAGCAGTTTAATCAATGCATGCAGACTGGCTTCAGTTTAACAGATTCCTTCTTTTTTCCATATATTGTTACCATTTTCTTTAAAGTTTTTATTTTCTTGATTTTAGATGATAACTAGGAAATTATTCATATTTCAATGGAACTTTTATTTTTTAAATTAAAGTTTAAAAATCAAAGTATAATGATATAACGGAAATATGTTTGAGGTAAGTTGCCAGGTGAAACCATCAGCAGGAGATTGTTTAAAAACGCAGACTTTACATCAAGTCTTCCATCTTCTCTACATGTGTAATTAAATAGAAAACAAATTAATATAATTAATTTTTTTTAAGTTAGTTTTTATGCTGGTGTCCTGGGTAAGACGATAAACTACACCCGCGCCCCGGATAAGACGATAAACTACATCCGCGTCCCGGGTAAGACGATAAACTACGTCCAGCAGCAAGGCCTCTGATCAGGAGGTTTTGAGGAGCTTGGAACCATCTTTTAATTGCTGGTGTTCCCAGGTTCACCCTGACGCAGGGTAGTACCACCTGTTAGGGTCCCAGCTATAGGCATAGTTAACCCCCAAGCGGGGGTCAAACATTATGAAAGTTTAAAAATACGTTGTAATACCAGCGATACATTTATGAAGGAAAAAAATATTACCGGCGATATATTTTTGAAGGAAAAAATATTACCAGCAATAAATTTTCGAAAGAAAAAAATATTACCGGAAATACATTTTTGAAGGAAAAAAAAAATATATCTCAGCATCCTTCTGTAGACATCTGTTACTTCAAGCCTGTTTTTTGTCTATGAGGAAATTTTCCAGCATTCACTGCCACACTGAAAGATTGATATTACATAGCTGTTCAAGAACTCTGATTCATTTCTAATGATATTTTGCTTGGTGTCTGGAAGGCATCTTTCACTATTACTATACGCCTTCGGATTTCTGTGTAATATTTTCTATTGTATGCTGTGATACTATACAGAGAATTAAATTTCTAGACCTGCTTCATTATAACGTTTCTGATACGTCGCTCATACTTTAGGCTGTCTCTTCCGTTGGCGATAATGCATTCTGTCTTTATAGCTTTAAAAAAAAATCAATAAACTCCAAGCAAGGCAATAAAGCAACTAGGACGCAAATGGTTATTGAGTGTGAAACAATATGTGAAAAAGAACATTATTAAAGAAAAAGAGAGAAAAATAAAAAATAAAAGAGCAGTAATAAGCCGGTAGAGAGTTCCTCAAGTGAGAAATGCGGGAGAAGTTACAAAACTACAAAAAAGTTGCTTCTAGCCATTTCATATGTAAAATGTGACCTAACTGCCAATCTAGTGCTATGCTTAAATTTGTAAAACCTGGGTATCAAAGAGGAAGCATTACAATGAAAACATTTAATATTTCTTTCTGTCTTTCTTTACTAGTAAAGAGTTCTTAAATTTTTTCTTCCGGGTATCATCCGGGTATCTTATGTTAAGACAATGTCAACCATAAATAAATCCTTATAGGTTTTAGAGCTTTCAGAGTATCGCCCCACTCTATCGATTAAATAAGTAACTTATAAAAACGCGTCCTTGTCTCACTCCTCTTTCTATATTTGTGTACTTGCTTAACTCGTTTTTTATCCACACAGAGTAGGTTTTTTTTTGTTTTGTTTTTTTTTTTTTTGCAGTAAGGTTCACCCTGCACAAGGCTCGGAAAACCACTCGGGGTAGAGGGTTACTTTAAGGGGTAGTTTATACCCGATAAAAGGGGAAGATAATGTTTGACTCTAGACAGGAACAGGTTAACATTGTAAATTGTTTTCAGTAAATATTATGGTACATTTTAAAACATACCATATACATAAAGCTTTCTTTATATTTCAAAAATGTCTTTGTTTCGTACCTGGTCAAAGGAAAATATAGATATTGGTCTTTCCATATATTTAATTACATTGATTTTTATTGTTTTTCAATCGATTTCTTATTTTAATCTAAACAAAAAATGTTATAGCTTTTTGATAAAAGAAACGAACTTTTAACTATGAGATTTCTTTAAGGTAATATTTTTCTAACGGAATTATGTCATTTTAATATAGACAAGGGACACTTCGAGTTACACGTTTTATTTATTTGTACGGAAGCATATACGATAAGTAGTGGGAAAAAGCTAGATTTTAGCTATGCAACAATATTATGCCTTACATAGTCTCTATAATCCAAACATTATCATTATTATTTGAAATAATTTTTTACACATTTTATTTTTTATATGTAATATTAATGTTTTCATTGTAAGTAAAATGTATTTCAGCAGAATTTTTTCATTATTTATTTCAAATTTCTAATCAGCAAGAATGATGACGTTTCTAATACACAACTCGAATATCCCCTTAAATATGTCACTTCCGATTAATCAAAAGTTAACACTCATTAATTACTTTTGCAAAACCAAAATTGTGGGGTTTACAATCTGGTGCGGACTAGTGTATGTGTTCAGAGATAAACACGTGTGTCTCCTGAAAAGCCCACAACAAACATGGCAGACTCTAGATGTGAGTTCAAGTAAAGAAATGTAGCAAACAAGAAGCGATATGTATCTGGAAATAAATGATAATTTATGAACAACAAAGGCATACACGTGACAAAAACAATAATGTGTTTAACAAATGAATGTGGAAACTTTTTGGTCTGAATATGTGAAGTGAGTGAATGTGCGTACGTGTGTCCCTGAGTATTGTTCATGTGTTTCCCAAAAATAAAACGCGTTCTTCCGCGAGAGAGTTACATGCTGATATATATGCGGAAACAAAATGAGAAAAAGAGAGTAAGAAAAGATATCGCCGAGTACTTGTACACCGGAAAGCGTCCCCTAGTAACGGTTTCGAAAATTAAGAGGAGATAACCCGAAAAATCCTCTATATCTAGCGTCAAAATTATCGTAAAAAATAGCTGATATTTTGTAGAACAAAATGCAATTTATTTTGTGCTTATTTTTAAATTAATGTTCACCAGTGCATGACTTTTTAAAGTTACAAATATATTTTTTTGTTTGGCAGTGGTATTTTTTGTTGCTTTTTGGGGGGTGCCTCTTTTCATTGTAAATTTCGGTTGAGTTTTTTATTGTCGTTTTTTTTTTTTGTGGGGAGTATTTTGCAAATATGAAACTTAACAAGAATTGGCTATGCTTCATCTGAGAAATCCATACACTAATAGTTTTGATATACTTTTTAAATGACAGACACAGAACATTGTTCAAAGAGTAGCACACCCAATGATGTTATTACGAATATAAGGCGTGGCCAGCATAAAGGAAATTGTCTTTAATTGAAGGTCAGAAGGAGCTTGTTGTTGAGACTGGCTGTGTTTTTCTCCTTTTTGAGGAAAGTGCTTGCCTTATTAGTATCATTACTGGTTGTTGCTTTTAAAGTGGAACACCAATTGTTGTACAAGATCTGTCCCCTCTCACCCGAGTATGAATCTTTCATGTAAAGATAGGTACTTAAAGAAAATAAGATGTTAGTAATCAATTATACAAATCATAAAATTAGTACACACTGAGAATTCAGCTACACATAGAAGTCAAGGGTGCACCTCATAAAACACTTGTAAGCGAAAATAAGCTTTTATATAAATGTATGGTACTGATGTTTGTTTTGAGAAAATGCTCTTCGAGAATTGATTCTTTAAAACCACTGCCAATCTACGATAGGATAAAAAAAATATTAAAATGTAACAGGAGATATTAGGATGAATGGTGTCGCTCTCAAAGGGATTCCTTGCTTTGAGTCTCTTCTTGAAATGCAAGTTCACCCAAGACCTCAAGTGAACCACACACCATCCATCGCTTAAAACACTGGAAAAGTAGACGGTTCCATATATCGCTCTAGACGGTATATCGATTCACATTTACAGGAACCAGATAAGACTAAATTAGAATATAGCTACCTAACCCTTTCCACCCTTGACCGTGTTCAGAAATGTTTACGCAGCCTTGTGAATGATGAATTATTTTTCTCAGCTCATTCCTTTCCCATAAACGTAACGTCACAAGTCTATCACAATTTCCTTGGAAAAGTCCTCTCACGAAAAACATTTAGTTCCACCAGTTCAGACCTTTACAACTAAGATCCGCCCTGCAATGTACCCAAGGGTGAACCATTCACATTCCCTTTGTATTCAATGAATAAGGAGAAAAATTCCATTGGATCAGCTTGTTTTAAAGAGTGGCTGCTTCGAGGAAAAGACTCAAAGAGGACGCTTCCTCGACCACTATAACCTCTTCAGGTTTAGGCTCAACCTTTATTTATCTTACTTGTCCTGATTATTTACAATTCTTACGTTCATAAAACAATCCCACTCAGTAACCTTCTACCTTGAGTGCCTCTTGAATATTGGATTGAGTCAGCAACAGCGTAAAAACTGAATATCTCTCAGCCAACAAGGCTGCAACCTGGTAGGATCACTTATTCATACAACCAACCAAAGTGACAAATTATCCTTCCTGTTTCTATAATTATATAGAACGCGGAGATTGGTTTGTAAAATATCTCCAGACAATATTCGGGCTTAGGGTCAAATTACAATGAAAACCCAACTTATCGATCGATCACCAAAGGTAAGCAGTGTCGACCCAGGTTAGTAATTAGATGGTGGATCTATTGGGAATATCTGGCACTGTAAACAAAAAAAGAAGTATATTCCTGGGTATGACGATAAACTACAGCCGATAGTAGGGCCTCGGATGGGGATATTGGAGGTTTGAGGAGCTTGGAACCATTTCTTAACTGCTGTTTTTACAGATCTTCCCTGACCTAGTCTGGGAGTACCTGCTCGTGTCTCAGTTATGGGAAAATAGTGAACATCGAAACAGAAATCAAATGACGAGGAAAGTAAAAAAAATAGCACCAATACATTTTTATAAAAAAAAATTAGCACCAATACATTTTTATAAAAAAAATTAGCACCACTACATTTTTATAAAAATGAGCACCAATACATTTTTTTATAAAAATGAGCACCAATAATTATTTTATGAAAATTAGCACCAATACATTTTTTTATAAAAAATAAAACTAATATATTTTATTGTGAAATTATCAACAATATATTTTATAGTAAAAATTATATTACTACGGTTAATTTGGCGGGCCGGACAAAAATCCTTTGCGGGTAGGATGTGGACTGGGGTTTGCTGACCCCTGGTCTAAACTGTCAGTTGTTCACAAACATTTTTTCAATGGTTAAAATGACTTCAAGCGAATGAATCTTTTAGGTCTTAATGAAATCTTGTAGACGGGCACTACAGAATCAGAAAGAATTTGGCCAAATAACACATTTTTTCATCACTTGAAGGCTTCCAGCAGCCGCAAAAGCTAAAATGGATAGCATATGTAAACAGAATGGAAAATGATGGAATCAAAATTTTGACTTTTCACACTACCCTAAAAGTAAAGAAACTCCTATCAGTAAAGAGCGATAACAGGGGGTGTTTTTTAATCATTTCACCTCAAGGCAATAAAGCCACTAAGACGCAAGGGGTTACTGAGTAGGAAAGAATATAAAAAATAGTATTAAAGAGCAAGAACAATAAACAGAGGATAACGGTTGGCGTTGCAAAATCATAGTGGACTGAAACGCAAGAAGCCACAAGAGAGCTCCACAGGCGAGAAGTGCGAGAAAGGAAACTGTCAGCATAGAACTTAGTTACATCTATCCAATTCAACTGTAAAATGAAACCTCGCCGCCAATGCAGTACCGCGCTTAAATTCATGAAGTTTGGCACTATAGAAGAAAGTTCATCAGAACAATTACCATGAAAGAATTTATAGAATAGGGAACATGGAAGCTATATTACAGGAGTGGGAAAGTGACTAAAGCCGAGTTATCAGGTCACGACCAATAATATGACAGATTCTTTTCTTGGATTTTATCAAGGACATCTAAATATATAGCAGAAGCACCAGGTCACGTGTGACGGCCAAATTCCAAGCCTGGACGGATGGTAGATTTACGTATAGATTCGGGTGAGAAAATTGTCTAGCCCAACATAGTAAGCCAAGAAGACCTAGCAACAACTAATTCAATATAATCTTTCTACTTCATGTCAACGGCATACCTTAGTCTGAGAAGACGTACCGAGTCGCTCTCCTGAGTGTTAGCATTATGTTGATGGAAGGCACAAAGGGTTCTCAGAAAGCAGTAGTTTCGTATTGGAGGCGTTAAAATTAATAAGCCATTCCTTGCCCTAGTTAACAACAGAATGTAGGTGCATTATGCGGTAAAGAGCTTATTTATCTCAAACTATTTTCAGAGAAATGGTTTGTAAATTTCAATCGACAATAATAAAAACACTTGAGAGTAGCAATGCCAGATATTTCTTGTGTGAAAATGGCTATGACACCATTCCCTTCGAAAAAATCGATTAATGGAAACAAATAGATTGATTCATTTTGAGTAGAATAAAAGTAAGGTTGATTATAGGAATTGTGTGTCCATAGATGGATCAATATTTCCTTAGGTTTACTTGTTGTTATCTACTGACATTTTACCGTGTAATATATATATATATATACACACATATATAGCGTTCACTTCAGAATTAATTACTTTGAGAAGGAGATTATATTGAAAATATTGATTTAAAATGCTTCTGTCCATGATTAGTTTATAGACTTAGTTGTGTAACAAATTTACTATAGGAGACAAGGAAAATGAACATCAAATAGACTGCAGTAGTAGTTTCGCGCAACACCGCAAGTTGCTACAGAACCAAAAAATTAACCTAAAAAGTCGAATCATAGTTGTTTCACTTTGACTTGCTCGATAATTTTTCTCACGAGAATCTATCTTCCGCATTTATAAGTTTACCATTCATGACTTCCGTGTATCAGTTTTATAAATAATTCCAAGGTAATTGTTCCAATGAAATTCATCCTACGTACCACTGCATGGGCAGTTAGGTCCCAATTATTTTATCATTTATATAGTTATATTTAACCCTGAGCTCTATGTCAGTTGTTTCCTTTCTCACATTTCCTGCTTGTGGAACTCACTTTTGTCTTTTTGCTTTGCTGTTATTAAAATGAAGCATCAATCGTTATCATTTGACTTCGTGAATATTGGTCTGTATTTGTCCACACTCTTAATATTTTCTTTCATTGTCTTGCGTCTTCGTTGCGTTATCTCCTTTCTTGAAGTGAAATGGTAAAACAATTAAATCGAGATTATTCTATGGACCTCATGCCATGCAACAAACTCTTTCAGAAATATCTAAACTGTCCGTTACATGAAAAGGCTTTTCAGATCAGTGATTCAGAGATTTTAGACGATCCTTTTTTCTATCCCTCTGGACAGGCGTTAGAGTAAAAAAATAAGAAATCACTATACAAAAGAACAGAAACCATATCAGTTGAGTACTTTCAACAGCAGCAGGAATAAAAATGGATGTCACATGTAACTTGATGAGAAAATAATGACATAATCAAGAAACTACTTCAAATGAAAGGTTAGGAAGGAAACCCCCATCAATACTGGAAAGAGAGATAACAGCTACTGGACTTGAGAAGATAAAATAATGACATAATCAAGACACTACTTCAAATAAAAGGTTAGGCAGGAAAACCTCCATCAATACTGGAAAGGGTGATAACAGCTACTGGTCTTGAGAAGAGAAAATGACATAATCAAGATGTTTATATTCCACAATACTTCAAATAAAAGGTTAGGAAGGAAAACCTCCATCAATACTGGAAAGGGTGATAACAGCTACTGGTCTTGAGAAGAGAAAATGACATAATCAAGATGTTTATATTCCACAATACTTCAAATAAAAGGTTAGGAAGGAAAACCTCCATCAATACTGGAAAGGGTGATAACAGCTACTGGGCTTGAGAAGAGAAAATGACATAATCAAGATGTTTATATTCCACAATACTTCAAATAAAAGGTTAGGAAGGAAAACCCCCATCAATACTGGAAAGAGTGATAACAGCTACTGGACTTGAGAAGAGAAAATGACATAATCAAGATGTTTATATTCCACGCTACTTCAAATAAAAGGTTATGAAGGAAAACCACCCATCAATACTGGAAAGAGTGATAACAGCTACTGGACTTGAGAAGAGAAAATAATGACATAATCAAGATGTTGACATTCCACACTACTTCAAATCAAAGGTTAGGAAGGAAACCCCCAGCAATACTGGAAAGAGTGATAACAGCTACTGGACTTGAGAAATCTATTTTCCTGAAATACTTTTTAAAGATTTTTTAAATGTCAACCGACAGTTGTACTGTTTGTTCGGTCAGTGAATCCCGAATGTTTTCATATATGAAACTGGTTAATATTACTACAGCCCTTACATGTTTTGTTTTCCTACAAATTCATTTACGGGATATTTATTGAGCACAATATCCACATTGGAATCATCAGCCAATCAGGACATACAGAATAGGCTTGTCCGGGTAACAGAATTGAATCGCCTAGGCTGTTATATAAACAACCTACCAATTTACCCAGCAGACTTCGTCAGTCAACCGAGTACTGTTTGTTGCTATTACCAAACTCTACACTTTTTTCAATGTCAGTGATGTAAAGTAGATACAAAAGGTCCCAGTCGGATTGTTAAAGCATTTCACCTGTTCTATTCTCCTTGCCATTAACTGTTACGGTACCTATACTTCTCTTTCTGTGTCTAGCATTAGTAACTCTTTCCTGTTTTATCAATATACTAGGCGAGGTACTCGGCGTTGCCCGGATGTACATGGCTGTAATAGTATAACCGCTCCACCTATATGCCCGAAGCCCCTGTCTAGAAATGTCTGCCTGTATCTCCGCTTGTATGCATCATTCGTTGGTATACTAAGCTACTCTCCCCTCCTCATCTTTTTACGGTATATCTTTCGCAAGTGTCTGTTCTTAAAGGAATTCGATCGATAAAATCTTCTTGTGTTGTCGTTGCTCGGGGTTAAATTGTTTCAATGTTTTAGATATTCAGTAAATTTCCTATTGCTGTAATAACTTTCAAATAGTGTATTTTTCACAAATCTAATAAACAAAAACAGGGATGAAGCATCAGAGCTTGATTCAACTGCAAAAGCATGAAGCTCCCTCCTTTTTTGCACGCTTATTGTAAAGCTGAGTTTAATAAGAGGTCCTTTGGGGTTTTTCTTTTCAGTTTTAACGCTTCACTAATCCTTCTCAAACAATCTTTTATCAAAGGTTGTTTGAATGCCAATTTGCAATCATATAAAGAAACTATTGACTAAATTGCAAACGCCAATTTTGCACCTAGTTTGCCACAGATTTTGTCAACTTATTTGAAATAATCTAAACCAAACTTTCACTCAAAACAATTTGTGTGTCATATGTAATTTGCGTGGCAAATTTGGAAAGAATCGGAAGAAAAACCAGGGAATTACGGCTGAAAAACGGCGTTTTGAACAGTTTTTTCGTCATACGCGGGGGAAGCGAGCAGGACTAAAACCACACTATCTTATTTCTTGAATGATGGCAATTCTTTTGCGATATCCTTGAAGAAAATCGGATAACAAACGAGGAAGATATTCAAGGTTTTATTTTAGTACGAAAAGCCCGATTTTTTCAGTTCTTTGCAATTTTTGGTGTAAAGCCAATGTCTCAAGAAAACTACCAATCACTTTATATAAACCTCGTAACATGAGCTTATGTTTTGTATTAAGTGCGAAGAACATCAGCTTATCCAGTAAAAAATTTGCTCGTGTGTAACTTTGCCTTGGTTTTTGCAAAAAGTCGTACCTTCCTTCTGTTTTATCGATTTTTTTGTCAAACCCGGGGGGGGGGGCTGGAGATTGAAAAGCCAGTTTTGACGTACCTTGGTAAAAAAGTAACATGTGTACAATTTCATCGAAATCGGTCGAGAAGTGTAGACGTGCATAATAAATAAGACACTTCTTTTATAGATAAAATAAAAACTTATTAAAAACTAAATGCGTATCTACTGAATGATGGTAACCTAGACGTGTGCAGTTAGAATAAAAACCTGCTCGTTCTGCGCAGATGTAAACAACACGCAGACATTTGTATGAATGTCTATAATTTTGAAGTGTATAATTCAGAGTCACGTTTCGAGTTTGAAGTTTTAAAATGGATTCTATGGCTGATTTAATGGAGAAATAATTTTTTAAACATTCAGAACTTGCAGAATTTAAAACAATGCTGGAAAAATTTAAATAATGATCGACAGATACAACTGATCTGTGAAAATGTTCGTGGAAGATTGTGGACAACGATGAGGCAAGTCAGATAAGGGCAAATTGCTGACTTTGTATCCCCGATCTCTCCTCAGTATCAAGGAAGTGGCTATTTAAAATACGTCCATGTCAACCTATGACATTTCAAAGAATTGTGGAAGCGATTGTCGATTCTAAATAAAGTATAAGAAATACATCAATAAGGAAAGATGAATAGAATAAACAGTAAACAATATAAAGATCGAAGTTTTTATACAGTTCTTTCCGCCGACGAATATCGGGCTAGACGGATGATTCAGACATCTACAAGGAAGAGGTTGTGTAATGAGAAGAGATTATTGGTGATGAACTGAAAATGTGCTCCATAAGGTGTTACGATGACAGCTCAGACATACACTGATTTTATTTATGTATTTTTCATGGCTCAAGCGAAACTCTGGTTCAAGAAGTCAAACACTATCTGAAATAAAGCTGATTCCATTGCCCGACAGTTTTTTTAATCATATGCCTTAGTATTCTTTGTGGAATATCGAATAAAATGGATTTCAGAGATTCGTTTGATAAAACTCATTCACTCGACCATAATCTGATGGGCAATTTGGGTGGGACTTTTGGGGATAACGGTTTACTTTGGCGGACAGTAATTTATCAAGAAAAAAAAAGAACTTTGTAAAACTATTCTGCATGCGATGCAGCTTACTGTACCAATATTGTATAAATACTTATATACTACATTTGATATATATATATATATATATATATATATATATATATATATATATATATATATATATATAGTGTAACCTAGAAAAGGTTACTGAATGAGGAATAACCAAAATAGAGGTTGGAAATGAGATGGTAATATTTATATCAACAAAATACA
>OZ010598.1:8643917-8646417 GCA_963932145.1 Acanthosepion lycidas
ATATTCCTTCATAGATAACCATGTTTTTGTCGACAGTTAGAGGAGGTTTTATGGTCAAGCTGCACGTGATAAGGAATCAAGACGATGGTGTATTGAGTACTTTCTTTTCGAAAATGACTGCATCAAACACAAGATCGATTGTTATTTAGAACGCTGTCTCATGACTGTAATTAAGTCCAGTAAATAAAAGATGTTCTGTTGATTGCCTATGTAGACGTTAATCTTAAAGCAGAAACTAGTTTGCATTATTATAAGACGAGCCATTTTGTTATCTACTTGTTTCACGATTTATCAGTGTTTACCTAATTGATATAAATCCTGCAGTATCTGTCGATATTTCTGAGAAATTTATGTACACTATTTACATTATTCGGACTATTGTCCTTATCTTTGTTGCCATATTTATTACAACGTTTCGTCCTATCAATTTCTGTCGATATTTGTGAGATGAGGTATTATGTACATTATTTACATTATTCGGACTATTGTCCTCATCTTTGTTGCCATATTTATTACAACGTTTCGGCCCTTCAGTATCTGTCGATATTTCTGAGATGAGGTATTATGTACACTATTTACATTATTGGGACTATTGTCCTCATCTTTGTTGCCATATTTATTACAACGTTTCGGCCCTTCAGTATCTGTCTATATTTCTGAGATCAGATATTATGTACACTATTTTATTCGGGCTATTGTCCTCACCTTTGTCGCCATATTTATTACAACGTTTCCGCCGTTGTACGCTGATGAAGGCTGGAGCGTACAATGGCCGAAACGTTGTAATGAATAGGGCGACAAAGATGAGGACAATAGTCCAAATAATGTAAATAGTGATATAAATTCTGCTTTATATATAAGATTTCTGTCTCGACTATGGTTCTTTACAGTTTCCAGTATTTTATAGATCTAGCTATTTTAATGTCATTAACCTTCAGGAAGTGGGCGAACATAGCTCTGTAGAGATGCAGAGGCGTACCTTTCTCAAAGGTATAAGCGTGAACGTGTACGCTGCGGACAAGTTCGGAATTCGAACTCAGCTGCTCGATTTCTCTTTTCTGTACTGACATCCATTACGCTACTCGAAGGCAACGAATCAATACATATTCTTTTAATGAAATTCCGTTTTTTGTCTTTGTGGTACTTGTTCGTCCATCCATTTACATAAACTTGAGAAGTAGGCTACCAGCTTCTTTTCCTTTGCTACACTTAGCTTCGATAGTCTCTGTCAGCGTTAAATTCTGTAAAACTATTTCTTTTTTTTTCTTTTCCTCGATGTTTATCCCGCACAGGGCTCGAGAGACACTCGATTATGTAAGAGAATGAAGAAGTGCGAATTATGAGGATGTTGACCTTAGATATGGTATACGACTGAAACAACGCTTCCGTACGATCGCGGAAGTTAAGCAACGTCGAGCCTGGTCAGTACCTAGATGGGTGACCATTTGGGAATGAGAGGCACTGTAAACTTTTATGTCCGGATGGTTTAATAAATAGTTGCTAGGAATAAGAAAATTGGAGAGCAGAGTTCCAGCCAGAAAATATTTTTAGATTGTAAGAAGTTTGTGGGGTAGTAGTAATAATTTAGCACTACAATACTTACTAATTAACCAATTGCTGCGCCAGGAACAGATGGGTTCATAGCGTTCACAAGAGTATTTGCGCCTAAGTGAATTTAGTGAAACCAATTGGAATTTTTAGAAGTCAAGTGACTTACCTGCGAACATGGCAGCCTTCTTGTGTCTTATTGGAAAAGCAAGCCAGCTAATTTTACCTCATTTATAGGAGAGTACCTAATGCACCAGTTGGATTGGTCCATTTTGCTAAAATAGACCTGCCCAACACATCTGCATGAGTGGTCTCTATTCACCCATATATCTCTCCATTAAATGACTCAGGTCAGTTTCTACTTAGGACTACACCATTCTACTTGTATGTCAGACCACTTGCAAGCTAACCAATATTCTACAGAATTGTAACTCAGCTCTCCGATTAACAAGTGTTGTAAGCTTGGATGTGCATGTGGTGTAATGGATACTGGCATTTAGAAATTGTTAATGGGAGAACCGACTTCTAATTTTCATTGGGTTCGTTATATTCAGTTGCGCGCAAATACCCTTGGGAATGGTATGAATCCACCTCTTCTCCCCTCAGCTATGGGTTAATGCTGTGGTGCCCTCCCTCTAATGAGTCTATTGTGGACTCTTCCACTTACTATAAGAATGGTAGGAATGTGGGCCTCGGTGGGGAACGCTGGTCAACCGACACACATTCCCAAGTCGTGTAATACTCTTCTGTTCAATATATGATTTATCTGCAACCTCTTGTTCTCTTATTCCTTAGCCATTTACTTGGTTACATCAGTTAATTATTAAGACTCGTACCCCTAAACCATTATTATCTTCTCCACTCCAAATTCTTACAATCTAAAAATATGTTCTGGTTTTAAATAACCAGCAAAGGGTTGATAAGCCGTAGAAAACGAATCAATCGATCAATA
>OZ010598.1:8651417-8706417 GCA_963932145.1 Acanthosepion lycidas
AGATAAGATTTAATAATCAGAATGCTTTAGAATGTTTTTATAAATCATTAAAATTTGTAATACTTCTCAATGGGAATTAGAAATTCCAGAGAAGTTTGTTGTGTTTGGGGTGAAACCATATCGAGGTTTCTCGACGGAGATTCATGTTGCCCGGATTTATCTTCTATATCATTAGAGAGGACATATTCCACAATTTTTTTTCCCAACACGAGGACTGGTGAAGATATCCCAAAGAAAAAACGGCGCTATGAACTTGGGAGGTAATCATTTGGCAGCTAGCCTGGGTGAGGAGGATTTAACCTCACCCGTACAAAGTAAATGCTCGGCTGGACTCCTAGAAGCTGACTGACTGACGACTGACCACCTTTGTCATTCCTCGAAGTGACGTCACTAAGCGGTCTACATGTTAACCAAGTGATTTCATCTCGACCGAAGGGAGATAATCACGTTTTGTATTCCTACAATGCAGTAGTAAGGTGAAGGTTCTACAAAAACATGTGGAACCACCCTCCCCACATCATTTATAATATAGTAACTCTTCCAATATCGAATATGGTATTCTTTCACTGCTTTTTGTATATTCTGACAACAATTTTCCAACATGTTCAACTGTGCAACTTTTGCTTTACACTATTTACATTATTCGGACTATTGTTCTCATCTTGGTCGCCATATTTATTACAATGTTTCGGCCGTTTTATGCCCAGGTCTTCTTCAGGTGGTTGGAATGTCCTCAAGAACACATGGTACAGTTGATAAAGGCGTTGGTTAGATCCCGTGACAGGACCCAAACAGTGTGAGTTCAATACCCCCTTAAGGCAGTGGAGAACTTGGAGAGAGGAATTCACAGGAGATAACTGAAAAATTCGGGTATTTTGGTTACCGCGTTGGTTGGAGAATGAGTTATTTTCCTGACTGGTTGCGTGCACTGTGATTCGTGAGATAGTACCGGCGAATCAAGTTTTCGGCATTTCTTTCTGCCCCCCACCCCCACCGATGTTCGAGTCTCAACTTAGGGATTTATTCTCTGTGACCTGGAAATAATCTGTGACAAACATTTCCTTTGTAATCCCAGTTCGCTTACAGGTCCACCCAAAAACAACAGCAAATTGGGGTTGCACGGTAATATTTTGATGATTCAGAAAAAAAATTTCGCATCAGAACGGCTGTTACAACGCTGAATTTTCTACAGTATTAGTTTGAATTGCGTGGTCATGTTTTATGGTAGACCATGGATAGAGGTCGTATAATAACGAATAAACTATGTTTGACTATCCGTCAACACAGTAATAATAACAATATCTCCACACGTGACAGTAATTGACGTAATTTTCAGTTAACAGTATGAAAATAACGTTCTCTAAATTCTTCCAGTTGCTAAGGACATTTTCTTTTGCTATTATTAATTTCTTTGTTTAAATATATTCATTTCGTTTCTTGCCTTGAAAATGTTCACATTGGACGAAACACGTCGGCAACTATTACAGTTTTCCTATTGTATTTTACATTTATAAACTATGTTTATTACAATTAACTTAAACTTACACAATTTATATTGTTTAAACTCTTGTCATCATCTTTCCCGACGCTTCGGCCGTTCTAAATTTCTTGTCAGTTCTACGGCAATAAAATATCCGTAGAATTTCCCCTTTCGCATCGTTAAATATTTGAGCTTAACAACTTTAACAAAATATTACAATAATAATCATAAGCCTGAACGTAGTCCATTTATATAATGTAGCAAGAGGGTACAAATGAAAATATTTAAAACTGACAAGTTTTCCCATTCCTCTGAAGCAGACGTTAAATACATCGCCGCCTATATATTCATTTTCTACATGAAATCAAGCAGCATCTCTTATGTCTTTGCCACATTTATTCTGGATTAAAACAAAGTGGTCTGTTATTTATCTGGGGTAATGGCTCGGCATAATATGTGCTAAGTAAGGAACAAACGGAATTATAATAGTACATAGCGAATATGTAGATATGCCATGATCAGAAACCAATGGAAATGCGGCTATTATAAAATATTTATCTGATTTTTTTTCTGTCCCGCACATGAAATTTTTTCTGGGATTTTTAGTGGCAGGACCAAAACAACAAAAAAGTATCCAATCGACTGCGAACATTTTCCCCAAGGTAAAAATGTATAAATAAGATTAATAACAGAACGACGCAAAATAAAATGCGTGAAGGATTTTTATTGAAAATGTGATGCCTCTACAAATTATAAAATACACTTTAGCTTTCGATTTCCATTCGTTTCTCGGCCCATGCGTGATTCTCTATTCTCAACAACGACAAAAAAGTTGTTTTTTTTTAATTAGAAATAATTCCACGGGACATATCCGTGTAACTTCAACTTACATTCTCAGCTGATATAAAGTAGAAAGACTATATTGAATCTATTGTTATGTCTACTAGGGAAGGGAAGTGGTTTCACCGTGTTGTGCTAGACAATTTTTCTCTCTGGAATCTTATATATTTATAAGTCTACTATCCTTCCTTACTTTGAATATTGATGATACATCTGGGTTGGTGCTTTTGCTGTATACTTAGATTCTTGGTAAAATCTAAGGAAGAATCGGCAATATTATTGGTCATAACATGGCATCTCAACTTCAGTCACTTTCACACCACCGTAATCTAGCTTTTCTATAAATCCTTTCATGGTAATTGTTCGGATGAACTCTTCGCTATGGTCCCTAGATTTGATGAATTTAATCTCAGTACTAGATTGGCAATAAGGTCTCATCACTTTACGGTCGAATTGGCTAGATGCAACCGTAAGTTCTATGCTAACAGTTTCTTTTCTCACGTTTCTCGCTTGTGGCACTCTCTTCCGGTTCTGTGCTTTCCAGCCAACATTGAATTTCAAAAATTTAAATGTAATGTCAATCGTTATTTACGGTCTTCTGGATTACTCCTCTAGTGTTCTCACTCCTTAATAATGTTTCTGCTTTTTTTTTTCCGCATTTTTTCACACTCAGTAACCCCTTGAACATTAGTGGCTTTACTACCTTGCATATGGTTAAGTAATTACCTGGTACCTGTGCTCCGACCTTGTACTGGTGGTATCACGGTTACGACTCGCTCGGACCCGCTCTGGCCTGGACCAACTATGACCAGCTAAGATCAGTGGCCCGAGTGTTTCCACTCGAGTTCCCCACGTTAAAACCGACCTTGTGTCACATCTTGACTCAGTGGTGCGTCAAGTCAATATTTATGATGAAGTAATTAAAAAGTCCATAACAGAGACACTGACGTCTTTGTTGCAGATGAAAAAATGACCGTGGTTTATTACGGGGGGAGGGGGGGCAAGAGAAGCAGGGTAGATAAGTCAGGTATTGTGACAAGGAGAAAGTCAAAGCAAAACACGTACAATTTTGTGTAACAAATTTCAATTTAATAACTTCCCCACCGTCATAATGTAGTGTCCCTATAACGTCCCTATAGTTTACAAGCATTATGAATTTAAGCGCAGTATTAGATTTTGGCGTGGTCTCATCATCTTAGAGGTGAAAGGGCTAAATGTAACCGTAAGTTCTATGCTAACAGTTTCTTCCCTCGCACTTCTCACTTGTGGAACTCTCTTGACGCTTCTTGCTTTCCAACCAAATTTGGTCTTCCAAAATTTAAATGCAGTATCAATCGTTATCTTATGTCTTAATTTATTTATTTGTTCTCTTTCCTTAATATTTTTTCATATTCTCTCACACTCAGTAAGTTGCATTGCAGTGGCTTTATTGCTTTACTTGGGTTGATTAAAAACGATTTTTACATTAATCGGACTATTGTCCTCATCTTGGTCGCCATATTTATTACAACTTTTCGACCGTTTTACGCTCCGGCCTTCTTCAGGTGGTTGGAATGTCCTCAAGGACACATGACAGAGTGGATAAAGGCGTTGGTTACAACCAGTGACAGGACCCAAAGGGTGTGAGTTCAATACCCGGTTGAGGCAGTGGAGAACTTTCAGAGGGAAATTAACAGGAGATAACTGATAACTGACATCCATTAAAACATGGTACATGGAACTAAAAACAGTCTACCCCAGTGAGCGAAATAAAGGGTTAAGTTCAACATTGCAACCACCTGAAGAAGGCCGGAGCGTAAAACATCCCATTACAATTCTTTCAATGCTGATCTGAAAAATGTCTGACTATTTTCCTGTCAGTTGTTCGCTTTTTTAGTGAGTGACTATTGAGTTTAGTATTCTCAATTTTCTTTTTTTTTTTTTTTTTTTTTTTTTTTGTAATTGTTTTGAAAGAAATAAAGGGAAAAATTTGATTACGGTGTTGTGGCCGTTTCACGTTGCGGGGAGTTATTGAGGAAAATGATTTTATTGTCTTTATTGTCTCATATCGCTTCACAAAGACAGTATTTGTTTGGTGAAAATTAGTCTGTGGATTAGTTTTAAATTACCAGTCGTCATTTACTTTTTTTATCTCTAAATTTTGTCTAGGGTAAGCATCTTTTATGTGCCATGAGTTCATCTGATTTAGAAAACGCCTTCTTCAGAGCAATGTTTAACTGGCTAGTTTAATTTTATTCCCATCGGTAGGTAACCCATTATTATAGCCGTGTGCCAGACTAGATAATGTGAAATATATCTTAATTTACTATGAAATTTATTATGAAATCGCTTTTTCTTTTCTTTTTTCTTTGACGATTCCTCGCTAAAGATAATGGAGAAATGGTTGGTTCTTTATACCATTCCAGTAAATAACTGACTTCTCCAAACTTTACAAGAGCCAGACCAGACCAAACATGTATTAGGTTGGTGCAAAAATAATGACGTAATAATGTCGTTTTTTGACGTATTTTTAACGTCAAAAAACGACATTATTACGTCATTATTTTTGCACCAACCTAATAGTATTACTGCCATATCAGATATGGAGCTGCCCAATCCTTACTTTTTAATCTTGATAGAATTCAGACACATCTTCGTATCCGTATGGGTGATTAATTATTTTCCACTCTACAACCAAGCGAAACATCGAAAGCTTCTTCCTAATCTTTGGCTCTTTTCATGGCAAATATTCTGACGAGCTTTATTCCTTAATTTCCCCAGTTTTGTCCTTCACAGCTAAGCCCTCCCATGCCGCATAAACTGGAATAAATCATTACCATTTCCTTCATATTGTATTAGTAAGAAAAATATTCCTTTCCGAAAGCTTCTTCCTAGAAACTGATAGCTACTTTATGGAACAGAATCCCGAGAGGATGTTTTTCCGATCACTAAACTCTTGACCTTTTCGTCTGGGGTAAGGATCGGCTACTCCCGGCCTGCGATGGATTTTTGTCCAGCCAGCCAACTTAACACCTGGACACTAATTAAAGTGAAGTCAGCGGCAGAAAAATATCAGTTGGTGTTAATCGACTTAAAATGCAACGAATTTTTTAAAATCAAAATTTAATTCCGAAACTACTGCTGACTTCAAAATTAAAGGTGTTTTTAGAAGTGCATATGCTTGTGAACAACTTCTTTCGAAAATGAAATCTACTAAAAGACGTTTGGATGATGACCACCTGGATAATCTTTTGCACCTGTCATCTACAAATACTTCACCTGATATGAAGAAGATATCAAACAATAAACAGAAACAAGTGACTCATTAAATATTTTCCCATTTCTAATTATATTTCGTTTGTAGTAAGGAATTTGCATTTAATTTGTTGATTGTTAGTGTTGCAAACAAGTAAGAAATAACAAAACAAGAGGCTGCAGATAAATCGGTGTATCGAACAGTAAATACAACAAAAGAGTATTACACGACTTGGGAGTGTGTGTCAGTTGACCAGCGTTCAATCTATACTACTGTTGATATTTAGTAGCCCTCCACGACGGTAGATGTGGTACATGGCCGAGTTTAAAGTGGGTCATCTGAGCCCATAGGCTCGGCCCAAATCCCCGTAGAACTTGCATAAACGGGTTCGGGTTTGTCTACTTCCTCAGACGAGACTCTGTCCTTCTGCAGATAGTTCGACAGCAGCTGCGAACAGTCACAGCCCGGTAGAACAATCTATACTACTGTTCCCCTAAGGCTTACTTTCCTACTAATTTTATAGTAAGTGGAAGAGCCCATAATAGACTCATTAGAGAGAGGACATCACAACAGTTAGTAGTTGTCCTGTTATTCCTGCAGTAAAATAAGGAACCTGGTTTAGATAATATAACATTGACTTCATTGTTTTCAGATTAAACCTTAAGACCAAGGCAGTCTTCTTGACGAAGCTGAGGTTGAGAAAATTTATTATAGTAGATTCGATATCATGGCCCTTCTTCGAGAGACTGCATTTCTGGCCCAATCTTTCCAAAAATTTGCCGAACCCTGGTATAACGTTTTCTATTTCTACTCATAAACTGCACTTCTTACATCTTCTTAAACTCATATAACCACCTTATTTAGCAACCCTCTACCTTGAGGGGCTCTTTGACCTTGTGTTAGTTGAAAAATTAGCAACAAAAATAGTTTTTACTATATTTTTCATTCTTTGGTTGCTTTTTTAAATGAATAATGCTCACTTTGCTTGGAACTGGAGGGGTTAAACTGCAAGAGACTTCGAATGCGATGTTTTAAGTTGATTACCTTCCAGCGATTTTCTTTTTAATGACATTAACTCGAGCCGAGTAGAATATCTCTTTTTAAAACCTTGTTTATCGCCAAAATTCTTAGCGAATTCAATCTACAAAGTGACTTGCATCGGTCAAGCTAAGAGGACAATTGACCGATAGAAGTGGCGGGAGAAAAAGGTATAGTCGTTACTCTCTAATTATTGGCCATCAATCATCTAACACGTAAATCTCCTCAAGGCACCAGACACAAGTATATCTTTGTTGGCCTGACCCGCTTGATGAGTTGGTGAAATAGCAAAATCGGATTGCGAATAACTTTGCAGTAATAAAATGTATTTCATCGAACTTTCAGTATCTGTCTATATTTCTGAGATGAGGTATTATGTACATTATTTACATTCATATGGAGAGAGACGGTAGACCACCAGCCTTTGTAGGATCAGGTTGAGATCATAGACAAAGAACACCATTTGAAAATTCGTAAACTTAAGGAATCAGCAGATATGCTAGGCCACAAAAATCTCCTGAGCCGACCAAGCATAGAAATGAATACAATATGGGAACCACTAATAAGGAGTGCCAGAGAAAAGCGATAATAGCAACAAAAAATGTTAAAAAAATGGTTGCTAAAGACATTAGGTTTATAATAGCCAGAAATTCGTACACAGAATTGTCAAGGGCACATGGCACAGTAGATAAAGGCTTTAGTTAGACCCAGTGACAAGACCCAAAGTGTGTGAGTTCAATACCCGCTTAAGGCAGTGGAGAATTTGTAGAGGGGAATTAACAGGAGATAACTGATAACTGACATCTATTAAACATGGCACGTGGAACTAGAAGAATCTACCCCAGTGAGTGAAATAAAGGGTTCAGTTCGACAAGAAGGCTGGAGCGTACAACGGCCGAAACGTTGTAATAAATATGGCGACAAAGATGAGGACAATAGTCCGAATAATGTAAATAATATATTTCAACAAAGTTTACATTTTGCTGACAAGTCGAATAGCTGAATTCTGTGAATGTCGGTAAAAATCCAGTATTTTATTTTCTAATTTCGCCAGCGTTGTAAAGGAAGTGTTTTCGTTTCCATATATTTTTAAAATCATTTCTCCACAAGCAAGTTGAGGGCATATAATTGCGATCAAAGTATATTTAGTTGAAGCCATAAAACTGTGTTCAAAACACTTACATTTTGGTATTAAATAACCCATACAGGTGTTGATATGCGGCTAAACAAAATCAACCAACCAACCAAATTGAGAAAACGTTATTTAGTAGAAAGGACAATAAAAGAACAGGTTTCAAGGTGAGAGAAAATAATTATTGACGTTGAATTTTAATTTTTGAAGATTATAGTTAAGAGAAAAGCAATCTGGAAGATAGATTCTTCTTTCTCATCCTTCTTGCCTGTGGAACTATCAGCATAGAACTTGCGGTTACGTCTAATATAACAAGTCACTGGCCATAATAGTCATAATGCATGAAATGTCGTTTAGGGACTTGAGATATTAAGAATTCGAGATGAAGGATTCAAAATATTACATAAAAAGAAGGACAGAAGATTGGTTAACCAGACTGCAATGGCGTGGAAGAAGCTTCGGTTTAAAAACATTAACTGGAACCCTATAAAATATTTGAGGAGAATATCGCAAGAAGTTGAACCCAAAATAAACCTTGTAAGATTTAGCAAATTCGATATAACTGAATTTTCGTTGTCCCACTTAGCCAGAAGGAAGTTGTTTATCAAAATTCAGCAAAACCCGTCTGAATCTTGTCTGATTTGTGGTCTATTCTACCAAATTTATATTGATTCTTACTAAAATGTCTCAATCCAGAATCTGTTAGAAGGTACTTTTGGAAGGGCCATAACTGGAGGTACGTTTGAATATGGCCATTGTACTGTGAAAGGAAAACACCTATCAATGTCATTACACAAGAAAAAATGTCTATATAACACTGCCCTCAATCGATTTCGTTATTTCGCACCAGAGAATTCGCCGTTGGTGTCCAGAGAGGATGCTGTCTTTCTATTCTTCTCTCCTCAAGCTGAAGGAATCTTCAATACACAGACAAACGTCTCAGTACTTTAATTCATAGTGGAAATCAGCGACAGTAATTATAACCTTTGCTATTAAACTGTTGGCAACTTTTACATAGACGATTTTTTCCCTTTCGAGAAAGTCTCCAGATCAACAAAACCACGATCTGCAAGAATGACTTGATGGATTCTTCGATAATCACACCCTAGCGGGTCACAACCATAAGCCCGTAAATGACCACATTCGGAGATCAGCGACAGGTGAAAATAATGAACTTATGAAAGCACCATCAACACGTTACACCTTGATTGATAACACCTTATGTTATATTTGGCGCTACGACCAATCAACATCATATGTACACTAGCAATTTCAACATAAAAATGATGAGACCTAACTGTCAGTCTAATACTGCACTTAAAGTAATGAAGACGTCAAAAAAGAAAGCTATATTTATTTTTGTAGAATACAAAATATGGGACACAAGGACATGAGGGGATAGAAAGTATGGTCTTCATCTGTCTTAGCTAACTACAATAATTGACCCAAACATACCACAATATTTCTTAGACCAAAACAACATATTCTTACTTACAATTCTTACTACAGTCGCCATAATACCAGCATGTCTCTAGAAGTCATAACAAGCACCGATGTGTCCAATTGCCAGTCTGGTAGGGAATAAAAATAACACATTTTAAAACAGAAGAGATGGACTCATATCTTTCTTAAGGGTATTAATGCGTAAGTTAATATAACAAACTCGACTGGAATTGGAACTTGACACTCCGATTTCCAATTCCGTGTCATTAACGATAGCACCACCCACACAGCTGTCTTGGGTATGACGATAAACTATATCTGCGTCCTGGGTATGACGATAAACTACGTCCAACAGCAAGGCATCTGAACAGAAGGTTTTGAGGAGCGTGGAACCACCTCTTAATTCATGTTGTTCCCAGGTCCACCCTGAACCGTGGTGGTAGCACCTGTTAGGGTCCCAGCTATTGTTAAATAGTTAACCCCCAAACTTGGGTTAAAACACTATAAAAGTATAAAAATAGGTTTTAATACCAGAAATACTTTGCAAAAAAATATTACCAGCAATACATTTTTGGAAAAAAAAAAAATTACCAGCAATACATGTTTTGAAAAGAAAATATATATATACATCTTTTTTACCAAACTATCACTATGAATCTATTTCAAAATGTTGGTATTAAATTACCCACTGATGTTTTTATGTCATAAAAGAAAACAACCAACTAAGTTTACAGCACGTTGTATTCGCAAGCGGTCACCCAACTAGGTGCTGACCAGGTTCAACGTTGCTTAACTTCACTGATCGTATAGGAACCGGTGTTTCAAAGTGATATGACCGTAAATAGTGAGTAAAGGTCCATTAAAAACATTTTCATAATACTTATATATTGGTTATTCATTTTATTAATAATTCTTAGACTCGAAATTCGTTTAGTTTCAGTCGACAGCGAAAAATAATTAAATTTTCTCAAATATTGGATGTTTGAACGTTCCACTGTAACCTGTTTACATTTTAGTATCATAGACTTTTGGCAAAACAAATTAGACGATGCATTTAGATTTTAGAGAAATAATGGTCTTACAAGAATTGAGCCCTTGGGAAAAATGTTCATTAATACGAAAAAATATTCGAATTTTTCCATATATCGCATTAAATGAAGCCTTGCATTGTTGCAAATGTATTTGCCGTTTAAAAATAATTAAACATTCGAGTAGGATTCCTCAATTACTTTTTATCTAAATTAAATTTACTGAGTTAAATTTTATGCGAAAAAATATATTTCGAAGCTTTTACGAATTAATGTATGAATGTCGGTACTGTGTTTGTGTGTATTAGGTTGGTGCAAAAATAATGACGTAATAATGTCGTTTTTTGACGTAACGTCAAAAATCGACATTATTACGTCATTATTTTTGCACCAACTTAATAGAAATACCAATATTGAAGTATGTCGATAGTTGCTGGAAGAGATCTTAGACAGATTTTTTAATGGCTTTTATATATGCGTTGATAATAGTGTGTGAATTTAAGTTCATAATAGGGTCCATGCGTAGACCAGCGCAACACGCTGTCCGAGTTGTGGGATAACGAAATTTGTATGAAAGTAATACACGAAAAAACTAGCGAGTGACAATTGAAAAAGTCCATCTGCTTAGCGAATATGTCAGTTTATTGTAGGGACTGTTGATTTCTAAGGATGGAAGCATTTTATATCCGTTCATAGGATCTCAGAGCCAGCTCGGTGCAGCAAAAAAATTATCAGTCACACACACACACACACACACACACACATTTTTTTTTATTTAGGCAGCATTTTTTCATTAATGCATGTTTCATTAAATAATACAGACAAGTTTTGTCTATTTATTTTAAGCAAATTCATTTTATATCGTCTGATAAGCTTAATACATTATCATTGAAAGACGGAACAAAATCACCATTTGATACATGTTTTTTAATCCTATCTATGCTTTCGGCTTACATAAGCCATTATCAAAGCCGAAAGCTTAAATAGGATTAAAAACATGTATCAATATGGCGATTTCCTTTTGTCTTTCAATGATAATGTATTAAGCTTATCAGACGATATGAAAGGAATTTGCTTAAAATAAATAGACAAAACTTGTCTGTATTATTTAATGAAACATGCATTTATATATATGTATTAGGTTGGAGCAAAAATAATGACGTAATAATGTCGTTTTTTGACGTTAAAAATACGTCAAAAAACGACATTATTACGTCATTATTTTTGCACCAACCTAATACATATATATATATATATATATAAATATATATATATATATAATATACGCCAGCTAAATGTTTTCCATAAAAGCTGTCTGCGTGTAATCTGTGGAGTTAACCTTCAAGATAGGACATCTAACGTAGACCTGTTTAACAGGTGTAATATTGGAGGAATCGAGACTTTTCTCATACAGTCTCAGTTACGGTGGACTGGACATGTCTTAAGAATGCCTGGTGACAGGATACCCAAGATCCTAATGTACAGCCAGTTAGATCAGGGCTACAGGAATGTAGGACGCTCATGGTTAAGATACAAAGACAAGCTGAAAAGCAAATTGTCAGCAGTCAATATACCACATAACAATCTTGAGTGCTTATCCTTGGAGCGGGTAGAATGGAGATCAACGTGTTTTAGTGAACTCAGCAGTTTTCAATTTGCTTGTCTGAATCATCTTCAAGAAGCGAGAGCAACATCTAAAAGGTCAGCCAATATAAAAGTTATCTCATCTCACAATCCTCACTCTTGCTCCATATGCAGCCTCCTTTGTAAACCGCTAGCGGGTCTTAAATGACACTTAAAATTATCGCACAAAATTTCATAACTATATCAACTAAGCTGTCAGATCCTCATATGTCGAAACAGACGGGAGAGTCCATTTTATATATATATATATATATATATATATATATATGATAAAATATAGTTTTAAGGTATACTATACTTATGGGCTAAAGTGCACAATATCAAGGGTAGAGTTAAACTAAGTTAGCATCCACTTAAAGTTCATATACAAAGTTGTGTTAAAAAAAAATTTTCTGGATTTTATTGATGAATATTTGGCAACTTGTATCTCAATATTACATCATTAATTCTAGAAACCCATGCCTCAACCTGCTTACAGTATAGCCCGTGACACGCGTGTGATTATCACTTTTTCCCGCATGGGCGTAGGTTCAACAATTTGAGTAAAACTAGTCGCAGAGAGTTACTTGCCTCTAAAGCAGCGAAATGGTATAAAGGTAGAATTGAACTTTTGGCACGACGATAGCAACAGGCAATACAATATGATTGGGATATATTTTGAGGAATAAACGCTTTTCGTCTGTAATCTGTTCGCATTATTAATCCAAACTTCAAATCTGAAAAACACCTTTGACTCAATTATTATGTGATCCACAATTCCTTCACTGTTCACCTTAATTGGCTTATTCACTGCTATGCCCGAAGATCCAACCACTCTATCCCTCCATGATTTATTTTGCGTCCTGGGTAAGACGATAAACTACATCCAGCACCAAGGCCACTGATCAGGAGGTTTTGAGGAGCGTAGAACCACCTCTTAATTGCTGATGTTCCCAGGTCCACCCTGACCCGGGGTTGTAGCCCTTGTTAGGGTTCCAGCTATGGGCAAATAGTTAACCCCAAACTGGGGTCAAAACACTATGAAAGTGTAAAACTAGGTTTCAGTACCAGCAATACATTTTAGTAAAAATTTTGCCAGCAATACATTTTTGAGGAAAGAGTTGTTACCATCAATACATTATTCCTAGCAATACATTTTTGAAAAACATTCCCAGCAATACATTTTTGAAGGAAAAATATTACTAATATCTTGTTCGCATTAAATAACCAATTGAGATTGATATGCTGTAAACGAAACCAAACCATGATTTCTTTTCAATATTGTGTTATTACATATTATTCTTTCATTTTTCTATGTGACCTGACTGACTCCATTTTTATAACTTAATCAATGCAATATTAAGTCTCTCGATAAGTTCTACGCAGATGAAAAGACGGGGTAACAAAGATAGCGTTCTACAGAATGATGCTGAGAATATTCTGTCCAGAGCATGTAAGTAACGAAGAAGATTTAAGGACAATTAACTAAGGATAGGATAAGCAGAATTATAATAAGATGATGTGTTAGATATCTACTTGATAATTTATAGTTCCGGTCTGATCCTTATCTCGGGTTAATTTTAATGAAAACTTATATCTTTTGTATAATAATTTTTGATATATGCAGTTATAGAAAAAGTGTTATCATTTGGCAGGCCTTGCGCATTTAATATCGGAAATTGTTTTTCTTTGAAGAGCATCTAAACATGTTTTTTGTATCTTCTGTTGCAACAAGCGTGTTATTGAGCAAAAAATGTTTGCCTGACCTGAATATATTTAATCTTGGACGGGATCAAGAATTCAATATTGTTACAACCAATTTCAAACGCAGCACCCCACTGAAAACTTTCTATGGCCATCCAACACAATCTGTCATGCTATTTTCCTGGGAAAAAAATCCAATTACATTTTGGATCTCTGCAAAAGACATCCGATTCTATTAGGCACCATTGAAAATCGCAAAAAAATGTTGGCTTTGAATTCCACACAGCAAGGCAGTCACGATATCGGCTGTTATCCCCTTGCAAGGCTATCCACAAAAAAAAAGGTGTAATGTTATTAATTATCTACGGTTTATTCAAATTGTGTCCCACTTCGTTCAGATTCTTCCTTATATCCAAGTTAGTTATGTATATCCTATCAATGCCAGGTATACATGTTCGAACGTAAGTGGAAATAGTTTGCATCCAGATTTTCTAGGCAATCTTCTGATTTTTCCCTCATTATGTCGGTGACTTCTCTTTTGCCTTTTTCCGGCACCTCTGTTATTTCGGAGACGCCTTTTTCCCGGCACCTCTGTTATTTCGGAGACGCCTTTTTCCGGCACCTCTGTTATTTCGGAGACGCATTTTTCCCGGCACCTCTGTTATTTCGAAGACGCCTTTTTCCCGGCACCTCTGTTATTTCGGAGACGCCTTTTTCCCGGCACCTCTGTTATTTCGGAGACGCCTTTTTCCCGGCACCTCTGTTATTTCGGAGACGCCTTTTTCCCGGCACCTCTGTTATTTCGGAGACGCCTTTTTCCCGGCACCTCTGTTATTTCGGAGACGCCTTTTTCCGGCACCTCTGTTATTTCGGAGACGCCTTTTTCCCGGCACCTCTGTTATTTCGGAGACGCCTTTTTCCGGCACCTCTGTTATTTCGGAGACGCCTTTTTCCCGGCACCTCTGTTATTTCGGAGACGCATTTTTCCCGGCACCTCTGTTATTTCGGAGACGCCTTTTTCCCGGCACCTCTGTTATTTCGGAGACGCCTTTTTCCGGCACCTCTGTTATTTCGGAGACGCCTTTTTCCCGGCACCTCTGTTATTTCGGAGACGCCTTTTTCCCGGCACCTCTGTTATTTCGGAGACGCCTTTTTCCCGGCACATCTGTTATTTCGGAGAAGCCTTTTTCCGGCACCTCTGTTATTTCGGAGACGCCTTTTTCCGGCACCTCTGTTATTTCGGAGACGACTTTTCCCGGCATCTCTGTTATTTCGGAGACGCCATTTCTAGCATTTGTTATTTCCAAGATGTCCTTCATGCCACTGTATTCTCCAGACGACTTCTGAATTCAAATTGGCTTTACAATAATTTTTATTCCCGTCCGATACTTAAGCTGTAATTTGTCTTGCAACAAGCTGCCACGACTGACAGTTAATATAGTAACTATTTTATCACCTCAGCCCAGGCGAGAGTCGACTCACTTTTCCTGTTTTCCAGCATGATATGTCAGACACAAAACTATGAGTGACAGTGAAATAAAGCACAGGGAGAACTCGTGTCCTGCCTTTTCCTTTTCTAATACTTTTTATGACAGGTTTTAGATTATGTTTGAAATATGAGGAGATAATTTTATGGGATTCCTTGATTGGTTTATCCTGCTTTTTCTTATGTCTTTGTATTACGCATACTTTGAACGTTTTCTTCTAAAGTGGACCGTATGTTGGATCACAATAATAAGTAACTTGTCTGACAATGCAATTGAATAAGGTGAGAAGCTTGGTAATATGAATTATGCACTGTCCGGCCAGCTTCAAGAATTCTATTATTAACTTCTTATATACACTGACTCAGATCCATTTCTCTTACTTCGCAATTTTCACTTGGTCACATCGCTTTTAATACCATACAGCATTACTTACTCTTCTTGTGTCTTAGTAATGTCAGTTATCGCTTACATGATCTTTTATTTTGTGCAGAAAACTTACATGTTTTTTCCATAACACAGAGTGAAGCCAGTGTAACATTCTGGTGGAGATGGTATGTTCCATGTGAGTCGTTTAATCGCGAGATAATGTGAAGCAATGTATCCAATATCTTGTTTTATGAGATATGTCAGAATTCAAATGATTTACCAAAAAGTCAAATCAATTCGAAAACGCAAAAACAGTTAGACGGAAGGATCAAGAAGGAATGCTGTACTATAAAGGACAGCTCGACAATTAATAAGGATGTGTAAAATCCGAGTATGGGACACTGATATTAGAGTAAAGAAAATACTTCAGGTATCTCTTCCACGACGAAAAGAGAACTACCTGCAATACACAGAAATATCGAAGGACCAAAACTATTAAAATCAGAATTGAAATCAGTACTGTCCAAATTGAGCAAAAACAAAGCCGCGGGAGACGACGAAATCGTAGTAGAGGTGCTTGCAGCCTTAGATGATTTCAGGATCGACAAGATCAGAGATAATAAATGAAATATACAACAGTAGTGATATCCCGGAAAATCTAAGTAGAACGATTTTAATAACACTGCCTAAGAAGCCAGGTGCAAACGAATGTGAACTTCATCGGGCAATCAATGAGCCATAGAACAAAACTCATTATCCAAATTCTGATGAAGAAAGAGCATAGCAGAATCGGCACGGAAATAGGATAAAAACAGTGCGGGTTCATTACAGACAATGGAATAAATACTGCGATACTTATGCTCCTGAGGATATCAAAAAGAGGAATATAAATGCAGAAGTATGTCGACCTGTATTTTATAGATTATGTAAATGTACGTCACAAGGAACTACTGAAACTTCTCGGTGCCTTCGACATATTTGCGAAGGTTATGAGAATAATCATGGCCAGGGTAAACCTGGGAATAAAAACAATTAAGAGGTGCTACGACGCTTCTTAAAACCTCCAATCTCCCGATTAGAGACCTTGCTGCCGGATGTAGTTTATCGTCATACCCAGGAATGTTTCTCTGTTTCCTTTAACTTTCGAGCTGTTGTGGCTTTGTTGCCTTGCTTGTGGTGAAATAATTTAAAAAAATATATAGCAAACAAAACACTTCCTTTATAATGCTGGCGAAATTAGAAGATGAAATATTGGATTTTTATTCACATTCGCAGAATTTAGCTGTTCTGCTTGTCAGCAAAATGTAAACTGCGTTGAAATACATTTTACTACTACAAAGTTATTTTCAATCCACCTGCGTACGGATAGAAAATACGTTCAGCAAATATACAAAAATAAAAAGAGATGCAACACAACCACTTTTCACCAGACTTATTCAAACCCATACAGCGAATAGATTGTGAGAGAATTAGAAGTTCTACCAAGATTCATTATTAGCCGTCACAATCTTAACGATATAAGATATACAGATGTGACTGTGTTTATGGCAGACACAGAAAGAAAACAACAGCAACTCCTACAAAATATAATGAAAGAAATCGAGCCGAAAAGACTAAAAATCAGTTGCAAGAAAACAATGCATGGTTGTTAGCAAAAGGGATAGGTCAACATGCAAATTTAAACAAGTACAAAAATTTAAATAGATAGGAAGTGTTTTAACAGAAAACGGAACGTGCGACTCTGAAATCCGAAGATGCATTGGGATAGAGAAATATGCCTTCCAAAAGCTAAGTAAAGAAACAGAAAAATCTCGTTAGAAACAAGAAAGAGTACTGAACTCTCATATAATATCGGTCTTCGTATATTGAAGTGAATGCTAGAGAAGTTCTTCACAGATGAAGAAGAGACTTGCAGCAAAAGAAATGTGGTTCTATAGAAAGAAGCTGGGGATACCATATACCGACGAAGTTCGAGAGGTAATGGAAACAAAAAGGACACTTTTACTTACGATCATTAAGCGTCAGTTTAAATTTCTGAGGCACGTAATGAGGAAAGAAAACTTGGAAAATTTAATACTCACAGGGAAGACCAAAGAGAAGAATGACAGAAGGAAAGCAACGCTTAACCTATCTGGCGAGCCTGAGTTAATTGTTGGCGGAGCAGGGTTTGGAAGAGTTGGCGAAAAGCCAAAATTTATTGAGACCTACAAGGAATGCGGAAAACTATGTTTACCAACATCCTGAAGGAACACTACACATAGAAGAATAATTTCTCTAGAGACCTTGTGTTGTCCACTGGCTTCTGTTAACTTCACATATGATGCCCCTTTTTAATGAGTTCTTCTATACCATCTGATATGTCCTGGAAAGGGATATATTTGTTCGAAGTAGCAAAGTGGTTGTTGACTACTGTAAGCGGGTAGGACAATCTAGCAGGTAACCGTAATGGACTAGTCCTCGTCGTAGTGGTAGGCAATAGGCGTAGGCAATAGGCGTAGGCAATATGCGAAGGAAATAGGCGTAGTCCCTGTATCTCCACATCAGTCTGTATTTATGGCTGACATCAGCCAATCATATTACAGTGAGGGGGGATCCCAGGTGTATGCATATTCGTTACATCACCATCTTTGTCCGCTGACCAGATATTAGCGCGATGAAATATATGGTCTATTTTTTTAAATGATGACTTTTCATCCTTGTGACTTGCAATAATTTCAGCTGCATAGTCTTTGTACTTGCGGGTTGGATAACTAGAGATCTTATTTTTCAATCATTTCACCCCAAGCAAGGCGGAAATGCCACTAGTGGAGAGGGGATTTACAGGGAGTGAAAGTGAAAGCAGAACGAGTTTCAAGAATATAGAAGATACGGATTGATGTTGCATTTTCATTTTTGAACATAGTATTTATCAAGATATGCGTTGTGGTGTAATGAATATCGGAGAGCCGAGTTCGAATTCCAGTTGAGTTAGTTAAATTTACTTACTTTTCACAAATACCCTTGGGAAATGTATGAATCCATCTCTTTCCCCCCAGCTATGAGTTAAATAGCAGGATAGACTGGGTTCTTTAGTCTTGGTACGCAACCTACTGCGGAAAAAATCTGCCTCGTCAGTCATGTATAGAAAGATACATCATCGTCCAAAAATATATGGGACTCAGCTGACTGAGTTATGAGGGAATCAAGTAAACAGAAAGGCGTTGCATTGTCGGTAAGTGCTAGGAAAAATTAACTGTTGGAGTAGACGCGTCGGTTGCATTTAGCTATTACAACAGTAAACGGTTAGGACCTAAATGTCAATCTAATAGCACGCTTAAATTCATGTATTTGTGGCACCAAGACAAGTTTCTCGTCAGAGAAGTTTCCATTAATTTTTTTGTAGAAAAGACAGAGGGTAGCCACGCCGCGTCGGTGAGAAAGTGACTGCGCTGTTAGTAATGAAGTCACTCTAATATACATTGATGATGACAAAGGCTATGACGTTGATGGAAAAGTTCGATGATTCACATACCGCGCCTACATATGATCCATGATCCGGCCTCATATAGAAGAGTTGAAAACCTGACGGTTTTTTTTTGTAGATTCTTATTGTATTTTTACTAAGTTTATTTATCCATAGACTTGTGTAGCCGACCCAAGAATTGGTTTGAGTTTTGAAGTCTGTTTTCAGAACATATAATGCGATTTAGGAATGTGTAATTGGAAATTAGTTTCAGATTTGTATGTCCTATTATATATGTTTGAGTTTGTATATTCACAGACACCTATATGATGTAGGAGGGCCAGTGATGTGTGCCATATTAACAGTGAATCGTCTTTGGATCTTTTCTGTTAATTGACACAAAAATAAAAAATAAAAATAATTTATATTTACTAAAATTGACACCAAATTCTCTCTGAGCAAGGCCCCTTCAATTGCACTCTGTTTGGATTGGCCTTTGTGATCGTCCCAAATGTAGGCGATTCGATTGTGTTTTTTTAAGTGTGGGGGATCTACATTCGCGCTAACTCCTATAAAATAGCCCAAAACAGAATTTTTTTTAATTGTAAAAAACATTCTTGTATGTACCTCGAATATCATCTGCAGTTACGGAATGTTAATAACTTCTTGATTTTTGACAATTTTTCATTTTAAGGGTTGGAGTTGTTGCGAGGCAAGATAAAAAAAAATTAGATTTAAAATTTATAATTTCAAAGTGCCAAAAATGAAAAAAAAATAAACTTTGATTTAAAATTTATAATTTCTTTGGGTCAATTAATATTTGCATTAATTAACTTTACATTATTTGCGATGAATTAACAAAAAAGACCTCCGCCTCGTAGCCGAACACGACCGGGATTGTATGTACTTCCAGTACCCAATGATTTAAATAAATAATTTTCAAGTTTTCTACCCGCTACATATCGTCAGTAGCAAGAGTAACGCTTCCATTATATATTTTACGCTTTTTTATTATTATAGCTTTTACATACTATAAGCCTCGAGAGCTACTCAAGGTATATAGTTACTGTTAAAATGATAATGAGCAGTGACTTGACGTGTTTAAGACTGTAGTCGTCAGAAAATCACACCCATTAGCTGTGAATGCGCCACCCTCACAATATGTAAGCTCTCTAGCGTCTGCCCGTTGTCTGAGGTACCCCAATGGAGTGTGTCTGCTTCTGCCTGTGTAATAAGACATGATTGGCTGGTTTCTTTTATGAGATAACTGTGATATTGAAAATTGCTGATCATTTTTGGGGCAGACGTCAGTTATCGTTCAACCACATCAGTTCTTCATTAACCGTATGGACACTCTAATGTACGGTGAGAAATGACGTACATCTGCTGATCGAGGGAACCATCATAGCCTCTTATTTCGTTCAATTAAATGGTTGTAATTTATTAAAAACATTGAAATCAATATCTTACGTGTGAAAAAGTTTTCATTTATTTTTCTATTTTAAAAAAAAGTCTTTTCTATCGTATATATTTAATCCCTAGTTAGAAAAGGGATTAATGGGTAGCGGCTCGAATTGAGGAATCGGAGAGCCAAGTTAGAATTCCAGTCGGAGACATTACATTCACTTATGTGCTAATACTATTGGGGAAGGTATGAATCCTCTTCTTCTACGCCCAGCTATGGGTAAATAGCAGGACAGCCTTGGTTTTATAACCTTGGGTGGCAGACTGTCTCAGAGAAGGGAAAATGAATTCAAAACTGCCTGGAGAGCGCTAAGTTCCGTCAGACTATCTTGCCCAAGAAACACCACTTCTACTGTGGCTGCAGTACCTGTGGTACCCCTATGACGCTGATGGGTCAAGCGGGTCGCGATCGCGCGTCATAAAAAGTGTGCCGGAAATTTTGTACGCGCATCGCACAAAAGTTATAATTAAAAGAAAAACAAGTTTGGCCTGAATTTGTAGCTAAGGATAAAAAGAATAAATAAAATAAAAAGGATAAATAAGCAAATTTTTGTGGATTCCGCGTGATAAATCGGTCTCAATAAATGACAAACGCAAGTATTTAAGCTAAGAAATTAAATGTATTTACACAAAATACAAAAGGTAATGCTGTTAGTAAAATCCAGGACCGCCGGTTAGTATTAATCAAAGATCGCTATATACAGTCTCGAAGTAAACTTCCTTAGAGTCGGGCGTACTTGTAACTGACTTCTAACGTCAACTCAATCACAGTGTCTATGTACTTTCCACACTGTTCCTCTCACTATCAGACTCCCTGACTGACTGACTGACTGTGACTATTTTATGGCAGCAGGACGAGTCCATTTATATCAGAAAAGGGTGGACCCCATAATACAAATGATGAAGAAGTTCAAAGGTCGTGATTACTGAAACTCTCATGCCTTTATTCAGTTGGGTTATTCAAGAAGAAACGCCAGAACAATTCATTTTCACTTAATAAGCTGAGATGCGATAAGCCTACTGACTTCTATTTTTGCTGAAGTTTCTCTTACTTTCAACGCGTATCAATGTCGTGACCTTTTTTTTATTTCTTCTCGGTATTTGGGTTAAATGTCGAGTGGAATATGCTCTAGTCAATTAGTCATGAAGTTTCAACAACAATGAATTCAGAACCATGAATAAGACAACGAGAAACAATCCCACTATCTTCCCCAAGAAAGAATGGTAATTCACAGATAAGAACGAAAAGAAATCTGTAGAAAGGCATGATTTCCTACATCCTAGACGGATAGTCGGTATAGAAAACCTCTCAGCTTAGGGAATATGTGCTTTGCTAAACTGACACACACTCATTCACACAAGAAGCTTAACTTATAATAAGAGTTTTGGGAAATCTACAAAAAATGATTATACACCATTATGTTATTACGACGTTTATATTATTAAGGTGTATACCTTTGTCAGTAGTGCCTGTGGAGCTTGCGGTTTGGGAAATAATTTGTGTTTTCGTAGGTGCCGAAAATACACCGGTTTAAGAAGCTTGAAGCTGAAAAACGGCCAAGTAAATCTAATAGGCCAATGAAAGATCCGAGATGATAAAGTCAGGATAATAAGCACATTACCAAGTAGGACTTGTACCATCTTATTAATATGAATGTCTTGGCAAGTCATTACAGTTGAAAATGAGCTTGCATTTTTACAATAAAATCATGGCAAAGTTTCTGCTGAAACAAAGATTAAGGATAAGGCCTTGAAAGGGAGGATGACTCAAAGATTCGGGTGGCTGGAAATTTCCAGAAAAGGTGTTCAAACCATCCAAAATACGTTTCCTACGATTGAAAGTCTTTTTTAAGGGCAAAGAATACCCCCAAAATTAGGGAACAGAGATGAAGGAAAAGTTGTGAGAGTTTCGGTAAGCAATGAAAAATTACCAGTCAGACAAGTGAGGAGTGAATGTTGTTTTAATAGTGAGGTTCCAGTTGATAGAATATGCAGAATATTATAAATGAAACAACATGAACAGGTTTATAAGAGAAAATAAAAACATCAGAGTAGAAAATTGAAGTGGCGAAAAGAACATCTAATATGGGATGATGACAAGTGACAAAATAATTTTTAATGATGAATACAAGGTAAATTCTAATGCAAGAGAATACGTAAGAATACCAGTGTCTAAAAGAAACAATGCTAAGATGGTGAATTTGGGCGGTGGACACGTAACTATGTGGCGGTTGCATCAAAAGAGTTGAAGAAAATTAGTAAAAGTTGATAGAAACTTAAACAGTGGAAACTATATGACTTTGCTACAATCTTCCATATTACGAAATCCAGAGAAATCTTCCAGCATGACGATGCTCCCTGCCGCACATCATGTGCAATAAAAAAAGGTTTCTTGTGGGTGAATATATTCAGTTTTTAGAAGACTGGTCGACACAGTCCTGATCTCAATTGAACCTTGTGATGGGGACTGAAGAAATAAATGTTTCACTGAAAACCGTGAAATCTTCAAGAGCTTTGGTATTATTTCCAAGAATAACGGGAAGACTTCCCAATGAGAAAACCTGGACTTTGTTCCATTCAGTGCCACATCGAATTGAGGTAATTATTGTAGAAAAAGGCAGAAAAACTAATTACTATCTCATTGTTTTTTGTGGGGGTGGGGGGTTACTTCCTGTAATAATAACGATCATTATTTTTGAAAAAAAATTTCGTTTTAACCGAGGAAAAGAGCTGAAAGGTGAAATTTTGACTGATGGCTAAGTATATTTGCGTGGACTTTTCTAACATCATTTTACTTAAGATTCTCTATCATGCATCAAGCAGAAATAACGAAAAAATAACTTGTTTTTCTGTGCCACAAAGATCGTAAAATATACTTAGAAAAGCATACTGTTAATTACTGCCGGTTTTCGGGTAAAATTAACAAGAGTAATTAATTAAATCAAGGTGTCCCACAGTTTTTGCACGCCAGTATACAATATATAAAAAAAGGAAGCAAAACAACGTCCTTGGTAAGAAATTAGGGGCACAAAAAAAAACATAGAATAAGAAATCCTGTTTTACTCCTCACGGATCGCAGAAGAAAGAAAATACATTCTTCTCAAATACCCGGTTAAGGCAGTGGAGAACTTTCAGAGGAAAATTAACAGGAGATAACTGATAACTGACATCCATTAAACATGGCGCGTGGAACTAGAACAATCTACCCCAGTGGGCGAAATAAGGGTTCAGTTCGACATTCCAACCACCTGAAGAAGGCCGGAGCGTACAACGGCCGAAACGTTGTAATAAATATGGCGACAGATATGAGGACAATTGTTCGAATTATGTAAATAATGCAACACAGAAATCCGAATATTCACAAGATTAGCAAATGAGGTATTCCAAAAGTTAAGTATGGCGCTGAGAAACGGGGAAATTTCATTAGAAATAAAGAAAAGATTGTTAGATTAGTGTATGACATTATTTCTCATATCTATGAATGTTGGACAGTCTCCCCAGGAATGAGCTAAGAAAACTGGAGACAGCAGAAATATCGTTTTATAGAAGGACACTGAAAACTTCCATGGACGAAGAGGGTAAGAAGCCAGGAAGTTTTAAAGAAATTGGCAACAAAAAAATAGTACCCAGAACCAGAAGTAGACAGCTGAAATTCCTTGGACACATAATGTGGATCGGGATTTGGGGAAACGTAAACCTCATAGAACATAATGAAGTTAAGAGAGATAGGGATATGCAGCGTACTTATCTAGTGATCTTGTGTGATTAGATTGGAGGCGGGGTCATTAGCTAAGTGAGAGAAACTGCGAAAGGCTACAAGGGATGTGGGGAGTCAAGATCGCCATGTCCTAAAGAGACGCGGCACACATACATTTTTCTTTTACTGATAAACATATTAAATAAACAAAATTTGGTTCAGTTTAGCAAAAATACCCCAGCGTCGATCCAAAAACCTCTTAGCACCTATTTGTATATGTGCGTGTACATGCGTAATTTGGCCGTATAATTCGCTAAAATTAGATGTATGTTTAAAATTGAATAATTTTCGTAAAAATAGATATTTTGCATGATATTTTTTTTCAACGCTGAAAATATATTCTGTACCACCTGAAAATATTTCAGATTTAACGTTCTAGTTTTGCAAAAGTTCGCCTTTGCGTAAATATTCAGCAAAAAGCAAATTTACGCGAACTAAGATTAATGTATCCCTACGGCTTGTAACTTTATTTAACGGACCAATGCATGACATTTGCACAACAAACGCCATTATTTAAATAAAGAACACATTCTTCTCCATTCCCCGAGTGAAAAATGTGTTTCTATGATGCATAACCTCCTCTATGCCCGCCATTACTATTGATGCCAATTTGGACTCAAGCTTTCATTGATGCCATCACATTTTTATTTTTATTTTCTCTGGATTGACTTTCAGCCATCTTAAATATTTTTTACCTGGATACGGGAAACAATTTTCTGTATTGAATGACAAAAGCTGTTTGAAAATATCGCTGTTTTCCCAAAAGTTATTCATTTTTAAACATGGTTGTAATTTGGTGTGGATAAAAGGGCATTTAGAGAAGTTGAAGAAGAAACCGACCTTTTTTTTTTCAGTTGAGGGCGAAAGCGTTGGGTTATTTTTGGCATGATATTCAAATTGCTAATTTTATTTATGCACTTATTATTTTACTTATTTATCGCTTTGCTTATTATTTTACTGATATTTTCGCTCAGTTTTTATTCATATTTTTGCTTATTTCTGTTTTTTGCCTATTATTGATTTTACTTTTGCGTATTTTATTTATTAGATTTTAGCTTATTATTTGACTTGCATAAATGAGTAAAATAATAAGCAAAGATATAAATTTTGTTTATTACTTTACTTCTATTTTTGCTGTTTTTGCTTATTCCAGTTTTTGCTGAATTTACTTAATATTTATACCTTTGCTTAATTTACTTATTTATAATCATTTTTATATTTCATTTCTTTACCTACTGTGGCCTTTCCTATCGTTTTTTAACCTGCTGTGGCCTTTCCTATCGTTTTTATTTTTTACCTGCTGTGGCCTTTCATATCTTTTTTTTACTTGCTGTGGCCTTTCCTATCGTTTTTATTTTTTAACCTGCTGTGGCCTTTCCTATCGTATTTTTTTTTACTTGCTGTGGCCTTTCCTATCGTATTTTTTTTACTTGCTGTGGCCTTTCCTATCATTTTTTTTTACCTGCTGTGGCCTTTCCTATCGTTTTTATTTTTTACTTGCTGTGGCCTTTCCTATCATTTTTTTTTACTTGCTGTGGCCTTTCCTATCGTTTTTTTTTTTTACTTGCTGTAGCCTTTCCTATCGTTTTTATTTTTAACCTACTGTGGCCTTTTCTATCATTTTTTTTACCTGCTGTGGCCTTTCCTATCGTTTTTATTTTTTACTTGCTGTGGCCTTTCCTATCATTTTTGTTTACTTGCTGTGGCCTTTCCTATCGTTTTTATTTTTAACCTACTGTGGCCTTTCCTATCGTTTTTTTTTACTTACTGTGGCCTTTCCTATCGTTTTTTTTTATCTGCTGTGGCCTTTTCCATCGTTTTTTATCTGCTGTGGCCTTTCCAATCGTTTTTATTTTTAACCTGCTGTGGCCTTACCTATCGTTTTTTTTTACTTGCTGTGGCCCTTCCTATCCTTTTTTTCACTTGCTGTGGCCTTTCGTATCCTTTTTTTTTACTTGCTGTGGCCTTTCCTATTGTTTTTATTTTTAACCTGCTGTGGCCTTTCCTATCGTTTTTTTTACTTGCTGTGGCCTTTCCTATCATTTTTATTTACTTGCTGTGGCCTTTCCTATTGTTTTTATTTTTAACCTGCTGTGCCCTTTCCTATCGTTTTTTTACTTGCTGTGGCCTTTCCTATCCTTTTTTTTACTTGCTGTGGCCTTTCCTATTGTTTTTATTTTTAACCTGCTGTGGCCTTTCCTATCGTTTTTTTTTTACTTGCTGTGGCCTTTCCTATCATTTTTATTTACTTGCTGTGACCTTTCCTATCGTTTTTTTTACCTGCTGTGGCCTTTCCTATCGTTTTTTTTTTACCTGCTGTGGTTTTTCCTATCGTTTTTTTTTATTTGCTGTGGCCTTTCCTATCGTTTTTTTTTACTTGCTGTGGCCTTTCTTATCGTTTTTTTTTTACCTGCTGTGGCCTTTCCTATCGTTTTTTTTTTTACCTGCCGTGGCCTTTCCTATCGTTTTTTTTTTACCTGCCGTGGCCTTTCCTATCGTTTTTTTTAACTGCTGTGTCATTTCCTATCGTTTTTTTCGTTAGTATTAGTTTTGGTATTAGAAACAAAATTTAATCATTTTAAGAAATAGTATTTTGTATTTCGTCTTTTTGGTCGAAATGTGGTTGTAGGTAGCGTAGTAGGAATTTATTTTTGAGTTTGCATTTGGAACAAAAATGAATTCTGTTTTTTATGAACGTTTATTATGTTCTGGAAAGGTAATCATTGCTATTTTTCTGTAAAATCTGAAAATCTTATTGTCTCACGAAAATGGCAGTGTTCATTCGTATGTCCACACGCTCTATGCATTTATGTTCTACCTCTGATTTTAAGAATTCTTTCCCTATAAATATAGCAATTCTTAAAAAGTCATACGCTGTGTCCCTTCAGAATCGCGAAAATTATTGCTCTCCACACCATCCTATTGTTCGTAAATATCCTTTCCCCTAATCTCTCTCAATCCCAGTTTGCCGGTCATTTACACAAGCTCGATAGGCAGCTTCCTCGATGTTTCGCTCTGCTTATCTTGCAGTCAGTATAGGTCGGACGAATGTTAAATTCACCAAGACCTTCTCCTTATGTGTCGCAGAAATTCCAACCGTTTCTGTTATTTAAGTGGGCTTTTTGTTTCCATTTGGGCTTTTTTGTTTTCATTTGGGCTTTTTTGTTTTCATTTGGGCTTTTTTGTTTTCATTTGGGTTTTTTTTGTTCCCATTTGGGCTTTTTTGTTTCTATTTGGGCTTTTTTGTTTTCATTTGGGCTTTTTTGTTTTCATTTGGGCTTTTTTGTTTTCATTTTCTTAAAAAAAAACAAACAATCGTTTGCTCTCACGTTTCGCCCATCATACTCTCAATATTTTACTCTATAAGCATATCTCTGTCGGTACAAATTTTCCTCTTCATGTGTAAGGAAATCATCCAGCTTTCACTGCCATATAGCAAGATTGATATTACGGAGCTGTTCGATTTTCTGTTCTTTGTTTATAAAAAATAACTGTTCTTTATTATACTTTGTTTAGCTTTTGGAAGGCATCTTTCGCGATTTCAATGCAAATCAGATTTCTTTTATCATATTTTCCATAGTCTATTGAAACACCTCCTAGACAATTAAATATCTTGACGCTTCTAATGTGTAGCTCGCATTTTGGTTTTGTTATTCTTGCTAACAACAATAGATTTTATCTTATAACTGTTCCCTAGTGTTTTCTTCCCGCTTTACTTTATTAACTCGACTAAGTTTTTGTTGTAACCTAGGGAAGGTTACTGACTAGAATAATCATACGAAGGTTAGTAATGAACGATAATACTTAGCACAAGAACAACAACGGCGCATAGAAGTAGTGGCCAACTTCTAAAAGTGAAGTAAGTGAATTTCACAATGAATCTCTAGCTGCAGGATATCTATCAAACGCCCCACGTTAGATGTGGCACAAAGCCGAGTTAAACGTGGGGTACTCGAGAACGTAGGCTCGGCCAAAAATTCCTCGTAGACCTCGTATAAAACTGTTTTATTAGCTGTTTCCCGAGACGAGACTCTGCCCTTCGTCATAGCCTTGTCTGCGGATCCTATCTGCTCGGAGGCAGAGAGTTTGACCAGCACAGCTGGAAACTAATCTTCAACTGCCGGATATCTACTAACTGCCCCATACAGTCAAATGTGGCACAAGGCCGAATTTAATGTGGGGTATCCCAGCCTGTAGGCTCGGTCAAACATTCCCCGTAGACCCCGTATAAAACAGGGTCGGGTAGCTGTCTCCCGAGATGAAAATCTGTCCTTCGACATAGCCTCGTCTGGGGATCCTCTCTGCCCGGAGGCAGAGAGTTTGACCAGCACAACTGGAGACGAATCTCCAACTGCAGAGCAACATACAGTATTTACTACTGTATTTATGTGAATGGAGGCATACCGATTATCGTCCGTGGATACGCTATAACAGTTTTTCTGTGGCTTTTTCTTTTTATCTGTATATGTTGTTAATATTGTCCACCAATAATACATTCTGAGAGAATTTCCAGTCTATTAGAATCGCTTCACTGTAATGATTAAATAAATCTGGTGAGAAGGTACGTCGTTGTTTTAGTTACCTTTCTATTTTTTGTGTACTTACTCAATTCATTTTTATACGTAAGCAGGCGGTCTGCTCCCAATAAATAGTCTGGATTATTCTAATTCTGCATATTATATAAGGTATAGATCTTAATATATATTTATAACAGACGAAGATATCGATAGAGGAATAAGGGAAGAATGAATTACACCAGATTTACAAAATGTATTGTTCATTGCTAATGAAGAACCTAAACAGATGTGCAAATTTCCCTGCGCAAGATTTCGAGGAATTTCGATATTGAATTTAAGATCATTAATAGTGATTTTCTAAGCCAGGCTTAGATGTGGCACAAAGCTGAAAGGATCGAACTCACTACTCAGTCGTAAATGATCTAGCAAGACAAGCTTTCTAACCATTACACCACGTCGAGGTACCCATTTAAGATCATTAATAGCTGAACCTTCAACGATATCAAGGGGCAGAAGATCATAAAACATCAAGGTGCGGTTCGGATTCGAGAATTGTGTACCAAAAAGTAGGTGACTAATAATAAAAAACATTAAACTCTAAGAAACGTTTCCTCCAAACGGAAGTGACATCATCAAGTAATCCTTATTTCGCAGGCGACATGAACAATACATTTTATCATAAGTTATTGAATCAAACATTGTTATTATTCCTTCGTTTGAGTATCGTTTTAAAAACAAAATTGTATTTTGGTGGAAAAGTCCATTTTCTTATTGTCTGGAACGGAAATCACTTCAACAAACGACCGATTTTGTGATTTTTGGACTGGGATGTTGCGTACTCTCCCCACATCGTCTGGGGCCTGATAGAGGGCCCTGGGCTCTGCTATCTTATCAATATTTGCTTTATTCTACCTACACTTGTACACATTAAACTAAACGAAACTATTAAAGAATAAAATGTTTCGCAATTTTCACTTCATTCAGGGGTCTTTTTATCTCTTTTTTTCCGTCTAAATTCGTGAATTTGTTTTCCTCATACTAAGTCTGAAAAAACAAAACAATATATATCTATTTTTATCCATAATCTTGAATCACCTTTATAACAAGACAGATCTCAAGGAGGTTGATTGGTTGTTTTGTTTTATGGCATATCAACCTCAGTGGGTCATTTAATGCCAACAAAATTTTTGAAATAGATTCATAGCGATAGTTTGGTAAAAAATTGTGTGTATGTATACATATATATTTGAGCTATTTTTCAATGGTTTTTGAGTACAATCCAACTTCTTTTAGGAAATTTACAATCTTGAATGGTTTTATTTTCGTAAGAAGTTTTAAATTACTCACTTGGTAATATTTTGTTCACAATCGATCAAAATCTACAAACTCTAATAGAATATATTTCACTGTAAATTTCTCTTGACATGTAGTGCATATCGGGGATTCTGTGCGCTCTGGCAAACAATTATGGACGATGTAGGTGTGGCCCACGCGAAGGCGGATCAGCACGAACTGTTCTCTTCTATTTTTGTATTCTGAGTCCCATTCTCCAATTTTTTCAAAGAATGTATAGCTGTTTGTATTGCTGGTATTTTTTTTAAAGTATTGCTAATAATAATTTTCCTTCAAAAATTATTGCTGGTAATAATTTTTTTTATTACAAAGTATTTCTGGTATTAAAACCTATTTTTACACAAGTTTCGGTGTTAACTATTTGCCCATAGGTAGGGCCCTAACAGGTGCTACCAGCCCGGGTCGGGGTGGATCTGGGAACACCAGCAATTAACAAGATGTCCCACGCTCCCTAAAACTTCCTGATCAGAGACATTGCTGTTGGACATAGCTTATCGTTTTACCCAGGACGCGGGTGTAGTTTATCGTCATACAAAATTCCGCAAAACATTGATTTATTTAAGATGGAATTATCTATTTTGATACATCTCTAATTTGTAGGTAGATATGATTTTTCTAGTTCAATTATTCACCTATATTGCATATGATGCATTATTGTACATAATTACATTTCAATTACATTTGTATTTTATATGGATATTACTATATGAAAATTGAGATGCATTAGTGACCGTAACATAAATTTGGGGCGGGTACGTAACCCTTGATCCGGCTCTCATTTTACAGACAAGATTTTTGACATTGTCGGATCATCTTCAACGTATTTGGCGTACAGTAATTTCACCTGTAATTATCCGTAACACCATTTTAATAGTAATGCGTTCTTTAATATTTTTTACTCTTAATAACTCCTTTCTCCTTTTACGTTGTTTTGTTTCATAGCACAGATCCTTTACGGTAATATTGTCGTCAGGGTTTCCTATTGCTGCTGTGATAACTTGCCATTGACATTCTAGCGATATCGCGGCCTTGCCCTTTGCGAAACTTAGATAGCAGGAATTTATATTCCTGTTAAGGATAAACCTTGAATTCTTCTGCAGAGTCAGTGATTGTTTTATGGTGCTGATTATGAGTTTATGTTGTGTTTAATATTCGCATACTTCATTCGAATCAGAAATGAATGACCAGTTTTGTTTTAATCATTTCGCTCCAAGCAAGGCGATAATGCCCCTAAGACACCAAGCGTTACTTCGAGTAGAAGAGAATGAGAAAACTTTAATAGGGAGAAAAGACAAAAAACGGACAGAAGGTTGGCGACTGATGTTGCATCACGATTACAAGAGACCTAATAGCCAATCTAGTAGTATGTTTCTTTTCTGTAGAACTACATTTGTGTTTCTTCAAGTCTCTTCATCTTTGAGGAAATTTTTCAGCATTCACTTCCATATAAGTAGGACAGATATTACAGTTCAGTACACTTTTCTTTGTTTCTAACGAAGATTTTATGTCTCTTAATACTCTGCTTAGCTTTTGCAATGCAACTTTGTTTATCCCAATTCGGATTTCAGAGTCACAGTTTCCGCTCTCTATTAGAACACTTCCTAGATATTTAAATTCATGTACTTCGTTGATTTCCGTATCTCCGATTTGTAATGTGCATCTTGGGCTCATCCTTTTGCCAATAACCATTCATTCTGTCATCTTGTAGTTTGTTTAGTTTTTCTTCTCACTTTCCTTCACTGACTTCTGTAGATTTTCTAGTTTTCTTTTCGTGTCTGCTATCAGCACTGTGTCATCTGCATAATTTATGTTGTTAAACTGAATTCTTGCAAGGTATCTAATTCTCTCAGAATTACCTCGTTGTTTTAGGTTGAATAAGTCCGGTGAGAAGACACAACATTGTCTTACACCCCTATATAATTCTTATATCTGCTGAACTCGTTTTTCTATCCGTACTTTGGCGGTTTATTGCCATTATTGGTTATAGATTATTCTAATATCCTTCCCAAGTATGTCGAGGTTGCTGAGCAATTCGAACATATCTTTGAGGAGTACTTTATCAAATGCATTTTCGTCGTCTATGATGCACGGGTAATCGTCTTTCTGCATTTCTATTGCTCTTTCTGATAACATTCGGAGCATAAATATCGTGTTCCTTGTGTCTTTGACGAACCCGCACTGTTGTTGTCCTATTTCTGATCTGATTCTGCTACGTGCTCAAAATTCGGTTGTTGAGTTTTGTTATATGGCTCATCAGGCTGATGGAATTCGTACTCATTTGCACAGGGTTTCTTAGACAGTACCATGAAAATATATCTACTTGGGTTTTCCGGTATGTCGTCACTGTTGTAAATTTAATTTCTTATTTCTGTAATCTTGTCTATAGCGAAATCATCTAAGGCTATCAGCATCTCTATTACGGTTCCGTCTGGCCTTGCCGCTTTGTTTTTGTTCAATTTAGCCAATGCTGATTCCACTTCGGTTTTTAATATTTCCGGCTCTTTGATATTTCTGTACATTGCCGGTTGTGTTCTCTTTCACCGGGGAAGGGTTCTCCGATATATTTATTCCATCTCTGGAATATTTTGCCTTCCTATATGTGTAGAGAAAAATAAAAGATGATGAGGGGGTGAAAAAAGGCAGTGCGACGCTCACCGGCTGGCCAGCTATTTTTCTTCTTCTTCGGTTGCCTCAAGGAAATGGATTGCGTGGGTCCCTTTTTCGGCCGTTACAGTGGGCAGTTGTGAAACAGACATCAACTCAGCCACGACTACTTCAACTTCCTCATTGTCTGTCTGTCTGTCTGTCAATCCGTACGTCCAACTCTATCACACGCAGTCCGCCGAATGACATCTGTTTACTTGTGCTGTTGGCACCCAGCTTTTTATGCTATTCTAATACGGCCAAAATTTGCATGTGTGAAAAAATGTCGTCTCTTCTTGGAGGAGATAGGCGCGCATAAAGTGTGTCTTCAATAGCGGCCATATTGCTTTCTTTCTTCTTCTTCTTTTTTTTTTTTTTTTTGTTATCACTTTGCCGGCAAAGACACGTTAGCGCTCGTTTCGAATTCCGTGGTAAGTCTTTTGTTACACTATTAGCCTCGTCCCGGCCTTGAATCTTATGCATCCTGTTGATGAGAATGTTTTTGACCTGTTCTCTAAAAAATCTAAGAGAAACCTCCAGAGGACCGAAGTAAATCAGTATTAGGTATGAACGAGAGAATAAATACTTATTAACTTTAATGTCAAGTAGACCAACGTGGGGTATGTTTGTTTTTGTTTTTTTGTTTTTTTTTATGCCAGTTCGTTTCTTTTCTTCACAAATTGTTCAGCTATTTCAGAAAAAAAAGTCGGGTGGGGTGGGGGGATGTAATATGAGTATGGTATTTACGGTTTAACATTTCCTCAAAGAAGACATGACACACGACCCTCTAGAATGTTAACAGTTCTGGTTCGCAGTTTGGGGTCTGTAGATTTAGTATTTCTCAAGCCGCAGACACGTGACATGCATCCAAAAAAGTAGTTCCCATTTATCTCTTAGCTAAATTATAAATGTTTTTTTCCAAATCGGTAGCCTTCGACAAATACAACGCTGGGATACGTTGCTGAAAGTTTCTTTGGCTGACATAAATTTTTATTTTGAATCCAAACAAAAGCCATTTGGTTTATTTGTTGAATCCAAACAAAATCCATTGATTGTACTGTGATTAATTTTAGTGTAAATCAAAATAAAATTCATTAATTTATTTTATTGTGAATCCAAACAGAATTCATTAATTTATTTTGGTGTGAATCAAAACAACATCAATTAATTTATTTTATTGTGAAACAAAACAAAATCGATTAATTTATTTTATTGTGAATCAAAACATGTCCATTAATTTTGGTGTGAATCCATTAATTTATTTTGGTGTGAAACAAAACAAAATCCATTAATTTATTTTATTGGGAATCCAAACAAAATCAATTAATTTATTTTATTGGGAACCCAAAAATTCATTTTTTTTTTTTTTTTTTTTTTTTTTTTTGTAAATCCAAACTATAGGCTGTAATTTGGTCGTGAACCCAAACAAAAGTTATGTTCTTTTGTAAATCCAAATCCTTCTCATCCCATTTTGACACATTTTCTTTCTGGAAGAGAGTCGCACAAGCGAGACGTGCGACAGAAGAAACTACTAGCATAAAACTTACGGTTTTATCTAGCAATTTCAAGTGTAAATGATGCGACCATGCCGCCAAAATTCATAGTTTATGTACTAAAGAGGTAAGCTGATTAGAACAATTACCATTAAAATATTTATAGAAAAGGCACAGTGAAGCGACATTACATCTGCCGGGTAGAGTGACTGAAGCTGAGATGTCCGTTCAGAATCAATAATATTGCAATTTATTTTTCATATTTTATCTAGAATCTCTAAATGCATAGCAGAATCACCAGGCTACATGTAGCAACAGCAATTAACGTTGTTGTTTTTTTTTGTTTACCTTTTGTCGACAAATACAAAAACACACATTAGTACTCGTTTTATTTGGATCTTTGTTTCTTTAGGTTTTATTTATTCATGGCAACATTGAATATTTGTATATCTAGAGAAGGACACGGTGGCAGTTGGTATCATTGATGGCGCGTACAACCCCCGGACCATGGAACCGGAGGTGAATCAAGCCTAATTGGAGGCCCTGCGACCCTCGCTACCTTACCAACATTTGATTTTTTTTCTACTTACATTTATATATGTTACAAATTAAACTAAGCACAACTGACCATTAAAAGATTAGAATCTTTCGCGGATTTTGACGTCATCCTCCAGTCTTTGATATTCTGTGATCAAATCAGGGAATTTTTGTAAAATAAATTAATGTTGTTTAAACTGTGACCAAACTATAACAATCTAATCCCAATTTAAACAATATTCATTTATTTTAAAAAATATTTCTTGAATATTACCTGTTTACTTTTGCCTTACCAGAGTTTAAATTATGGTAATTTGTGTCTTCCACATCATTTGACCTTTGCACCACCGGATAAAAATTCAGGAACGTTCTCGAATATAAAAGCTTTTAAAACATGTGCAACAAAATAAATCCTTATTTTTGTCTTTCAGTCTGTTTAGAATAGTTTTTCCTCTTGTCTTTTTATTTTACACGCATATATATATATATATATATATATATATATATATATATGCGCATGTCCCATTAAATAATATAGACAAGTTTTGTCTATTTTAAGAAAGTTCCTTTCATATTGTCGGATAAGCTTAACATTATCATTGAAAGACGAGAGGAAATCACCATATTGATATATGTTTTAATCCTATTTAAGCTTTCGGCTTACATAAGCCATTATCAAAGATGACAATTACATTTCAATATATTAAACAATACACGGACAAAGCAATAATGAGTCTGTTTTTGTTGCCTGAAGAATTTCAAAGCAACTACAAACTCGTGTATACGAGACGCGGAAGCGAAAATCGCGTCGCAGCTCGTGACGTCAAACATGATCATACGGAACTAATTGATAACAGAAGCTATTGGTTTATACCAACGGCTTCCCATATTTAATACTTCTCGTTTTCACTCTTGCGTGGTCATGTGTGATGTCACGAGTTGCGATTATTTATATATATATATATATATATATATATATATATATATATATACTCGACTCTCCCGTCGAATTCGACGTATGAGAGTCAAGCAGATCAGTTCTAGGAAACCAACTGCCCGACAACAGCACATGAGATTTGATTATAGTGGTGAAGTTTTTGTGCAGGGCCATCCACACTTTTTGAAGGGTCGAATACAGAGACCTGGTGCACTACGTGCCACAAGGTCCCCAAACGACCCTCTGCAGGTTTTGAATTCAGAGTTGTCCTTCTCCTAGACCAGTTGCCATCCAAGGTTATAGAATCCAGTCTGTCCTGCTATTTACCCATAGCTGGAAGAAGAAGTATAAGATTCACACCTTTACCAGGGGTATTAGCACAAGTGAATGCAATGGATTCAACTGGAATTCGAACTCGGCTTTCCGATATATATATATATATATATATATATATATATATATATATATATATATATATATAACAAGTAATTTATACGAAGAATCAATTACCAATCAAAGACAGAAAAATGTAAAGTAGAAATATTTTTATTTATTTCTTGAATATTGACCCGCGTACTTTTGCCAAACCAGACTTTGAGTTATGGTACTTTGCGTCTTCCATATGTTTTGACTGACCTTTCAACCACCTGATGAATATTCATGAACGTTCTCTAATTTTAAAAGCCCTGATAAACCAATGACATCCTTGGTCTTGTATATAACAACGTGTAACAAAATAACTCCTACATTTGCCTTGATAAAGTCTCTCAAAAGACTCGGGTTTCTGTATTTTGAAATTAGCTCTTTAATAACAAAGCGCTTTCTCACAGACAATTCTATCGCTATTTCCATAGAAAGTGTTCAGAAGAACTACATTCCTTAGTTCCACCAGACCTAACCTTCAGGGCTAGGACCCGCGATGCCTCGCACATTTTAGAGAACCACCCTCATTCCCTTCGTAATTCCATTGGTGAGAATTAACTTCCACTCGAGGAGTCCCTACCCTCGAACTGCGACCAAAGATGATGCTTCTATAGTCACTACGGTCTTATGTTCAAGTCTAGGGTTACTCGTTGTTTTACCCCCATGTCCCCGTGAACTATGACCCTTACCTCATACTACGCTATTTACATTATTCGGACTGTTGTCGTCATCTTTGTCGCCAATGCTGGGTGATGGACCTTGTCCGTCACCTTCTGATCTTTCAATCTGTTTATTTTTTTTACTTGTCGAGCCTTGACTTCATCGAATTCATGTCTGAAGGATTTATCCAAGTCATTTTGGATTCTTCTCCGGTCTTTTTCATTGGTAATTCTGTTGAAGAAATCCTCGAGCCTCTGGGATATATGAACTTGCAGTCTCTGTTTTATCCCACGATTGTACTGGATTCTCTCTCGGACAAGGGCGTGTCCCGTTTTTTCTGCGACAAGTCAGGCTCTCCTTGAAGTCTTGGTGCCAAGCCTGAAGTGATGAGTTGTAGATCTCTGCATCGTTGTTGGAATGTCAAATGGTTCAATATTCGTGCCAGTTTCTGGTAGGATTTTTAAAATTTGTCTCCATATTTTCGGTATATCGGGTCCGTACCGATCCTTCAGTATCTGTCTATATTTCTGAGATGAGGCACTATGTGCACTATTTACATTATTCGGACTATTGTCCTCATCTTCGTCGAATAGTCCGAATAATGTAAATAGTGTACATAATACCTCATCTCAGAAATGTAGACAGAATTTTTTTTTACACTAATAGTACGAGGTATCTGTTAATTCGATTATCGCCTTTTTCTCCTCTCAGCAAAGATTACATATTTTGAGGTGTTATAAGCTGGTCCTGTTTTTATCATTCCCTCTGTTTTATATTTTCCTTTTATATTTTTTACAAGCATGTTTTTTTTTAAATCTCTATCAGTAAAGCCACTAAGGCGCAATAGTTTGCAGGTTGATTAGAAAAAGAAATATTATTAATAAGCGGAAGACGAAAGAGCAATCAGGAGGACAGTAGATAGCGATTGACATTTCATTTAAATCTTTGCAGATTAAAGTTGGCTGGAAAGCATGGAGCCAGAAAGGATTTCCACAAGGACAAGTGCGAGAAAAGAAACTGTTAGCATAGAACTTACAGCTACATTTAGCCAGATCAACTATCAGTCGATGAGATCTCAACACAAGACTAGTACTGAGTTTAAATTCGATAAGTCTAGGTACCATAGAGAAGATCTTGTCCGAACAATTACCATGAAAGTCTTTATAGAAAAGGCAGAGGGAGGCAATCTTTCGGCGGTGGGGAAGTTACTGAAGCCGAGCCGCCAGATCAGGACCAATAATTTGGCTGATTATACTTTGGATTTTATCAAAGAGCTCAAGGTTATTATCAGGGATACGTGGCAGCAATATTCTAAGCATGAAGGAATGATAGACCTATACATATATAAGATAGATTCTGGATTGAAAAATTGCCTAACACGGCAGAGTATGTATGATAGGAAGCAGTGTTCACTAATCGGATAATTTTTAATAATATTAGGTTGGTGCAAAAATAATGTCGTTTTTTGACCTATTTTTTAACGTAAAAAACGTCATTATTTTTGCACCAACCTAATAGTTTTTGGTATAAATCTGGCCACTTGAGTTATTCAATGTATTACAAATAAGAAAAAGTGTGACACTGAGTTGGATATATGCGCACGCGTGTGTGTGTGCGCCCGCACATCTCTGTGTGTGTCTGTATATATACACCCACACATCTGTGTGTGCGTGCGCGCTCACACATATGTGCAAGAAGATTAGTTAGATTTGACCTGGGTATCAAACTCCAAGACCCAATGACTAGATTAGGAATCTAGAAAAAAACATGTTTTGGACATATGGCCAAAAGGGTAGATAAGTGTTAAGTACTTGTCAAAATACGAAGATAGTTAAAAGACCGGCTCTGGCCAAAACTTAAAAGGGTCTGAATTTAATGTCCCTGAATCGGAGTCAGCTAGGCTAAGAAATATTTTTATGTCCACTTTCTTCAAAGGGAGAAATGGTCATGAAAAAGTTATGGGTTTATTCGTGGGTGTCCCTTTCCCGGAAATGATGAAAGAGGACTCTGCATATATACGGGAGCGCTTTGGGTTACGGACAGTGAGGCTTAGTTTAGGTTCGAGGAAGGTTGATTTAGGCCGGAACAAGTAACAACGAAGAGCGACACATTAGCAGCCGGACATTGTTAGTTTTAAAGTTAAGATATATATTTTTTTTTTTTTGACAGCCGAGAATCAGCCCAGAGTTAATCATCCACAAAAGGTCACACGCCCTCCCTCCTCTTTTCGTCCTACCCAAGTTTGTAGTTGTGTTTTTCTTTTGCCTGTGAGCCTACCTCTCGCTCGATCCGCCGCACAGAAATTCTACGACGTGGGGTCTATATCTTTGTGCAACGAGTTGCAGAGGTGGGTAGTCTCACAAAAGGGCAATCAGAAAAAGTGAATGCCAACTCTACAAACATCTGATTTGTCAATGTTTTTTTCGTTTTTTAATTGCATTGAAATGTGAGTTCTTCGTTGCTCTCCATCGCCAAAATTTCCCGCCTCTAAAGTTATTCCCACCCCGCACGCTCAATATCATTTGATTATCCGTTTCTCTTTGCCCCAGCTACTGGTAATGGTTCTTTTCCAGTTTGTCATTTTCTTCGGGAGTCTTGAGTGAACTACAAAACCAATAATAATAAAGATGTAAGAAATCGGAAAGATGGCGCGAGGAAAATTAAAAAAAAGAAAAGAAAAAGACGGTATAATGTGATTGATCAGCGTAAAAGCTAATATCCTTTTGAAAATACGAATAACTGTCTTGCTCAACCGATTCTCAATATTTCTTTGAAATATCTTTTCAATCATCTTAGGAATTATCCAGAACTAAATGACCTAATAATTTCCTGACGTAGGATACAACGTGACTATCTCTACCGAAGCGGACAATGATTGATCGTAATATAACTCTTATTGCAGACAGCTTTGTTCTTACAAATATTTCTCATAAATATCCGTTGGCGCTGGTTAACCAGAAAGCAATTGATTCAATCATAAGAACGCTATCACAAGTGCGACTTAATCATGTGTCTCCAACACAGATAAACTAAAGAGAATCATACTGTGTTTTAGTACAGTGCTCTTTAAGAGTAACTAAAACTCTGGGGGAAACTTGAAAATTTAATAAGGAAAGCTTAGTCATTAAATTTGAAGATAGAAAAATAATAAACTTTCTTAAAATAAGCATTTATTTTTAAGTAATGTCTTTAAAATAAATCTATTTAATTATTTGTGACTATATACAATTTTGGGACTGTTGTCCTCATCTTTTACGTCCCTCTGCTGTGGTTAGGTATTGAACTCGCAACTCTTTGGATCAAGTCACTTTTGGATCAATCAACCAACGCTTTTATCTACTGGACTATCTGTCCTTGCGGATAGTTCACTACCTGGACACAGCAGAATGAACAAAAACCTGCAAAGTTATCAATGGAAATTAACTGAAACTGAGATATCCAAAGGCATGGCACGTGGAATTAGAACAATACTACCTCGTGGACTAAAAAAAAAATAAGGGTTTGGTTGGAAATTCTAAGAAATATCCCTGAAGAAGGCCTGAGCGTACAACGGCCAAAACCTCGTGAATATGGGAATAAAGTTGAGGACAACAATCCGAACAATGTAAATAGTGCACATAGTTAAAATACCGCATCTCATAAATATAGGCAGATCCTGAAGAAGGCCAGAGTTTATAACGGCCGAAACGTCGTGAATATGTCAATAAAGATCAGGACAACAGTCTTAACAATATAAATAGTGGCAATAACCCATGTCAGAGATATAGACAGATCCTGAAAAAGGTCGGGGCGTAAAACAGCTGAATTGTTGTGAATAAGACAACAGCCGGAACAGAGGAAATAGTGCAAATAGTTACAATACCGCGTCTCATAAATATATTTACGTGGCATATTGGATGTTAGCTGTAAAGGTCTGAACTATAAAGAAGCAAGAGGCTTATGACGTCTCATCTTTCGGAAAGGGGTTGTAGCGTGGAAAATATTTCATCACCTTCAGGGTCGTGTAAAAGAATTTGAACTTTGTTGAGGTTGGAGGAATAGGACTGGGCAGCTGCAGAAATCAATACTCTATATTTGGTCTAATCAGACTCTTTTTAAAGATAGATCATGGCTGTGGATTCAGGTACTCTCTGAAGCTGCATAAGGAGTCACAATTTTCTCCAATTACTCCAATTAGTCTTCTTAATGATGATAAACTACACACCTAGGCCTTTTATCGAGAAAGTGAAGGTTTTGTGGAGCGTGGAACCACCACTTCATTGCTGGTATTCCCTGGTCCACCATGACTCGGGGTGGTAGTACCTGTTACGCTCTCATCTATGGCCTAATAAGGACACCCCTAAACAAAAACAAAACATTATGAAAGAATAAAAATACAATTTTATCGTAAAAATTCCGGCAATACGTTTTTATATAAAAACTTGACAACAATACCCATTTAGGTAAAGTTACTAACAAGTGATATTATCTGGAGTTGAAGGCGTACAGTTGCGTTATAAATATAGTTAATTGAAGTTATGAATTAATAGGTAAATAGCAGGGCAGCCTGGGTATTTGGTGCCAGCCGGTTTAAACAGACTCTGACTTCAAAACCTGAGTGGTTGACAACTAAACCAATTAAGTACGCCTCCAGTAGCAGAAAAAAAAAGTCCGCCCACCCTAACTCTGTGTTACTAAATGGGCCAAGCTTGTCGAATACAGCTTACACCACTGAAGACATGATCAACCAGTGAGTGGTTTCTCCAACAGGAGTAAGAGGGGGCTGTATTTTTTGATTTTTTGTTTTTACTGGGCACGGGTTGGATCAGCTGGTCCGCCAAAACATATCGATAGGAGAAAACTACATTGTTGTGGACAATGTAGCTGTTACCATCAACAGTGCAAATCTGTGTAATAAGAATTCTATAACAGAAAAATCATTATCCGGTACTGTATTCTGAACACTATGTGACCATTAGCACCTATTAATAGGTTCCATCTATGATAAAATCAAACCAAAACTGTACAGAATTTGTTTGAGGAACCTTCCGGTGACCTGAGATGAATGGTGTCGCCACCACTTGCACTCGACCCAATCAAGCATTTGTCGCACTTAGTTGAGAAGTCTTTCTTTCATGCACGATCCTGCATTGACAGATATTAAACAGACGTAGCTTTCCCCTATGGCACCTAGACTTCGTGAATTTAAGGTTAGTTCCTATCAATTTAGAGTTGGGTTGGCTAAATGTAACCGCAATTTCTTAGTTAAGTTTCTTTTCTCGCACTTCTCGCTTGAGGAACTATCTTCCGGCTCTATGCTTTCCGACTAATTTTAATCTTCAAAAATTTAAATGTAATGTCAATCGCTTTCTGCTGTCCTCCTGATTACCCTTCCTTTGTTCCACCCCTTAATAATGTTTTTGTTTTTTTTTAATTCTTCCACACTCAGTAACCCCTTGTGTCTTAGTGGCTTTACTGCCTTGCTTGAGGTGAAATGATTAACTCTCTTCCAGTTCAATGCTTTCCAGTTAATTTGGAATGTCAATCACTATCTGTTGTCCTCCTGATTACCCTTCCTTTGTTCCCACTCCTTAGTAAAGTTTCTGTTTTCTAATTCTTCCACACTCAGTAACCCCTTGTGTCTTAGTGGCTTTACTGCCTTACTTGAGGTGAAATGATTAACTCTCTTCCAGCTCAATGCTTTCCAGTCAACTTGGAATGTCAATCACTCTCTGTTGTCCTCCTGATTACCCTTCCTTTGTTCCCACTCCTTAGTAAAGTTTCTGTTTTCTAATTCTTCCGCACTCAGTAACCCCTTGTGTCTTAGTGGCTTTACTGCCTTGCTTGAGGGGAAATGATTAACTCTCTTCCAGCTCAATGCTTTCCAGTCAACTTGGAATGTCAATCACTATCTCTTGTCCCCCTGATTAATGTTCCTTTGTCCCCCCCTCCTAAGTAATGTTTTCTAATTCTTCCACACCCAGTAACCAATTTTGTCTCAGTGACTTTTCTCTCTTGCTCTGGATGAACTTGCTTAAAAAAATATCAAATCTTTTTTTTTCTTATTCGACGCCTTATATAAAGTAAATATTACGGTTTACTAATTCAAAGATTATCGTCGGAACGTTTATCAAGCGAGATAATGGCAGCGCCCGGTTTGGTCAAAATTCTTTGATGAGCAAATGTCTGAAGTGGCTATCAATCAGATCTTTGGTATTTTTCTTAATCAATTTTCTACGGTTATCCCCAAAAAAATGATCTGTGGACTCGAAAGAACATAGTATGTCTAAATTATTAAACCGAATTTTGAATGTATTTTACGTATATATATATATATATATATATATATATATATAAGAGAGAGAGAGAAAGAATGACAGAAAGAATAAGTTTGTGAAAGAGAGAAGAAACGGACCACTACTGAAAAAGTAAATGCCTATAATCCATACTAGAATTACGTTGAAATTTCATTTTTTCCTATTTGAATTTTTTTATGAATCATAATCTTTAACATAAAGGTTTAATAAGCTCCTTGCGTGAACCCCATCTATAAAATAACCATGGAGTTTCCCCTGTTGTAACGTTGTATCTTTAGCTTAATAACTTTAGCAAAATATTGTAATAACATTGATGAATGTAGGTCATTATTTCAAAAAGTTAGAAGATACAAATGAAAAGATTCAAAATTAATAAGTTTTTTTCCATTTCACTGAAGCAAACGTTAAACGCACAAGTCCTCTTCTTTAATTTTTCTCATTAAAATTAAACAACGTCTTTTATATACCTTTTCTTTTCATGTTTCCTAGTCGCTTATTTATCGGAAGTAATGGCAGGGTTCAATGTAATTACTAAGAAACAAGCAAAGTTATAGAATGAGCAAATATTTTGTGCATTCTCAGACCCTAAAACTAAAATATCCTTCACATTTTCGCTATACTCGTGACAGCCTTAATTATGCCGAAAATTATTTTACACTGAGTTTTCGGGCGGGTTTTCACGATATTTTTATGTTCGAAAAATGCGTTTGGCTCAGCAGTCAAGCATACCATCTTTTCATATCAGTCACAGCAGACGTCGACATTGCATTAAGAAAACATATAAGTAATTTTTTTTTAAAATCTGGGAACGCTAAAAAAATTAATTGCATAAAGTAATGGTAATTATTTCTTTGCTTTACGTCATTTCTGATTATAGGGGAACATGTCTTAACATAGCTTTTTCGTAACATCGAAATAGTTCAAAAGCGAATTTAGAAAAGACAGAGGAGAATTGTATATGAATTTTGGAAGCCTCGGTATTCGATTCAAGAGAATTCTGAACGTTTCCAACGAGTCTGATCTTAACCAGTTCCAGTTTTGAGTACTGGTTTTGAAAAAGGTTTTGTTGTCTTTCTGAGATCATTATTGTAAAGGCAAGTAGGTCCGGCGATTCTGTAATGGTCATCGAAGAATACCTTTCCGGACCCATTGGTCCACTTCTACTTCCATCTATTCTTATAAATTAGTGCGTAGTCAAAGAAATTCCATAGAACTCATCCAATAACGGATAAATTTTAAACGATATTTGTTCAAATAAAATATTAAGAACAGCTGAAAGTCTTAAGCAATTCAAACAAAGAGAAAAATGAAGTCATTATACACAGCTTATTTCTAATTTTCAAAGACCATTGCCGTGGAGTAATAGTTTGCGAGATAATATTAGGTTGGTGCAAAAATAATGACGTAATAATGTCGTTTTTTGACGTATATTTAACGTCAAAAAACGACATTATTACGTCATTATTTTTGCACCAACCTAATGACACAGAATGCACTGAGTATAATTCACGCTAGGAAACGGTATGTTTATATTAACCGTTTTCGTACATGGAAGAATTCAGCATTCCCTAGTCGATCAGCCAGTGGTACTCGAGTTATACTTTTTTTTTCCCATCGGGCTGGGATCAAAATGTAGTATCAGCTCTCCGCGTCTCTAATCAAAACGGTGATATCAACAGTTTCCTTATAAGAAAATTTTGGGGATATATTTATCCAATGCTACTTTGGATTTAAATTTATAAAATCATTCTATTAAAACACATTTTCAGTGTAATAGTTTTTTCAATTGATAGGAATTTCCTTCCTAACCTTTTGTTCAAAGTAGTGTGGAACTTCAACATCTTGATTATCATTTTCTTTTCAAGCTAAATATGCTATCACATATTATGAAATGGACAAAGTCCGATAATTATTTTAAGACATTTTTATGTTTATACATTCTATTTATAGATAAAATATTTAAGTAAATGCTCTGTTTTATAATAAACAGTATTAAACAACATTTATCGGCCTGAATGTCCGAGATATTTTCATAGAAAATATTCGTCCTCCGACAGGAATCGAACCTGTATCCTATACGGAACAGTCATATAGCCTGACGTGCCTTAACCAATTGAGCCAAGATCGATCGGCTAGCAAGGTCGATTTTATTGCTTTTAAACTACAATCGACCTTGCTAACCGGGAGAATGGTAGATTAATAAATGTGCAATTATGGATTCTGACGAGAAAAGCTTTCAATATCTGTTTATATTTCTAAGATGTGATATTGTAATTATTTACATTATTTACATTTCAAGGACACATGGTGCAGATAAAAGCGTTGGTTGGATCCAGTGACTTGACCCCAAATGCTTGTGAGTTCCAAAAAAGTTCAGTGGTGAACCCCGCCCAAAAAAAAGCAAACTTGGAATTGAGTTAAAGGGAAATAACTGAGACATTCAGAAGCGACATGGAACGTGGAACGAGAATAATCTATCCGGGTGGACGAAATAAAAGGTTTCAAATTCCAATCACCCGAAGAAGGCTGGAGCGTACAACGGCCGAAATGTCGTGAATATGCCAATAATGATGAGGACAATAGTCCGAACAATGTAAAAAAGCTTTGTGGCCCGACAGAGTGAACCAACTCCCTAGCTGTATCTGTTTATATTTTTGAGATGAGGTATTATGTTACATTATAATTATTTACATTATTCAGACTATTGTCCTCATCTTTGTCGCCATATTTATCACAACGTTTCTGTCGTTGTACGCTCCGGCCTTTTTTTCAGGTGGTTGGAATGTCGAACTGAACCCTTTATTTTGCTCGCTGAGGTAGGCTGTTCTAGTTCCACGTGCCGTGTCTAATGGATGTCAGTTATCTCCTGTTAATTCCCCTCTCCAAGTTCTCCACTGCCTTAACCGGGTATTGAACTCACACTGTCACTGGATCTAACCAACGCTGTGTTATGTATTTTTAAGGACATCTGTATATGAATTTCTGGGACTTATAAACTTAATGTCTTCAGCAACCATTTTTACCTAGCGTTTAGTATCATCTTTGCCGATGGCAGACAGAAAAGGTTCTCTGTGGTGATTGAATGAAAGCGGTTTTGTTTTGGAGGCATGTAATATTTACAAGTCTTCACCCAGTTGATCTCTTACCTTGTCGGATCTGTGAAATATAGTTATAATATACATAAATAACTAGTCATTAACTGATGACCTCAAAGAGGTCGATGATGAACGTCCAAAAAATTGTAGGTCCAAGGATCGTCCTAGCGTATCCCTGCGTTAATATGAAATAATTTAGAAGCGTGTCCGTTCAACACGAGCTTCATGACATTATTTGTTAGAAACGATTGGATTAAGCCAAATATTATTCCAGTGACACCATAGTCCTTGAATTTCCGGAGAAAGCCAGTATGCCAAACCCTGTCGAATCACATCCCGCGAATCGCCGTTTTTATCTAAAGCTTGATAGACAACTTCAGTGATAGCCGTTAGCGCAACGGCGATAGGCCTAACAAAGCGGAAGCCATATTGTTTATCCGAAAGAAGGCTGTGTGAAGTAAGGTACTTAACCAATTCGGTGTTGATTAAAGCCTTGGGTACTTTTTTTAAAAAAAGTAAGAGACTAATTGGGCTATAATTTCAGGGGTTGGAAAGTCCACCGGATACATTAAAAACTACAGAAGATTATTTACAACAAGCTTGAAAGCAAGAAGCAGTGAGGTATCTTATATCTATCTATTTATCTCTCTCTCTCTCTCTATATATATATATATATATATATATATATATATATATATATATATATATATAAACAGATGATGTCTGTGTGCCTGTTTGATACCTTTTCACTTGAATCAACCAATCGATTTTGACCGAACTTGGCAATACATTGTACAATGTAAGAGATAGGTTCTTAGCGCTAAAATCGAATTTTTTAAAAAAATCAATAATCGATAAAGTCGATCAAAAATAAATAAAAGCGTTTTCCTCCGATTTCGTTCAAACTCGGTGTGTAGGTTACTTACATCATGACAAGCTCGACGATACCTGATTTTTATTTCTACGCCTCTGTTTAGCGAAAAACGAAAAATCGATTTCAACACAAATTTTAAACTAAAAATTCCCTCAAGTTTCAAAAATCTAATACAAACTTCGCTCAACTGCAGCCAACAATTTTTTTAACAGTCATTTAACTTGATAATTGAGTCTACCCATATAGTGACAACATACGTTAGTAATTATTTTTCGTTGATCTTTGAACAAATTTTCATCAGATTTAACAATTGCTTTATAAATGTATCCTCTTTTTCATCCCTGGTAGCACACTGACAAATTGAATTTCAAAAACTTTAAAATAATTGTGGTCTGAAGTAGGTCATGTTCTCGGATAACTTCGATTGAATAAATACAGACTACTTCCGTTATATCAGTAACTGCATTAATTCAAAATGTTTTTTTTTAATTAAAGTACTTTAAGATAGATTCTATTACATCTAAATATGATACTGTTTTTGCTCCATTATAATTGAACGCTTTTTCTGATCGGCCAGTTCGATATGGCTGCTAGTTTATTATAAAATTTGATTGATTTTTACGGCTTATCAACCTTTTTGCTGGTATTTAAAGTCACACAATATTTTTTTTAATTTGTTCAAGAATTCTTTGGAAATAATAATGATTTACTAATACAATCCTTACTAGGGAAGCCATAGCTGAGGATCAAGAGATGACTTCCTAGCTTTCCCAAGGGTATTTATGCGCAATGTGTCGACCCCCAGTCGACATCATGGAGTCCACAACACTACACCAGACTTCCCAGTCCTTCATTGCTGTCCCTAAGTCTCTTGAGATGAGGTCAGGGAATGAGTTTTCTGCCCCTGGTCAGGTTGAAGCAGGCTTCCAGAGTAGGAGAAAGGAGACAACCTCATTCTCGTCACGGTGGCAGTGGCCAGAAAACTGTGCTCGACGAGCTCGTATGAGAGAGGAAACACGGGGAAAGAGTGCCGTGGATTTGGTGGATGGTTGGACGACGTTTCCAAGAGAGGTATTGAGCTCTCATCAGAAGACGGGTGTAGGTTCTATCCATGCCTTTAGAGAGTGTCCATGTCTCTGAGCCATAGAGTAAAATCAGCTTAACAGCGGCTCTGAATATTTTGATTTTGAGTTTTCTGTCCAGTTGTGATGTCCAGATCTTGTGCGTCTTTCAAAGAGGAATGATCCTAGGTATTTATAATCCTCAACTTGATTCAAATTGGTGTCATTAAAGGATTTTATAGAATGTTAATTGTTGGCTATACATCTGTTCATGTATTCAGGTTTTGAATACGCAGTTGGAGGCTTGCTCAAGAGATTATAGGAGAGCTTTCGCATTTTCTAGAGACTGACTGATAAGAGCGATGTCATCAGCGAAATCAGTATCTGTAAGATATTTGACAGGGAAGCGAGAGCTTCTTGTGGGGCATAGTTGGAAAACCTTTTCTTGCAGATTGTCAACTGATAAACGAAGCACATAATCCACAACAATAATAAACAGTAATGCTGCAAGTGTATCGCTCTGGAGCATTCCAGCTCTAATGGGAAAAAATGCTGTTTCTCCTGTGATTTTCATGAGCAAGATACGCGACATCATGCCCGAAAACGCCCACGCATTGCATGCGTATTGTGTCGCAGAGCAGTTGGAGGATGGGAGAATTGGCGGATTGCGCCTACGCATATGTAAATCGCTCCCACTCAACCAATCGGCAGCTTCGTCATGGTCTATAAAATGAGTGTGTTTGAAGGTCGAGGGAGCCAACGAGGACGACGTGAGACGACTGCCCTGTACGAGAGACGTCAATCAATTGTCAGGGATTCCATAAAGTTTAAGAATCTCAGGCATTTTAGATCTGTCAACAGTCAAAAGCTTTTGAGAATACGTCTGCGCAGACGTGGGGTATAGCTTACGTTAGATCTGCCAGGTCTGAAGCGGTTTTGGTAGTTCCGGAGTACAGGCTCAACGAAGGGTACCAAGCGGTTGATGATGATTTCATTGTACACCTTGGCAGCAATAGGCATCAATGAGATTCCTGTAGAGTTGGTTGTTAGAGAGAGGTCTCCCTTCTTTGGCATAGGAGTGATTTGTGCCAAATGTTTGGGCCTTTTGATGTTGAGAACATGTGATTGCAAAGGTTGCGTAGGGGCTGTTGAAAATTCTCATCTTTCTAGATGAGGGCTGGGATGTTTTCTGGACTAAAAGCTTTGGAAACTTTGAGTTATTTGATTGCTGCTTTAAGCTCACTGATCAAGAAAGGAGAAGTGTCAGTCTCTAGAGGATTCAAGGTTTGAACACTTAGGAGTTTAGAGTTTGCAGGAAGCCTCGTTTCATTACCAAGTAATGTCTAGGAATAGTTTGACCATTTTTCGAGATTTTTTCACGGTTGATCCTATCTTGATTCTTATAGTGGAGATTGGATTTTTGCCGGAGAGTTCTTTTACCTATTTACCGGCTTATGTTGCTTGCTGATGTGCTGTCTTGAAAGTCATCTATCTTGCTGTTGATGTGGTTAGATTCAACTTCAAGATAGGTACCATCAAGTTTCTGTTTGGCCATTATCTGCCGTATCTTCTTTGCCTGAGATGGGGACATGGTTGTAGGATTGTAAGATAGCATCGAGGTTGGCTTTTGACTCGACCAAGCGAGAGGAATTACTGGATTTTATTCGGCCTCTACTCTTGTTTTAGGAAGAGTTGCAAGAGCTACTTCCTCAGTAGATGAAATAAAACTGTCATACACTTCTTCATCATTATTTGTGGTGATATCAACAATGGACAAAACTTGAATCTATTGTATACTTTAAGAACGAAGTTTCTCAAGAAGTCGTGGCTGCATAAAACCTCCTTCCAGTCAATCTGATTCATTGTTTGGCACAGTTGGATGATCTAAGGTAAGTTTCATGGTAGCAGAGATGACTCTATGGTCGGAACCAACAGAGCTGAAGGACGAGTAGGATCCAGAATCTCGAACACGATTCCTCCTCCTCCTCAGAAAGATCAGATGATCAATCTGAGTACGTACACCAAAGAGGTACTCAAATATCTACAGTTGACCTCTAGGCTTCATGAGGCTGTTGTTTGAGCTGAAGAGGTTAAATTCTTCCATGAAGTCTTTGAGACATTCTTCGTTGCGATTTGTCACTTTATTGAAGGTGAAATTTACCGAATCAGGACCTAGTTTGTCATTCAGGTCACCAGCAATCACTAGAAAGTTATGCAGAGGTACTTGTTCTACAGTGGTATGCAAAGTTGTATAAAAGTCTTCTACCTCGCTCAATTGTGAGAGCTGTAGACACATATCACGGTTGTTTTAGGGTTGCCTTCAGCTCAAGTACTAGTATTCTGGGGGAGATTGACTCAACCCCTAAGAGATAAGTGCTGGCTCTAGATGAAAGAAGAAAGTTAACACCTCCAGCGGTGGAATTGCTGGAGTTTGTTTTTTTTTTTTTGTAGCTGAGGAAGTGACAAGTTGATAAAATTCTGCTTGGTGATATTTCAAGATGTCCTTAAAATGGTGGGAGCAGAGTTTTTGGACTGAAAGGATACCTATAGAATGTGTTTGCAATCTGGGCTAGCTCTTCAAGGCGGCTTAGCGGGCCGAGTGTCGTTGCTTTCAAGAAGCTGACAATTGTATGCTTTTTGCAGCTTAAATGCGAATTTATGAGGTTGATAGACCTATCTCGTCAGATTTGAGGCATCACCATCATTCAATACACCATAAAATGCATCATGATCAGAGGCAGGACATGGACCTATATCATCAGGTAATACTTTTATTACACTGGTTATATTAAGCTATCTGTTAATTCCAAACAAATATCTGAGACAGACAACACTTTCCTCAAAATATACGTAGTGTTCAAAAGAACTAATTTGTAGTTGACTCCAAGTTGGTATGGTAACCCCATATCAAGGAAGTGATAGTTTTAATGGGATTGATGCCAATGGGCCAATCGCCTTTCTCCTTCAAGGTGTAAAAACGTAGATGAACACATCCTCGGTAGGAAAGGTTTCCTTCCCCCGGTTGACTGACGAGTGAATTCACTTTCCACTTACCACAGTGTTCGGACGTGTTTTTCTGAACCTCTACCTATGAAGTAAGTACAATTTTTAATTTGGTCGTTCCTACTCAGGGCAGAGTTGACTTTAGATTAACCATGACTTTTTTTTAAGCATTTCACCTAGCACGCAAGGGGTTACAGAGAGTTGGAGCTAGAGAAAAGAGAAGTGATAGAGGAAAGGATGAAGAGAAGGATAGGGGGTAGATCAAGACATCTGGAGACGTCGATTGATATTACATTTGAATAGTTGGAGATTATAGCTATCAGGGAAACAGAAAAAGGGGGGATTTCCACAGGCGAGAAGTGCGAGACATGAAGCTGTTGGAGTAGAAGAGACGGCTACATTTAAGTTTCGACAGTGAAAGGGTAGAGCGAGATGCCAGCCTAGTAGAACGCTTAAATTCATGAAGTATGCGAACCAGCGAAAGCAGCTCATCGGAGCAGTTACCGTGAAAGTATTTGTAAAAAAAAAAGACAGAGGGAGGCAACTGCAGTTTTGTTTTTGAGGCGTTAAAGTAAACCATCCAATTCCTGCCCCAGTCCACGACCGATTGGAGGTCCTTTTCGAGACTAACGGCCACGTTAGTTTTACCAGCGACACTAGATTTGTTTTTTCAGACAGAAGTAAATAGTAGTGTTGTTCGCGTAGATGTCTGCTTGGTTTGGTTTGGTTTACGGCATATCAACCACAATGGGTTACTTAATGCCGACAAAATTTCCTTTTTTTTCAAAAATGTATAGCTGGTATTTTTTTTTTTTTTTTGTATAGTTTAAATGTATAGTTTGGTTTGTTTTGTGGCATATCAACACCTCAGTGGGTTATTTAATGCTGACAAGATTTTTATTTCTGGTAATATTTTCTTTTTTCAAATATTTATTGCTGATACTAATTTTTTTTTTTTTTTTTTTTTTTAAGTATTTCTGGTATTTTTACACTTTCATAGTGTTTTGAGTCAAGTTGTGGAGTCAACTATTTGTCCATAGCTGGGACCCTAGCAGGTGCAACCACTCCGGGTCAGGGTGTATCTGGGAACACCGGCAATTAAGAGGCGGTTCCACGCTCCTCAAAACCCCTTGATCAGAGACCTTGCTGTTGGACGTAGTTTATCGTCTTACCCAGGACGCGGATGCAGTTCATCGTCATACCCAGGACGAAGCCTACTTAGGAACCAATGATTAACTTCTGAGATTGGAAACGGAAATATCCAAGAGACATTGAGAATTTGTTTCTCTACAGTTTCTACAAAAAAAAACTAGGCGGTCCGTAGTAGAAACGCATGTTTTGTTGCTTCTATGTTAATAGTTTATATGTGAACACACACACACACCTATAATGCATCAATGCTCAACCTTAAAATTTTATAGAAGAAATAAGTCTAATATTTTGACATATTATGCTTTTCTCAGATATTAACAAAGATAAAATTGCAACTTGACTCAAACTTATAAGATATTCGACGCATCTTTTTTTTTTTTTTTTTTTTTTAAAATCACGAATACTTAAAAAAAAACCTCAACTGCGCAGTTCAAAATAATTTTACTGCTTGCAAAAAGCCGTTTATATACGACCCGGTTCGGCTAGGAAAAAAAAATACAGCCTCGAGGAAACAATTTTCGTGCATTAAAAATCAAGAAAAAATATATTTTGCTATCGGTAATAAAACATATAGAGAGTACTCGTATGGTATACATTAGGTTAAATTACGTACATATAGAAACACATTGATAATGTAAAAACTTTCAAGATATATTTGTTTGCCTTGGGGATTGGAAAAAAAGCTGTTTATCTTACAAATTCGTAAAATAATTTATTTGATGGTGTGAGATATGAAATGAGGACAGAAATAACTTAAAATTCGCATTATACATATATTGTTTTTATCATTTTACCTCAAGCATGACAATAAATCTACTATGACGCAAGGGGTTACTGTGTGTAAGAGAATATGAAAAGGAAAAACATTAAGAAAGAAGACCTAGGGAAGAGGAATTCTTTAGAAAGAACAGAACCATCGACGTTGCATTGATATTTTTGAAGATTAAAGTTGACTTCAAAGCAAGAAACCAGAAGAGAGTTCCACAAGCAAGAAGTGTGAAAGAAGAAACTCTAGTCTAGCTGTAACCGTATGTTCTATGCTATTTCATCTTTACAATGTTGATCTTAAGACCACTATTTATTAGGTTGGTGCAAAAATAATGACGTAATAATGTCGTTTTTTGACGTATTTTTTAACGTCAAAAAACGACATTGTTACATCATTATTTTTGCACCAACCTAATACATTATTCGCATTATTGTCCTGATCTTTGTCGCCATATTTATTACAACGTTTCAGCCGTTGGACGTTCCGGCCTTCTTCGGGTGATTGGAATGTCGAATTGAACCCTTTATTTCGCTCACTGGGGTACATTGTTCTAGTTCCACGTGCCATGTCTAATGGATGTCAGTTATCTCCTGTTAATTCCCCTCTCCAAGTTCTCCACCGTCTTAACCGGGTATTGAACTCACACTCTTTGGGTCCTGTCACTGGATCGAACCAACGCATTCATAAACTCTAAGTACCATTGTGGAAAGTTCATCAGAACGATTACCATGAATATATTTTTAGAAAAGTTAAAGAGGAACCATGACAGTGATTGAAGCGGGGGTGAGAGGTCAGGACCAAAAAAATTGCAAATTCTTCTTTGAATTTTATAAAGACTATGTAAATATATACCAGAAGCATCGGACCAGATGTGGCATGAACGGGTGGTTGACTTATGTGTTAGATAGATTCTGACGTAAAAACATCTATAGTACCTTACAGTGAATCAATTTTCCGAGCTGCAGGCCTAGCAGTTGATTCAATATAATCTTTTCACTTCATGCCAGAGAAAAATGTTAGCCAAAGAAGTTGCAACAAGTTGTTCTTAAGGAGGTTAGCATCAGCCATGCTTATGGAAGATAAGTAGTTCTCTCAGATGTGTAAAAAAGAGCAGTTTCATTTAAGGGACGTTAAAATTAACAAGCCATTCCTTACCCCAGTTAAAAATAGTTTGTACTATATGGTATCTATAAGTATATAACGAAAATTTAGCCATTATCTGTCGGTTAATACTAACTGTCTAGTGAAACCTTGACTTACTTAATAAAATTGAACTGCGTGTATGTAAACGAAAATTTTTGGCAGAATAATTTGGGAGCTAAAGGATCCCCGATTGTTTCAACGAAGGGTATTTTTCCACCTCATTTCAGAGAATTTATCTTTTTAGAAAACACGAAGATCACGATGTTCTAACTTATTTATTTTGTCTTTGTCAAGACTTTAAAAATTAAAATACACAAATATTGTGAGACCATAACATACCTACAACATGGACTCTTCCAGGACTATATAAAGTATGCGATATAACACTCTCGGAGAGGGAGGAGGGGAGAGAGAGAGAGAGAGAGAGAGAGAGAGAGAGAGAGAGAGAGAGAGAGAGAGAGAGTATATTCTTATACAGTAGTATCAGCCGCGTACGACTACCAATATTGGACACTAGCACATAGTAAGCTCCGCTTACACTTACACTATCTTTGTAACCTTTTTGTTTAATATATATCTTTCTTACCTCTAATCCGTGTTCAGCGTTTTCCTTCTGTGGTCCCGACTTTTGGCCCACATCAACAAATAAAACAAAATAAGGAAGACTTTAACTCGTCACAAGGAGGGTCCACTACATTTTCAATTTGAATTGTACTTAAAAAGATCAAAAAATGTAACTATTGCTATTTAATTAATATTATTTTTGAGTGTGAGTGGGAAGAATAGGTAAACTGACTTTTTTTCCACACAAATCCAGATAGGACTTGCGAACTGTCAGTCCAGAACCTATGCTCTTCTACCTCGAAACAACTTTACCGATTTCATGTCTGCCATGGTAGACACTACCCCGTCTGTCATATTCTGGATCTACCTTTTCCTAAATATTCCATCTGGCCTTTTAGTGCTCGAGTTCCTGGTGTATCACCTTTTCGTTATTCTTGAGTA
>OZ010598.1:8711417-8808917 GCA_963932145.1 Acanthosepion lycidas
ATAATTTATTGATTTGTTTTTATCCTTATTTATGTTTTTATCATTATTCAATTTTAAATAACGTGTAATTTTATGGGATGGAGAACGTTTTAGATTTGATAGAACAGAGCTCATGTAAATACTTATGGCCTAAGGAATACATTCATACTATACATCTTATTAATTTCTAAAGAAACTTAAAGATTGCCAAATACCACATTCAGTCAATGCTGAACACTATTTGGGTGTTTGTTTTCCGATAGTTTTTATTTTCGAAGTTTCTAACTTGAAATTTGATAACTAGATATTTTAACACGTAGGATGTATATTAAATATACCAGAGAATTTGAAAAAGAAACCTATTTTGCCATGTTTTCCTAGTTCAACATCGTAATTTACACTGGCGAGACATAGCAGTATTCACGTTCGACACATCTTACCATGTTAAGAGAATCTCTCTACATTAAGTGGCTCTTGAGTCTCGTGCTTGCTGAATTACACCATATAAAATGATATGTATTCCCTACTTAATCAGAATGACTGCTTTGCAATCACACCTTGTGGTTTTACTGCATTTTGATTGCAGGTTGGTGATATACTCAAGAGTACGTCTGTGAAAACCCAGGTACTTATTTATTTGTGGTATCCAGAGAAAGCTTGGCAGTACCAAAAGTGAGTCGATCCCGTGTGTTTTAATTAAGGAAATAATTTAGAATTTCAGTTTCGTTGACTTTTTATCATTTTGTTTATTGATCCTCACTGAAAATGACAACGATCAAAGCAAACGGAAAATTGATTTATAAAGAGCCAGGTTATGCAAAAAAGCTATAGGCGTAATATGTAGCTGGCCACTCGTATTCGAGTATACCCGTCTACTAGGGCAGCTAGCCAACCCCTATTTCAGACGCTTCCTTAGGCGTATTTGTGTTTATTAAACACCCACAGAGCCCACCTGTGGTTCATACTGCAACTATGCTGAGAAGACCTGAGTTAACTATTCTGGGAAAGAGCGTTTTATCTAGCGTGATCAACAATTTGAACAAGGCCAACACGCTCAAGGCCTCGGCCATGATGACTCACGACTTCATGCTAGCACAGTTATCGACAACCCCTGAGAGTTCCATCTATACAATTAATCCATTAATGAATATTGAACTCAAAGTAATCACGCCAGGGAGAATAATTAGCATTGCATCCTCGTTAGAAGTAATATTTGATGCGTAATAAGCAGATAGATGGACATAAGCTCACCGATAACTTCAGATGGAAGATTGTTCGCACCATTCATTTAGCTGAGAAGGACCTGTCTACTTGCCTTGGAAATCATCATTGCTTTTTCTGCTTCAGTGGCAAATATGAGTCATGGAAGCGATATATAGTTTATTTGCACCCAAGTAATTACTGAACTTTTTTATAGATAAAATGATGGCCTCTGAGAGAGAAAAAAATAACTAATGTTCACCTCTGGGAAAAAAAAATAACAGGCCAGGAAAAGACCAAAAGTTTATAGGAGTACATGTGTTTAAATTGAAGTGATATATTCTTCTGTTACATAGATATCCCGAAGGTATTAGCTAAAATAGATGCTGAGAATGCTAAGTATTCAATGTTTGTTTAGAAAAATGGAACCAAAACGGTCACCTCTTATTAGAAATAGAAAGATTGATTTAGAATTTCTCTGCTAATTTAACTATTACAAAGAGAAGTTAGTCTAACTTATTTTTATTTCCTAAGAGTCAAGACTGGGATCACGACATTAATGATTACTATACATTGGCCAACTAAGTTACTTTAAACCAGTTGACGATGAAAGCAATGATGTGTTAGGAAAGAAATCAGTACGAATGAGATCAGCGGCGGTTACTTCAATTTTGAACATGTAAGAGACTTGCGGCAACAGAAATGTAGTTAGACAGAAAGATGCTGAGAATGCTACATATTCAATGTTTTAGAAAAATTGAACCAAAAAGGACACCCCTTATTAGAAATAGAAAGATTGATTTAGAATTTCTAGTGCAAATAATGAGGAGAGGAGGTTAGCGAATTTTACTCTCACAGCACAAAAGCCAAAAGATACAGAGGAAAGCGGATAATAGAAAAAAAAACAGATCTGATCAGTGTGGGCTGATTTAAAATCCAATGAACACCAACGGCTCTAATATATATATATATATATATATATATATATATATATATATATAAAACATAGAATGTGTATCAACGCCATTACACTAGAAGTGGTGAAACAAAATTACAATTTTTGTAGGATGTTATAACATGCATATGTTATAATTTTGAATATATATAAATATATATATATATATATATATATATATATATATATATGAGAGGTCAAACACTTTCTAAACTCTGGCGTCGGATCTGATAAGATCATTTTTAGCCCTTTCAACATTAAAAATACAAGTCATTTTCCACAGTTTTGCCTTTCATTCCGACCTAAAGAAACCAAACCCAACATACGTCACTTTATCTCCATCCATATAATAATAAGAAAGCTGATCTTATATATATATATATATATATATATATATATATATATATATGTATGTACAGATTGCGATGGACGAGCCATGTTGTCCATATGGTGGACGACATAATTCCAAAACAATTAATGTATGAAGAATTGGAAATGCGAAAAAGACCGCAGCCCAAAATTGCCTTAAAGAGCGCAATGTTTTGGATAACAGGGAGACTCTAGATGAAAACCGGGTTTCTTGGAAAGCTTGTATTCCTTATGGCGTCAAGATCTTCTATGAGGCATCACAAAAATATGCAGAACTTAAGAGAATGGTTCGGAAGGGATCCCTGAATTGCCATGAGGTGCCAACCTGGCCAGTCACCAGAAATCACACCAACAGTTTAGTGTATATGACAATTTCGTAGTGGCACGCTTTGAATGCGCGACCTGTACTATGGTGTGCAAGTCCATATCGGGCCTGTCAAGGCATATTAAGAATCACATTGGAAGTGATGATGATCAAAGTCAACTTCCACCACTCGGAGATGATTTGATATGCCACATATGTGACAAGAAATGCAGATCAATGGCTGGCTTTAGGAGCCACTGTCCTCCTACAATCGATGAATGCAGTGTTGTTCGGTGAAATCTAACTGAATGGCTGGACATGTCGGTGATGGCCATAGTCGCTTTGTGAGTCGACAGCCACCATGTATGTATGTATGTATATGTATATGTATTTTACCGATATTCAGTTTAAAAAATACATAATACCCAAACTCATTTTGATTCATATTGTCCCTTGAAATTCTATCGAGTGCAGTGCCAAATTTCATTAAAATTAGACGAGGGCTTTTTGATCTACAGCCGTTTTTCTGTTTTTACGGCATTTTTAGTAGGAAATTCAGGATTTGTATTCGATAGATTTTCTTATATCAATCCACGTATATAAACAAACCTTGCATATTATATTCCGACTCATATGTGTGGGAAAGTAATAAATGTCCATAATATATTACAACATCATTATTAAATAAATTTAAACACGAATAATCCAACATGAATTTATGCAATTCACTACACTAGAATCTTTTTTTTATAAACGAATATTTCAGATGTTTGGCAACTACTTGATAAGTGAAGAGGTCGAATGTGTTATTATAACAGTAATCTAAATGTCTGCAAAATTGTCACATGACTTGATCGTAAATAAATAAATAGATGCACGCTGATTTGCTGCCGTTACTTATGTTGATATAAATATGAAGAAGAACGTGGCTTGTATAATAAAAATATAATTATTATTTTGAAAAAATATCGAGAAAAAATAAGTGTACGAAAGTGAGGTATCCATAATTTGTTATTTCAGTAAATATAAACGTCATTAAGAAAACGATTGCTGCTTGTTTTTTAGAATTCGCTTCAACTTTGAAATTTATAATATGGTAAATTCTAAAATTGCTATAAATTATCATCCCGAGATTACTATTACATGTATGTAAAGGCTTTTCGTGTGATATCAGTTTGCAATTTCCTTCTAAAAGAATATCAGCATTTTCCTATGTTTAATGGGTCTTCTCCTTCTGACAAATAAAGTGTTATTTGTGGAATAAATATATTAATTGTAAAAACTATTAAATTTATTTTAGGTATAACCACGGACTTTCGGAAAAATACCTTTAAATTAAATTTCGTTTCCATTTGAAAGATAATTATCTACAGCTAATCTGTATGAAAATAAATATTCATTTCCGTGTATCAATAAACATTTCAGTTATTTTTAAAGCATTTGTACTTTTTTCTGTCACTCTTCGATTCATCAAACGGCCATTGTATGCCAAAAATTGTCGTTCTCTCTGACATTCTTCGTTTCTATTTCTCACGGATTCTGTGACTCTCGTTGTCTCTCTGCTCACGGCCACACTACATTCCTATACAATCACGGAAGTTAAGGAACGTCGAACCAGCTCAGTACCTCGATGAGTGATGGTTTGGGAATATCAGGTGCTGAAAGATTGGATGTGCGGGTGGTGTAAGGGATAATTGATCTAAATTGTTTATTGGAGAACCGAGTTCAAATTCCCGTTGTGTTCTTTATATTCACCTACGCGCAATTGAGAAATGTATGAATCTTCTTCTTTTCCCCCAGCTATGGATTAATTTGTATCATTGAAAAAAATTCCTATCTAAAAATATTTTTTGACTTTAAATAACCTGCAAAGGGTTGATAAGCCGCAGAAAGCAAATCAGTCAATCTTTCTCTCTCTTTTTTCTTTTCTCACTTTCTATCTCTCTTTCTTTTTTCGTTTTCTTTCTCTATCTCTCGCTTTCTCTCCCTCTTCTATCTCTCGCCCTTTCTCTCTCTCTGTCTTTCTCTTTTACTCTCTCTCTCCTTTTCTTTCTCGCCCTCTGTCTCTCTCTCTCTTTCCCTTATTCTCTTTGTATTTCTCGATTTCTGTCACCGAATAGCGGAAAGATTGAGTTACGTCATTGCAATGTGTACATCTGATTAGTACTTCCGGAAGAGGGTACCTCATTTCCTTCTGTTGATTTTGATACACTAGGTTTCGCTCTTTGGTGGAAACTTCATAGTCATTCCATTAAATTGGGCAACGTTTAGAATTTGGCATGCGTTCAAGAAAGTTGAATTTATATAATTCAATGAAACAATATTATTTTAATATTCAGGTTTCCATTTTCGCTCTCCTTTGTATATTTTGATTTAAATGAATTCATGCTTAGACAAAGCCAATTTCAATCTTGTAATGTATAGAAAGAAAAGAATTGATGAGTAAAAAATGACTGACTATATCCCGGATCGAACCCACGTATTAAATGACATTGTAAGTTAATGATTTCTAGTTGTCCGATTTATACTCATTCATTCATATATATATATATATATATATATATATATATATATATATATATATATATATATATATATATATATATATATATATATATATATATATATATATATATCCTCTGTCTAAATTTTCTGGTATGACGCGATATCATTCTTTACATTTGGAATATTGTCCTCATCCTTGTTGTTATCGTAATGTTTTGGCCGATGTGCTCTTCGGACTCATCAGGTGTATATCGGTCTGTGTAACCTACAAGGAATTCCTTACTGAACCCTTTATTTAATTTACGTTGATAGACTGTCCTCGTTCCATTGAATAAAGTCAATATGACAGAAGGGGTTTCTGAGTGTGAATAAATAAAGTAAAACTTTTTTGAAAAACGAGGCCAATAAGAGAACAGGAAACGAAAGGACGGTAGATGACTATTGTTGTTGTTTTGTTATTTCGTCTTTGCTTTTATTACTTTGCTTGGGCTAAATAAAGGGTTCGTTTCGAAATTCCAAGAAATATCACCTGAAGAAGGCTGAAGCGTACAACGGCCGAAACTTTGTAAATATGGCAAGAAAGAAAGATGGGGACAACAGTCCGAACAATGTAAATAGTGTAAATTGTCCAAGTAGCATTTCCGTCCCTTTTTTTCCGACTTGTTTTAATATGGTGATTTCTATTGGCATTTTAAAATTTGCCCAGTACTTCAACTTTATTCAGAAAATTCTCGTTAACTAGCTTAGAGAAACTATTAGAAGAGCCCCTAAAAGACAATCCATTTGAGTCTAGAAAGTGCGCTGATCTTTTGAGGACATGTTACCCTCTCTTCTTATATACTTCCAATTATGTTAACTTAAAACGTCACGATAACAAGTCACTTCCAAAGAAAATATAATAAATTTCTTAACAATTTTCTCGCCATTGACATTCGAAGACTCAAAAACTTTTGTTGCTGATAATCGGCAACATGGATTTTAATAATAGCAATTCATAATTTATATACACTTCTTCCCTAAACCCTCGTGTGGTACTTTTGTTGCGGTAAGATGTGTCAGAAGGTGAAATTGTGCAAAGGTCTAAAATGTGTGCCTACATTATGCATTTATCCGCAACAAATAAATTCAACGAACATATGAAGACAATACAACTTGAAGAAATCAAGGGAAAAAAACAACGTAGTTATAGATTTCAACAATAACATGAATTTATATATATATATATATATATATATATATATATATATATATTTGACATACACAAAGTGATGATAGGTTGCTTGTTAAATGTGGCGAGATAAGATTGCAAAGAATGTCCATGCAGACACTTGGTGAATGAATCTTGAAGGTTTAAGTTTGTTTGTGAAATTAAAACAGTGTTGATTCAAGTTATGAAGAATTGCGTGCCTTTGACTGATATGCTAAAGTTGATTAAATGTACAATTACTATTTCGTAGTGATAATGTCACTTTTTTAGTAAATTGTAAGTTAAGTTTCTTCACGCGGCACTGGTAGTGCAAGTTGTGTTGAGTTGATGAGAGGCTCGTAGTGTTATTGAGTCAGTGTGTTGGCACGCGTAAAGTCTTCTGGCCTCTCTCAAAACTTAGTGTCAGACTGACTTGAATTAAATCGAGCGATTCTTTTTTTATAGATTTTGGGATTTTCAAATAGGCTCCAGACAGCTGCACGGGAAAAAAGGTTTTGTCTCAACTTGCTACATTTTTGTGTCATTTTAACCAATGTCATGTTGAGTTTGTAAAATTGAAGGGATGATTGGTTAAAGGTTAATTTGGGGAAGAGTGCATCTTCTCGTAAGGTGTGACAGGCAAATATGGAGGATCCCATACTTTGGTTGAAAGGGAGGAGTTGAATGATAACTGTACATCCATGAGAAAACATCACGGGACGAAGTCACTTACATAGAAAATATAATCAAATTGTAAACAATGTTATTTCATTTAAATTCACACTAACTCTCGACTTGATTTTCCAGAGTTATCTACCCTGATAATCCCCATATTCTCTCCGTTTTATGTCCCACACTTCATTCATCATGACCATTTTAATCGTAAGAGTTTGAATTTAGCGGCACTCGAGGCTTGGGGGAAACTTTAGAATATAAAATAGTGCGGTTCTGTACAGAAAATTGTTACCAAATATATATGATGAATGATATCGTTGTTTCCCTGATCAATATGTAGAATCGATCACTTTTTAAAACAATCTCTTTTTTTTCTCTTTGATATTATGAAAACTCTTACTTTGAGTATCACAGCCTTTTACCATACACCGTCCAATCAAATGTCTAAATCTGTTCTCAAAGACAGACATCTAGGCAAGTTTAGAAGTTGGCGCCGACTTTTAGTTTCACACAATAGGAAATGGATACTTTAGCTTGCATTGAAATACTTTTTTTTCAACTTTTTTGAAATTGTCTTTGTTGAGTGTCCTCGAAATCGTGCCGCTTGCTTTAGTCATCAGTTTATTCAAGCTAATCTGATAGAATAATATTCATTAAATTGTATTTGTCGACACTAAGAAAGTTAGACTCCCTCTTCTTGTTCATACAAACAAAAAAGGATTGATTTCTTTGAGGCAATCTTTCAGCACCAGATGCCAGTGAAATTATTTCTTCTTCGTGATAAAATGTTCGCTGTCAAGTTTGAGAGAAAGTTTCACTTTTTAAGGTAACTGTTTGGTCGCTGAATTCACTGGCCAATTATTGACATATTCTTTTGAAATTCTATTGTTCGTTTTTAACATTTTCCATAACGAATGCAATATGAATATTTTATTTGAAACCATTCACTAATTATGAATTTTTATAACATGATCGCCCACATGACTTTCCACGGATTGCATTTGTTTTATTATCTTTGAATTGCCATGACTTCTTCGAAAAGAATGGAATGGTTTCCTTTGGTCTTCTTTTGAATTCCAAGCAGTCCTCATCTTAGGTGTGAGTGCTATCCAAAGAGTGTCATGTCTATCCTGCTACTACTATTTAACCTAGAGCTGGGGAAGAGAAGATGGGCCCATGCCTTTCTTAAGTGTAAAAATGAACGTAACAGACATGATGAAGTTTTGAACTATGCTCTCAAATACCATTATAGACGCCGAATAAAGTTTTCCAAAAATAAGGCTCTAACATTCTAGATTGATTGATTTTGTTTTCTATGGCTTATCAAATCTTTGAAGGTTATTTAAAGCTAGAAAATATGTTTAGATTGATAACGCTTTACTGATAAAAGTCTTACTAATTAACCCATAGATGGTGGAGAAGAGGGGGATTCATACCTTTCTCAAGGGTATTTGGGCGTAAGTTAATATAACAAACTCAACAGGAATTGAAACTCAGCTCTCTGATTCAAAATTCTGAGTCATTATCCATTACACTAAGTATACCGAGCTTACAGCATCTGCTATTCTCAAACCGTCACCCATCTAGGTACTGACCAGGCTCGACGTTGCTTAACATCGGTGATCGTACGGGAACCGGTGTTTCAGCGTGATGTGTCCGTAAGCACTATTTACATTATTCGGACTATTGCTCCTCATTTTTGTCGCCATATTTATTACGTTTCGGCCCTTCAGTATATGTCTATAATTCTGAGATGAGGTATTATGTACATTATTTATATTATTCGGACTATTGTCCTCATCTTTGTTGTAGAACAGTCTACCCCAGTGAGCGAAATAAAGGGTTCAGTTCAACATTCCAACCACCTGAAGAAGGTCGGAGCGTACAACGGCGGAAACGTTGTAATAAATATGGCGACAAAGATGAGGACAATAGTCCGAATAATGTAAATAGTGTATATAATCCCTCATCTCAGAAATATAGATGTCTGTAAGCCTGTAACTTTTAAGGTTGAAGCTTCTCGGCAAAGTTTTCTTGACAATAATTTTGGAATTTCTGTGAAAATATTTAGCAAGTGATATGTTGATTGTATACAGAATATCAAATTGATTTCAGCTCATTAAATAATTTGAAGACTCGTGTTTTTTTTTTTACATGAGCAACTGTTAATCAAGACACGATTTGTCATTCTTAATTGTTTTGTGAAAAACAATTAAATTTATCTTCAGTCAACTCTCCCGACCTATCCGTATATACCTGACACCTTAATAAATAAATAAAAGTTCATCTGTAAGAAAAAAGTATAAAACGTGTTAAAAAAGAGACTGCTGCAACCCGTAAAATAAAGTGATAAGATGAACTTTTTTTAACAGGATGGAGGTGCCAAGCGAAATTAATGAAAACAATGATGTCCCTTCTGTAAAGCAATGCTTCTATTTCCCCAAAAAAGAGAAAAACTATTTCTCACTTGTCATAAAAGAAAAGCCCTATTTTTTACCTGTCAACAAAAGCTGTTTCCCAACCAGTCAAAAAATTTAGAATTGCTGATCGCATCAGCTGCACTTCTATTTGAAAGATATTGGTCAGGACTGGATACTGCCGTTGGGATTTCAATTCGGTCATTGTTTTCGTTTTTATTTCATACCAAGCAAGGCGATAAATACACTAAGACGCAAGAGGTTGCTGAGTGTGATAGAATATGAGAGAAAAAAAGAACATTATTAAGGAGAGAGAACGATAAAAAAACAAGAATTAAAAAAAGAACAAAAGATAACAATTAACATTGCATTCAAAGTGCTACTAGATTAGCAATTAGGTCACACCCTTTTACTGTTGAAATAGTAAATGTAATCGCCACTTCTATTTTAACAGTTTCTTTTCTCGCACTTGCCAACTGTGGAACTCTCTTCCTCTTACTTGTTTCCCTGGTAACAACAATCTTCAAAAATTTAAATGCAGTGACATCTTTTATATTTTCATTAATCCTCCCAATTCCCAGTCTTTTCTCTCACTTTCATTCTCTGTACCCCCCCCCTCTGCATTCTAGTGGCACTCCTGCCTTGCTTGGGGTGAATTGCTTTCTTTAAAAAAACCAAAGATGAAACATGACCTAAAAGCATGAAACCAGAAGAGCGTTCCACAGGTGAGAAGTGAAAGAGAAGAAACTGTTAGAATAGAACCTGCGGTTGCATTTAGACAGCTCAACTGTAATCCAGTACTGGGCTTAAATTTGTAAAGTCGCGGTACCAAAAAAGATATGTCATCGGAATAATTCCCAGAATATTTATAGAATAGATACAGGGAAGCTAGATCCTGTGTTGGAAAATTGAGTGGAGCCGAGATGCCAGTCCAAGATCAATAATATAAATGATTCACCTTTTATATCTTATTAAGAATCTGTAATACATATCTCGGATCAATTAACGTGAAAATACATAGAGAAGAAGCAAAGGGGAGCTACGTTACGGCGGTGGGAAAGAGAATGAATCCAAGTTGCCAGGTCAGAACAGATGACGTTGTTGATTCTGTTTTCAATTTTGTCAAGAATCACTATATACAAAACAGAAGCACCAGTGAAGATGAGGCAGCAATATTCAATGCATTAACAAATGGTAGATGCAATATATACGACATTTCCTGGTGAGAAAATTCTCTATGACGGAATGAAGTAATTTCAGTAGCAGCAGACCTCGCAGCCTATTCAATATACCATTTCATGTAAGCGGAAATCGTTGTGCCGAGAAGGCTACGGTAATCTCTAGGGTTCCAGAAGATATAAATTTCAGCATTAATTAGGCGCTAATTTAGAAATTCAGCCAGGAAAATGAATTAACATATACATTACTTAATTAAATGTTTTAAATATATCCTCATTCAGGCTACAAACACTCGTTCATATAGAAACAAAACGGATTGAGAGAACTGCCACTAGATTATCTTTTGACATTCTCTCAGGTAATGAAAGAGACAATTTATTTTTCTTCTTTCGAGAAATGGCATTGTACGACCATAGTTACGATTGTCTGATTCTGCATGTTATAATAATGTTTTTTTTTTTAATTATTAACCTAATTTGATGTTCAGTGCCTAGCGCAGGAAGTGTGTATACACTTCGGCTGTTTTGTTGGTAGTGAAATTTAAATTCTTATTAAATTTGGCAGAAAAGGACTAAACGTGATGTTAGGATCGTATGTATATTGAGAAATTGATCCATGAATGTCGTTGTGAACTCTGTACAGACGATGTATATGTAGGGAAAGATGCCTTCTAAATGTGAAACAATTGATAAAAAAAAGCATGAAAATTTCCTTAGAAACAAAAATAAGAACGCTGAAATACTATGTAATACCAAACCTCGCATGTGACACTGAATATTGGATATTTTCCTACCAGATGAAGAAAAGAATTCAAGCAATAAAAAAGGGGCGCCTACAGAAGAATGCTAAGAATCTCGACGTGAAATATGAGTTTAACGGAACATAGAAAAACAACTGGACATTTTATTTAGAAGCAGAAAATGACGTTTGAAATTTCTGGGACACAAAATGAGGAAAGCGAGTTTGGAAAATTTGACACTAACATGACATATTGAGGGCAAGAGAAGTAGAGGGAAACAGTGATTAGTTTAACAAGCTTGTGTAAATGGATGGCAAAACAGGGAATTGGATTGATAAGAAAGAGTTTCAAGAACTTGATACTCACATATTGAGGGCAAGAGGAGTACAGGGAAACAGTGAGTAACCTACCTGAAATATTTATGTAAATAGATGGTTGAACAGGAAGTAGGATTGATAATACAGGGCTTGAAGAATTTGATACTCACATGACATTTTGAAGGCAAGAGGAGTACAGGGAAACAGTGAGTAAGCTACCTGAAATATTTATGTAAATGGATGGTTGAGCAGGATAGTCGAGAGACAATCATTACTTAGAGCCCCAAAGCGTAGGAAGTTGTGGAGAGTCAAGATCGTTCACTTCATGTACAGCACCTCATAAAGTAATGTCACAACTGATACCTTATGTTTTTTTTTAAGGTAAAGAATGTCCCAGACATGCTTGACAGAAAGGAAAATGTTCCTAAGTTGTGCTTCGTATTGAAAGGAAAATATTTGGCATTCTTCTGGCTTCTCACACTTCTCACCTAATTACAGGAAGATCTATCTGTTTAGAAGCACCATGTTGCTTTGTCTTGAAACAGCTTAGAATCCTTCGATATTTATCATAGTTGCCAAGTGTTGTTTTCCCGCCTCTGTTATGTTCTAGATCCATCTATTCCTGGAATGCCCCAATGATCTCTTGCTGATCAGTTTCCAGTGGTGTAATCATTTTGGGGATTCTTGAGTCATCCATGTGTTTGAGATGACCATACCAACTAAATTTCTTCACTGACTACCATGATTGTCTCCATGCTAAGTTTTTGTCTGTCATCATGCTTCATCTTGTCTTTAATCAACCGAAGGCCATTCATTTCCGCGGCAGAACTCATATCCGTACAGCAGAAGTGACCGCACTCTGGTATTTTAGTTGGTCATCTGGAATTTATTTGGCACGTGATTGTCCTTGAGTAGCGATTGAACCATTCTAATCTGTTGTTAATTTTTTTATAATTTATTGTTTGAGCACTATTTATATTATTCGGATTATTGTCCTCATCTTTGTCGTTTCGGCTGTCGTAAGCTCCGGCCTCCTTCAGGTTGTTGGAATGTCGAACTGAACCCTTTATTTCGATCACTGGGTAGACTGTCCTAGTCCCACGTGCCATGCTTTAATGGATATCAGTTATCAGTTCTTTCCTGTTAATTCCCCTCTGAAAGCTCCTCATTGCCTTAACCGGGTATTGAGTTCAATACCAGGTTAAGTCAGTGAAGAACTTGAAGACGGGTATTAACAGGAGATAACTGATATCCATTTAAAAAAAATGGCACGTGAACAGTCTACCCCAGTGAGCGAAATAAAGGGTTCAGTTCGACATTCCAATCACCAGATGAAGGCTGGAGCGTAAACGGCCGAAACGTAATAAATATGGCGACAAAGATGAGGACAATAGTCCGAATAATATAAATAGTGTACATAATACCTCATCTCAGAAATATAGACAGATACTGAAAGGCCGAAACGTTGTAATAAATATGGCGACAAAGATGAGGACAATAGTCCGAATAATGTAAATAGTGTACATAATACCTTATCTCAGAAATATAGACAGATACTGAAAGGCCGAAACGTTGTAATAAATATGGCGACAAAGATGAGGACAATAGTCCCAATAATGTAAATAGTGTACATAATACCTCATCTCAGAAATATAGACAGATACTGAAAGACCGAAACGTTGTAATAAATATGGTGACAAAGATGAGGACAATAGTCTGAATAATGTAAATAGTGTACATAATACCTCATCTGAGAAATATAGACAGATACTGAAGGGCCGAAACGTTGTAATAAATATGGCGACAAAGATGAGGACAATAGTCCCAATAATGTAAATAGTGTACATAATACCTCATCTGAGAAATATAGACAGATACTGAAAGACCGAAACGTTGTAATAAATATGGTGACAAAGATGAGGACAATAGTCTGAATAATGTAAATAGTGTACATAATACCTCATCTGAGAAATATAGACAGATACTGAAAGGCCGAAACGTTGTAATAAATATGGCGACAAAGATGAGGACAATAGTCTGAATAATGTAAATAGTGTACATAATACCTCATCTGAGAAATATAGACAGATACTGAAGGGCCGAAACGTTGTAATAAATATGGCGACAAAGATGAGGACAATAGTCCCAATAATGTAAATAGTGTACATAATACCTCATCTGAGAAATATAGACAGATACTGAAAGACCGAAACGTTGTAATAAATATGGTGACAAAGATGAGGACAATAGTCTGAATAATGTAAATAGTGTACATAATACCTCATCTGAGAAATATAGACAGATACTGAAGGGCCGAAACGTTGTAATAAATATGGGGACAAAGATGAGCACAATAGTCCGAGTAATGTAAATAGTGTACATAATACCTCATCTCAGAAATATAGACAGTTTGTTTGAGGTTTGACGTTCAATCTGTGCAGAGAGTCGAGCGTCAGTACGCGTGAGCCTCTATTTTTACCAATGCCTTGAGTATTTTCCCTTTTTTGTCTCTCTAACAGAATCCGTTGATATTTTAAACTGCCTAGACAATATGTTTTTATTCCATTTTAATATAGCGTTTTGTAGACTGTCACGTATTGCCTCAGATGGAGGTTTCCATTACACGTCACGCTTGTTAAAAATGACTATAATACAGAATTGCCTTGCATGATTCTATGGATAAAATTTTGTACCAAAGATTCACAATAGCATTTTTATGGTTTTAATAAAAAAGAAATATTTACAATAATGAACAGAAATAATTTTACTTAGCAATTCCTCGTGCTCTCTCTAATGCATGGCCTCGTTCAAATATCCAAGGAAGCAGTGAACATGTTAAAAAAATGTAATTATATTTAGCACGATAAAGCATGTCATATTCATAAAGCAATGTCTCCGTCCTGGTTAAGACCATAATCTGCGTCCCGTGTAAGACGATAAACTACGACAGCAGGTTTTCAGGAGGGTGGGACCACATTTAATTGCTGATGCTCCATAGCACCGTCAGGGTACCCGCTACGGACAAATAGTTAATCCCCACAAAAGGGTCAAAACAGTATGAAAGTATAAAAATAGATTTTAATCCCAGCTATACATTTTTTGGAAAAATTATTACCAGCAATACATTTGGAAAAAAAATATTACCAGCATTATACTTTTGACAAAAAAAAAATTACCAGCTATATATTTTTAACAAAAAAAATATTACTAGCAATATATTTTTGACAAAAAAATATTACCAAAACTACATTTTTATGGAAAAATACTACCAACAATAAAGATTTTGTTGGCATTACATGAACCATTTAGTTTGATATTCCGTAAAACAAAACAATTTTACAGAAATTCGAGTCGCTAGAAGAAAGAGTTTTTTTTACAATGTCGTTTATCATTTGCAGCCATAATTTCTTTCACCACTTTCTTTTCCTCATCTTAATCGTTTCGATTCAAAGAAATATTTTTCTTCGGTTTTCCATCATCGAAGCTGCAAAAATTATCTTCCGACAAGAAAATTATTACAAATTGTCAACTTAGAAGAAACCGTACCATATCAGATCCACAACTAGAATTTTATTCGATTTTCTTTTCCATTCAGGGAGTGAAACATTCCCATGCTTAATCTTACTCGGGAACTTCTGAATGGTGAAACTATTTCTTGGACAAAAGCAGGATATCCATTTTCTGAAGAATAGTAACTTACATCTTTTTAAAATAAAGTCAATGTCAGGTGGTAGTGATGTTATTTTAATAATGGCACAATGTTGAAAACCTGTTTACGAAGCAGAAAAAGAAAAGACCAACTCCGTAGAAGAGTAAATTACAAATAATAATTGGAAATGCAATGTTGAAATACCTAAATGACTAAAAGATTAACCCAAAGAGCGAATTACAGATTTGGAGATCAAAATCATAGAAGGACGGAGATATAAATATCCCGGAAGTATTTTGACAGAGGACGGAAAGTATGACACTGAAATACGAAGACGCATTGTGATAGCCAAAGATGCATTCCAAAATCTAAGCAGAGTATTAAGAGACTGGGATACTTCGTTAGTGTTATCGTCCAGGTTAGGACCAAAGAAGAACAACACGAATACAAGAGTAGAAATAACGAAGGTATATTACACGAAATAATTATACAAGATGCGGAAGGTGTTAGTATGATTGTCAGTCTAGTTTGGAGTGAACTACTATCGGCTCAACTCGATTCGGTATCTAGCCACCCCCGAGGGTTGCATGTGGCACAAGGCCGAGTTTAACGTGGGTTTCCCGAGCCCGTAGGCTCGCCCAAAAAATGCCCGTAGAAACTGTAAAAACAGAATCGGGTTGGTCAACCTCCCCGAACGAGGCTCTGCCCTTCGGCGGAGCCTCGTCCGGGTACTTATCTGCTCAGAAGCAGAGAGTTCGACGGTCAAGCCAAGAAGCTCGGCTTGAATCGGTATCTAGCCACCCCCCACGAGGTTTGCATATGGCACAAGGCCGAGTTTTACGTGGGTTTCCCGAGCCCGTAGGCTCGCCCAAAAAATGCCCGTAGAAACTGTAAAAACAGAATCGGGTTGGTCAACCTCCCCGAACGAGGCTCTGCCCTTCGGCGGAGCCTCGTCCGGGTACTTATCTGCTCAGAAGCAGAGAGTTCGACGGTCAAGCCGAGAAGCTCGGCTTGAATCGGTATCTAGCCACCCCCCACGAGGTTTGCATATGGCACAAGGCCGAGTTTTACGTGGGTTTCCCAAGCCCGTAGGCTCGGCCAAAAAATGCCCGTAAAACCCATATAAACGGGATCGGGTTGGTCAACCTCCCCGAACAAGATTCTGCCCTTCGACGGAGCCTCGTCCGGGTTCCTCTCTGCTCAGAGGCAGAGAGTTCGACCGTCAAGCCGAGCTTCTCGGCTTGATTCGTCCCTCTATCTTGAGAGGTGGATTATACATAGTGTTAGGAAGAGTTCATTCTGTAGTTATTGGTAAGGACCCATGACAGAAACAAAGAAAAATATACTGAACTGTTACATGATATCTGTCCTCCTGTATGGCAGTGAATGTTTGACAATCTCCTCAAAGACAAAGAAGAGACTTCAAACAATAGAAATGTGGTTCTACAGAAAGGTGCTGCGGATAGCATGGACTGAACATGTGATCAACAACAAGGTTTTAGAGATAATGGAAACAAAAATAAAACTTATACATAATATCAGGAGAAAACAGTTGAAATTTCTTGGACACTTAACGAGGAAAGTAGCTTTGGAAAATCTGATACTCACAGGATGGATTGAAAGCAAAAGAGACAGAAGTAAATAATGCATAACATACTTAGTGAGCTGGAGTAAATGGATGGCGGAACACTGTTTAGGAGAAATAACAAATATTTGGGAAGCGTTCTGACAGGGGACAGAAAGTGCGACACTGAGATCCGTAGACGTATTGGGATGGTCAAAGATGCAGTCCAAAAGCTAAGCAGAGTATTAAGAGACAGAAAAAGTTCATTAGAAACAAAGAAATGAGTACTATACTATTGCATAATATGCCCACTCTTCCATTTACCGTTTTGATAGAGTTCAAAAGTATCTCCGCCTCCTTGTGGGTGATGAATTATATTCAACCCTACATCTCCTTTTATCAGTCAAAATGTGGCCAGCCACCAATATCTCTATCGCTATTTCCATGGAAAATGTTTAGACGGACTACATTGCTTAGCTTCACCGATTCTTACATTCATGGTTTAGACCAGCCATACCACACCTCATTTTAGCGAACCACCCTCATTGTTTTCGTATTCCATTGGTGATGTATGTTTCACTTAAGCAGGTTCCTCCCACGGGTCTCTGCTTTGTGGAACCAACATGCAAGAGGATTCTTCTCGGATCATTACAATCTTATTAACCTTTTCATTATCTTCCCCATATATCCCCATAAATTGTACCTCTAACACCCTACCTTGAGTGGCTCTTGGGCCTTGTACAAAAAAAAAATGATGGATTTTTTGCATCGTTTTTTTTTTCTATTTCTATTTATTTATTTAATTTATTTGTTGTCGTTGATTCACTGGTCGTTTTGTATTACAAACTTCGCTATATACAAGGTTTGAGAGCCACCCAAAGAAGACATCTACAGTCACATTCTTTTAATTGAAGATTACAAAGACAAATATACATCAAAATTCGCTTGAGGATGAAATGGAACTAATGTCTTTAATTTAATTACAAAATTAAATTCGGACCTTCCATTTTTGAAACATGGTTAGAACTGTGTAGCGGAAAAACCATATTTTAAATCAATTAATTTATAATATTAATACTCTGTAAATTTACATTGAGCACTATTTTGTAAAAATAAAAATATCTATAAGAACACCGGATTATATATCTTACTGTTCTTTCTTTATATATATATATATATATATATATATATATATATATATATATATAATTATTAATTAAAGGATATCAAACACTTAAGATCCCATAGAAGTTTAAGTGTTTGATATTCTTTAATTAATACTAATTTTGCTCTGTCTCTTGACATAGAGCTCTCTCTGGATATATATCCTCCTGGAAATTCCATACAGATTACCATATTGTATTATATATATATATATATATATATATATATATATAGCCTGTGTGAGGAAAAGAGGACATGTGATTAAAAAGAATGGATTTTATGCCACAAATACCTTACATCATTTATTTCCTTGTTAATGCCCTTAACTTAATTCAATGCCAAATATTAATCCCATGGATTAAACATAATACAGTCAAATGCTCAGATCGGAAATTTAGCTAATGATAGTGTCAGACTACAGACTTAGAAATAAAACTTAATTTTAATATAAATGTCTCATGAATCGATCCTCGCGGTAAAAAAAATGGTATTCCGACAAACTCGCATTTGAACAAAACCAGGCTTTATTTTAAAGAATATTGAAAAAATAAAAACATAAACGAGTTTAAACCTGATTCATCAATTTGCATCAAAATTAATATTTACTCGGGGCACGCAACATTAATGGTTTTACTGTATATAGATGTGGATAGAGAGGGAAAATAAAATGAATAGATATGAGTGTAAAACCAAAAAAGAGATTAGATAAAATGAATTACTGTTCCACTTGGTCTTACCAAATCTAAACAAATATTGATTACCAAAATGTATATTTTCAATGTTCTTTTCATTATTAAATACAATATTATTTTAGCATTTGTTTCTTATTAGATTCTGCAACATGTTATTCTTACTATTTACAACGATTTCAATTTTCCTTTCTCAGCTTATATTTTTTTTCATATTGGAAAATTGATCATCAAGTATGTAAATAATCCAAACATTTTTCACTTCGCCTTTGAATTAAGTAAATGTGAGTTTAACGAGTCAATAATTGTCTGAAAAAAAGATTCATTCTTTCTGAAAGTCTTGGCAACAACTAATTAAGGAAATTCTTTCCAAAGGATCTTTTTCTTTTTTTATGGGGCGGGGAATAAAAATAAGTTGATCAATTATTGTACATGTTTGTGCCTTTTCAAACATTGCCATTTTTTCCTCAAAACTTCTCAAAAATATTTTTGATATCAAAAATATTGTAGTAAAGCCCTGTGAGCAAATAATTAGAAATCCCCTAACATTTATATATACAAAAATACTTGTAAAAATGGGAAGCAAGACGTGGAAACAACAGAACGAGTATTATTTATTATCGAATTGTTATGTATTGTTGGAGACACGGGAGACGATAATAGCGAGTAGAATTATGAATTTCGGGTCAAATGTCAATCAGATATGAACCAGAATCCGACAGAATTATAAGATAAAGAATAAGTAAAGTGTATACAGTATTTCTTGTATATTTTTTTTATAGATGCGTGTAATAAGTTTACAGGTAATTTAGTCGGAAAATACAAGTGTCTGGATTTTTCTTACCTAGAATTTTTGTTGGGTGCTAAGAGACAGATGTTACTGTTATGGCCTGCAAAGGAAAAGAAGCCGAAATTTTCGTTCATGCACGTGTTGACGGCCTGTCTGATAGCGAGAATCTATGTATTTGTGTTTAAAGGAGAAAAGTGCGGTCGGTTCTCGTTGCTTTAGGAAAAGTGGATTAATGATAATTATAATTTATGATTTGAATCTGATTTGTTAAAATGTTTCTATTTTACATTGATCTCGTTGTGGATCATTTGTCATATATCATAGTTTCACTTGTCATATATTTAATCAAAGTGCAGTACGGTAGCACATGATATAAAAAGTTACCGTCACATAAGCCATCCCTTTGTTGATGAAAGAAAATTACTTTGTAAATCAAATTGCAAAAACAAAAATTACAAATTTTAGAGGCTATTTGTATTAAATGAGATTTGCATGAAATATCTACATTCCAAAAATAATATCTTTGCGTGACATGGAATATATTCATGACAACTCGTGTGGTAATTAAATGCTTAACTCAGATTTTCATCGTGTTCAGGACTCCTTCCTGCACCTACTCCGACCGGGGCTCTTCGTTTCTATCTAAGGAACTGCGTGACTATTTCACTGATTTGTGTTGCAGCATGCTTACTGACGATAATGGGTATGTCCCCATTCACATAAATACAGTAGTAAATACTGTATGTTGGTCTGCAGTTGGAGATTCGTCTCCAGCTGTGCTGGTCAAACTGTCTGCTCTGCTATCTCAAAGGGCAGAGTCTCGTCAAGGGAAACAGCTACCGAAACCCGTTTTATAACCGTTTTATACGGGGAATTTTTAGCCGAGCCTTCGGGCTCGATAACCCACAATAAAATTCAGCCTTCTGCCACATCTGACCGCGTGGGGCGATTGGTAGATATCCTGCAGTTGGAGATTCGTCTCCAGCTGCACTGGTCGGGCTCTCTGCCCCCAGACGGGGCTGTGTCTAGAGGCGCGGTCTCGTCTCGAAAAGTAGTTGCCCGGGCCCGTTTATACGGTGTCTACGGGGAATTTTGAGCTTAGCCTACGGGCTTAGATACCGCACATTAAGTTCGGCCTTGTGCCACAGATAACCGCGTTAGCGGTTGGTAGATATCCCATTTTGTCGCGATGGTGATTTAAAAAACGCGTGTGAACGCGTTCTTTTATAATTATTTTAAAATTTTAAATTTATTCGTTGTAGCTATGGAATATTTTGCAAAACAAGCGTCCTAATATAAAGGAACTGACTGTAAATAGCATTGATTGTTTGTAATATGCACTTCAGTACGTTGTTACTACACTGGTAATAAATTTTGTTGAGTGTTTGTTGGCTGCTTTTGATAAAGAAGGCCACGAGAATTTGAAGTTTTTGTTTGTTATTTTCGTAGTGTAGTATATTCGTGTTGTCGACAAATATTTTCCTGTATTTTGAAGGTCGTCAGGAATGTGTTTTTAAATGTTGTGCAATAGACATTTTATCCGACAAATGAAGTGTAAGACGTCTTCATAATATTGTGATTGTCAAACCAACTTAAGGTTTTGTCAAAGATACAATCTCCTAAAGGACATTTAAACTAATATACAATGTTGGTCTTTTTGAGATTTACAGTTGAAATATAATGTCAGTGTTATTCAATGAAGCATATTTGAATGAAGGTATACTGCCTAAGCATATACACACACACACATATATATTATGAAATGGACGAAAATATGTCTTTATATATATATATATATATATATAAAATGTTTTTTTTAATCCGATATTATTATTTTTATTCTTCTGTGTACCGTGTCCTTTCAGAGTGTTGTCGATCATGTCTCGCTACAATGACCTGTATTTTGTAGCTCTTAATAATTAATTTTGTCTTTTGCTCTCTCTCCTAAACCTTGTTCGACCATCTCTCTACTCAAGCTCACTAAGTAAGTCATACGTTATTTTTCTCTGTCCCTCTTGCCTTTGACCTCTTCTATGGGTATCAAATTTTTAAAGCCATCTTTTTTTCATTATGTGCCATGAAAATTTTAAGTGTTAATTGCTAGTGTCATTTTTGTTTCTATTTTCTCTAAAACTTCGACATTTCTCACATCTTCAGTCTATAACATTCCCCACATTCTTCTGTAGAACCAAATTTCTGTTGCTTCAATTCTCTTCATCTGTGAAGAGATTTTCCAGAATGGTATATTCATTGGGCACAAGTGTTTGAGTAGTCATCATTTTTTTATTTTATTGTTGGTATTCTTGTTTTAAATAAGGAGATCAATGTCTACCTGTCTATAGTTTAAATTATCTACTAAATGACATGTACATTCGACAGGAATCGAGCTTGTATTCCGTTTTTAACCTCGTAAACTACTGTAAATTTTGTGAAAAGATCATGGGCTCTTCTTTTTAAACATTTCACCCCAAGCAAGGCGGGAGTGTCACTAGCACGCAAGAGGTTACAGAGAGTGACATCAAGAATAAAGAGGGGTGTTTGAGGAAAGGATATAGAGAAGGAAGGGGATCAGGATAAAGACACCAGTAGATGTCGTTTGACATTACATTTGAACATTTGAAGATTATAGCTATCATGTAAGCAAGTAAGAGGAAGTAAGACCCACTGTTGAAAAATACGTGAGATGTTGGAATAAATGAAGCTGTTATATTTTAACTGTTTCGACAGTGAAAGGGTCTGCTAAAAAAGATATACACTATATGAAATGGACAAAGTTCGACAATTATTTTAAGACATTTTTATGTTTATACATTCTTAAACTGTCGGACTTTCATAATGTGTGACGTCATTTGTTTACATTTGGATACGCCTCGAGCAGATATGAATGCACGTGAGAAAATCATGGAGAATTGTAGTTTATATCAGTAAAATCGACCTTGCTAACCGAACGCTCCTCTGTAGCGAAATCGGTAAAAGCACGTCAGGCTATATGGCGGTTCCGTATAGGATACAGGTTCGATTCCTGTCGGAGTACGCATATTTTCTATGACAATTTCTCGAACATTCAGGCCGGTAAATGTTGTTAATACCGTTTATTATAAACAGAGCATTTACTTAAATATTTGTATCTATAAAAAAGGATGTACAAACATAAAAATGTTTTGTTATATATATATATTGGATCTGTCTCGTGAGAGAGTTGATTTTTCTGATCTGTCACCTTTACCCACAATTGCTCACCGCCGTCGTCACAATCAATATTTAATGTCACACCCCACACCCTCTCAATTAGTTCATTCATTTCTTCTCTCTCTTCCCAATAGGTATTTTTTTTTCTCAGATTACAGGCGGATAATTCTCTCGTTTGGGTTCGATCCTCAACGGGTGTCATGCACGTATAATTAAGATCAACAAATATCAAAACGGTGCAATGTTTTTTTGAGTCGTGAATAGTAAGCTAGATTCAGACACTTAATATATGCGTGGGTGGTGTAATGGAAAGTTCAAATTCCAGTCGGGTTCGTTGCATTCACTTTGCACCAATACCATTGGGAAAGGTATGAATCTGTCACTTTTCCTCCTCTCTATGGGTTAAATATCAGGACAGTAACGAGAAATGTCTATATAATGCTGGGAATTAATCGAAAAAACATACAAATCTTTAACTCAAACCATATATATAGATAACAAAGAAAACCCTTTCCAAAATATTCTAGTGAAACGTTTAGAAGAACATAAAAAATAGATTCATGAAAAAAATAGATTCATGAATCTTGACATAACGATGATAGAGGGATGTTTTAAATCTATCTTATAAATTACAGTTTTCTTTTTCCCTTTATCAAAGTATTGAACTCCCATAAGAAGTGAAGAGGGGGAAATCTTTGATCAGCCGTTCTAAACAAGAATATGTCCGCTACTGTAGGGCATAACAGAAATCTACTGTTTTATCGATTTTTATTGATTTTTGCTGAGGTACAAGAATAGCATTAGGCCACACTTGATTGAATTTCAAATAAGGTATCTATAATGTCTAATAGATACCCTTCAAATAGCAGAGATCATTGCTTGGTTCGACCAAAGATAATGTCTAAATTTCCACTTGTGATTTGTATCATTGCATTGTTCGTCAGATTGGTTTTGTGTACAAATATGAGGAAAAAGATAATCAAAATAATGTAAGACATCTTTTATTCGGATACGGAGATCTTGTTTTATTTATAGGAAAACAATAAGTGCTAAAAGGGATTCAATATTGAGTAATCATGCATATGTATATATTTGTGTGTGTGTATATGTGCATGTATGCATGTATGTATATATATATATATATGTGTATGTGTATGTATATATGTATATATATGTGTGTGTATGTGTGTATGTATATATATATATGTGTGTGTGTATGTGTGTATGTATATATATATATGTGTGTGTATGCGTGTATATATATATATATATATATATATATATATATATATATATATATATATATATGACATTCCATATATCTAACAAGATAATATATATATGACATTCCATATATCTAACAAGATAATATATATATGACATGCCATATATCTAACAAGATAATAATTAATGAGCCACTGTGGTTCACACAACTATTGACTGCAGTGTTGTTGGAGGGCTGGACATGTGAGTGATGGTCATACTCGCTTTGTGAGTCAACAGCTACTAATATATATATATATATATATATATATATATATATATATATATATATATAAGTGAACACATGGCCTGACGATTGCGTCTAGCATGAAACAGCCTGTTGAGTGTTGACTTCAATGTTCTATCTCTGATATTGATACTTTATCCCATAAATATAGCACACCTTAAAACTATATTTTTTGTATATAGATATGTGTATATAATTTGTGTGTGTGTGTATATATATATATATATATATATATATATATATAGAGAGAGAGAGAGAGACATCATTTCTAACATTCAAAATGTTTAATTAAGTAATATAGGTATATTGTCTATTCATCTTTATAATAATCCTTTCCTGTTCACCAATAAGTTTCTTGGTGTTAAAATGGAATTCATCATGGAAGTCACTGTAGTTTTTTCCGACCCAAATACTTTTGATCTTCTCCGAAATCATCATCAAGATTGAAATACAAAGACAAACTTTTTGTAACGGTGATAAAATTTGCCTTTGGTCCGTTGGCAAAACAGGGACTGTATTAAAACAATTTTCAATGTAAAATATAGAAAACAAAACGAATATAAAATATAATTCAAAACAATGCTCATTGGTTAATGCTTTGCGCGACTAAAACAAAATATGTTGATGCTGTTGTCTCACAATTCTCAGGTGGTAAGTGTGAGAAAATAGTTCTTTAGTAGGAATTTAGTATCTCGTCATTCTAACAATCACAATCCTCAGAATACAAAACTTAAAGTCGTGGAAAGCAGTAATATATGAGTATTGTTTTACTTATATTTTATATAAAATATATAAATTCTGTGTGCCATATCTTCTCAAGATATAGGAAATGAAACAAGTCCTTTTCACTCAAATTCGATTATAGAGTCACAGCCTCACCATGTTAATGTCTCTGCTGTGGTTTACATAGCAAGTAAGGAAACTTTTTTTCCGCGGGTAGTCACAAGACCCATACCCAACCGTTTTTAAATTCAGAGTTATCCTTCTGACCAATACATCACGTTCATGGCTCCACTTTCTCTCTTTCTCTTTGTCTCTCTTTCTCTTTGTCTCTCTTTATTCTTCTCTTTCACATTTTCTCTATTTCCCTCTTTCACATTTTCTCCATTTCCCTCTTTCACATTTTCTCTGTTTCCCTCTTTCACATTTTCTCTGTTTCCCTCTTTCACATTTTCTCTATTTCCCTCTTTCACATTTTCTCTATTTCCCTCTTTCACATTTTCTCTATTTCCCTCTTTCACATTTTCTCCGTTTCCCTCTTTCGCATTTTCTCTGTTTCCCTCTTTCGCATTTTCTCCATTTCCCTCTTTCACATTTTCTCTGTTTCCCTCTTTCACATTTTCTCTATTTCCCTCTTTCACGTTTTCTCCATTTCCCTCTTTCACGTTTTCTCTATTTCCCTCTTTCACATTTTCTCTGTTTCCCTCTTTCACATTTTCTCTGTTTCCCTCTTTCACATTTTCTCTATTTCCCTCTTTCACATTTTCTCCATTTCCCTCTTTCACATTTTCTCCATTTCCCTCTTTCACATTTTCTCCATTTCCCTCTTTCACATTTTCTCTATTTCCCTCTTTCACATTTTCTCCATTTCCCTCTTTCACATTTTCTCTATTTCCCTCTTTCACATTTTCTCTGTTTCCCTCTTTCACATTTTCTCTGTTTCCCTCTTTCACATTTTCTCCATTTCCCTCTTTCACATTTTCTCTATTTCACCTTTTTCTCTTTTCTCTTTCTCTTTTTGTCTTTATTCCCTCTGTTCCCCTCTCTCTTTTTTCTCTTTCTGTTCCCCTCTTTCTCTATCTCTCTATTGTCATCTCTTTTACTCTCTATTCCCTCTCTTTTTCTCTCTTTATTCCCCTATTTCACATTTTCTCTCTCTTTATTCCCCTATTTCACATTTTCTCTCTCTTTATTCCTTTATTTTTCTTTTTTCTCACTCTCTATTCCACTCTTTTTCTTTTTTCTCACTCTCTATTCCTCTCTTTCTCTATTTTCTCTCTTTTTCCCTCTCTTTCTCTGTTACTTCTTTCTTTGTGAATTTTTCAGCAAATTTCAAATAGATTATTCTTTTTTTTTTTCAAAATATTTTGTGACTGTGACTTTCTCCGAACCTTCTTTCCTCACTATATCTCCCAAGCATTTATACTCACCATGAGGTAAACAAACTACAACTTAAAATCTCACAGTCTATGTGGATCTAAAAATGCTTTCTGAAATTAGATTTGTTATTCATCTTTTTTTCACATATAAGCACACTTGCGTTGTTTTTGATTCTTGGCCAAGATACCAGCAACAGCCTTTTCCCATATTTTTGAAGTCGGTTAAACAAAGTAAGCTATCAGGAAATCTTCACTAATGATCTTTTTATATCCCATAAATTTCGTCTCAGTGAGTGTAATAATATTGAATTTGATAGACTCCCAACAAATGTAGTATCTCAGGTTGATCAATAATCTTCTGTTATTGTAGTACAAGTATGTTGCGTTCTGCGCCCGCAAAAAAGGGTAACAACGAAAAGGGCCATATCTTTATTCCCATTCGTTTTATTAGGAGAGAGTTGTGGCGACTTGGCTTCTAAGAAGCAATAGAAGGAATGACGTTACAGGAATGCACGTTGGCTCAGCGTACCGCCGTGGGTGGTCTTCGCCGGTCGCTAACATGGGTGTGGGAGACGTATCGACCCTTCAGAATTCTTGCGGTCCAATGTTGAATTCGAGCTGTTTGGGACTTATATTCAAAACTCAAACAAAGGCAATCCATCACTGTCAGAATATACCCCGACGAAGCACCCTTGCCAATCGCTGATCATTTTGGCCCTGGCCTACGCATGCTGTAACAAGTAGTAGTAGCAAAAATATGGCTTTCTATACTGAGTTTAACAATTTTCATTTACTTGATATAATAAATGTCAGAGAAGAGATAAGGTTTACTTATTTAAAATTATTAGAATATATGAAACCTAGGCTTGCTTAGAAATGATGATAAAGAAGTCATTAGCAAATGATATTTACTTTTCATACATAGTTCTACGAATTATAGTTAGTCATTTTTACTTCATTAAATTATTTCATATTAGTGATCACAAACCTTTGATCACACCATCCATAACCCTGTTTGGTGAAATCATATTAACGAATGCCAATTTTTGTGGTTGTGGTAGTAAAATACATAAACTCACAGGAAAAAATATTTGATATCTGCAGTCAAATATTTAAGTAAATTATGATACTATTTTGTTTCACGCTTAAATGGTTATCTGCATAGAAAATCGATCTTTTATCTGGTCAAAGTTTGTAATGTTGAAATTCACCATTTCTCTTCAGGAAACATTTGGCATTCATTTACCGAACAATTCAATATTTACATTATTCGGAATATTGTCCTCACCTTTGTCGTTATATTTATTACAACGTTTCGGCCCTTCAGTATCTGTCTCTATTTCTGAGATGAGGTATTATGTACACTATTTATATTATTCGGACTATTGTCTTCATCTTTGTCGCCATATTTATTACAACTTTTCGGCCCTTCAGTATCTGTCTATATTTCTGAGATGAGGTATTATGTACACTATTTACATTATTCGGACTATTGTCCTCATCTTTGTCGTCATATTTATTACAACGTTTCGGCCGTTGTACGCTCTGGCCTTGTTGATACAGGCTTCATAACCACTTTATTTAATCCCAAGCTTATGAGCGTATTGAGTGCTACTGTGAAAGGAGATAAAAGTAGGTGGAACGAGAATAAAAACGAAAGCAATTATCGGTGATTGCATCATTGACGAGATCGAAATTGTTATAGACATGACGAATAAGCTGGGAGGTGTGAATGTAAAAAAAATGGCGACGTTAAATTTGGAGAGCGATATATAGTGCTGCAGCTGGTCAAGTTCCGAACTCTCCCAAAATTGATAAAAAAGGATTCAGAGCAGAGTTCAAATGGATTGTGGGATGGAATTGAATAGGAGAGTCTCTAGTATTAAAAGACAATGTGGAGTACAAGAATTTCTTGAAAAAAGAAAAAAAGAATAGAGTTTGAGGAGGAGGTGGATAGATGGATTACGGAGGGTATTCTTTTGCCATGGGAGGGTGAAGTAAAAGGATTGTTACCGTTGATGGCAGTGGTCCAAGCTACAAAATGAAAAGTCAAGCCAGTATTAGACTTTCGGGAGTTGAACCGTTATGTAGAGTGCCATACTAGTCTCGACACAATCGATGTGTGTGATGAAAAGATGAGAAAGTGAAGGCACTTGGCGGGAGGAACTTAAGTCGGCCTACCTGCAGTTACACGTCGCATAAAAGCTATGGCATTACCAGTGCACTATAAGAGGAAAAGCCTGTATCGGTTGAGGAAAGAGATTTAAGGAGAATTTTCTTTTTATCTTTTCGACTACAGTATCCTAATTATATAATGGTGTGTAAATTTATTTGCTTAGTTTGATATTCAGAAAGTTCTGAACATAAGCAGGAAAGTAATAAATTTCTCGGCCGTCACCAGTGCTACTCAAAAAATATCCAAGAACTTAAAATAAATCTTTAAATTGATCTTCGTTCCACTAACTTGGTGAGTACGTATAATTTTACTGCCTATAGTCTGTTCTTTTTATGTGCCATGTCTTTTCAGTATGTAGGCGATTATGGCTCTCCACATCCCTCTATCCCATGCAGCTATCAACAAATTCCTTCACTTTGCTACCTCCTCTACACGTCGTTCTGTGTTTGATATATATAGGCGCGTGGGCGTTCAACGTCTGACCATGAGACACGGATTCGAATCACACCATGGTCGATTTGTCAGGAAAGCGATTTTCTGATGTTATCGGACTCGAGGTCGATCCCTTTGGAAAGTATCTGAAAACTATACCACGGGTTGACCAAACCTTGTGGGTGAAACTGGGTTGACAGAACTCTTGTGGGCCTGCAATATCTGTACTACCACAAAGTCACAAGTCATCGCGGCCGAGGGACTGAGCGTGCTGACCTTGTTGAAATTGTTGATCACGCTAGAACGCGGCCTTTGCCAGAAAATGTATGTAAGATCTGCTCAGCATAGTTACAGTATGAACACCAGGTTGGCTCTCTGAACAATCACAAAATGTGCCCAAGCGAGCGTCTGCAATAGGGATTTCCTAGCCGCTCTTGTAGACGGGTATCCTCGAATACGAGTGGCTAGCCATTTTATATATATATATATATATATGAGAGAGAGAGAGAGAGAGAGAGTGTGTGTGTATTAGAGTAGTTGGTGTCTATAGGATTTTACATGCACATACACTTGGGGAAAGTTATGAATACTGCTCGTTTCTTAACGCAACTATGGATTAATTAGTAGTATTTTATCAGTTAGTCATTATTATCATCCCCAAAATTCTTACAATCTAAAAATATTTTATGGCTTTAAATAACCTACAAAAGGTTAATAAAAAGCAAATCAATGAAATTAATCTCTTGTTCATTCCAATCCGCAGAATGAATGCTGAAAATCCATCCTCTCCAAATTTACAAACAAATCCTGCAGATGCATGCTGGGATTTCTTCTTATTCAATAAAAATAGACAATTTTTGGTCTTCTTTCCTTTCTTGCCTAGAAGTCAGAAAGCTATGAGCACTTGACTGTATCCCTTTTGCATATGAACACTGCTTTTTTATTGTCCTATAATTATTTTACTTTGTTAAATTGTCTTATAGTTGCCTTGCCTTGTTATAACATTGTTCCTTTCTTGTATTATTTATATCTGTACTTGTTTTTTGTTTTTTTATTGTTGTGATTTTGTTTTGCAAATTCTACTTAAAAATGTCCACTTACTGAACATCTTCCAATATTTTCTCGGAGATCTGTTCACTTGTTTATTCCCATTTCATTTTCTTCTTCTTCTTGAGTCGCTACACCGCACCCATCCATCTTGCCTGGTGGTGAGATAAGGCTTCAAATCGTTAAGTATGCGTGAATCTTCAAGATTGGGGCAAACCAGAAGATGTTCCATAGTTTGTGATTTCCCGCTTTGGTATCTGAGACCAACATCGGTGGATATTCCCATTTCTGAATGTTTGGCACTACAGCGCCCAACAAATGTTCGGAGGTAATTTAGGGCGGACTAGAAGGGCCAAACATCACTGGAGCCATTTGGGGGGGGGGGATTTTATAGGCCTGTGTTTCACGTTGTTCAGGTATCTGCACCACAGAGACAGATACTGACTAGAATTTTTGTTGTCTAATGGCTCGTTTGTCAAAAAGTTGTCTCTTGATTCGAGCCTCTTTGTCGTTTGTTCTTTTTGCTGAAATACTTTAAGCCCGTTTTTTATCTTCTTTACTTGACCATTTTCTTTTTTCAATTTTTATTTTGATTGCACTTAGTTTTACAATATGTAATCACGTTATAAGATCTTGTTCGAAATTCCAACAAATATCACCTGGAGAAGGTCGTAGCTTGCGACGGCCGAAACGTCGGCAATGTGACAATAAAGATGAGGACAACAGTCCGAACAAGGTAAATAGTTACAATACCACATATCATAAATATAGACAGATCTTGTTTCTCATTTGAGTGTCTATCTTTCTTACCACACATCGTAACATTTATATACTTGAATTTTTTTTAAATATTTATTTTCAAGATATGTAATCATTTTTCACACCATAAAATATATAAGCTCATATTTGAATGGTATATTTATCATAAATTTATAAGCGTTTCCTGAATGTTTTACCAACATCAATTTTATAAATCCCCCACTTTATGTCCAGTAGAAACATATACTAGTAGTTAACGTAAATATGTCTTCGAAATTATGCCATCATCAGTTTATTGTGAAAATATTTACTTGCATAATAAAATTTGATATAATTTTGTAATTCTGAGAGGGCTCCATTTATGACTTCCAAACAATAGAAAATCGATACTAATAATTAATGTAAATATTTCTTACAATTTGCACCGACATTGTTTGCTTACTAATGATTTTATAGTGAAAAAATGACTTGTATAAGCAAAGTAAAAACTGATAATTTTTTTCATTCATTTTACCCCAAGCAAGGCAACAATGCTACTAGAGTGCAGATGGTTACAGAAACTGAATGAGAAAACTGAGAACGGAAAGGAAAAATAGGAAGCAGGAATAAAAAAAAAACAGAAGATAGCGATTTACGTTTCATTTAAACTTTTGAAGATTGTAGTTATCAGGGAGGCAAGAAATCAGAAGGGAGCTTCACAAATTGGAAGTAAAACAAACGAAAATGTTAGTGTTAGTGGTGGTTGCATCTAGCTAGTTCAACAGGAAAACGGTGAGTGCTAATTGCCAATCTAGTAGCACGCTTCAATTCATATAGTATAGGCACCAAAAAGAAAGACATTTTATATTTTTAATTTCTCGTATGTGCGTTGTATGTTTTTGATTGTGTCGATTGCACAGTATAGTAGGGTCACTTGGGCCACGTTTATGAGGAAAAGAGCATCCCGCCAGAAAGTTGGAAACTTCATGCTGTACTACTTGGCATTCGCGCCGGAAATGAGATGTCAGTGTTATTTTCATTTTTTGCGTAATTTGGATGGCAATTTATCCATTGCATCCTTTAGTCTATAAATTTAAATACTTTTTTTTTTTTTTTTTAGTATTTAACCTTTCTTAAATGTCAAAAAATCACTTTTCTTTTTAATCTGGAAAGCAAAACATAAAATAAAGACATTTCTGGTGTGATTCTGGTCAATCGATTCTTCGAGTATTTTATGTCTTGATCTGGAACGAAAACATGTCATTTCTCATTGAAAACTGTCGAGCGCCAAAGGTTAAATGTACAATGGGTTAATCCTAGAATGAGATTTGGCAAAGTTAAGCGATTGGCAGGAACTGATCTTGCAGACTGGAACGAAAGTCAACGTTTTTTTTAAAGTTTGAAACAAACAATTCAACCCATCTCGGTGCTTCTTTAAATATTAGAATATAGTTCCTTGTGACCCATTCAAGTAGACGGTCAGTTACGTTAGAGAAATAAACGAATAAGTAAATAAAATGAGGCAATACTGAAATGGTATTAGGCTTACCTACTTCACAAAATCAGTATTTAAATGACTAAACATCATAATACTAATTTTAAAATATAGGTAAGGTCAATAATTCTTCAGAACCACTTCATTTAAAAAAGTGAAAAATAATTCCCTTTTTTTTAATATTGGTATTGCTACTGGGAAAATGATATTAATCTTCAGGATACCAAAATCCTTTCTCTTTTTTTATTTTTTTTCTCACAGGTAGCAAATAAAACTTTGGATCTACTATGAAAGGGTAACATTGGAACTCTCTACTCTAAATATTAAACAGTGATATATGTGTACACACTCTTTCTATCTAGCCTCCAGTAAATAACATTTTTTAAAATATGTAATACATAATTCACATCAAAAAATACTAGAGGCATGTCTGACTCGAATTTAAGAGTTGATCTGTGTTACCCTAACAGATATTGGTCTAACTGAAAGGTGAGCTATGGAAGGAAGATTTATTCTCCCATCTATTTCTCAAATATGGGCATTATTACATCAGTGATATAATAACACGCACGTAGAGGATTGGCCGAAAAAAAAAAGCAATGACAAACATGTTTTCTTCTTTTACCACTAAGACATATACAAAAATATACATATATACACGTCTCACGCGGTGAATGATATATCACATATATCTACACAGAAAACTAGCGTGTAAGGAGAAACAAAAATCAAATATCTTACATAAAATATATAGATACTCCTGTTTCTGGAGAAGCCATGTTTAGGATTCCAGATTCTAATGGGCTGCATTCATCGATGATCAATGCGATGAACGAGAAACAACGAATCTTGATTTTTTTTCCCAAATTGAGAACTGAGAGCCAAAGTTTCTTTCTATACCTGGAAAATATATATTCTCAAAGGAAAATGACACCATAGACTTGTAAACTATTGGGGCGGCTGATTTGGCCAATGCCCGAGTCGTTGGTGGGGGATAGAAAAAAGAAACCTCTCAGTTTGGCTTCTGAAAACAAAACTGAATGACTGGCCACTCTCGTCACGGTATAAAGTGACGTCACTAAGCAGTCGTCATGTAGCCCACGTGATTTAACTCCACCATAGGGAGATAATCGCCTTTTGAATGTTTACACTGGGTTCACCTTTAAAAAGACCAGATATGCTTTGTTCTCGGTGTCACATCAGAGCATCAAAAGGGCTAGGTATCACACAGGATTTGACCGAGAAGGCAGTCACATCGTCACTAGGAGCAGAATCGGGTATCAAGAAATGTTGGTGGCTACGATAACATAAAAAGGAATTCAAATACACGGATGTTGCTGCAAAGATTCTGTAATGTTTTATTTAGGTATGGATGTGCGGCGATGCAATGAAAAGTTCGAATTCCAATCGAGATTGTTACATTCACTTTCTCACAAATTTCCCTGGAGAAGGTATAAATCCATCTGTTCTCTCTTACTATGGGTAAAATAACAAGATAGACTGACTTCTATAGGCTTGGCTGGTAATCAATCTAGGAGAAAACTTTATATTCAAACCAGCCTGGAGTGTGTTGGGCTTTGTCAGTCTACCTTACCAAAGACAGAGCAATGCTAAAGCTGCACTACATGTAGTACTTTTACGATTACAGCACTCGTGATCAATATACAGGTTGCACACTACCCACAACATTACCTTAACATATATAACTATTTTAAGACATTTTTTTATATTTCTACGTTCTTTTTATAGATACAAATATTTAAGTAAATTCTCTGTTTATAATAAACAGTATTAACAACATTTACAGGCCTGAATGTCCGAGAAATTTTCATAAAAAATATGCGTACTCCGAAAGGAATCGAACCTGTATCCTATACGGAACCGTCAAAAGTACGCCAGGCTATAGCCTGACGTGCTTTTACCGATTGAGCCACAGAGGAGCGTTTCGGCTAGCAAGGTCGATTTCACTGTTTTTAAACTACAGTTCTCCGTGTTTTTCTCTTGTACATTCATATCTGCTCGATGCGTATCCAAATGTAAACAAATGACGTCACACATTATGAGATGGACAAAGTCCGACAATCATTTTAAGACATTTTTTATGTTCATACGTTCTTTTTAAAAATCCCTTAAAATAACTGTCTAACTTTGTCCATTTCATAATATATACCATAAAAGGGGTTAATAAATTTCCGGAAGGTATTAGAATGTTCATTCATTATCTAAATCAGTTATTCTCAATTTTAACAAAAAATTTTCGAAAAGAAAGTTTTTATCTTCTATAAATATTGTGAAGTGAAGAAAAAGTATTCTGATATTTGACCAATATGGAATTCTTCATCTACAGCACTTTGCAACGTTACCATAATGCTGTGATGGTGGGGATGAACGGTAACTTTTGAATCAAGAAAATAATTGATCATAACATCACAGTGCCATCGACGCAACCTCATATATCCTCTTTACCAAAATACAACCTATCCACAACATTGCAAGTATATTCTATATTAGCTGGGATCTGACCGATAGGGAGGAAGGAAGAGTCCATTACATGCTCGTTAAATGATCAAAGAAAGTCCCTGAAAATCCATATACCCTCCACTGTCGATATTAATTTAACGGAGTCCACAAGAGGATAAACAATTATATATGAAATGTTCAGTCTCGTATTCTTATGGCATTCCAATTATATTAAGAGTAGATATAATATATTCTTAATTATATGACTATTATATATGCATGATATGGTAATTATACTGTACATTATTTTAAAAATATATTTCTGGGTATGACGATAAACTACATCTCTCTGCAAGAGCTTCGATCAGGAGAGTGCAGTTTTTGGTGAGCATGGAACATCCTCTTAAATGTTGTTGTTCCCAGGTCCACTCTTACCTGTTCGGTTGTTCAGGCAAATAGTGAACCCCCCCCAAACAAAAATCAATACACTAGAAGAACAGAAAACACATTACAAATATTAGGTTGGTGCAAAAATAATGACGGTTTTTGTTGTATTTTTTATTGTCAAAAACCGTCATTATTTTGGCACCAACCTAATACAAGCAATGCATTTTTATAAATATATTACCAAGAAAATATTTTTTACAGTGAAATTACTAGAAAATACATTTTTATTAAAAAAAAATACCAACAATAATTTTTTTATAGTAAAATAACCAACAATATATTTTATAACAAAGTTGAAGACAGGACATAGATTGTCAAAACCCTAAAAATTAAAACCAACGTCTTTATCTGCTGAGCCATGTATCCATGGATAAAGACGATGTTTAGATCCAGTGACTAAACCCAAAGAATTGTTAGTTCAAGGTAAGGCCGCAGCAATGGTGAACCAAAACTTGCAGAGTTGAGTTAAAGGGAAATAACTGAGACACCCACATGAGGCATGGCACTTGGAACTAGAACAATCTACCCCAGTGGACGAAATAAACACATGAAGAATCTCGGGGCGTACAACGGCCGAAACGTTGTGAATATGGCAATAAGGATAAGGATAACTGACCGAATACTGGAAATGCAAGTAATCATGATACCTCATTTCAGAGATATAGACAGATATTAAAAAATAAAAATAAAACTATTTCCTGTGGTTAATCTCATTTCTTGTAAGGAGAAACAAGTTTTCACTTTTTAGATGTTGACAGATTATTTGGTAAAAAAAAATGTAATTGTAACTTAATGAGGAAATAATGTTATTCAGTTGAATTAATTATAAAGAGAATATTCATATTTGCATTTTGACATTAAACAACTGCATAGAGATTATTACGCCGCTAAACAAAGCAAAGAATATGTTTAAAATACATAGACACACACAAACACTTTGGGTCTTATCACTGGATCTAACCAACGCCTTTATCCACTGTGCCATGTGTCCTTGAGTGTGAGTTCAATACCCGGTTAAGGCAGTGGAGAACTTTTAGAGGGAAAATTAACAGGAGATAACTGATAGCTGACATCCATCAAACATGGCACGTGGAACTAGAACAGTCTACCCCAGTGAGCGAAATAAATGGTTCAGTTCGAAATTCCAACCACATGAAGAATTAGCAGTCACAAAACCCGTTGTGATAAACATGGCGACAAAGATGAGGACAATAGTCCGAATAATGTAAATAATGTACATAATACCTCATCTCAGAAATATAGACAGATACTGAAAGGCCGAAACATTGTAATAAATATGGCGACAAAGATGAGGACAATAGTCCGAATAATGTAAATAGTGTACATAATACCTCATCTCAGAAATATAGACATATAATAAATTAAACAGGTTTATACTTTATTATTTCACCTCATGAAACATGAGTACAAAATAAAGTTCTGGGCTGGTATCGTGAGGAGAATTTAATGAATTTAATGAATCTAATTGAAAATGTTTACCTGCGTGTTAATTAAAAATACAGATTAATTTCGGATTGGTATTTTTTTAAAAAACAGACATTTCCTATTTCTTTTCTTGATGCAAATTTTTCTCTCCTTTCTTTACTCTGTAAATAAAACCTGAGAAAATTCAACGAAGATAATTAAAGGAATTCTTTTTTTTTATTCTACAGTCTAAATTGATAAAATGTCTGCTTCTCATTTTAGATTAAACTCTTCTGGATGGAATTTGTTTGATATGATTGAAATAGCCAACATCTGAAGTTAATTTCATTGCGGTTTCGTTGTTCAAAATCAAAAGAATTGTTCAATAAAACTTCTGCACATTTCTGAGTTCAACTTGCCTGTTCGATAGAAGTGCAAAGAACTCAAAAAAGAAAACCTTAACGACTGATCTATCGAGATTATATTCTACAAGGTTATTTTAGGATTAGCGTTTACTTCAATTCATCCTGACACTCTAACATTACAGTCTAAGACTTCCAGGCTTTTATCACCATTTTCCACATTGGATACACAGCAATATTTTGGTCTTTTATTTTAGGTTGATAAATATAAACCTTCTTTAGTATATGTCTATATTTCTGAGATGACGTATTATGTACTCTATTTACATTATTCGGACTATTGGCCTCATCTTTGTCGCCATATTTATCACAACGTTTTTCGGCCCTTCAATATCTGTCAATATTTCTCAGATGAGGTATTATGTACACTATTTACATTATTCGTACTATTGTCCTCATTCTGTCGTCATATTTATTACAACGTTTCGGCCCTTCATTATCTGTCTATATTTCTGATATGAGGTATTATGTACACTATATGCATTATTCGGACTATTGTCCTCATCTTTGTCGCCATATTTATTACAACGTTTCGGCCTTTCAGTATCTGTCTATATTTCTGAGATGAGGTATTATGTACACTATTTACATTATTCGGACTATTTTCCTCATCTTTGCTGTCATATTTATTACAAAGTTTCGGCCTTTCGGTATCTGTTTATATTTCTGAGATGAGGTATTATGTACACTATTTACATTATTCGGAATATTGACCTCATCATCGTCGCCATATTTATTACAAAGTTTCGGCCGTTTTACACTCCGGTCTTCTTCAGAGAGTTGGAATGTCGAACTGAACCGTTTATTTCGCCCACTGGGATCGACTGTTCTGCAGGATAGTAACTAATAACAGAATTATTCGCTTTGTTTCAATTAATTTGCTCAAGGGTGTAGATTCATTTTTCTTTTCATATTAACGACTAAGGTAAGTGATGTTTTCATATTGTCCATTTTAATTATATCTGCTTTTATTGCGTTAATTATTTGTGAATGTGATAATTGTAAACGTTACGTTTTAGTTTTATGTGGTTCAATGCTCACAAGCGATTTACATATGCATTAAATGAAAGGTTATTTCTCTTTAATCGTCAATTTTTCTTTCGACAAAGTCCAACAAAACAGAGAAAAATGAAAACGATAAGATTTGTATATTGTAATGTAAACCAAGTCTCAAGTAGTTTTACAGGTGTCTCCGCTTTTGTTAAAATGGACTTCTTTTCTTTTTTCTTTTTTTCAATTAATATTTAAGAACACCTGGAACGTTTGTCCCGCAAACAATATTTGGCAGATTGGTGTGAGTCCAGATAAAAATATTTAACACAACGTCATTGAACCAAGAAAAACGAACGCACCCCAGAGACGCTCTTACCTCAGTGCTACGACATATTGGAGCAAGAGATAAAAAAAGAAGAGAAAGAACATTTTCTTTTTTTTTTATGGACTTAAACATCGCCACCTACTGAGCGTTTGACGAAGCCAAGAGTAGGTCATCCAAAACTTTGAGTTTACAGTTAAAAGCAAGTTTATGCGCCAACCGTGTACAAGCAAATGTAAATTTGTGTGTGTATGAGACAAAAGTCGTGGTTATTTTTACTAATGAGTAAAGATTTCAGCTTTTGTTTCCAGACGGTCTGGAACTGCTGAGTTGAATGCAACACAAATTTCAACTGCCCTGTAATTATTAGTATTTTAAAAACGTCTGTCGGGTCAGACGTGCGTGCGTTAAAACTCCATTAGGAGTTCATCCGCTTTCATCATTACGTGCATGCGTATCTCTTTTTGGACAGCATCACAAACTAAGAAGGACGCAAATCTCTGCACTCCCAGAGTGTAACACTGGCCTTTGCATAATCCGGACTAATTTGTTCACTTTGGATCAACATCATTTCAATTTAAACCATTAATTTCGATTTTAAATGTCATAAGAATATTCTTAACTTTTATTCATCTTTTCAGGAATTAGCCAGAAACATGCTCTCCGTTAAAAGTTCTGATAAAATTGAAAAAAATTCCATGTTTCTTTATTTATTCATCTGTAAAATTTCTTCTAATCAAATCAACGTAAGATGTTTGTCAGCACAAAATACACTCTTAACCTGAAAGGTTATTAAAACAATATATGACAGTTCACGATGTAAATATAAAATCATAATCAGGTGTTGAGTAGACTTATTTTAAAAATGTTTAAACCTTCTTCAGAAGAAGTTGACGAGGGATGTAGTTCGGAAGTAGCGGGATCTGTCTATATTTCTGAGATGAGGTATTATGTACACTATTTACATTATTCGGACTATTTTCCTCATCTTTATCGCCATATTTATTACACCGTTTCGGCCTTTCAATATCTGTCTATATTTCTGAGATGAGGTTTTATGTACACTATTTACATTATTCGGACTATTGTCCTCATCTTTGGCGCCATATTTATTACAACGTTTCGGCCTTTCAGTATCTGTCTATATTTCTCAGATGAGGTATTATGTACACTATTTACATTATTCGGACTATTGTCCTCATCTTTGTCAGCATTTTTTATTACAAGGTTTCGGCCGTTGTACGCTCCGGCCTTCTTCAGGTAGTTGGAATGTCGAACTGAACACTTTAATTCGCTCAGTGGTTTAGACTGTTCTAGTTTCACGCGCCATGTTTAATGGATGTAAGTTTTCAGTTATCTCCTGTTAATTCCCCTCTCCAAGTTCTGCAATGCCTTAACCGGGTATTGAACTCACACTCTTTGGGTTCTGTCACTGTATCTAACCAACACCTTTATCCACTGTGCCATGTGTCCTCAAGTTTAAGTTCAGTAACTGTCTATATTTCTGAGATGAGGTATAATACCTCATGTACACTATTTACATTATTCGGACTATTGTTCTCATCTTTTTCGCCATATTTATTACAACGTTTCGACCGTTGTACACTCCTGCTCTTTAGGGATCATTCGACATTCCAACTACCTGAAAAAGGGAGAATAGTTCGAATAATGTAAATAATGTTCTTCCAAAATCCATTACAATTGGCAAACCCTCCCCCGCCTCACGGTGACAATGTGTTAAAAGGCCAGAAATTGAAATCTCTCCACATCTGTCAATATTTCTGAGATGATGTATTATAACTATTTACACTATTTTAATTACGTCCTGGGTATAACGATAAACTACATCCCTTTTGAGGGGCGTGGAACCACCGCTTATTTGCTGGCTGGTATCACCTGTTAGGGTCCTAACTATGGGCAAATAGTTAACCCCACCAAACTGATGTCAAAACATTATGAAAGTGTAAACATAGGTTTTAATACCAGCAATACGTTTTTGAATTTTACAGCAAAACATTGGAAAAAATATTTTCAGTAATCAGTTAGTTATGTACCATATGTGATACACGCTTAGGTGATCATGTATCTTTCGATACATGACTGACGAGGCAGTTTTTTTTTTTTTCTCGCAGTAGGCTGCCATTTCTTTCTGCGTTGCTATCCAAGACTATAGAACCTGGTCTGTCCTACTATTTACCCATACCTGGGTGAGAAGAGGAATAATACCTTTCCCAAGAGTAATACCAAGTAAGTGAATGTCATGGATTCTACTGGAATTCGAAAGCTGTGTATATAATGACTCTTTTATAAATAGGTAAAAATGGCACAAATAATTTTGCATGTTATTTCATTATACTAATTCATGTAAATGCCACCGTCAAAACTTAACACCCAACCTCTAGATCTGTCACTGACTGTGGAAGTATTGTAGATTTTGTTTGTGAAAAACTGGCATCATGATTAATAATTGAAACTTCCTCCTAGATTAAACCGATGATTGATTATTTTGCTATCAGCGTTAAACAGAAACTGAGTGAAAACTGAATTAATTCAATTGATTCTTTTTTATTTAAATTTCTAGAAATTAACTGAAATCTAATGTAAAAGGGAAAGTTAAGAGAAGTAATATATTTTGCTTAAAGTTGATACGTTTTTTTTTTATTTTAAACGTTTTCAAATGAGATTCGCTAAAGAGAAATTAGAATTACTAAGAGTTTTATTGAATTAAATGGCTAATATTTTTTTGTCTTTACAAAACTTAATAAAGCGTCATCTTAGAAGTCATTCCCTTGTATTTATTCCCCTGCCAATCTGGTTGACACCCTAGCAAACAGACTTTTTCTATAATTTCTAATTCAATGACTTAAGATATATTTTTTTTAAATTTGTCTTTTCAAGGTATGATGTATGATTTCAGAAAACCAGTGGAATTAAGTAAATATTTATTCCAACTCAATAGATTGTAGCGGAAATCACCACTACTTCATTGCATTGGATGAAGATAACAAAATGAAGTAGTCGCTTGACCCGACATAGTCTTGCTGAAATAGGAAGTAAGCAGATAAGGTAGATCTCTAACTCTCTACTCTTTCTCCTGACGATTCTTGGCGTCAATTTATATGTATTTGTATGAGCCCAAGTCCTTTTCTGAAGACGTATGTTCACCTCAACGACACACACCTTTTAGATGTGCATTTTATTTAGTGGATACTTTTTCTGATATGGATCCACTTCCTATGTTTAAATCGGATTACGTTTTCGCTTACCTTAACGTTGTATTGTAATTTCAGTTTTAGGAATTTGTACTTATTGTATTTAGACCTTAATTTGTCTTATGACTATCATAACTTTCAAAGTTCGCATATCAGATCATTTTGAACGCGCCACCTAATTAGCAAGTGATATGTTGCCTTACGGGACAATGCCTGGATGTTGGAGAGGCCGTTCGTCGCTTGTAAGAGGTGTTTTAGGGGAATCTGACATTCATGATAGGAGCACTCGAATGGGGAGTAAACATGGGAGGTGTCTCCTCTTCGCATGAGTGAACACTTCCCAGTGGGGAGGATGGGAAGTTCTTACGGGCGTCGTTCTTCCAGAATTCGACATTCCATTCCGGTTGCGGATGCGTCTGCTGTAGTAAGGCGACGCGAAGTGGAGTCTATGTTGATGAATCCGAAAGCTAGGTATACCCAGTCTGCCTTCAGATTGGTAACAGATCTCCCCATATACCTTGGGAAACTTGTTTCGTCACAAGAATGAGAACAAGACCTTATTTGTGTTAGTATGGGACACGGGGCTGGAAGCACGGAGAGCCGATAGAGGAGAACCGGGTAGATGTGTGAAGCACATACTTCCCCCTTTCCCTTTAAGGAAAGATTCCTCCGGGTCTACAGACTGCTGTGGACTCTACCTTCTCCCTCACCTCCGACCAATTCATTTCCAACAGAAGATCGGGACCGAACCAGACGATCCATCTGTCCAGAAGAATGGCCCTGGAAGAGAAACTCTCTTCCACGTTCCCAACCGCAATCAAACAGACATCGCGGTTGATCTTGGCCTCTGTCACCGTCTCGAACCTTCTGATCTCATTGCCGACTTCGTCAATGTCGGCTCTGCTCGACACAAAAATCGAAACGTTGTCAGAACATCCAGAAGAATATTTGACCGAGTTGGTAGCACCAAGTAAGGAAATTTCGCTTAGAACCAGATTCGCCTTTAACTTGCGAAGGAAAGGCTCCAACGCAAGAACGTAAAGCAAAGACGAAAGCAGACAACCTTGACGAATGGAGCGAGACAACACGAAAGGCTCCGATCTCACTTCATTCACTTCTACCCGCGGGGAACGCATATAAAAGTTGGATCCTGGTACGAAATTACGACCCGAAACCGGTTTCTACAAGAACAGCCTCCAGAAACCGATGGCTAACACTATCGAAATCTTTAGACCGATCTAAATTGATCAATGTTGTTTAACTGCCAACTGGATCGATGATCAAGTGTACCAAATGAAGGATGCCCTGAATAGTCCTGCCTTTCACAGCACAAGTCTGCTCGGAGCCAATCAGACGAAAGAGAACAGTCTACAAACGGCTGGTTATGGTCTTGGCTAAAATCGTCAATTCTGTTTAACACGATTAAAGGCCGAAAACTGCCTATTCCATTCCCACCTTTTTTGGCCTTACATAGTAACCTAGTCACTGTCCTGGTGAAGCGTTGAGCTATAGACCCCTTCATCCAGTTGTTGTAGATCAGCTTCAGCAAAGGAACAAAGACGGACGACTGCAGTTCGTGCGGAAGACCATCTAATCCCAGGGTTTTGTCTCGGCCAACTACCTTCAACGCTTCCAAGATGTCAGACTCTGTATTGGGACTCTCGCACTCAGCCGCTTCAGCCTCGTCGAGGCAGGGAAAGTCAGCCAAATAGGCGTCAAACAGAGCCGCTCTCAGCCCGGGCTCCCAAGTGAAAGTAGTTTCGAAAAGTCTCACATATGCCCGCGTTTGTATTCACGGTTCGTTTCTCCGGCAATGTGATTCTCGCGATATGTCGATTGGACGCCTTTCCAACTTCCTCTGCGCGCAGATCAGCGTCCATATCCGTCGTCGCATCGGAAGACATTCTATTTTAACCTAGCCCTAACTACCATACCTTGACCCTTCTTGATAAGCAAGGCGCCCTGGATCATGCTACTTCTCCACAATCACAGTGGATTTTACTATATCCCGCCACTTACATTATTCGGACCATTGTCCTCATATTCATTAGAACGTTTCGGCCGTTGTACGCTCCGGCCTTCTTCCGGTAGTTGCAATGTCGAAGTGAACCCTTTATTTCGCTCACTGGGATAGACTGTTCTAGTTCCACGTGCCATGTCTAATGGATGTCAGTTATAAGTTATCTCCTGTTTATTCCCCTCTCCAAGTTCTCCACTGCCTTAACCGGGTATTGAGTTAGATCCAGTGAAAAGACCCAAAGAGTGTGAGTTCAATACCCGGTTAAGGCAGTGGAGAAACTAAGCGAAAAAATAATTGTTTGTAAAAAATGGGTCATGAGAGAAAGTTGTCTGTAAACAGGTCGCAGACATTAGATACAGATGGTTCCGCTAATTTGTAAAGTGTATACAAATCATAATCAACTGTCCCAAGAAATAAAAACGGAGAGGACAAGGATGTAATTTAATGCCAACTAGTTATATGCATTGTGAATTTCTTACATAAATTTTTGTAGTTGATAAATAAGAGGTCTCTTTAAGAAACTAGTAAATAATTGAAACGTATAGAATTATTTGGTAAATTAATATACAACCGTTAAGTAAAAAACATCCATATAAGATCTTAATATACCAGCCAATCAATGCAAAATGTTAAAAATGCCAACCAAATACCAGTACATCCATATAAGATGTTAATACTAGTAAAAGGAGATCCCTGCAGAACTATATTAAATCTAAATTAATCTTACAAATAGAAAAGTCATATAAGGTACATCGCAGTTTGTCTACTGAAAATATAATTTAAAAAATGATCAAATGCCAAAGTTTAACTAAATTGTAAAGTAAAAGGTAGACTATGTCTACAACTTACCATTAAATCACTTCTTTGGAAGGAGTTTTTATCAAAAAATCTGATAATTTCCAATTTTTCATATAAACACAGAAAAAATGTTCATATAGAGATCGACATGTTCTAACTAGTTTTAAAATTTTCTATTTCACTTTAGGAGTTTTATTAGCATCATTTAAATTCCAATATTTTTAGAAAGTGATGTATTATTTCTATAAGTTCTAATGGTGCCGGACAAGATATGTTAAATACTATCTCGTCTTAAAAGAATTCTTGGTACTACCAATATAGAATTTTTCAACAGTCGGATTTTCAGTTGTATAAATAGTACTTAGATTAAGAAGAGATTTAGTTAAACATTTGTTTGGTAATGGGTATTGGTCAGACTTTCTACAATTACATTGGTTATTATTATCAATAGTATTTATCATGGAACGTGCATTATAATCCAGATTTTTAAATTGATTTAAAATTATATTATTGTATAACTTTATGATCTTCTCAAGATTATCGGTGCAGCTATGACTTTGTTTTAATGTTTGTTTTTTTTCTGTTAAATATTTTAGTAAGAGGGTTACTTTTAGGGAAATGTTTAGCAATTAAACGGAGGAAGTTCTGACCTAACTTTGTACTGGCCAACTGGTTAAATGGGGGTGTGCACCAAATAATCTATTTCTTTTCTTTAGACCACTATCATCATTTTTCTATACTTGATTTCAGCGTACTTGTAACCACTACGTATTCTTTGAAACAGTATTATAAACATTATTATATTTATCAAACACATCTTGGGTGCTAATCCTACGTTCTAAAGACGAAGGTATATGATTGATTACAGATAGGGGATGGTTAGAGTTGGAGTGATATATAAATTAGGTTGGCATTATTTCTCATATCAGGCTGGAATACATCATTAACGCGAGCTAACGTAACATGAAACAAATCTACTTGTTTAATATTTGTAGTTATCTTAACCTTAAGATTTAAACTTTAATTCTCTGTGAATTATTTTCCTTGATTTATCAACCTTAATTTTAGTAGAATTAGTTTGAATTTCATGTAGGTCATTTTCGATTGGTTGATCAGGATAAAGCCCCCAAGCCTATAGTTTTTCTCTCAAAAAAAGAAGAGGTAGGTTGCTTTTGAGACTAAATTAATCATTCACTCCCCAGTAGTTTACAATCACCTGAGGAGACGCATCGATATGCATCGAAACACGACTGCAATTCTGCAGCGATTTTTGACATTTTTTATATATATATATATATATATATATATATATATATATATATATATAATCCCTCACCTCTGGTACGACTCGGAATTTTATGCACAAAGGAATCCTCAGGTTCTGAGTATATATATATATATGTGTGTGTGTATGTATGTATATGTAATTCAAATTACGTAACATACTATATATATATGTGTATGTGTGTGTGTGTGTGTGTATAGCTCATCTAACTATTTATCTACTTCGTTTGTTCATCTATCTATCAATCTGATCTGTTCCTCTATCTATCGACACTGCGAATTACTGCAAAACATTAACCTGCAAAACTCATGTCATGTTCTTAAATAATCCTGTCAGATCAAAGCTTTGATATGGATATCATGCACGGCGCCAGACCCGTTCAGAAATATCTAAACTCTCTACTGTATGTAACTGCTTTATAAGATCAATGTTTAAAATGCCTTTTAGCGAGAGAAAGCCACACTTTTGGCTCATCCTATTATCTTCGGATTCTATAGTACGTTGAATTTCTGAAACATGTTTCCATAAAATGTTCAGTCATTACGTTATATTGCTAACATCTTTAAATGTTTTTTTCATTATCTTCTTTGCAAATGCATGACTCAGAGATAAAGAATGGTGATATCTCTTCTGTTTTATTAATAGAGTCAAAGTCTTCTCATGTCTACCCGAGGGTGGGTCTTCCATTATACAGGGTGTTTCAAAAGTCACGGGATAATTGGCAGAAAATGTATATCTAGCCAATTTTATTCGAGGATACCCGTCAACTAGGGCGGCTCGCCAATCCCTGTGGTAGACGCTTGCTCAGGCATATTTGTGTTTATTCAACACCCACAGAACCCACCTGTGGTTTATACTGCAACTATGCCGAGCAGACCTTAGGTACAGTTTCGGGGAAAGAGCATGTTATGTAGCGTAATCAACAATTTGAACAAGGCTAGCACGCTCAAGCCCTCGGCCACGATGACTAGTAACTTCGCGCTAGCACAGCTGTCGACGTGGTATGGTTTTCAGGGACATTCCAAACATGGAACACACTGGGATCGAGTCCCTCGAGTTCGATAACATCAAGAAGTCTCCTTCCTGTCAAATCGACCATGGTAAGATTCGAACCCGGGCCTCATGGTTAGAATGCGAATATTCTAACCAACTCGGTCGCGTGCCCAAAATATGCACTTGTCAAATAGCAATCAGGGAAAACTTACATGACATTACCTTCTATAATTCGACCAATAAAATTTCTTAATAATATATTGTCCCGTACAGAAACATGATTCCATCTGGTAATTAAATATAAAATTTACAAGGTAATCAATGGTAATGCGATTTTTGGTAGATTAAATACGTGGAGTTAAAAATTGTTTATCTAACTAGAAAAATCCCGGGCTATGCTGAATAGTTTTACTTGTATCTATATATTCACAATAAGCATATATAGCGGTTGCTATGTTTTTCACACCCACATACACACCAAGTCATTTTATTCGCCTGCAATTGCCTAATAAATTACTACTACCTTTGGATAGGACAATTTAGCCATCGCAATCGTTCCCTTGAATTTTTTGGTTCTGAGCATACTTACCTATTCTGTTTAGTACGTGTGTAGTGATTGGTTAAAAATTAACCAATCACATATTTTTAATGTAAGATCAAGTTTTCCCGCGGTTCCGTGGGAGCCTACCTAAAGTTCTTTGTGGATTCAAACCACTTTATTCACAACACATTTCAAGCAATTGTATTCTTGGTGTTATTCATTCTTCACATACAAACTTTGCTCTAACAATTATTTCGGAACATTTATCTCACAATAGAACTTTCTTCAAACAGTTGATTACAATCAATCTACGGTTAAAGGAAAACAACTTCGTTCTCTTTAATCTACATTATGAATACGATTTTATTTCATGTTTCTTGTATTTATTCAATATATATTTGTTGGTTAACAAATTGGAGTTGTTGTTATTATTGCTTGAATCCTGTACGTGGAAGAATCATTAATATAAATAGTAGTAGTACCTATATATTTGGTGTTCCTGCTAGATTTAGTGAATCGACCCGACGCTATATTTGGTACATACGCTACACATACATAATACCAGATTCAAGTTTATTTTTTTAATTTTTTATAGAAAGGGTTAATTTATTTTCATTTTGTGTTTCTTTTCCATCAAATTCAAATGATTGTCGTAGGCAAAACTTCTTGAAAACAGAAGCAATGAGTCGTGCGAGACAGATATTATCGCCAGAATCTATCTTATATACTTATAAGTCTACCATTCGGTCATGTATTGAATATTTCTGCCATATCTGGTCCGCTCCTTCTGTAAAGTATTTAGAGATTCTTGATGAAATCGAAATAATCTGCAATACCATTGGTCCTAACATGACATCTCGATGTTAGTCCTTTTCCCCACCGTCGTAACATAGTTTCTCCGCGCCTTTTCCATAAATATTTTCATGGTAACTGTTCTGGTGAGCTTTCCTCTTTGATGTAAATTATATATATATATATATATATATATATATATATATATATATATAATTTAGCTATAGAGTCAACGTTCGTTTTATGGTTACGGTTAGTATTGCAAATTAAATGATTTTTGATCATCATAATTATAAAATTAAAAAGAATATACACGACTTGCAATTAATAAAAATTCAGCGAATCTTATTTATATCATACCTGAAAAAATGTTATTTTGCCTGAAGAACTATTTGAATGTTAATGACCCTTCTGAAATCTATAGAGAATACCAAAATATTTGTTGTTTATGGGGATATTTATATCTTGGAATAGCAAACTAGACCATTAATATATATATATATATATATATATATATATATATATATATATATTTATTTATTTATATAAAAATATGATTCCAACACGCTACATAAGAGTTATCATGTTTCAAAACAAGAGCCAAAAACTTCAATATAATTATTTGAATTAAAGTAAGCTCTGTTCCATCTTCAAGGGAAATTTTTTTGGGAATCGAGCATTATTTTTTAAAAATAATACCAAAAATACTAAAGAACTTTGGATTATTTACCTAACGAGTTCTTTCCTATTTTCTATATATTTGCACATATATATATATATATAAATGTAAAAGACAATAGGAAAAGTGTAAGAGTTTTATGGTTACGGTTAGTGTTGACAAAAATTAAATGATTTTTGATCATAATTATAAAATTACAAGAATACACACGACTAGCAACTAATAAAAATTCAGTAAATATTTTTTATTTTTATTGGTCTTCCCTTATCTGATTTTATATATATATATATATATATATATATATATATTATTTCGTCTGAATTATTTAAATGTTAATAAACCTTCACAAAACTATAGAAAATACCAAAATAGTCCTTGTTTGCGGAGATATAACTTGTCTGGAGATGTGACCAAAAATAAAAATGAACAATAAGTGGTTGCCAACTTTTCCCCAGCGCCCACTTTAGTACCGCCCAACTCTATAGTCAGTCAGTCATGTACCATGCGTGACGAGGCAGATTTTTTTTTTCCTCGCAGTAGATTGCCATTTCTTTTTGCGCTAGACCAGTTGCCATCGAAGGCTATAGAACTCGGTCTGTCCTGCTATTTACCCATAGCTGGCGGAGAGAAGAAGAGGAGTCATACCTTTCCCAAGGGTATTAGCACGTATGTGAATGCAATGGTTTCGACTGGAATTTGAATTCCTCAATCCGAGCCGCTATCCATTACTCCACCGTGCCTCCCTGTATAGTAAATATTCAAAAGCATACAGAAATTGTTTGCTAAAAGTTTCCATTTATTTTCCCCGCACTCCTGTTTCGTTAACTGACTTAATGATGAACTAAAAAAAAATACCCAAGGGAGGTAACAAATAACGCTGCTTCTAGAACCTTATTGAAGAACAAATGAAAGCAAACTTGACTATTGAAAATTATATAATTTAATTTAAACGCCTCGGTTTCGCGTTGCAAGTGTTGATAAAAATTTAAACAATTTTTGTTCATAAAGATATAATTAAAAAGAACACGCACTAATTCAGCGAATATATATATATATATATATATATATATATATATATATATATATATATATTGTTGGTCTTTACTTATCTGATTTATATCCGAAAAAATATTTCGTATATAGAACTATTTGAATCTTAATGACCATTCCCAAAACTATAAAAAATACAAAAATATGCATAAATATATATATCTTATCTACGAATGTGACTCATTATTTATATTATTCGGACTATTGTCCTCACCTTTGTCGCCATATTTATTACAACGTTTCGGCCGTTGTATGCTCCGGCCTTCTTCAGGTGGTTGGAATGTCGAACCGAACCCCTTATTTCACTCACTGGGTTAGACTCTTCTAGATCCACGTGCCAGGTTTAATTGATGTCAGTTATCAGTTATCTACTGAGAGCGAAATAAAGGGATCAGTTCGACATTCCAACCACCTGAAGAAGGCCGGATCGTACAACGTCCGAAACGTTGTAATAAATATGGCGACAAAGATGAGGGCAATAGTCCGAATAGTGTAAATAATGTACATAATACCTCTTCTCAGAAATATAAACAGATACTGAAGGGCCGAAATGTTGTAATAAATATAGCAACAAAGATGAGGACAATAGTCCGAATAATGTAAATAGAGTACATGATACCTGATCTCAGAAATATAGACAGATACTGAAAGGCCGAAACGTCGTAATAAATACGGCAACAAAGATGAGGACAATAGTCCGAATAATGTAAATAGTGTATAGTTTCATCTCAGAAATATAGACAGGTAATGAAAGGCCGAAACGTTGTAATAAATATGGCAACATAGATGAGGACAATAGTCCGAATAATGTAAATAGTGTACATAATATCTCATCTCAGAAATATAGACAGATACTAAATGTGACCCAGCTATTGCCATTTAAACTATTGCATTTTTTAATACAAGTTCCTTCTATATCTCATTTTAATATTTTGGGGAGGTTATGGTGAAAATATCTTTTTAATTCCCCAAGTCCTATATCGTTCATGTTGGGAAATTCTACATCGAGTGAATGATTTGTTCTAACCTAGTGATATTTGAAATCCGAAACATCATCCACTTTCCGTGGCCGCCATAAGATTAGATGTATATTAAGTTTGCTTTGTCATAATAGTGTGACAGCCACTGTCGATCGTACCCGATTGCAATGCTTTAACTTTTAACCCTTGCTCTACGGTAGGCATCCTGTCTATCGTTTCTTTGAAATGTACTGGAATGAATACCAGAGAAGAAAAAAAATGATTCTTTAATTTTGGTTATTGGAACGTTGATTCACATATACGTTTGGAAACTCATAAATATCAGGAGAAATAAAAAGGTTGGCCATTGTTATCGATTTTGATTTCTAAATGTCTAACAGAAATGTTTTGGCGCTGAAGTTCACGTGTGGCATTTTATGTGAACGTGTGATGAAAAGCCATTATTGCTGCTAATGTCACGACCTTTACGTTCAAGATGAGTACGTAGTTAGAACTATTACTTTAGAAGAGAGTAGGCTTTTTTTATCTTTAGTAAGATTGCAAACTTTACAAGATACGCAAGGAGAATTGTTATTGCTTGTATATTTATTGACTTAGAGAATATTTTGCTCGAAGTCGCTGTCGTTTCTGAAGCTTAAAGCGCCACTATTACGAGACGAAAACATCGAACCAGTCAACCGCTCTACACAAACGACTTTTTTTTTTTCTACGCATATCATAAAATTTTTGGCAATTTGAAACTAAAAAATAATGTATTCTTGAATATTTTTTTAAATTGCTATAAAAGCAGAAAAAATTATTCTGAAAGTTATTGCGTAATTGAATGATAAAATGGAAAAACATCTATATATATTTCATCTTCAAAATAGACTTATCAGATTAAAGTAATACTAGTTTTAACCGTTAATAATTTCACGGTTTTCGGTTTTATTTTCTGATTAATATTAATTATTATGTTAATGATAGAGTAAGCTCGTGGCGAGTTCTATGGCAATAAAATATCCGTACAAATTCCTCTATAGCATCGTTAAATGTTTGAGCTGAAAAACTTTAACAAAATATTGATATAACGATTGGTCGTTATTTTAAGAAATGGATACAAATGAGATTTGAATTTGAAAACTTTTTCAATTTCACTGAAACAGACGTTAAACACTCCTTCCTTTCTTTCTTTTTTCCTTTCTTTCTTTTTCTTTCCTCCCTGCCTTTCTCCCTCCCTTCCTTTCTTCCTTCCTTTCTTTCTTTGTCTTCCTTCCTTCTTTCCATCCTTTCTTTTTTTTCTTTCTTTCTTCCTTCCTTCCTTCCTCCCTTCCTTCCTTCCTCCCTCCCTTCCTTCCTTCCTCCCTCCCTTCCTTCCTTCCTTCCTCCCTCCCTTCCTTCCTTCCTTCCTTCCTATCTTTCTTTCTTTCTTTCTTCTCTTTTTTCTTTCTTCTTTTCTTTCTTTCTTCTTTTCTTTCTTTCTTCTTTTCTTTCTTCTTTTCTTTCTTTCTTCTTTTCTTTATTTTCTTCTTTTCTTTCTTTCTTCTTTTCTTTATTTTCTTCTTTCTTTCTTTTTTCTTTTCTTTCTTCTTTTCTTTCTTCTTCTTTTTTCTTTCTTTTCTTTTCTTTCATCTTTTCTTTCTTTTTCTTTCTTTCTTCTTTCTTTCTTCTTTTTCTTTCTTTCTTTCTTCTTTCTTCTTTTTCTTTCTTTCTTTCTTCTTTCTTCTTTTTCTTTCTGTCTTTTTCTTTCTTTCTTCTTTTTCTTTCTTTCTTCTTTTTCTTTCTTTCTTCTTTTTCTTTCTTTCTTCTTTTTCTTTCTTTCTTCTTTCTTTCTTCTTTTTCTTTCTTTCTTTCTTCTTTTCTTCCTTTCTTTTCTTTCTTTCTTTTTTCTTTCTTTCTTCCGTCAAATAGTATCTTTCCCCCTCTTCCCACACAATCAAAACTGAATAGTCCATTATTTATGAGGTGTTGTCAGGACATACGAATGGAGCGACAAGCATAATTATAATGGGATTATTTCGTATTTAATGCGAAACAGAAAGCTCATCAACTGTATAAAAATAAGAATAAACGTCATAAATAATTTTAATACAACTAGATACAATATTACTTACCAAGTCTATCGTCTTTACTTAATAGAAAATATGTTACAACTATTTCTAAAACAAGAGCCTTAATTAATACAAAATAGAATAACAACTTAAAAACTAAAGAAGAACCTGTAAAAAATCGTCACAAAATAATATCGGAGAGGCATAGAGAAATTTAAATAAATGATTATACGAACACAAAGGCGATCTTTGACAAAATAACAAGTTCAGCATTATTCCTTTGTGGTGTAATGGATATTGGCTCGGAGAGAGAACATAGAAAGCCGAGTTCGAATTCCAGTCGAGTTTGTTATATTCACTTATGTACAAATACCCTTGGGAAAGGGAGGAACCCAGCTCTTCTCACCCCCCACCCTAGATATGGGTTGTATAGACCGGATTCCTTAGATTTGGTTGGCAACCAGTCTAGATTCTAACGTAGAAAGAAATGGCAACCTACAGCGGGAAAAATCTGCTTCATCATCATGTATCGAAAGATACACAACCATCCAAGCTTTTATCACGTATAGCACTTAAATGACTGACTGAATAAAACTTGGCCGTAATTTCAATTTAAAAATGGGGCTTTAAATAAAAGAGAAAGTAATTTACTAAGGTGGAAATGTATAGAAAGTGAGCTGATTTATAAATCTGCCGCGGTAAGTTCGCGTCACGATTCTTACATTTCAACTTTCTTAACAAATATTTTGTCGCAGTGATAGATACTGAGAACGACTGCAATAAAAAAAATGAGATCGTTAGAAATGAGATCGGCTGCATTCTGCGTCTAGACACGTCTGATGTCAGAAATTTTTAAATTTATAATTTAACGTCTCCCCTCGGTGCATAAATATAATCGAAGTTCCTGTTTATTTATATTTCCCCGCTCCCCTACATTTAAAATTCCATGTATATGACCATTAGTCTGATGAAGTCCTTTTAGAGGACGAAACGTGATACATAAAAAATTGTCTATTTTGTCATTCAATTACCTATCTTTCCTACAAATTATTTAAAGGAACACTGATCTTTTTTTTATTTTACTATGAACTTATGCCTTTACATTCAAATGAGGAAACTCGGCTTGTTTTTTTATACTCACAAATATTTTGGCCGTTGTAACCTTCGGCCATCTTCATGTGTCTTTCGTTCTACCCGCTAACATTCTCGGAATTTTTAACTGAATCCTTTGTTTAATCAATGGGGATAGATTGTTTTCAATCTGTTTTCCATTTACATTTTAAAATCCTCTAATCTGATTCAGACGTTGAAACGGACATAAGACACTAAAAGGCAAAATAAACGCGAGAGCATTAACTGATAATTTTTTTGCAAAAAGGTGGATTGGGTGATAGTGTATCTGTTCAGATATTTATTCTGCCGTTACTTATTGCAATATTCTTTAAGTTTTAGCCGAGAACAGACACACACACAACAGTCCTTTATATATATATACACGCACAACAGTCCTTTATATATAATGTGTGTATGCATATATATATATATATACATATATATAATGTGTGTATGCATATATATATATATATACATATATATAATGTGTGTGTGCATATATATATATATATATATATATATATATATATAATGTGTGTGCATATATATATATATATATATATATATATATATATATATAATGTGTGTGCATATATATATATATATATATATAATGTGTGTGCATATATATATATATATATATATATATATATATATATATATAATTTGTGTGTGCATATATATATATATATATATATATATATATAGTGTGTGTGCATATATATATATAGTGTGTGTGCATATATATATATATATAATGTGTGTGTGCATATATATATATATATGTATATATATATATATATATATATATATATATATAATGTGTGTGTGCATATATATATATATATATAAAGTGTGTGTGCATATATATATATATATATAATGTGTGTGTGCATATATATATATATATATATATAATGTGTGTGTGCATTTATATATATATATATATATATAAAGTGTGTGTGCATATATATATATATGTATATATATATATATAATGTGTGTGTGTGCATATATATATATATATAATGTATGTGTGCATATATATATATATATGTGTGTGTGTGTGTGTATATATATATATATAATGTGTGTGTGCATATATATATATATATATATATATATATATATATATATATATATATATATATAAATGATAAAATATAGTTTTACGACATGGGTTTTTTGTTTTAATAAAACTTAATTTAAAATTATTTACTTTTTCAATGAAGTTAATTTTTTTAAAGTTTGAATAAAAAGTTTTTAGAAAAAAATTATCTTTGTATGATTTGTATTTGTGAAGTTATTTTAAAATTAAAATTACGTAATAAATGCATTTGAATGTATTTTTATGGTTTTAGAATTAAACCGTAAACCGAACGGGAATAATTATTATTATCGTTAGTTTTTACTTTTTAATTCTGCTTATAATTTCGAAACGCTAAATGTATTTTTTAAATTTCTATTCTCTTAAATTTATTTCCATATCTATAGTAAATAAAAGCCTGACTTTAAAAAATGAATGTTAAAAGAACAAAGAAAATTTAAAAAAGAATATTAAATATTCGAAAAATATTGCAATAAACACAACAGAAGAAATTTCTGTTGATATTTTTAGGGGAATTTTCAGTAGCTTTTATTAGAATCAGATATTTCACAAACATATAAATCATCTTTTAAGGTATTTTTCATCGGGAATTTTTAATTTCTTATGTTTAATAACAAGTTTTATTTAAATAGAAGTATTTTGTTTTTATGTCTATGTTGTAGGGATATCCATCTATTTTTATTCAATCTTTAAAAAATAAACTTCATTGTTTTTTGGTTTGTAACTCACATAAAGTAAATAATTTTAAATTAAGTTTTATTAAACCAAAAAACGATAGGGAGCCTTATTTTTTCGAAAATTAATTTAAATAAAATATAGTAAAATTCGTAAAACAAATACTCAACACAATTTAAGTGTAACTCGTGTCTGTCTCTCCTAATTATTATTTAACTAAAGTTTTTTTTTTTCTTTTCAAATAGAAAAATAACTTAAAATTTAAACATAATGGATTTTCAAAGCTAAATTCTCAATTGTATCTTACTCTCTTTCAAAATAAGAAGTAAATTTATTCACGGAGAAATGTTTGCTTCTTTCACTTTCTTTAATAAGGAGGAAACAATCGCTAAGAATGCAATGTTTAAAAATTAAAAGTAAACGTTTATTTAATTAAAACAATCTAAATTCCCTTCCAGAATAAATAGTAAATAATTATTTTTCGAAGAAGTAAGGATCGCTATAGTTTTTGCTTAAAAAATAATTAAAGTAAATTTAAATATGTTTAAATAAGTTTATTTACTTTTAGTTTTCTTAATAATAATTTTAAAAAGGTTATGAACTTAGATAAATCGAGTTTTGTTTGAAAACAACATAAACAGAGTATTTATGTTAGCATTTAATTCGAAAAATAAAGTGTCTTTTTCAATAAAATTATGGAAATGCTCAGTCTCCTAAGCCACTCCCCTCGGAGCGTTGTATTAGTAATGTGGTACAGTGTAACTCGGATATAAGAGAGTTGTCGGGAGCGGAGAAGTCTATTATATCCGGGTTTCTCTTATATCCGGGTTTCTCTTATATCCGGGTTTGTTCTATTTTTTTTAGGTTAGTATGGCTGTAATTTGGGACCAGAGAAAATCTCTCTTATATCCGGGTTTCTCTTATATCCTGGCTTCTCTTATATGCGGGTTTCTTATATCCGGAATACACTGTATTTATCTAAATTTTGTAATTTTTTTGTAACAAACCAAAAATCAATGAAGTTTATTTTTTAAAGATTTAATAAAAGTTATTTTCTATAAGATGAATGAAAAATATCAATAAATTTTCAATAATAAATTATTATTCAGAGATATTCCAAGCAACGGTGGCTATCCCCGCCAATAATATATATATATATATATATTGTGTGTGTAGGCGGCATACCTTCATTCAAGCATGTTTCATTATAACATAGACATATTGTGTCTACTTATTTTTATACTGACCCTTTCCGGTTGTCTAACCAGTTTCTTGATCCTAAGATGAAATTCATCAAGGAAGGCGTCGTAGTTTTTTTTAACCCAATTACTTTCAATCTTTCCGAAGATCATCTTCAAGGGTAAATTACAAAAACAAACTTATTGTTAATGCGATAAAATCTTCCTTCCTTTCTGATGGTGATTTTTAAAAAAAACGCACGAACGCGCTCCGTTATATTTATTTTAAAATTTTTAATTTATCCGTTGTAGTTAGGGATTTAAAAAAAAAACAAGCGTTTCAGTATAAGGGAGCCGACTGGAAGTTGATATAAATGTAAAACGGCATTATATGTTTGTTATATGCACTTTAATATGTTGTTGCTATATTCGTATTAAATTTTGTTGAGTTTTGGTTGGTTGATTTTTGGTCTCGAGAATTCGAAATTTTTTATTCTTACTTTCGTGATGTAGCATATTTTAAATTTTTAAATAATTACAGTAGAGAACATTCGCGCGTGTTTTTAAAAATCACTATCACAACGGAGCGCAGATTTATCGCAGTTACTATAAGTTTGTCTTTGTAATTTACTCCTAGAGATCATCTACGAAAAGATCAAATGTACTTTCGTTAGAAAAAAATACGGCACCTTCCTTGATGAATTTCATCTTAGCATCAAGAAGCTGATAAGATAACTAGAACGGATCAGTATAAAAAAAAGTAGACACAATACATCTATATTATTTAATGAAACAAGTCGGAAAAGTAATGTTGGAAATTTTCATGAATAAAACTCTTTTTTGATTGTCACTTAGACTCGACCCAGCCTTGTTGAAACTTCTGATACAATTATTCGTTCATCTTCAGTCAGGTTTTTTCTTCCTTTTCGCAAAAACATTAACAACTAACTACATATACAAAGATATGATCAAAATAATTTACGACAGTCTACTCAAGTTCCATACCAAACGAATTATTTTCAATCTTACGGCCCAATCTCATAGACGAAACGTCACAGGCTCCTTGCTTTTCTATCGCTATTTTCAGAAGTTCAGATAGAAATTACATGGAATATCATCCTTATGTCTTGGTCAGTGGGTAGGGACCATACAGTTCCAATGGTAGATGCATACCTTTCCCCAGATGAGTGCAGACATTAGGATTAAGGCTTCAAAATTATACTTCTGGGTTGTCCAAGATCAGTTTAGTGGATCAAAGCATTGGTTAAAGTTCCCAAGATTATTTACTAAATTTAGTTTTAGCACAAAGCCACGAATATAGTGCACTTAGTGAGAATCAAATTCATCACCTGTAATAATAGTCAACGAAATTCGCCTCACTGAGGTGACTGCTTGCTTTAAGAAGTTTAAGTTTCTTATTCTTATAGTCATTTCATCCCAAGCAAGGCAACAAAATTCACCAAGATGCAAGGGTTTATTTAGAGTAAAATAAAATGACGTCAATAAAAGAACATGATTCAGGGGTACAGATTATGACGATCGGCATTGCATTTTAGAATTTGTGAAGATCGTAGTTGACAAGAAAGCTGGAAGCGATAAGTGCAGGAGAAAGAATCTGTTAGCAGAGAACTTATGGTTACAACTACCAACTTCAACAAGGAAATATTGAGACCTAACTGCCAATCTAGTACTGCATTTAAATTTGTCAAGTCCCAGTACCAAAGAGGAAAGATCATCAGAACAATCGCTATGGAAATATAGAAGAGGCAAAGGGAAGCTATGGTACAGCGGTGGAAAAATGACTTAAGCTGAGTTGCCAAGAAACTCGAGATATAAAACAGAACCACCAGACAAGATGCGGCAGCAATATTCGATACACGGGCAAATTGTAGACTTATAAATGTGCACGGTAGATGCTGTCGAGAAAAATTGTCTAGCATTACATTGTGAATCGACTTTTCTAGCAGTTGACTTAAATATATTTTGTCCAAGACTAGGAGTTGGGGATGGAATGGTCTAGCCTGATATATGGTGTCATCACAGAATCAGGCTTTTCTTTTGAATGATACTGAGTTTTGTACTGATTTTAATGAGTTCCTTTTTACTTCGTGTAATGTCGTATCAGTTTCCTGTTCATTAGAAATCGATTCGTAGCTTAATGCATTGTGGTTTATTGCAGTAATATCAGTGCGTGAAAGTGTATCAGCAATTATGTTATCGCCGCCTTTTATGTATCATATATCTGTTGGAAATTGGGAAATCTAGTCTTAAAAGCCTATCTCGCGTGTTGCAGTGTGTATTTGTCTACGGTTTTTTTGGTTTTTGGTTTTTTTTCAAGGTGTGCGCTAATGGTTTGTGGACCGTGTAAATTACGGTATTTGTCCTTCCTAAAGGTGTGAGAAATGTTTGATCGCTAAATATCTTGTTAATAGCTCCCCTGAGAATTTGCTACAATTTTCCATAGCTTAACCGGGGGAAAAGAAGACAACCGTTTTTTTTTTTTTTTTTAGGTTCTAGCTTAATTCCTGATTACTGTGTTTGTTATATCAGTGACGAATTTAACGATGGTATTCTCATCATCTCTAAAGCCTTGGTTCACGAAACTAGTGACACAGTAATTGTGAGATCAATCCTCGTACTGGGTAGTGCGGACTTAGAATCAGTGTAAACAGAGCAAACAATAACTGAACTGTACTAAATAAGAACAAAACTTGATATCGCGAAAGATATAAAACGGAACAAGACCTGTCAGAGTTAACTCCTCTTTAATTTTCTAATTGTTCACTAGGGCACGTTCTCCCTACACTATAAATACTAGGCGATTTCTTGCCTCAGCTTCTATTTCATTTCTTTATTTTCAACGAACACATCTACCATGTAAGCTCTTGCAAAAGGTTGCGTCTTCCCATTTGTGGGAAACGCCATGAACATTATACACACATACACGTACGTACGAACATTCACCAAAATACAAACTCTTTACGTTCACACACAAAAACAAATGTCAATGTCTATGTCCATTGTAAAATTGTGTTGTTTAATACATATACTTGTTTGTATCTATATATCGGTCTTCTTTGTTTTCTTTACATCTTTGGTTGGACTCAACTTGAGTCCGTCATATTCTTATAGTGGACCTTTTAATCTTCAAATAGGAATAAACACACGTGTTCCTAATTTAACAACACGTAAACCCACGGTCCGCTACACACCAGTTTGACCACTGTAGGTTAAATGAATGGCTCAGTTCGAAATTCCTTAAAATTCACTCAGATTAATAAGATGGGAGGTACAAAGGGTGAAAGGTTTGTCATAATTGCAACAAGGTGAGGGCAATAGACAGAATATAAATAATCAGTTAAATGCAATATGTGATACGCGCTTGGGTGATCATGTCTCTTTTGATTCCTGACTAAGCATAAGATTTTCCCGCAGTAGGTTGCCGTTTCTTTCAACGATAAACTGGTTGCTAACCAAAGCTATAGGACACGGTGTGTAATTATATTTAAACCCCTAACTCTCTGATTTCACATTCCGAGCTGATATCCATTACACTGAAATGCACATCCCCTAAATAATATTCATCTCACAAACGTTTCAGCCGTTACATTCACCGGCCTTTTTCAGGTGTTTGTCCTCGTTACTCGGTAGATTTGAACTAAACACTTTATTCCATCCAACTAATTAGACTGTTCTAATTCCACATTACATGCTGAGCGGATCAGTAATTATACACCAGACTTATTCACTTTTGTCTTCGTGGTACATTGGTAAGAATACAGCATTTTCCAAGAGTCACTGCTCCAGGGAGAATGTTTGTTAACCTCTTCAAGTGTAGGGTCGACCGTTAGCTATCATTTATAACATCATAATCTGTCATTCTTGTGTCCATAAAACAATTCCATTCAGTAACCCTATTTTTTGGAGGATCCTATTCTGAAATTTTTTATCCCTAATTCTAATTTTTGTGTCTTGGCTTGGATGTCAGAGCTGGACGAGTGTCCTCCTCCGAGACAAGATTAACAGACAACATCACTCGAATCCACGTACTGCCCAATGGCTGTCTGACGTATGATAGTTTTCTGCTGGTTTCAGCTTACATTTATTTTAATGATTTCACCTCAAGCAAGGCGATAAAGTCACTGAGACTCAAGTGTGAAAGAAACTGAGAAAACTTGGAGGAAAGAGATGACAATAAAAACATAAGATTCAAAGAGAAGGATGACGACGATTGACGCTGCATTTAAATCTTCGAAAGTCATCCTTGTTAGGAAACTAAGAAGGCGGAAGAGAATTCTACAGTCAAGAAGTGCGAAAGAAGAAAAAAGAGTATAGAACTTATTCTTACAATTATAAATTTCTCTAGTAAAATCTAACTGCCAATCTAGTACTGCGTTTAAATTAGTATACTCGAGGTAGCAAAGAGGAAAGCTAATCATAAAAAATTGACATGACAGTATTTATAGAAAAGGCACAGAGTAACTACGTTACGGAGGTGGGAAAGTGATTGAAACCGAGGTGCCAGGTCATGCCCGGTAACATGACAGATTCTTTGTATTACTTGCATTATTTACATTATTCGGGCTGTTATCCTTATCTTCATTGCCATATTCACAACGTTTCGGCCGTTGTACACTCCGTCCTTCTTCAGGCGATTGGAATTTCGAACCAAACCCTTTACTTCGTCCACCGGGGTAGATTGTTCTAGTTCCACATGCCATGCCTCTTCCGGATGTCTCAGTTGTTTCTCATTAACTCAACTCCCCAAGTTTTTGGTTCACCACTGATGTAGCCTGGTATTGAACTCACAACTCTTTGTCACTTGGTCTAAGCAACGTCTTTATCCACTGGCTGGACGAAATAAAAGGTTCGATTCGAAATTCCAATCACCTGAAGAAGGTCGGAGTGTACAATGGCCGAAACATTGTGAATATGGCAATGAAGATGAGGATAACAGTTCGAATAATGTAAATAATACAAGTAATCATAATACCTCATCTCAGAGATATAGGCAGATAAAGAAGAACAGTTTTGTTTTGGGGCGTTAAAATTAACCAGCTATTTTTGCCGACAGTCAACAACAGATTGAGAGTCGTTGATTTTAAACACTTCTAGGTTACTTTGCTAGTGGAATTTTGGTTAACAAATTAATTTTCCAGACTATCACGACTGGAATGATTTTGAGCCTGACTAGGTGTCTCGGGAGGCACGGTCGAGTAATGGATAGTGGCTCGGATTGAGGAATCGGAGAGCCGAGTACGAATTCCAGTCGGATCCATTACATTCGCTTATGTGTTAATATCCTTGGTAAATTTATCTCCTCCTCCTCCTCCTCCTCCTCCTCCTCCTCCCAGCTATGGGTAAATAGCAGGACAGACTGGGTTCTATAGCCTTGGGTGGCAACCAGTCTAGAAGAAGTAAAAACTGTGAATTCAAAACCGACCTGGAGAGGGTTGTCATGCTCTGTCACTTCTACTGCGGCTGCAGTACACATGGTGCTCCTACAAACCTCCGAGTCAAGGGATAAAAAAAGATGCCTCATAGCCTTGTGCCAACCTGTGTTATTACATATTAGCGTCTAATCCCAATGACCCTATAGATCATGGTTTTACTCGTCAGTTTGCAATTAATGTTCACAAATAGAACAAGCGAATAAAATATATTGAACTCTCGTGACAAATACGAATTTGCAGTGGAAAATTAGAACAATTGATGTTTTGAAATAATCAGGCGTTCGAAATAGCAACAAAAGTATTTTTTAGACAAATGCGTTATTTCCTTCTAAATGCTTTAAACATTGAAATTGTCTGTTTTGGTTGCCGGGCAATTAGATCTATTGTGCAAAATATATCTTCAGAAATGTGTACCGCACGACATACATTTACTTTTTACAAATAACATCCTCCCCTCTCAATTCACTTAACCAAATAGTTCTCTATTAATTACGTAGTTCTAAAATTATACAGTGTAAATATCAGATTTAAAAAAAAATACCCCTAACTCCTTAGGTCAGAGCTAGAATGGAGTATGGACGCTATATCAGCGCTGAGAAAGTTGACAAAGTTCAAAAGCGTTTATCCTGCCTTGTAGGCGGTGAATCATTTTCCACCCTACAGTCTCTTTCCCTGCAGACACAACGCCTAAGATTCTCATTACTCTAATGGAATTTCCATTGCAAACCTGGCTACATTCCTTTGATAGACTAGTTCACACAGCTAAGACCCACTATAGCACAGAAATACTAACAAACCAATCACATTGTTTTCGTAATCAGAGTAGAGGTAAGCAGAGATTAGCATTCGTGCAGCATCTTTCCAAGCACCTGTGATTTGTGAAACAGACTCCCGAGGGGGGATTTCCTAAATTCTTCAAGTGTATGGTCGACCGTTAGCTATCCTCCATAAACTCATAATCTACCTTTAACTCTGTACATTGAGTGGCACTTGAGCCTTGAACTGTGTCAGAATGTGTGAATAGGAACTGGTGGCGCTGAACAATTCTCAGCCCAACCAAGACGCCCCTCGAACATAAATTGCGTTATTTGAGCATTTGATCAGATTTGGAGATATGGGTCGAATATATTTTTTTCGCTAGCTCCTCGACAGTCTGTGAGTGTGTGAGCGCGAATACATATATAAAATGTGTGTGTACGTTTTCTCATTCGTTTTATCTGTACCACGCGGGCTAGCCTTAATGGAAACTGGGTGAACAATAACTGAGCAAAAACTAAATGTGAACAAGACGAGGTAAACTCTTGGTATGGACAACGGGGAAGAACAATTTAACCCGCCCTGCACTCAAACACACACTGTCGAATTAATACAGTTATCCTTTCGAAATTACCTGAAGGTTACTCGGTTTAAAAGATGTCTGAAGAAGACTAGAGAGCACAACAGCCGAAAGGTTAGGATACATGAAGATATACTATTTACATTATTCGGACTATTGTCCTCATCTTTGTCGCCATATTTATTACAACGTTTCGGCATTTCAAGTATCTGTCTATATTTCTGAGATGAGGTATTATGTACATTATTTACATTATTCGTTCAGCAATATAATCAAGAGATAACTAATGACTGATATCCATTAAAGCATGGCACGTGGTACTAGAACAGTCTACCCTATTGAGCGAAATACAGGGTTCAGTTCGACATTCCAACCCCGTGAAGAAGGCCGGAGCGTATAACGGCCGAAACGTTGTAATATATTTGGCGACAATGATGAGGACAATAGTCCAAATAATGTAAATAGTGTACATAATACCTCATCTCACAAATATAGACAAACCCTGAATGTGATTGCTACTTTGTAACCTCGGACAGTGGCTGTAAGCTTTTTATCATAGAAGTACACTTAATTTTCGGTAAATGTCGCAGAGTCATGATGTGGCTTCCCTCTGTCTTTTCTACAAATATTATCATGGCAACTGACCTGACGAGCTTTTTTTCTGGTGTCTTGTCTACATGAATTTAAACGTGCTACACCCTGTTACTGTTGAAATAATTTAATCTAACCACCACTTCTACCCCCAACAGTTTTTTTCTCGCACCTCCTGACCGTGGAACTCCCTTCCTCTTACTTCCTTCACTGAAAATAACAATCTTCAAAAATTTAAATGCAGTATCAAGCACCATCTTCTGTTGACTTGAGCCCCGTGTATCTGTTATCCTTTCCTCAATCCTCATTATGCACAGTCTCTCACTTTCTGCAACCCCCTGCGTGCCATTGGCATTCCCGTTTTGCTTGGGGTGAAATGTTTAAAAATGTCATCGGGGCACAACATGTAATGCCTTCTTAGCGGCATCGCTCTACAGAGCCTGATGAAGGCTATCATTCTTCAGGCTGGTTTGGAATTCAGAATTTTCCTTCTTCTAGAGTGGTTACCACCTAATACATGGCAACCCAGTCAGCTCTTATATTTAGCTCATAGCTGGGGGAGAAGTGATCGTTTCATAGCTTTCCAAAAGTTATTTTCCCAAAAGTATTTGTGTAAAAGTAAACGTAACGAACTCAATCAGAATTCGAACTCAGCTCGACAAATTCTCTTTTCGAGTCGTTAACCATTACATTGCACTCAATGCTGAAAACTTAGCCAGAAACTGCTTCATCTGCATAATAGTTTACAGTACCTTTTGACGCTGCATTTATTGCATATTGGTTTCTGCTCACATTTGCCATCTATGTTTTTATTTGCCACAATGTGACAAATCGTCAACGTAAAGAAAAAAAAATCTAATTTCCTCCCGCCCACCATTTTAACAACCATCCTTCGTTTAGAAATGCGCCATCCATTTCACTTTGAAAATATCTGTGAGCTAAAGATATCTGTTTTGTGTATTGACCAAAACTCCTTCGCTCTGTCATCCTTTTTAATCTTTCTGCTATGATGAAAAATCTTGATTCGCTGTATTTAAAACAAAACTCTCCTAGCAAGGATATATCAACTTCTTCAAGATGATTGAAAGCCTAATACGCATTGTACGCAAAGAGACTTTGTATACTGTAATACCATACAAGAATATTTTTTTAAATCCTCGCCAGTCTTTTGAAAAAAAATAGCGATTCATCTCTTGTTTCCTGTTTAGTATTGGGTTTCCGGTTCCTTCTAAAGTCTACTTAAACTCTGTACTCCTAATGTCTCTGCTTGAATTTTGAAATGTTATTCATTAATTTTTCACTTCTCTCCCAATAGGAGTAGATCGATTTACCTATCATCCAGTTCACACTCTTTTCCGGTCTTTTGAACAGAAGTTGCGGTTTATCCCTTGTTTCCTGTTTAGGAGGAACTGGGAACTCCAACCTAAAGTCTATTTCTCTTTCTTAGGCTAATACAAAACCGCACAGTAATCCTTTACATTGAGCGGATCTATGGCCTCGTATTGGGTGGAAATTAATTTAAAATAATGCTTTTATTACTTCAAGCGTTATTTTTTCCAAGATCATCTTCAGGAGTAAATTACAATGACTGTAACTGCGATAAAATCTGAATTCCGTTGTGAACATTTTAAATTTATCCGTTGTAGTTATGAAGTGGTCAAAGCACATTGGATCAGATGGTGATTTCTCCGGTAAAAGGAGACACAGGTTCGAATCCTGCTGGATGGTATATCTTCCCGAGTGAGCTAGCCGGTACTTAATACAAGAATCCAATAAAAATATTTGAAGTAATAAAAATATGTAGCATTAAAAATAAAATCCATTAATTCTTTAGAAAATACAAATACGTACAGACAGATGTTATAACATATATCGATAAAACAAGCAGTGTTAAAAGTTGAAAATCTTGAGGATCTTACTTGTAATATTTCCCGAAGGGAAAACTGCTAAGCCGGTGGTGTCTTTCACAATCCTTGATAGGGACAGGTGTTTCGCCTTGCTGCTTCTGATTATGTAGTCTATCTTCCTCGCTTTTTACATAGAAATTGAAGTTCGTTACCCAACGACGATCATTTAACTTCGTCAGGCACTGACGATCATTGCCCTCTGCTTCCCTAAATCCAGACATTCAGGTGGATGTCACGCATGGCACCCAATCCGTTTAAAACTATCTCTACTGTCAGCTGTATAAAACTGCTTTCTTAGGTCAACAGTTAAAGGTTGCGTCAGGCGAATGAAGCCTGAAAATTTTCGCGATAACCAACCTTCTTCTAAGTTCGTTCTCTAGCGCTAAAGAATCACAAAGAAATGTAACAAATATCAGAAACAACATAACTTGACTTTCAACAGCAGCAACAACTAAAATGGATAGCACATGTAAATTGATGAGAAAAATAATGACATTATTAAGACGTTGACATTGCGCACGACTTCAAACAAAAGGTTAGGAAGGAAACCCTCATCAATAATGGAATGTACAATAACAGTGAACTTGAAAAACCTGTTTTCCCTTAAAATTGTTTCAAGAGAAAGATTTTATGAATTACAACCGACAGCAGCACTGGCTGTTCGGTCAATGAATGCCGAATGTTTCCCTATAAGGAAACAGTTGTTATTTCCATTATAATATGTGTGTGTAGGTCTGTAGTCGTAGGCATCAGGTTATCTCGAGAGATAACAACCTGTCTGGTCAAAGTTCAGTCCATCGGCGATAGTATATGCAGGCCATGAGTTACCCAGACCACATGCTTTCCTCTCGGCTGCACCGATGAGATCCAAAGGAAACCATGTCATTACATTTAGAGCCGACTAAGCTACAAGAATCACTGGAAGAGTTGTCAGTGTTGACAGCCAACCATCTTCGGGGCTCCATTAGGATTTTCTACCTGGATTCACTTATATAACCGTTTCCGTGTTTGGATATGACTGTAAGATCACGGAGATTTAAAATCTGGGTATTTCTTTCCTAAGATGGACTGCATTCGCGGGCTGACAAAACTATTAGAGACGCATGCCATAGGAGCATTTTGCCGACAGTTGGGGCTTGTTCCCACTACCACTCTGGCTATGAAAAACTTTGGAATATATATAATGGCTATGAAAAACTTTGGAATATATATAATGGCTATGAAAAACTTTGGAATATATATAATGTATATAATATAAAGAATACGTACAGGGTCCGATAGATAAATTTTCATCTAAATTACGCAAAAATCAAAATAACATGGGCATCTCATTTTAACAGATATATTTACCAAAATGACACAAAAATATATTGAAATACTAAAGAGTAAATCTATTCAATAAAGTCGCCATTGGCTTCAACAACGGCCTCCAGACGACTTCGGTATCTCCTACAACTCTTCTGGGCAGACTCCTTGGTGAATGCTGCCATAATCCTTGCCTTCAGTTCATCTTTGGTGTTACAAGTTGTTTTGTTGGTCTCGCTCAACCGCGCCCCACACATAATAGTCAAAGTGCTTTCAGTCTGGGCAGTGAGGGGGCCAGTTGTAAGGGGTGATGTGATTGCAGAAATTATCTGAAATTCATGACTGGGTTCTCCTGTTTGTGTGATATGGTGCGGAGTCCTGTTGTCAGATATAGGGTCTTCCAGCAGCCATCCTCGTGACCTAGGACAGCACTACCTCTTCAAGGTACTTGATTTAGGCCTCCGTGTAGAGTCTGAGGCTCTCACCAACAAATTTGGGAGTTCTTTTCTTACCAGAACGGTCAGAGTGAATTTTCCAAGCTGCAGAACATTTGTAATAAAAATTAAACATCTAACTCTTTCCAAATCCTCTGCACTGTTCTCAGATTGACACCCAAACACCCTGAAATGTTCGTATCGGAGTTTCCGGCGCGAATGCCAAGCAGTACAGCATGCATTTTTCAAATCTCTGGAGGGTTAAATTGCCTCATAGTGTTCTATTTCTCACAGACGCTGCCCAACTGATCCGACTATACTGCATGCGCCAAATTAAAAATATAAAATGACGACTATTTACCTATCGCACCTTGTATATTACGTGTTTTAGAAACTTCCCCAAAATTACATTTTTCTTTCGAAGGTCGGTATATATGTATATTTATAGATAGCGAGATTCTTGACAAAATTCTGTAATGTAATCGATCCTAAGATGACATTTCGACGTAACCGACATCATTTCACTCTGTGTTTTCTATAAATATTTTCATGGCAACTGTTCTAATAAGTTTTCTTTCTTGGTGCCTTGAGTGAATGAATTTAATCATACTACTAGATTAATCCATATAATATCCTACAATTTCTTAAATCGAACTGTATTCCAAAATATAACTTCAGCAAAACTACAACATAAAACACATATATCTCCACCTCTAATAATTGTCTACACAAGCATATATATGCCCAATAAACCGAGTATCATCTACCATATATTCAGTTGTGAAAGCAGAATAACATATATCTTATTTGTATTACTTAAAAGCTAAACAAAATCAGTATCTGTTTATATTTTTGAGATGAGGTATTATGCACACTATTTACATTGTTCAGACTATGATCCTCATCTTTGTTGCCATATTTATCAAGGCCGGAGCGTACAACGGCCGAAACGTTGTGATAAATATAGCAACAAAGATGAGGATGATAGTCCGAACAATGTAAATATTAAACAAAATCAATTTCGGCATTAAATGACCCATAACTAATTGATACACTGTTAAACAAATCAAATCCTTTTCCACTGTTTCCTTCGAAGTAACTTATTTAGGCAGGAATACAGCGATCTCACAAATTCTTTGTTTCACTCTAAACATCTTTCATTTTCGACTCAGCTTTTTTATTAAAAAACAAAAAAAAACAAAACAAAAAACGCCACATAATAGCAACGGTGAAAATCGTGACTTAATCAAAGCCCTTGTATTGTGGCCCGCTATTGGGAAATGGTCTAATTCACAAAATGGCGCTTCAGACTACAAAGCAATTAACCTCATCTGTTTGGTGGGTTAATATTGAATTTAGCTTCTTAGGTATCAGCCAAACGAAAAGATTAAATATTGAAATGTATCTTTGGTTTGGAGGCGGGGATATTTTCTGATGACATATTTTCAAGAAAACATTCGACACTAGATCTATAAAACCCTCTCCTCCGTGGCTGACCCAGCCTTGATAGGGTTAATTTGTGTCCTATAATAAATCAAGTTTTTTCTTGGTTTCCTTCTAGTTTACGAATAAGAATGACATTTTGTTCTAAAATTAGAAAAATCTCTGGATATTCAGCTCTGAGAAATTAGCTATTCAGATAGACTTGAAATTTCTCATTGGTTATCTTCTGCCTCAGCTGAAATAGACGGCCACAGATAATTGCCTCAATATGCGGACAGATATGAAGCGAGTAAGGAAAAGATGTCATCCAGCATCTTGCCCGAAGTTTAATGAACAGCGTCTAAATAAGTGTGTGGAAAGTTTAGAATAAAAGAAAAAGTAAATAATTCTTTAACGTACAAGGAGAGCTCGGAAGCAAGTTCACACTTTTCAAAAAATTCACATATCTTTTAAAATGGGTTTGTAAATATGGGGTGTCGAATAAAGTCTCTTTACAGTTTAAAAAATATATTACAAAGACAATGGATGCGGCACCACACCGAGATGACGGTCAATGATCTGACATTTTCCAGATGATGCACCACTATATTTGGGACTGCATGTTCGTGGGTTCCTAAATAAAATATTTCCAGACCGGGGGATTGGAAGGGATGGCCCAATTCCCTGGCCACCTCGTTCACCAGATATCACTCCCCTGTCTTTCTTCCTATGGGGTTATGTTAATGATATCATGTATTTAACAAAGTTACGGGACATCACTAATCTAAATGAAAAGATCACTGATGCCATTGCCACGATTGATGAGGATATACTACAGCGAACATGGCAAGAATTCAACTTCCGTCTTGTTACGTTTCGTACAACTAATGGCGCCCGTATAGAGGCGTATTAAATTAGCTAAAAAGAACATCAATATCTCCTCCTCATTTTGTAACAATTTCCATCAAATTTTTCTTTTCATTTGCTTTTGTAATATATATTTTTTTTAATTCTAGAGACTTTATGAACACCATCTATAATTACGCTTATCTAACATATACAATGGTAAAGCAAAGAAATCGAGAATTGTTAATATTAGGTTGGTGCAAAAATAATGACGTTAAAAAATACGTCAAAACCGTCATTATTTTTGCACCAATCTAATATTTTCAAAACTAAAGATAGACGATCAAGCAAACAAGTTTTTCTTTGTCCACTTAAATAAAACTGTCTTTAATTTTCCCTACTTTTTCTTCTTAGCCTCTTTTTGTAACTCTTTTATACTTAATAGTTGTAGAAATGCACAGTTAAGACCCACCCTACCAGGCACATTTTAGCGAACGACCCCTGTTCACCACATATTCCACAGCAGCTCTTTTCTACGAACACCTGCTTTGTGGAACCGACTCCCAAGTGGATGCTTCCCACAACAATCTTAACCTGTTCAAGTCTAGGGTTAACCCTTATCTTCCACGCATATTCCTATAAACTGTGCTTCTTACTCTGTAACCCCTCTATCTCGAGTGGCTCCTGGGTCTTGTTCAGGATCAAAATCATTGTAAAAAAAATCGCTCGTTTTTCATCTCTAAAATATCGCACTAATTTTTTTCTTGTTTTAAATATTTTTATTTTATATATCTAGATAATTTGAAATATCTTTCGTGAGAAAATTCATTTCGAAACAAGTCACGTTTCAGAATAAGACAAATCAGATTAAAAACGTTTGAATGATATGCAATTGTTATGTGTGACATTTGTTCTCGATACTATGGATGAAAGATTTTATTTTTAGGTGTATCATCATTCATTGAAGTGTGGTCGATGTGGGCAAGCGTGGTGGGCGTTCATTAACTCATTCAATTGTTCGAAACCTCAAAAAGCTGTGAGATTCGGGCCAACGAAACAAGTCGGTTGATTCAGGACGTAGAAATTTCTCACAAGATATCTTGTCAGCATTTCTTATTGGTTAAAACATTTATGAATTGCAAATATATAAAATTGTAGATTCCTTTAAGCTTCAATATCTATCTATATTTCTGAGATGAGGTATTATGTACACTATTTACATTATTCGGACTGTTGCTCTCATTTTTTCGCTATATTTATTACAACGTTTCGGCCCTTCAGTATCTGTCTATATTTCTGAGATGAGACATTTTATACACAATTTATATTATTTGGACTATTTCCTTTGTCGCCATATTTATTACAAAGTTTCAGCCTTCCAGTATCTGTCTACATTTCTGAGATGAGATATTTTATACACTATTTATTGGTTAAAACATTTATGAATTGCAAATATATAAAATTGTAGATTCCTTTAACCTTCAGTATCTGTCTATATTTCTGAGATGAGGTATTATGCACACTATTTAAATTATTCAGAGTATAGTTCTCATCTTTGTCGTCATATTTATTACAACGTTTCGGAACCTTTAGTATCTATCTATATTTCTGAGATGAGGTATTATGTAGACTATTTACATTATTCGGACTATTGTCCTTATTTTTGTCGTCATATTTATTACAACGTTTCGGACTTTCAGTATCTGTCTATATTTCTGAGATGAGGTATTATGTACACTATTTACATTAATCGGACTACTGTCCTCATCAAGGACACGGCACAGTGGATAAAGGCGTTGGTTAGACCCAGTGACAGGACAATACCCGGTTAAGGCAGTGGAGAACTTGGAGAGGGAAATTAACAGGAGATAACTGATAACTGGCATCCATTAAAACATGGCACGTGGAACTAGAACAGTCTACCCCAGCGAGCGAAATGAAGGGTTCACTTCGACATTTCAACTACCTAAAGAACGCCGGAGTGTACAACGGGCGAAACGTTGTAATAAATTTGGCGACAAAGATGAGGACAATAGTCCGAATAATGTAAATAGTGTCCTTTAAGCTTTTCTCAACTCGAAAAAACGATCAATGGTATAGACAAAAGGTTTCAATTCGTTGTAAACAATGCATCAGACTTTGATATCAACAGACTGATGATCTGAGTCAGTATAATGTTTTCCGGTCTAGCAGAAGGTCAACTATATATATATATATACATATATATATATATATATATATATATATATATATATATATATTAAAGGAAAACCAAAGGACAACTTGCCAAAACCTAAAACTCTTATGCAGATAAAGTCTCGAATAAAAACCGCAATACTGAAAAAAGCCCTGAAAGCAAACTTGCCTACGCAGTAAAGTGCACGAAGCCTAGATTTCCTAGACCAAACAAAAAAACGCTTAACAATGAATAGATGGCTCTCGTCGTAACCCGAGTTTCACGCTCACGTGGTTTTGAGACGACTACTTTACTATATATATATATATATATATATATATATATATATATTCATTGGTGCATGTTCCATTAAATAATATGGATAAGTTTTGTCTATTTAAGTAAATTTCTTTCATATTGTCTGATATGCTTATGTTTTTTAATCCTATATAAATTTCGACTTATATATATGGTGGGGGTAATGTATAGCGGCTTGGGGTTGACGAATCGGAGAGCCGAGTTCGAATTCCAGTCAAATCCAGTTACATTCACTTACGTGGAAGGTGTGAATCCTCTTCTTCACCCTCCAGCTATGTGCAAATATAACCTTGGATGGCAACTGGTCTAGAAGAAGGACAACTCTGAATTCAAAACCTACGTAGTGCACCAGGTCTCTCTATTCGGCCCTTCAAAAAATGTGGAATGTCGTGCACGAAACCTTCACCACTCTAATCAAATCTCATGTGCTGTTGTCGTGCTGTCAGTTTCCTGGGTACTGATCTGCTTAACCCTCATACGTCGAATTCGACCGGAGAGTCTAATATATATATATATATATATTACTGGGATCAGGATTTTTAGTTTTTTATAATTGTCCTCATTTCTGTTGTTGTCATTACCGTTTCGACCATTGAACACTCCGACTTTCAATCAGACGCCTTTAGGTCCGAATAAACATTGTCTCTAAATCTATGATCCATGGCTTTAATCCACTAGTCCATTGTTCCATGGGAGGCTTAGTTTAATTTGTTTCCTTCTATTTATAGTATTTTAATTTCATTGCACAGTGATTACTGCCAATCCATCTCCCTTTAGACACAATCAGCCTTGTCTATTTTTATTGTCTCATCCCTAATTATGACTCTATGTTTCTCCAGCCTTACATTTAGGAAGCAACTGGTTTAACCTGTATCTTCAAAAGTCAGTTTAATGTGGGGAGCCCGAGCGTGTACACCCGGGCTAGGAACAAAAATTGCCCGCAGCCCCCGCAACCGTCGGTTGCGTTGGCCTCGGTGCGAGTTTTTGTTAATGTTCCCCACTGTGCTATAATTGACTATGCAGAGTTTTTTTTTCCGTAGAGTCGAGTTACTTTTGAATATTGTTCTGATGTTGTATGAACAGCAGATATTTTAGATCTTTTAGCCCTTGATGTAACGCCAACAGTAATGGCTAAAATACGTTGACGACAACTTCATACACTGATCTCATCAGTAAGCTGTATAAATACAGCTGGACCTTACGAACTCTCTAAGAACTCCAGACCCCAGTGGAAGAAGAAATCAATAATCAGTTGGCTTTCCTAAATGATCTACTAATAACTAGCACAGATAATGGGTTCATGATATGCGTATTTAACAGGCCAACCTTCACCAGAAAATACCTTAACTTTAATTCCGACCATCTATATAGCGTAAAGAAAGGGACCGTTCGATGTATACAACACCGTGCAAAAACTACCAGTGGCGATCCAGACACATACACCCAGACATGATTACCATCAAAGATAAGCTTCAGAATAACAACTACCAGAATGGTCGAGAAGTATAAATTGTCATGAGATGTATTCTTTACGTCAACGGCTTATCGGATATGGTTCAGATCTCCGGCAGTTTATGTCGGCTAAAATTTGAAATTACGGTCTATCTTTAATATAAAAGAGAATGATGTGATGTAAAATTTATGATTTAAAATTATAAATACATCAGCATGTGAATGCAATTGTTGAAGGAGATCTTAATGTAGAAAGCTTTTTTCTCTTTATATTATTTCAATATTATTATCTGATAGGATGTGGTGCCAATTATCGTGGTGATGTCTGATGTGATGTTTAATTGCACTGTTCAGGAAGATGGCGAGAAAGAAAAGTGATGGCAACGGAAAAAATAATACATGCGATGATTTTGAAAATATTTCTTCTTCCTTTTCCTAAGCCAACTTCATTGTGTTCTGTTCCACTGATCTCTTGTTTTCATTGGCAGGAATCCTTGAAGACTCATATCTCGACCAAAAACTGAAATAGCTACTTACCCACGCAACCTGAGGCTTTTCCCTTCTTTTTTTCTCTCAACTTAAATGCCAAAACTGACAAGTCATTTTGACAGTAGATTCAAACATAAGTCGGGGTCAGACGTTCTCGACAATAAAGAGTTAATTTTAGCCACGACCTTTCATCTTCATTTTTGGGTGGGAAATCATCTGTAAGGGTTCTGAGGTCTGGATTCACCAATAAAATAATTAATAGATTGCCAAGGTAATTATATTATTTAAATTGCTGGAATTGTTGTCTTCATCTGTGTTGTCATATTCACGACGTTTCGTCCGTTGTACGCATCGGCCTTCTTCAGGTGATTGGAATTTCGAACCGGGCCCTTTTATTTCGTCTACCGGGTTAGATTGTTCTAGTTCCACGTGCTATGCCTTTTCCAGACATCTCTGTTTCAGTTATTTCCGTTTAACGCAAATCTCCAAATTTTTGTTCACTCCTGCTATGGCAAGGTATTGAACTCAAAACTCTTTGGGTCAAGACACTAGATTACTTCAACCACGATTTTATCTGGGCCATATGTATTTGAAAGTTCTGTTCGAAATTCTAATCACCTGAAGAAGGCCGAAGTGTACAGTGACCGAAATGTTGTGAATATGGCAACGTAGATGAGGACAAGAGTCCGAACAATGTCAATAATGTAAATAGTTACAATACCGCATCTCAGATTTATAGACAGGTTCCTGGAGAAGGCCAAAGCGTACAATGGCCGAAACGTCGTGAATGTGACAACGAAGATGATTACAACAGTCCGAACAATGTAAATAGTGTAAATAATTACAATACCTCATCTCACAAATATAGACAGATCCTGGAGAAGCCCGAAGCGTACAACGGCCGAAACGTCATGAATATGGCAACGAAGATGAGGGCAGCAGTCCGAACAATGTAAATAGTGTAAATAGTTACAATACCTCATCTCATAAATATAGACAGATCCTGGAGAAGGCCGGAGTGTACAACTACTGAAACGTCGTGAATATGGCAACGCAGGTGAAGACAGCAGCCCGAACAATGTAAATAGTGTAAATAATTACATTACCTCATCTCAGAAATATAGACAGAGATTGCCAAGGTGTTGGTTTTGAAGCGGACACCAGTGGATAATCATTGAGACTCCAAGCAGAAGTACTAAGACTAAAATTGAACACATAAATCGTACGTGCTAGTAATGTAGTTTGTAGATTTTTTTATTGATTGTTTTTTTATGACTTATCAATCTTTTACAGATTAGCCAGAAAGTATTTACTAATACAAGTCCTACTAATTAACCGATAGCTGAACCACAGCAAGTTTAAACGGAACTTTTTAGCCTTGACCGGCAACCTATTATCTAGAGGAGTAAATCTGTTTTCTTTTCGGTGGAATATGTCATTCCTGTTCGCATTTGAACGGACGAAAAGACGGAAAAGTTATGTTTTGATGGCTTGGGAAGGAAGCAAGCTGGTTTCATTCTTATTTGTGGATTACATAAATATTTTTAAAAAAAGTCTGTCTACATATGTTTTTAACTTCGTTATTCTAATAAACACTGATTTTGGCTGTGTGCTGAATATTTTTGAATCGTAGTTCGTAAGGCAATTATTTGACAGATAATATGATAAATTCAACCCGTCAATTCTTTTGCAGACAATAACGTAACTGCATACAAATAATCGTTCTTTTGAATATCAGCATTTTGTTGCGGAATCTATGCTGAGTAAGATGTATCAGAAGGTGATATTTTCTGAAGACCAATAATGTGCGGGATCGTAATGCATTTATCCACAACAAATCAAACAAAAATAAAAAGACAATTCGACGTCAAGAAATTACTGAAAACAACGTCATTAGAGATTTCAACAATAACATGAATTTATATATATATATATATATATATATATATATATATATGTGACATACACAAAGTTATAATAAGTTGATTGTTAAATGTGGCAAGTGGGATAAGGTTTCAAAGATTGTCCATGCAGAAATTTAGTGAGTTTAGATTGATAGTTTAAGTTTGTGAAATTAAAATAGTTTGATATCTGCAAGGAACATTGTCAATTGTGTAAATTCAAGTGATAGTGTGTATGTGTGTGACAACTGCTAGTGTTGATTTAAGTTATGAAGAGTTGTTCGCCTTTAACTGATAGGCTAAAGTTGATTGAATGTACAATTACTGTTTTGTAGTGATAATGTCACTTTTTAGTAAATTATAAGTTTCTTCACGCGGCACTAGTAGTGGGAGTTGTGTTGAGTTGATGAGAGGTTGGTAGTGGTTATTGAGTCAGTGTGTTGGCACGCGTTGGGTCTGCTAGTATCTCTCGAAACTCAATGTCTGACTGACTTGAATTAAGTCGAGCGATTCTTTTTATAGATTTTCGAGTTTCCAAATAGGCTCCAGTGACCTGCGCGGGAAAAAGGTTTGTCTCAACTTTGCTACATTTTAGTGTCCTTTTAACCAATGCGGCATTGAGTTTGGAAAAGTAAAGTGATGATTGGTTAAAGGTTTATTTGGGGAAGAGTGCATCTTGCCGTAGGGGGTGACAGGCGAATGTGGATGATTCCATAATGTGCACAGAGAAGACTATACGCATCATGAAAACTTGCATCACAGCATGTTCACTAATAAATTACCCGTGGAAAAAATATAGGCGAGAAACTCTGGGAGCCCACGAGTAAACGCGTCGCGTGATCCGTAAAACTTTTCCAATCAATAGTTCGAAGTATTTTTTTAAAAAAAAACCACGAGAAATATGAAAAGGATCTATAGAGAAAAAAAAAAGGGGGGGAGAAAAGATAACGTTGAATCTCTTATCCAGTGTATTTGGCACAACGAAAACTCTTGCCCCAAGTGAAATTTGAAGAGAAACATTTATTTCAATGGCAGAAATATTTTTCACATTATACATATTATAATATCGGCCTTGGAGAAAATTTCCCTTGTGCATCTCAAATTATCTCAAAGCCGTTTTATAGCTCTTTCAAATAGTTTTCTATTTACACTATTTACATTGTTCGGACTATTGTCCTCATCTTTATTGTCATATTCACGGCGTTTCGGCCGTTGTACTCTCCAGCCTTCTTCAGGCGATATACATTGGAATTTCGAACCAAACATTTTATTTCGTCCACCGGGGTAGATTGATTCTAGTTCCACGGGCCATGCCTTTTCTGGATAAATTAGTTTCAGTTATCTCCCTTTAGTAACTCTGCTCTCCATGTTTTTTGTTCATTGAACTCACAACTCTTTGGATCAAATGACTGGATTACTTCAACTAACGCTTTTATTCACTGGGCCATGTGTCCTTGAGGACATCAGTGTATGCATTTTGGGGATTTATAAACCTAATATCTCAGTAATCATTTTTACTAGATCTCATATTACTATTTCTTTTTTTTTTGTAAAAGGTTAGATTCGAAACACCGTGAATATTGCAATAAAGAGGAGAACAACAGTTCGAACGATGTACATAGCTACAATACCTCATCTCAGAAATATAGACAGATGTAGAAGGATCGGTACGGAGCCCCTTCCCGACCCGTGAACTAAATAAAAGGTTAGTTTTGAAATTCTAACGTATATCAAATGAAGAAGGCCGGAGGAACGTACAACGACCGAAAGGTCAAGGATATGGAAATAAAGATGAGACAAACAGTTCGAACAGTGTAAATAGTTACAATAGTTCATTTCAGAAATATAGACAGATGTTGAAGGGGAATATGGAAACAAAGGTGAAGACAACAGTACAAACAATATAAATAGTGTAAATAGTTACAATACGTCATCTCAGAAATATAGACAGAAATGCTATTTTTACGCTAACAAATGTTTTACGTAACAACAAAAGATTTGTTTTACACAAATATTTTCAAAAAATGAATGAAATCACAATGCGTTTATAAACATCCAACACGAATGCGGTTTACATTATTTGTTCGTAATACAGCTCTCTCTAGTTTTTGCCATGTTTGTAGGAAACAAAAATGATGAGAGATGCTTTCCTTGTCTTGTTGGTTGGTTGGGTTTTATGGTATATCAACCACTGTAGGTCATTTAATGCCAAATTTAGTTTATATATATATATATATATATATATATATATATATATAGGACTTGTAAACGTCTATAAGCTATATAAGCGAGAGCTTATTTGCTTGCATACCTCAAAATAATTCCAGGTATTACTGTCTAGGACAAGGATTTTCATTTCGTATAGGCAATTTTTTTGCACAATGTTAAAAGGTATCATATATTAATTACACATCAACGTATTGCTGGTAATATTTTTTTCAAAAATGTATTTTTGGTAATGTTTTTTTTTTTTTTTAATATATTTTTGGTAATGTTTTTTTTTCAAAAATATATTGCTGGTAATAGTTTTTTCTTCAAAAATTTATTTCTGGTAATAATTTTTTACAAATATTTCTGTTATTAGAACCTAATTTTACACTTTAATAATGCTTTTTACCTCAATTTTGGAATTAACTATTTGCCTATAGCTGGGACGCTAACAGGCGCTACCATCTCGGGTCAGGGTGGATCTGGAAACACCAGCAATTAAGAGGTTGTTCCACGCTCCTTAAAACCTCCTGATCAGAGGCCTTGCTGTTGGACGTAGTTTATCGTCTTACCCAGGATGCGGATGCAGTTTATCGTCTTACCCAGGACGCGGATGCAGTTTAACGTCTTACCCAGGACGCGGATGCAGTTTATCGTCTTACCCAGGACGCGGATGCAGTTTAACGTCTTACCCTGGACGGTTTCTTTGTCTTGTCATTATCATTGAATCCATTGGCGAGTGCCTTACCCAACACGAACACCATTTCACTGTCTTATCTCCGTAACCCTGTATACAGTGTCTTTTTTAGATGCCCTTCTCTTTTTAGGGATTATGTCTCCCCATATCTTTACTTTCTCTAAGCAATTTTCCACCCTTTAAAGACCCTCATTGTTCCCAATCTGTCATCCTTTTTCCAAAAGCTTGTCAGGGTTACTCGCTGTTTCCTTCTGCTTTTCTTACTTTTGGTTTGTCCAGTGTGTGAAGATTTCTTTAACGCCCCCCCCACACCATTGGTTATGTCCTAGATACGGCAACTCTTTCCGAATGTAATTATAATTTTCAAGTCTCTTTCAAAGGAGTAGAAAATAACGATACCGAAATCTGAAGATGCATTGGGTTAGCGAAAGATGCCTTCCAAAAGCTCAGGAAAGTATTAAGAAACATAAAAAAATTCGTTAGAAACAAATAAAGAAGACTGTCCTATATCTGTCCTCACGTATGGCAGATGAATAGGAGACTTGAAGGAGCAGAAATGTGGTTCTACAGGAGGATGCTAAGGATAACTTAGATCGAACATGTAAGCAAAGACAAAGCTTTAGAGAAAATGGAAACATGAAAAAATGAAACTTATACTTGACATCAAGAAAAGACAGTTGAAATTTCTGGAACACATAATGAGGAAAGAGGGATTGGAAAATCTGATACTCACAGGACACATAGAAGGCAAGAGTGACAGAGAAAAACAACGCATAACTTAGTGAGATTGAATAAATGGATGGCGGAACAAGGTTTAGGAGAAATAACAAAAGACGAAATTTATTAAGAACTTCGAAGTACAGGAAATTGTGGAGAGTCATGATCGCCAACGTCTTGAAAGGACACAGCACAAGAAGAAGAAACAAAAAAGAAACTGGAAGAGACAGCTGAAATTTCTAGGGCACAAAATGAGGAAAGAGAGCTTGGAAAATCTGATAATCACAGGACAGATTGAAGGCAAGAGGGCCAGAGGAAAACAATGCATAACTTACTTAGTGAGCAAATAGATGGTGGAACGAGGTTTAGGAGAAATGACAAAAATTATAAAGAGATACAAAAGACAGGAAATTGTGGAGAGCCACGATCGCCTACGTCCTGAAGGGACACGATACATAGAAGAAGAAGAGTGAGTTTCTGTAAACGGATGGCGGAACAAGGTTTAGGAGAAATAACAAAAAAGATAAAATTTATCAAGAGATGCAAAGGAAAGGAAATTGTGGAGAGCCATGTCCAACTACGTCATGAGGGGACACGATATATAAAAAGAAGTGTGCAAGATAACAAATAGAATGTTTTCCCTCGCTTTTATTAGTAATTCTTTTGTATTATTTTATATTTTTAACTTATCAACGTTCCTTATTGATAAGAGTTGAGCGAAAATTCGACCCCTTAAAAGCATTTACCGCAGCTTTTTGTTTTTTGATAGTATTTATCAACAGGTCACCATTTTTTCACGCTATACTTGTGTGTAGTGAATAGCCATAATCAAACGCAAAATAAGTAAACAAACTGTCCAGTAAACAGAATTGACAAAGTTTGAAATAACAAGGAAAAGAAAAGATCAGGGCAAAAAATAATATGAAGAAAGCAAACAATATATTCAAGGCAAATTAACAGTAGTATGGTAAAAAGTTCACAAACTAAGGTTTGATGCTGAAATACAAGAGCAAGTTCGAACAAGCGAACGTTCTGACTTTAAGACAAGACAGACCGGGACTGAGTCAGATAAATCCGAGAACCTGCCTATTTTATTGTCTAGGAAAAATCTCAGCATGAATTTGTGTGCTTTTGCCTATAAATTGGGGAGTGTTTTGCAGTCATTCGCATTAGGATTGAAACCAATAACCTTACCATTTTTCTCGGTGTTATTTTCCGTGAAAACCTTCGTGATCTATGTATTGATAACGTGCTACCATTTTTAAGGAAAATTCCGTGTGATAAAATACCTCTCTCTTTTCCACACTGATGTTTTGTTGCATTGTTCATCTTGTAAATTGTTCCGGAGATAATTCTGTCACTTATGCATTTGATTTGGGGACTTTGGTCAACAACGTTATTGATAAATTAAGCAAGGCTACAAAATTGTTTTGCCCTCAATCGACAAAGGAATTAATGCGTAATATTTGCAGATGATAGAGTTTAAATTTTATACGTTTCATTCCCATGTGACATTTGTCATATTACACTGACTTGTTAATACACACTTAAACTAAGCTAATATTACAAAAATATAGATACACATAAACAGCATCATTTATGATGTCCATGCAATCAGTGAAAACAAAACAAATAGAATTTAAAGATCGATACAGGTATAAACACTGAGATCAATGTATACGTGACGTCTAGACAACCAATTAAGACAACATAGAATTTAAAAACTAAAATATAACTCGGAATTATACCATTCACAATATGTGTTGTGAAGTTAAATAACAAATCATTTCAAATTTATACAAACGTTCAATTTGTTCCTTATTCACACATAGTTTCTTTTCTTGGAAGAACAATATCTACGGTTGTTCATATGAACAAAAATAATAACTGCACACCTTTAGGTGTAGATGCGCTTTGAAAAATTGCTTGATGAAAAGGTTTCATTTAAGTAAATTTCTAATTCTTTAAACTCAATTTTACCTGAACTCATCTCCAATCCGACGGACTCATGAAATAAAAACATGGAAAATTTAGTAATTTCTTTTTAAATGATTTTCATGTGTACAAATATGGTGAGGTTTTTTAGCCTCATTGTAAGCCATACACCAAAGCGACTAACATAATATAATATAAACTATTTCTAATGCTTGATTTGGATATTCTGAATATGCTAGCAGTTTTTTGGGGTTTTTTTTTTTGTGTCGTATAACATTCATTTTTATCAAATAATAGCACCTGATCGCTATGCGCCTCAACTAGTTTGTTCGATTATCGGGTATCGACAACGCAAAACATCGCAAACCCCTTTTAAGTCATTTGAACATACGCAGTACCTTATTTATGTTTCATATTTTTCTTAAAATAAAAAAAGCATAATATGATGAAAATGATACTTCTCAAATTTTAAATTTTACTATCAATATATATAAATAACTCAATTTTGATATTCTTAAAAATGCAAGCTGATTTAACGGTTATCACAGTACAATCAAAATCGATGTTGTTTTTTTTAAATGTATCTGTTGTAGTATACCTACGGAGGATAATGGGTATGCCCCCATTCCCATAAATACAGTAGTAAATACTGTATGTGTCGGCCTGCAGTTGGAGATTCGTCTTCAGCTGGACTGGTTAAGCTCTTTGTCTTCGGGCAGAGAGCATCCCCAGACGGGGCTATGTCGAAGGAGAGAGGCTCGTCTCGGGAAACACCTACCCGACCCCGTTTTATACGAGGTTTACGGGGAATCTTTGGCTGAGCCTATGGGCTCGGAAACCCCACATTAAATTCGGCCTTGTGCCACATCTGACTGCTTGGAGCAGTTGGTAGATATTGTCTGCAGAAAATTAATTTGAAATTCACTTTTTGACTCATTTCTAGCAATTGACTACTACTTCTACGAGCCACTAGAGAATCTTCTATGTGTTGTTCTTGTCATAAGTATTATCATTCATTACCAACCTTCGTTTGATTAATCTATTCAGTAACCTTCACTAGGTTACAACAGTATTTAAAACTAAACGCTCCGAATGTCGAAGATAAAACGATGTTTTTACTCAATCCAAATATTGTACATTGATGTTTTAAACCGGCTCTGATGATTGAAATTGTGAACATATTTTAATTAGTTTCCCATGAAAACCTTCTAATATCCATTTCCTCAAGGGAGGAAACATTCTTCATGCCTGAAAAATACTTGCTTGCATCTGAGCCAAAGAGTTGTCATATGCTTTTGAAACAGACACTCTTCTCACTTGGCAGAGATTCTTCTTTTTAAAAACTTTCCGGCGAAAGATGCAGGCAGTCAAATTACGTTTGTACATTTGTTGCCAGTAAACTTTTTGATTTATTGTTGGCTTATAGTAAATATGCGTTTCCATTCACTGTTACCAAAAATAAATATGAATGGACCTTTTATTTAATTAGTATGTTTGCAGTAAGTACACAAGAAATTTCTGCTCTGATACTTTTGGATCAGAAGGCAGCAAATCATTTCATACAGAAATTTTCTATCGTGGTCTCTTAATTCAGACAAAGAGACGTGCTGTCTTCCGTGTCCAGCGTTGCCTGGACTAAGAAAAAAATGTCAAAACAGAAGTTATTTGTCAATAATTAAATAATGTCTGTGAACTACAATAGCTAAAAAACAACCTTATACTGTACTATTTACATTATTCGGACTATTATCCTCATCTTTGTCGCCATATTTATTACAACGTTTCGGCCGTTGTACGCTCCGGCTTTCTGCAGGTGGTTGGAATGTCGAACTGAACCCTTTATTTCGCTCACTGGGATAGACTGTTCTAGTTCCATGTGGCATGTTTCATGGATGTCAGTTGTCAGTTATCTCCTGTTAATTTCCTTTTCCAAGTTCTCCACTGCCTTAACCGAGTATTGAACTCGCACTCTTTTAGGTCCTGTCCCTGGATCTAACCAACGCCTTTATCCACTGTGCCATGTGACCTCAAGGACACATGGCACAGTGGATAAAAGCATTGGTTAAATCCAGTGATTATCCAGTGGATAAAGGCGTTGGTTAAATAGTGTACATAATACCTCATCTCTTATATATAGACAGAAACCTTATACTGATTTCTAAAAGTCAAAATGTAGTTTTACTCATAAGGAAGAAAAGTCTTTTTTAAGACTTTGGTAGCATCGTAAGTTGAATTTCATCCCATTTTTAAAATAACATCTGCAAGGTTGCTTATATTTTAAAAACACTCTTTTACCCCTATAGAACTAGAAATACAGGTTCTCTTTTCTCCCGCCATTTTTTTTATTATCCAGACTGATCAATATATGCTGTAGCGTATCACAATGAAAGAGAGAGAAATTTATCTGACTTCATGTACTTAAAAAAAAAACTCTCGATTTATCACCTGTGTTTTGTTACCACAGTGCAACACTTCTTTTATTTTATTTTCCCCTTGTTCGTCCTCTTAACGTATATTTGTAGGAATCCTTATACTCGGTTTTTTGTTGAATGTTAAAATTCGAAGTGTCAGGATTCGATACAATATCATAAAATATTGTTGCGGGGTCGCTCGTAATTCGGCTGTTTAAAATAATCCCACGATTTTCATTGAAAGAATAAAATTCAGTAAAAAAAGACAATGTAGTTTCAACAAATAAACATTAATTTAATATAACGTCAAGCATTTGCAAGCATTTGCAAGCATTTGCTTATAGATTAAAAAGTAATGTCTTTTTGTTTTGGTTCATAAAGTTCTGGAATGGAATATGAATTGTATTTGTGTACGTATGTGTAAAACAATGAAATGTTGCTATATGCGTGTTTTTGTGTGAAAGAGACGTGTGTGCGTGTTTAATAGTAAAGATAGAATTTGGTTCTTACTGTGATGGCGTAGTCAGATGCGGTCTCTTTGTAGTTCGTCATCGCTGTCGCTTTTTGCAAGTAGACGTGAATGAGGCCGTGAAGATCATCAGCGAAAGTGACGTGGACCTTGGTGACATCTGTGCGTATCCCGTTTGGAGTCGGATTTCGTGTGCTTTATATAATTTTTGTAAAAAAACGATTCAGAATTATATTATTTATTTCTTCCTAATTGGCCCTAAAAATCCACGTGATATGTCTTCTACTACGTCCGCACAATATTTTGGCGGTATCTACCTAAATCATGATGACTAATAAAACAAACTTTATGATTTGTATTCTATGGTTTTATTGGTGTGTTTTAAGATGTAAGCACTTTATTGACTGTGATTGGTTTATAAATATTGTATTTAATATTTTAGTGGACACGACATAATTTAGGTGAGTCACAGTTTTGACTACTTCCTGTTCAGCCCTTAAGAATTATCCAAACTGGCACGCGCAATAAATCACAAGAAGAAAGTACACTGTTCCTACATTTTATCCTTCTAATTTCTACAACCAAACAAAAACAGCACAGGTGTATGTCTTTGTCTCTAAGTATTGGTTTCCTTTAATATTTTCTTTTTATTAAACAATTTATTTACGGCAGCCATTTTGAATTTATCTATTCTTGCTGCTGCACTTCGTTATATACAACTACTTTCACCAAGTATACTGTAACTACACGTAACTCTCATTTTCTCTGTAGACTTATTATTGCAAACTTTATAATGTGTGAATTAGTAGTGCCAGATATTCTTGTTGATGTATTTACCGGAAACTTTGGAATAAAACGAACTGAGTGAAAGTGTATAAGCTATAATATATATAATGAAATGGACAAAAATCGACAATTATTTTAAGATGTTTATGTTTATACATTCTTTTTATAGATACAAATATTTAAGTAAATGCTCTGTTTATAATAAACAGTATTAAACAACATTTACCGGCTTGAATGTCCGAGAAATTTTCATAGAAAATAGTCATCCTCCGACAGGAATCAAACCTGTATCCTATACGGAACCGTCATTTAGCCTGACGTGTCTTTAACCGATTGGGCCACAGAGGAGCGTTCGGTTAGCAAGGTCGATTTTACTGTCTTTAAACGACAATCTTCCATGATTCTCTCACATACATTCAAATCTGTTCATGGCGTATCCAAATGTAAACAAATGACAATAAAATCGACCTTGGTTTCGGCTGACATCTATATTTTCTTTTAAGATTTTCATTGACCAAAACTATTTTACTTTCTAGCGTTCCTTTGTTTTTCTTTATAGTAATAAATAAGTAGGCTTTGATCCCGCAAACTTCTGACGTTTTTCGTTTGGGTTCAGTTGTCGGAGTTAACTTCTCTTTAATTCCCTAATTATTCGCTCTCCCTACACTATAAATACTGGGCGACTTCTTGCCTCGTTCTCTTTTTCATTTCTTCATTTCAGCGAACACATCTACAATGTAAGCTCTCGCAGAAGATAGCGTCTTCCCATATGTGGGAGACGCCGTGAACATTATACACACATACACGTACGTACAAACATTCACCAAAATACAAACTCTTTACGTTCACACACAAACACAAATGTTAATATCTATGTCACTTGTAAAATTGTTGTTTAATACATGCATTTGTTGACATACATATATCGATCTTGTTTGTTTTCTTTACATTTTCGGTTGGACTCAACTTGAGCCCGCCATGTTCTTTTAGTTGGACGTTCTAGCAGGAATAAACAGCACGTATTCCTAATTCAACAACACTTAACCCACACAGTCAAATTTCCCAAGCCCTCTTTCCTCATTATGATCCCTAGAAATTTTAACGCTTCCCGATTTTAAGTACAACAGTCCATTTTGCTTCCTTTTTTCTCTAAAACTTTGTCGTTGCCCACATGTTCGGCCCATGGTATTCTCAGCATCCTCCCGTAGAAACAAATTTCTGTTGCTTCAAGTCTCTTCTTCATCTGTGAAGATATTGTCCAGCATTCATTGCTATACAGGAGGACTGATATTACGTAACAGTTCATTGCTCTTTGTTTCTAACGATATGTTTCTATTTCTTAATACTTTGCTTAGCTTTTGGAAGGTATTTTTGGTTATCTAAGTGCGCTTTTCGGATATCGGTTTCGCACTTACAGTTTTCTGTTAAAACACTTCCCAAATATTTAAATATATTGACAGCCATGAATGCATAAAATTTGTATTTATTATTAACACTCAGGCCATATATACAGGGTGCGAGTGCTATTTGAGGACATTTTTAGTATGTCAAATAAACAGCAATATCTTACCAATTAATGTATATATTTAATTCAAATTGACACAAATATCCTTTATGATACTTCTTTATCCAATTCATCTATGAAACCACCATTGGCTTCAATGGCTGCTTCTATTCGGGCTTGAAACCGTCCACAAGCTGCAATTAAGTGCTCCCTATTTTATTAGTTTGGTGCAAAAATAATGTCATTTTCTCGCATATGTTACTATGTGAGGAAACGACATTATTTTTGCACCAACCTAATAGACATCACCTGGACAATGGCGTCCTTCAGTGCAGCTATGGTACTATGAGAATGTCGATTAGTCTCCCTTTCAACGACGCTCCACACGTAATAGTTCATAGGCTTTAAATGTGGAGAGTTAGGGGGCTACATGTTGGGGGTCACATGATCGTAAAAATTCTCTGATAACCAATCCTGGGTTACAATGGCTTTGTGAGAAGGTGCAGAGAATTGTTGAAAGACATATGGCCTTCTATTGCAAACTGTATTTATCCAGGGCTTAACAACCGTTTTAAGACCATTAATGTATCCAGCAGCATTGACCCTACGACCATGTGGGGAAAATGTAAGGTGGTATGACATGACCTTCGCTGCACACAACTCCTAAAACCATCAAAGTAGCCGGATATTTGGTGTGCATCACCCTGGGTACTTCAGAATGAGATGCACATAGTCACCTGTCATTCCGTCTGTTTGTTTTCTGATCTTGGTCAAAGTTTTTTTCGTCAGAGAAAAACCAAAGCCTGCCATGTTCGTGGGGATTTTTCACTTTGTTCAGCAACCATTTTGAACGCATGAGACGGTTTTCCTGTGTCTTTGCCGATATGAATTGACCTTTCCTCATTACATATGACATATATCGAATGTCCTGATGTACCACGGTTCTGATAGTCCACTCTGATACCTTGAGTTCTTTGGCGATGGACCTCATTATTCTTCCGGGGGTTCTCATCGATGATGTTTTGAACATTCTGTATAAATTCTGGTGTTCTCACGGTATCAGAGCACTGTGAATGCTTTTTCTCTTTTTACTACAGGGGTAACATTGCCATCACATCCCTCGAGTTAGATCCAACCGAACCTTATGAACAAATGATGGGGCAACATGTAAAAAGTTACTGATTGTTAAATCACTATGTTTTGCAGTTAAAGCAACAATGACTGCAGGTCTTTTCTTTTCTTGGGGTAACATCTTCCTCTGACTGGCTTATCTGAAATAAAAAAAAATAATATTATAAATGATTTTAGTATGTTGTTAACTTAAAACAATATGTCCTCAAATAGCACTCGCACACTGTATTTTATCCTTGAGATCTTCGTTGTGCAAACAAAAGGATTTTGTACCGAGTCATCCAAATAATTTCCATTTAACTATTTTCCCATTTATATTGTTCATCTTTGTTTTTTATTGATAATTCTACATTTATTAACCTCGATTTAGTTCTATTGACCGAGGTTCGAAACCGCTTAGCTAGCTTATTTTTCACTTTTAATTATTATCATGAGTGGCAATAATAAAAAAAAATTTGTCTATTCATGACAATCATTTAATTTTTCTACCACAAATAAAATATTTAAATATATAATTTTATTTATTAAAACACTTCCCAAATATTTAAATAATTTTACTTGTTTGATTTTGGTATCTCCAATTTGGAATTTACATGTTATTCTCTGCCTCCTTCTGTAGAATCACATTTCTATTACCTCAGCTTTCATCTGTGGAGCGATGGTTCAGAATTCACTTATATAAAAGAGGACAGATATTACATGACAGTTCAATACGCTTTTCTGTTTCTTAATACTTTGCTTAGTTTTTGGAAGGCATCTTTCGCTATCCCAATACGCGTTCGAATTTAAAATCCCATCTCTGCGTCTCTAATTTTTACCTACTACTTTCTCAACGGCAGGTCGCCAAAGCATGCTATATCATCATTATGGTTCCTTTACTGCTGGTCGTTTCGTTATTCTCAGAAGCTTCTTTTTCTATTTAAAGTGTCAACTCCCAATTGTTCCCCACACCCAGTGATTCCATATACCGAATCCTTAATTGAAGCTCTCCAAGCGTAAATCGTCGACGAGTTGCTTTCTTCTACTGACATGTCATACGAGTTATCTTTCTTGATTGTAATGATGGCCTATCCTTACTTTAAGGTAACTTTTAAAGCGATGTACATACTATTTTAAAGAAGTCATCTAAAATGCTATTCTTTTTAATATAATCTGTATCTTACTTTCTGAGAGTGGGTAGTTATTTTCTACGTTATTTCGATACGGACTAATATCTCCATCTTTCTTCTTCTTAATCAACGCGGAAAGATTGTCTTTACTTATGACTTATCAGGAATTGAACTTGAGACGTTCTCATAATAAATTGTAGGTTGGTTTAATTAAAATAAAACTGTTTCCGCCAATGAGTGGGAGGCTTGTGAATGTAGGCTGGTTTAATTTAATAAAACTGTTTCAGCCAATCAGGGACAGGCTTTGGAATGTAGGCTGGTTTCATTTAAATAAAACTGTTTCAGTCAATCAGTGGCAGGTTTGGGATTGTAGGTTGGTTTAATTTAAATAAAACTGTTTCAGCCAATCAGGAGCAGGCTTGGGATTTTAGGAGGCACTGCTTAAGGCACATCCAAATGTGTTCAGTGAATGAAAAGTCATTTGCCTGGAGAGGTGCTAACAGTCTGAGATTAACTCTGTGTTAGTGCTCAGTTCCCAAATTGTTCTTCTTCAGTTGTCCTTGTTTTGATCAGAATTAAATAGGAACAAGTAGTTTTTGGACTAAGGATGATTTTCTTCTCTCTAGCTTGATTGTACTTCCTCCCGATTCCCCAGACAGCCCCATAAACGTCTTTCGGTGACCAAAGTTTCGAAGACAAAGTCCTATTCATCAGCTTGATTAATGAAAGCCAAAATGGCGAAACTAAATAAAATAAATACAAACCTGAAATTAGTTTAGAATAACAAGACGAATAAAAAAAAGAAGAGAAGGAAGACGTTTGACACGATGGTCTTCTTTACAAGCTCAATAACTACGATGCCAATGGCCGAATATTTGATTTGTGCCAGTTTCGACAAGAAGTCACTAGAGGGCGCAGTTAAGCACCGATAAGTATCGGCTACTTCCTGTCTCCATGCTTTTATCCTCTTTGCAAGCTTTAGTGACAACACAACTTGGAGCTTTGTTCCCGGGGATCGCCTGTCTTTTTTCTTTATTACCTTAACTTTTTCACCCACGCATGTTGTTTTGAAATTTTCGTGGCGTTTGTGCTTTGAAATTAATGATTTTTTGCTTTATGTCGGGTTTATTATAAATTTGTTGGAACATATTTATTTTTGTACCCACGTCGTCTGGGCGGTAGAGAAATTGCTTTCGTTGCTCGAGATTTCTCTTCATTCGCTGTCGGCCTTAAAAAATGCCAAAATGGTGCATAGTTGAGTTTGTCGGAGTTTGTCGCTCTCCCTACACTATAAATACTGGGCGACTTCTTGCCGCGTTCTCTTTTCACTTTGCATTTTATCGGACACATTTAAAAATGTGATCTCTCCTAGAGATCCGCGTTTTCGCCCACTTGTGGGAAAATGCCATGAAACACACAAGCACATACGTACGAACATTCACCAAAATACACTCTTTACGTTCACACACAAACACGAATGTTAATGTCTTTGTCCATTGTAAAGTTCGTTTTTTAATAAATATATATATATATATATATATATATATATATATATATATATATATATATATATCGGTCTTGTTTGTTTTCTTTACCTATTCGGTTGGACTCAACTTGAGTCCGCCATGTTCTTGTAGTTGAACCTTCTTCTAGCAGGAATAACACTTAAACCTACGGTCGTCTACAAGTTTGTTTTTTGTGTGTTTTTGGTATAAGCCTGTTCAAAACACATTGTCACTAACTTGTGGTATGTTTCATCTAGGTTGCTTTTACTGTGCTTTAAATCGGGTCACCTTGTTGAAATCATTGCGACGGTCGCTATAATTTTGAAAGCACTGTCTCTGGTTAGAGTAACAAATATCTCAGTCACAGTTACAATTGACGTTTCTTTTTTGTTTTGCGTGTATTTTAATGTATTTTTCTATCATTTTACTTTTACTCAGTTATATGAAAACCAAAATATTAAACATAGCCTTGTTGAAATTCATTCATTTTTTTCCCCTTCTCATGTACTTATGTAAAATATTGACGCCTCTTCTATGTTAGTTGATTCGCTGTGCTGTGATAGGTTCTGGAAAGAAAAAATATCTATAAGTCTATCATTCTTTATAGAAAATGTTCTTGTTATGAGCTCTCCTACTTGGCAGGTCGGCTGCATGAATTTAAGCTTAATACTCGATTAAATAGATCTCATTGTTTTACTGTTGAGCTAGGTAGATTTAACCGTATATTCTATCCTTATAGTTTATTTTCTCGCACTTCTCACTTGTGGAACTCTTTTCCAGTTTATTTTTTCTCTGCCATCTGCGTTCTTCAAAGATAAAATGTAGCATCCGTCGTCGTCATCTGTCATCCTGAAGTCTTATATTTCATTGTCCTTTCTTCTCATTAAAACTATTTTTTGTGTTTTCTTTCACTCCCAGTAACTCTTTGCATCTTATGGTATTATTGCCTTGCTTAAGTTGAAATGATTAAAACCAGAGAGAGAATATAGACATAGATAATCGAATTAAAACAATCTAGCTGTGTATATTAAATGAAAAGTTCAGTTCGAATTACGTTGAAAGTTACTTGGTTCAACAGATAGCTTGATCTATTCCCCGTTTTTCTCTTCATTTTTTCCTCTTTATATATTTTGTATAATTTAACAGAGAACAACACATTTTTTCAATTGCAATAATAATTAAATAATAAGCAGGTCCATCACACTTTCCTTTGATATAAAAATTACATTTTAAAAATTCCACACTAATACTTAAAATCATGTAACTTTGCAAAAGTCTTACACCCCCTTTGGAATGTCTTCAGCTAATACTTTGTAGATGATCCTGCTGAGTCAATTACAGCGTGCAGACGCCTCAGGTAGCCTTCCACGAGGTTGCTGCAGTGGCCTGCTGAGAGTTTTTGCTATTATACAAAATATATAAATTTTCAAAGGGGATGTAGACTTTTGCAAGCCACTGTAACTGAAGAAAATCGGACGGTACAGCAGTCGAATCTTTGTGGGTTTTTTATAAGCATTTCACCCCAATCAACGCGGGAGTGCCACTAGCATGCAAGGGGATACAGAGAGTTGGGAGCAAGAGTAAAGAGGCGGGTTTAGAGGAAAAAATGAAGAGAAAAACGGGGAATAGATCAAGGCATCTGGAGATGTCGATTAACATTGCATTTGAATAGTTGAAGATTGTAGCTATCAGGGAAGCGAGTAGTAGGAAGGGTGCTGCTCAGACGGGAAGTGCAAGGCGTGAAGCTATTGGAGTATAAGAGATGGCTACATCTAACCGTTTCGATAGTGAAAGGGTGGGACTGAGATAACCACCTAGTAGCACGTTTAAATTCATGCACTTTGGGGACTAGTGCAAGTAGCTTGTCAGAGTAGTTACCGGGAAAGTATTTGTTGAAAAGACAGAGGCAGGCGACGGCACGGCTGTAAGATTGCGATGAGAAGTCAGATCAGGGCCAATCACATTGCATACTAAGGAGAGAACATTAGACTGATTTTAACTAATTATTTTATTTGTTTAACCGCATATCAACTCCTTATGGGTCATTTAATGCCGAAATTTAATTTTCTTGGGAGCTTTGAAGTAATAAAAATATGTTATACTACATTCACCATTGGATTCATAGTAGATGATACTCAGCTTTTGTATATATACATGTTTGAGCAGACATAATTACTAGAGGCGGTGATATGTGTGTGTTTTATGATATATGGTATTCTACTTTCACAATTGAATACATGGTAAATGATACTCAGGTTTTGTACGTATACATGTTTAAGCAGACATAATTACTGGAGGCGGTAATTTCTGTGTTTTATGATATATGTTATTCTGCTTCAAAATTAAATACATGGGAAATGATACTATCCTTTTGTAGATATACATGTTTGAGCAGACATAATTATTAGAGGCGGAGATATGTGTGTGTTTTATGATATGGTATACTGTTTTCATAATTGAATACATAGTAGATGATACTCTGATTTTGTATATATACATATTGCAGCAGACATAATTACTAGAGGAGGTGATATGTGTGTGTTTTATGATATGGTATTCTGTTTTCAAAATTGGATACATGATAGATGATACTCAGCTTTTGTACATATGCATGTTTGGGCAGACATAATTACTAGAGGCGATGATATGTTTCCGTTTTATGATATATGTTATTCTGCTTTCACAATTGAATACACGGTAGATGATACTCAGCTTTTGTGCATATGCATGTTTGAACAGTCATACTTACTAGAGGCAGTGATATGTGTGTTTTATGATATGGTATGCTGTTTTCATAATTGAATACATGGTAGATGATACTCTGCTTTTGTACATATACATGTTTGAGCAGACATAATTACTAGAGGAGGTGATATGTGTGTGTTTTATGATATATGTTATTCTGCTCTCACAATTGACTACATGGTAGATGATACTCTGCTTGTGTACATATACATCTTTGAGCTGACATAATTACTAGAGGCGGTCATATGTGTGTGTTTTATGATATGGCATTCTGTTTTCAAAATTGAATACATATTAGATGATACTCACCTTTTGTACATATACATGTTGGAGCAGATATAATTACTAGAGTAGGTGATATGAGTTTGTTTTATGATATGTGTTATTCTCCTTTCCCAATTGAATAGATGGTAGATGATAATCAGCTTTTGTACATATATATGTTTGAGCAGGCATAATTATTAGAGGCATTGATATGTGTGTTTTTTATGATATATGTTATTCTGCTTTCACAATTGAATGCATGGTAGATGATACTCAGCTTTTGTACATATGCATGTTTGAGCAGATATAATTACTAGAGGAGGTGATATGTGTGTGTTTTATGATGTATGTTATTCTGCTTTCACAACTGAATACATGGTAGATGATACTCAGTTTTAGTACATGTACATGTTTGAGCAGACATAATTACTAGAGGAGTTGATATGTGTGTGTTTTATGATATATGTTTTTCTGCTTTCACAATTGAATAGATGCTAGATGATACTCAGCTTTTGTACATATCCATGTTAGAGCAGACATAATTACTAGAGGAGGTGATATGCGTGTGGTTTATGATATATGTTATTCTGCTTTCACATTTGAATACATGGCAGATGATATTCAGCTTTTGTACATATGCATGTTTGAGCAGACATAATTACTAAAGGCGGTGATATGTGTGTTTTCTGATATATGGTATTCTTCTTTCACTATAAATGCATGGCAGATGTTACTCAGCTTTTGTACATATACATGTTTGATCAGACATAATTACTAGAGGCCGTGATATATGTCTGTTTTATGATATACGTTATTCTGCTTTCACAGTTGATTACGCGGTAGATGATACTCACCTTTTTTACATATACATGTTGGAGCAGACATAATTACTAGAGGCGGTGATATGTTTGAGTTTTATGATAAATGTTACTCTGTTTTCACTTTTGAATACATGGTAGATGATATTCTGCTTTTGTACATATACATGTTTGAGCAGGCATAATTATTAGAGGCGTTGATATGTGTGTGTTTTATGATATATATTATTCTGCTTTCACAATTGAATAGATGGTAGATGATACTCAGCTTTTGTACATATATATGTTTGAGCAGGCATAATTATTAGAGGCATTGATATGTGTGTGTTTTATGATATGATATACTGTTTTCATAATTGAATAGATGCTAGATGATACTCAGATTTTGTACATATACATGTTTGAGCAGACATAATTACTAGAGGAGTTGATATGTGTGTGTTTTATGATATATGTTTTTCTGCTTTCACAATTGTATACATGGTAGATGATACTCAGCTTTTGTACATATAGATGTTAGAGCAGACATAATTACTAGAGGTGATATGTGTGTGTTTTATGATATGGTATTCTGTTTTCAAAATTGAATACATGGTAGATGATACTCAGCTTTTGTACATATATATGTTTGAGCAGGCATAATTACTAGAGGCGGTGATATATGTCTTTGTTGTAATCTTGTTGAAGTTACATTTTAGAACACAGTTTGATTTAAAAAAATTTATGGTATAAAAACTGATGCCGTGAAAGTGTTCTTTCGTGATGTTTCATGTATTGTTGGCAATTTTTCTATAAATAGGTATTGTTGTTTATTATTTTTAGATAATTGTATTTTTTTATAGAATTGAATTTTCATACTTTAATAATGCCTTGTTTTGTTCGGAGGTGGGTAACTATTTGCCCATAGCTGGGACTCTAACTGGCGCTACAACCCCAATTCAGTTCAGGTGAACCTAGGGACAACAACAACTCAGTGGGGGTTCTACGCTGCTCAAAACCGCCAATCTCCCGATCTGAGGCCTTGCTACCGGATTTTTTCTAATGAAAATAATATTTAATATAATTTTCTAGAAATAGTTTATCAAAAAGCAGGGTAAAACTTTTTCCCTTTAATCTATTTTTTAAGCAAATTCCCCCAAGCAATGTGAAAGTGCCACTATCACTCAATGGGTTACAAGAGATTGAAAGTAAGAGTAAATACTCTCTGGGGATGTTTTATTGTTTCTGGACCAGCGAGAGTACTGAGAGGACAGGGAATCATAGATAAAGAGCAGTATTTGGCTATTCTTAAAAATAATTTAAAACAAAGCACATGAATTGTTTGCCCCTTTCCTGCTTGATATTTTAATAGTTTTCAAGGAAATGTGAATATTTGCAAGTACTTACTGACTTTACCATAAATAGTTGATTCCATATTTAGTTTTGAATAATTTGTGAAATTTTTCGAAGTTTCGATCTATTATATTCCCATAACTATAGTACACTTCAAACAATACTTAAAATATACAGAGATTGTGAAGACGTAGGAATCAATACTACATTGTGACTGTTAGCTTCATGTGAGATTTTCCGGCCATGTACCTCGGCGCCTATACACTGAGGCTGTATATCTCAGTCACTAAAGGGTTAAAGGAAGTGAGAGAAGAGTAAACCAGCCCTTCCCACTTGCTTTTGTTTCAGGGTAATGCCAACGTTTGTTTATAGCTGCGACCTCTAGATTGCTTATTTATGTTGATTTGGGTAGTTGTGGGAGGTGTTTATGTAAATTGACTTGGTTTATTTATGGTCATCACCTCAAGGCGGATAATATATTATTCATTTACTTAGTTGCTTTGTATATTTTTCTTTTCCCTATTTTGCTTTATATATACATATATATATATATATATATATATATATATATATATATATATTACAGTGTATATAAGAGAGTTGTCGGGACCGGAGAAGAAGTCTCTTATATCCGGGTTTGGTCTATTTTGTTTAGGTAAGTATGGCTCTAATTTGGGACCATAGAAAATCTCTCTTATATCCGGGTTACACTATATATATATATATATATATATATATATATAGAAAGAATAGTAATTTTTCTTTTGCCTATTTTTCTTTATTTATACGATTATTTATATATATATATGTGTGTGTGTATGTGTGTGTAAATAAAAGAAACAGGAATTAAATTTAAAGTTTTTAGCTTCCATTTTTGAAACATGGTTATTATTTTGTATCGAAATACCATATTTTAAATCAGTCAATTTATCAGTTATATATATATATATATATATATACATAAAGGAAAATAGAAATAGTGTATAGTTTTAGCCGACGCGTTTCGTCTAATGTGAACATTTTCAAGGCAAAAACGAAATGAATTTATTGAAATCTGTATTGTATCTAAAAACCAAAAACAAAATGTCGTTTGTAACTAGAATTTTTTTATTCTTTTTTTTTTTTGTATCTACTTTTTTTCAATAAATTCATTTCGTTTTTTGACTTTAAGAAGTCCACATTGGACGAAACACGTCGGTTAAAAGTTTCAGGTTTGGTGCAAAAATAATGAAGTAATAATGTCGTTTTTTGACGTATTTTTAACGTCAAAAAACGACATTATTACGTCATTATTTTTGCACCAACCTAATACAAACAATTTTCCTATTGTCTTTTTTTTACTTTATACA
>OZ010598.1:8816417-8851417 GCA_963932145.1 Acanthosepion lycidas
TATCCATTTTTCTTAAAAGGGGCGAATTTCACAATTCGTCAGTAAGGTCCAGTTCGCCTGTCAACACAAGTCCACGACCTTGCTCATTACATTTCTCTCTGAACTGTAGCCAAGCTCAATCAACCATAACTCTGTTGATTCGAAGCATTCTATAACACCACACATTTTTGATTAATTATATTCTTGTGTTATCTATGCTTAACATGCATACTTGCTCTAATATTGATTTCTGAACATTTTTCACTCAAGAGAACTTTCTTCGAACAATCAATTAGAAATCAATCTACAGTTAAAGGGGAACTTCTTTCCCTTAATCTATAGATTGATCACAATTTTATTGCATGTTTTTTCTTGTATGTTATTTCAATATATACTTGTTGATTAACAATTTGGAGTTATTGTTGTTTACTTGAATCCTGTATGTTGAAAATATCGTCAATATAAATCGTAGTGCTGCCACACTTGAATCCCGAACGTGGAGGACATATATATATATATATATATATATATATATATATATATATATGGGCTTCTGTCCCCATCTTGTTTGATATCGTTTCAGCTGCTATACTTTTCTCCAGACATATGTCAGAGTGGGTAACCTTCCAGGAATTTTTAACTGCATTCTTTATTGAATTGGTGAAGCTGTATAGGAGAGAGGAAATGGGTTATTAATCTTTGAGAAATGAAATCAGAATAACCGAGAAACTTACTGGAAAATAAGGCGACTGAAAGAATTGTTGCACTTACTTGGCTTTTATAACTTCTACAGTAAGTAACTTTCTAACAAAGAAATGATAAAATATATTTTGGCAGAGGAGAAGAGAGAATGTCAAATCTTTTATCCCAAATATTTTGAATAATGTGAATGAAAAATAAAAAGCACACATGACTTTTACTCCGGTGTGAAATTTGAACAAAGTTTACATATAATAAATTTCATGAAAAATAATCCCCATATAGAATACATAATTCACAAACAAGCTTTCATAAGAGTTCCTTTTGTGCGTCTAGCGTCCTGGGTAAGACGTTAAACTACATCCGTGTTCTGGGTAAGACGATAAACTATGTCCAGCAGCAAGGCCTCTGATCAGGAGGCTTTGAGGAGCGTGGAACCACCTCTTAATTGCTGGTGTTCCCAGGTCTACCCTGACCTGAAGTGGTACCACCTGTTAGGGTCCCAGCTATGGGCAAATAGTTAACTATTACCAGCAATTCATTTTTGAAAAAAATTATTACCAGCAATACAATTTTGAAGGAAATATATTAACAGAAACAGATTTCTGACAAAACAAAATATTACCAGCAATAAAAAATTTTGTCAGGATTAAATAACCCATTGAGGTTGATATGCCGTAAAACAAAATAAATCAAACCAATCTAGACCAAATAATTCATATTCTATTCATACGAATCTATCCTAAAAAAGTTGTCGGCAGTAATTAACCCATTGAGGTTGATATGCCGTAAAACAAAATAAACGAAACCAATCTAAACCAAAGAATACATATTCTATTCATACGAATCTATCCTAAAAATGTTGTCAACATTAAATTACCCATTGAGGTTGAAATAAACCAAACGAAACCTTTGTGCGCCTAAAGCTTAAACAAGATAACAAGTTCTAATTACAATTCTGTTGGGCTCATAAAAACAGTTATAATTATTATCAACAGAGTTTTTTTTTATTTATTCGACGGTGAAGAGAAGTTGAGAAGGATGGCAATTCACAGACATCAATGAGATAGATTTCGTATTTTAATAAAATTTCAAAATTAACCCGGAATTAATGATACAAATTCAGAATAGGAAATTAATAAATACTGAACAGTTTGTTATAAAGTTTGTCTAGCACTCGTAGTTCTGGTTAATAATTCGGTAAGGAAACACGGAAACAAAATGTTCGGGAAGAACAGGCTTAATGAGAGACATGGATTGTTAATACAATAAGAGATGACACCTGTAGAAGTCAAGTGACTTACCTGCCAACATGGCTGCCTCCTTGACTTGACTTCTACAACACCGTAGTTCAGTGCGGCATTGCATATCTGACATCGTTACACCTTATGACCAACTTTGTGATGACTGTATCTGTCTACATTTCAAGGACACATGGTACGGTGGATAAAGGTGTTGGTTAGATCCAGTGACAGGACCCAAAGAGTTGTGAGTTCAATACCCAGTAAAGGCAGTGGAGAAATTTCAGAGTGAAATTAACAGGCGATAACTGATAAATGACACCCATTAAACATGGCACGTTGAACTAGAACAGTCTATCCCAGTAAGCGAAATAAAGAGTTAAGTTCGACATTCCAACCTCCTGAAGAAGGCCGGAGCGTACAACGGCCAAAACGTTGTAATAAATATGGCGACAAAGATGAGGACAATAGTCCGAATAATGTAAATAATATTTGTGATTATTTTCTACGAGCAGAGTTCTACTCATAGCAGATGACTAAGTCCATGTTTAATAATTACAGTAGAAAAGGTTGGTCATCTTTCTTCACAAAAGACATTTTATTACTTCAAAAGTTATTATGGCGGATACACTGCATTTGAAATAGAAACCCCATTTTTATTTATTAAACAGTATGTCATGAAACCTTAGTAAAGAACAAGGCATTCTTCATCAGGGATGAAACCTGCACTCCCACTTTTGAAGTACAGTAGAATCCCTGACAACCGGACTAAGAAGGCTTTCCGGATATGAGGAATTGGTTACAAAGTCCGGATATGAGGAATTGGTTACAGAGTCCGGATATGAGGAATTGGTTACAGAGTCCGGATATGAGGAATTGGTTACAAAGTCCGGATATGAGGAATTGGTTACAAAGTCCGGATATGAGGGGTTATATTTAGATTAAAATAAAAGAACTGAAATCTGGTTTAACATTTATTTTCAATGTTTTATAGTAAACAAAATAAGCTAATGGTGAGTGAAATATAACGGAATTGATTTTAAAGAAAAAAGAAATTAATTATGTAATGTTAATGAAAATTCATTAAATTAAGTGTGTCACGTATGCAAAACAAATAACGTCACCAGGATTTTTTTAATCGCTGTTGCATGATGATTCTTTCTCTTCTAATGTCATTCTCAACTTTTTCCACATTTCGTTTTGCTTTTGTTCTTGAAACTTTTTTAAACGAAAGACACTTTTTAACTCTTCGTGCATTATTGTAATCTTCATAGCTGAAAGCTGGCTTTCTTTCCATAAAACTGACAACCTTTTCAATATCTTTTTTAATTTCAGTCCAGTTTTCATCACAATCATGCATCTCATTGCTATCATGTGGCAGATGTTGTCATCCTTTCCTCTTATTCCCATCATCTTCTTCACTAATACAAGCCATTAGGGTGAAATAAGCATAAGCAATTATCCAAAGCAAATTTCCTGAAAAACAGAAATTTCAAATCAGTTACATATTACCCAAACAGTTCAAATATATGCATCAAAATCATGTTCGGATATGCGGGATTCCGGATATGAGGCACTCCAGATATATGGGATTCCAGATAGGAGGGATTCTACTGTAATAAAAATGTTGGCTTGAAAATAAAGCCATTAATTCTTTAGAAAATGATAAATAGTTCAAACACTTAAGTGTGTGGTTTAATTATAACAAACTTAATCTAGGAGATAATTAAATTGAACATAGTAAAGGATTTGGGATATATCGCACTTGAATTAGTACCTTGATGTGACTGTACTTTGTTTTTCTCGTCGTAAAAAAGAATGTTCGAAACTAATTAATGTACAAAACTTTGTTTTTATTAGGTTGGTGCAAAAATAATTTCGTTTTTTAACATATGTTACTATGTGAGGAAACGAAATTATTTTTGCACCAACCTAATAATATCAATATGCTTTGAGTATTGAAATTTTAAACTTGTGAAGATTACCCCACTTGTCAACGAGAGAACTTCCGCTAATGACCGCTAGATGGCATTGTCAAAGTAGTATATAAGAAAATGGAGAAAAAGTTTCTCGTTCTCTTATTTTATTTCACTTTTTCCGCAGAGAATACGTCTCGCTCTCATCTGGGGATCTTCTGGTCATCAGCAAACCTCATCTTACACTGAATAAAACACAGAATGGTACACACCATACAAGCTCTTTTCCGTTCTGGGCATGACAATAAACTACATCTGCGTCTTGGGTAAAAAATTATTACCATAAATATATTTCTTGAAGAAAAAAACCCTTGCTCTTTTCCGTTCTGGGCATGACAATAAACTACATCTGCGTCTTGGGTAAAAAATTATTACCATAAATATATTTCTTGAAGAAAAAAACCCTTTACCAGCAATATATTGTTGAAAAAAATGTTACCAGTAATACGTTTTTGAAAATAATATTACTAGAAAGAAAACCTTTGTTGGCATTGAAGCTGATATACCTTAAAACAAACCAAACCAAACTAAATGGAAACTTGTTTTGTTTCAGGCTTTTCATCCATTTCTCTTTATATAACAAAGATTCAAGATAATTACTATTAATACTTTGTTATGGGGTCCTGGGTAAGACGATAAACTACATCTGTGTCCTGGGTTAAACAATAAACTACATCCAACAGCAAGGCCTTTGAGCAGGCATTTTTGAGGAGCGTGGAACCACCTCTTAATTGCTGGTGTTCCCAGGTCCACCCTAGCCCGGGGTGGTAGCACCTGTTAGGGTCCCAGCCATGGGCAAATAGTTAAACCCCGAAACTGAGGTAAAAAACATTATGTAAGTGCAAAAATAGGTTTTAATACCAGAAATACTTTGTAAAACATTATTACCAGCAATACATTTTTTTTAAAATAATATTGCCAACTATACATTTTTGAGGAAAAAAATATTGGTAGAAATAGATTTTTGACAAAACAAAATATTTTGTTTTGTCAAAAATCTATTTCTACCAGGAAAAAAAAGTTGTCGGTATTAAATAACCCATTGAGGTTGATATGCCGTAAAACAAAACAAACAAAACCAAACAAGCTCACTTGACTATACACAGGCATAATAATCATCTGAGAAGACCCTGTCAACCTTCCATCAGCATGGCTGATGCTGACCTCCAGGAGAGTAACCTTGTTTTAATGTTCTCAGCTGACATGAAGTGAAAAGACTAGGTCATCTGCCAGGATAAATAATTTCATGGTAATTGTTCGGATGAGATCTTTGCTATACCATAGCAAAGATCTTATCATATTGATGTTTTGAATTTAAGCACACTACTAGATTGACGACGAGCTCTTGCCAATTTACAGTTGAGCTGGATAGATGTAACTGCAAATTCTATGCAAACACCTTCTTTTCTCGCACTTCTCACTTGTGAAACTCCCTTCTGGCTCCATGCTTTCCAGACAACTGTAATTTAAATGCAATGTCAATCACTATTTACTGTCTTCCTGATTACTCCTGTCTGTTCTCACTCTTTAACAGTGTTCTTGTTTCTAACTCTTCCGCACTCAGTAATCCCTTGCTTCTCTATGGTTTTACTACCTTGCTTGGAGTGAACTTGATTTTAAAAAATATCTCTATCTATAAAAGGCAGGATGTGTGTTTGCGTGTGTAACGAATGCACAGCCGCAATTTTCGATGGATTTGCACAAAAATTTACATGCACATGCTCCAAGTTAGCGGGAAGGCCAAGACCGACTTTGCATTTCCCAACTCCCATCGATAGTGGAAATGATCGATTTTTTCATGCTTCTACGGCATTTTTCATGTAGTTTGCAGTCATTTTCTACTGGCCAGAGTGATAGCCAATAGCTGGCTGTTACGAATAGGCAGGAAGATTCTATTGTCTAGCGTGAGAGCCAACAGCTGACTGACACGAATGTTAACTAGCATGTTAGCATGCAAAAAAAATCGATAGCTGCATTCGTCACAAGTGGGAAAAATTTAAATCAGCATGGCACTTTACTCCAGTTGGCTCATTCGCTTGCTTAAACTCAACGTTGATTCTGATTCCGCAGAACTGGGTTGGGTGTGAAAAAGTATTTGTTGTTAACATTCTTTTTTCATTCTGTTTTTCCAGTTACGAGTCCTTTTTAAAGCTGATCGTTTTGTGTTCATTTTGTTTAGTTCTTTTTTGTAACAGATTTAATGTTTAGTATAGAGCTTAGAAAAAATTCGCGTGAGATAGGCAAGAAGTAAGGCATGTAGCAACATCAGCACGGAAAAGGGCCCTCCTTTAAAGGCAAGGAAGGGCAAAAATATTTTAAGTCAAGTGATAGCGATTGCTCTATGAGTCATACAATTTTTTTTAATCAAGCACGGGCAACTCCGGGCTATGCTGCTAGTATCTAATAATTCTATCAAGTCAGCTGATAAAGAATGCTTTTCAGATATAATTTTCTCACAATCTTTCATTGGATCTTCATATGTTGATTGTTTGATTTGGCTTAGCAACATATCAACCTCTATGGGTTCTTTAATGCCAAAATTTAAATATCTACATATAAAGTGTATTGTTGGGCATTTTCCTATAAAATTGTATTGGTAATTTTTATATAAAAATGTATTTTTATACTTTCATGGTGTTTAGATTCTGATTGAGGGTTGCCTATTTGTCTATAGCTGGGACCCTAACAGGTGCTACAACACCGGTTCAGGGTGGACCTGGGAACAACAGCAATGAAGAGTTGGTTCCACACTCCTCCACACCTCCAATCTTTTAATCAAAGCCATGGCTGTCAGATGTAGTTTATTGTATCTTTATACATACAATAAATATACCTATATACACAGCTCCATTCATCCTTTTCATTTTCTGGCAATAAAATGTTGTTTTTAATGTTATCTCATTGTCTGTCTAAATGGTTAGGCATCCATTAAACTCTCAGTTGGCATTCCTCAGAAGAAATGTTACCAACAATAAGTTTCTAATTTATTCATTTCTTACTTCACAAGTTATCACCATTGCTAAATGAAAAGGAAGATCAAATAATGGATTGTTTATTGCCCATGCATACATAATTATATTTAGATAATTAAGGGACCACTATCAATTGAACAATTAGTACAAGCAATACATGGTAGATTCTACTGGCATTAGAATTACTGTTCAATTAAATGTGGCATAATTAAATTCTCTACTAATTACATTACACTTATATTCAGTTTAATTTTACCTTTCAATATTAAAAAAATCGTTACACATATATCAAGGGAGTAAAAGAGAAATCGTAAAAAAGAGGGGTAATAAAAGAGGGGGTGAAAGAGAAATCGTAAAAAAGAGGGAGGGAGAAAAGTGGGAGTAAAAGAGAAATCGTAAAAAAGAGGGGGTAAGAAAAGAGGGAGTAAAAGAGAAATCTTAAAAAAGAGGGGTTAAGAAAAAAGGGAGTAAAAGAGAAATCGTAAAAAGGAGGGGGCAACAAAAGAGGGCGTAAAAGAGAAATCGTAAAAAGGAGGGGGTAACAAAAGAGGGCGTAAAAGAGAAATCGTAAAAAGGAGGGGGTAACAAAAGAGGGAGTAAAAGAGAAATCGTAAAAAGGAGGGGTAACAAAAGAGGGAGTAAAAGAGAAATCGTAAAAAAGAGGGGTTAACAAAAGAGGAAGTAAAGGATAAATCGTAAAAAAGAGGGGTTAAGAAAAAAGGGAGTAAAAGAGAAATCGTAAAAAAGAGGGGGTAACAAAAGAGGGCGTAAAAGAGAAATCGTAAAAAAGAGGGGTAACAAAAGAGGGCGTAAAAGAGAAATCGTAAAAAAGAGGGGGTAAGAAAAGAGGAAGTAAAGGATAAATCGTAAAAAAGAGGGGTTAAGAAAAAAGGGAGTAAAAGAGAAATCGTAAAAAAGAGGGGGTAACAAAAGAGGGCGTAAAAGAGAAATCGTAAAAAAGAGGGGGTAACAAAAGAGGAAGTAAAAGAGAAATCATAAAAAAGAGGGGGTAAGAAAAGAGGATGTAAAGGAGAAATCGTAAAAAGTAGGGGGTAACAAAAGAGGAAGTAAAAGAGAAATCTTAAAAAAGAGGGGTTAACAAAAGAGGAAGTAAAAGAGAAATCGTAAAAAAGAGGGGTTAACAAAAGAGGAAGTAAAAGAGATATCTTAAAAAGAGGGGGTACAAAAGAGGAAGTAAAGGAGAAATCGTAAAAAAGAGGGGGTAAGAAAAGAGGGAGTAAAAGAGAAATGGTTAAAAAGAGAGGGTAACAAAAGAGGAAGTAAAAGAGATATCATAAAAAAGAGGTGGTAAGAAACGAAGTAAAAAGCGATATCGTAAAAAAGCTGAAAAAATAAGCAATAACAAACGTTTTTTTTTTTTTTCTCTCAGACAGTTTTATGATTCTAAGGTGTGCACAAAATTATATATACATATTTATACGTGTATCCTGTACTGATACTAAATAAACACAGAGAACCGGATGTTAATCGTAAGGCGTTCAAAGATATAATGCCATAAACTGGTTTGTGCGCATGAGGCTCTACACATTTGTTCTGTTTAAAAATGAATAAATAAGTAATTTGTTATAGTGTCTTACCCTCTGATGAGTCTATTATGGACTCTTCCACATACTATAAAGTAGTAGGAAATAGTAAGTCTCGGTGGGAATAGTGATATAGACTGTTTGTTACTCTCAAACTCTCTGCCTTGAGCAGAGAGGAACCTGGACGAGGGTTTGCCAAAGGGCAAAGTTTCGTCCAGGGAGGTAGACAGGTTATATTTGATTTATTTCGTTTCATATACATTCTATTGTGTGGATTAATCTATTCAAGGCCTAAAACCCAACCAAAAGTGTCCAACAATCACCATAATCCCATGCAGAGAAACTGTAATAAGGAAGAGAACTAAAGAAACACTTTGAAGAAGGCTTTAATAAACAGAGTGGCCCACAACAGAGCTCAGAGCAAATAAGAATACAAAGAATACAAATAAAAGATATATATATATATATATATATATATATATATATATATATTAACTCATTTAAAAATATGATTCCATCGCTACACAAGAATTACCATGTTTCAAAAAAGGAAACTAAAAACTTCAAAATCAATTATATAATTAAATTAAAAGTAATACTTCTGTTTCGTTTTCAAGTGAATTTTGGAATAACTTATTTTGAAATTTACTGAGTTTTAAAAGCACATACATTCATAATATTTGTTTCCAACGATACACAAAAATCCAGTTGTTAAGACAGGCATGATAGCATGTTCATTTTTATTAATGACTATTTTACCAAATATGAGTTAAATTCGTAAAAGAGGTTAAGTTTAGGTGGGGTAGGGGTATCTTTTTCAATGAATTATAACATCTGTTCAACACATGTCGTCTTTTTTATCAACGACAAAAAGTTTTTCAGCATTTTTTTCCTTGAATTTATACTTGTATACATAAAGCTTCTTTCTAAAAAGGATGTTTGGATTAGAATACGTTGTATTGAACTAGAATTTTACAATATTATTTTTACTTTTAATTACTTATAGACTATATTTCATTTTAAAACAAATAAATATAATTACTTTATTACTTTAATTATTTAAAAATTATTATTAAATATCAAATATAAGTATGTATATTACCAGCTCTTTTGTACTATAATATATATATATATATATATATATATATATATATATATGAAGAAATATAGTCTTAAGGTGGGCTATATTTATGGAATAAAGTGCTCAATATCAGAGATAGAGCGTGTGTAAATATAAAAGTGAACATAGAAGTCAACACTTGGAAGCGACAGTCTGTTTCATGCTATATGCAATTGTCAGGCCTGATGATTGCATATAGCATGAAACAGACTGTCGCCTCTAAGTGTTGACTTCTATGTTCACTTTTATATTTATATATATATATATATATATATATATATATATATATATATATAGTAGAGCAAAAGGTGGATTATTCTGGAAGAGTGCAAATCGACAGAAGTTAATGCTTATGAAAGAAACTATAACATATATCTACACAACAAGTAGAGTGAAAGGCGAATAAAAAGAAATGATCTTGCATATAATATGGAAATTATTCTGTGTTCCTGGAGAAGCCATATATTCCCAAAGGAAAATGGTGCCATAGGCTTGTAAGCTGCACCACATGGTAGCTGGCAGGTCCAGACAGAACCCCAGGTATGACAAACAACACATGTGTCCTGCCTCCAGGAAGTTCACTGACTAACTGACTGTCACTTTTGTCATTGCATAATATGGCATCACTAAGCAGTCAACACATGATCCATATGAATTCAACTCCACCAAAAGGAAATAATTTGCCTTTTGTATCCCTACAATGTTAATATAAATTTTTGTTGCCCTTCATTTCTTTTCAAATTCTGAAAAAAAAATCAACTAATGCATTGTAAGAGTTACAAAATGCTTCTTTATGCACCAAAAGTTATTTTATGCTGGTAGAAATTTTTAAATTTTATTTAAAAGAAAAAAAAAGCAATCACATGAAAAGAATATCAGTATGGGTCTTGATGGTTATATGGGATTATCATGTATGTCGAATTGCTTACGACAACGTCCATTTACAACATATATCAGGTTTGGATATATATTGGCCTTATAATACAGAAGGATAAGGTGAAAGTTGAATTTTCAAGAGTTTGAGTTGTAAAAGTCATGGAGTATAAGAGAGGTAGAACGACTTCTAGAGGAAATAATATATATATATATATATATATATATATATATATATATATATATATATATAATTTGTGAGTGTGTATGTAAGTATGTATGTATACAAATATAGTAGCAATTGCTCACCCACATGGTGAAGGAAGATATGTTTGTTTTCTATATAGCAAGGATGGTTTAGTCATGCAAATGTATTTCATCTCTGGGTATGTTACAATGATTGCATCATCAGAGAAGGGACAAGATTAATTTATTGACTGATTTTGGTTGATTTCCTGTCTGTTCATATGCACATCTATAGATCTGCTTTGTAAAGGCTACTCACTTCTCATTGGCTTCAGCCTGATATTCTGGTTGTTAAAGCTTTCTGATTGGTTGGTTGAACTATTTTTACAGATGGTGAAATTTTACATTGTTTGGACTATCATCCACATCTTTGTTGCCATATTTATCACAGTATTTCGACTGTTGTATGCTCTGACCTTCTTCAGGTGGTTGGAATGTCAAACCGAAACCTTCATTTTAAAGGGTTCAGTACAACATTCTAATCATCTGAGAAGGCCGGAGTGTACAACAGCCAAAGTGTTGTGATAAATATGGCAACAAAGATGAGGATGATAGTCTGAACAATATAAATAGTGTACATGATACCTAATCTCAGAAATATAGACAGATACTACAGAATTACATAGTTAAAAATTATTATTGGCAACTTTAGTTCATTTTTTTTAATCTATACTGCATTTTTATTTTGCATCTCTACTGCATTTTTATTTTGAATGTCTATTGCATTTTTATTTTGCATCTCTACTGCATTTTTATTTTGAATGACTATTGCATTTTTATTTTGCACCTCTACTGCATTTTTATTTTGAATGACTATTGCATTTTTATTTTGCATCTCTACTGCATTTTTATTTTGAATGACTATTGCATTTTTATTTTGCATCTCTACTGCATTTTTATGTTGCATCTCTACTGCATTTTTCTTTTGTATAAGTATTGCATTAAGAACCACAGCATAATTGCAGAATTAATTTCATTTCCATCCTAAGGCAGCAGTACATTATAAGAATTGTATTTCTATTCCCCAAATGATCTATTGTCATTATTTACATTATTTACATTTCTTCGACTGTTATCCTCATCTTTATTGTCATGTTCACGACATTTTAGCCATTGTACAATCCAGCTTTCTTCAGGTGATATACATTGGAATTTCAAACCAAACCTTTTACTTACTGCAAGGGGGCAATGAAAAGGGAGATCACCACCCTCTGTGGGATGAAGATGAAATGATAGAGATAGAACATAGCTGGAAAATATGAAAATGTAATGAATCAGCATATATGCTAGGCTGCAAAAATCTGTTAAGCTGACCAAGCATAGACATGAGTACAATATGGAAACAAGTAATACAGGGAGCTACAGAAAAACAACAATAACAAGAAGTTGTAATATGAGCTCTGGTAAAAAATGAATATTGAGACATTAGGTTCATAAGTTTTGGCCATTGTATGTTCTGGTTTTCTCCAGGTGATATACATTGGAATTTTGAACCAAACCCTTTATTTTGTCTATATGTAAATAAAACAAATCATAAAAAATGTTTTTATACTTGAGAGCATTTTTTAAAATGTTTCTTTATAATAATGGTTAACAGGATCATGTTTCCATATTTAGAAGTTTGTCTCATGAACTGGAACAAGAACAAAATTCTGAAATTTATGACATTAAAACTACTTGATTTGAAATTAAAAAAAAAAAAGGTTATTATCCCATCAGGAATTTGCTAGGTCAAGCCATATAGACATTGAATTAAAACACACAAGCCTATTAAATTGTATCAGATCTGTGTCTAATAGACCATGAATTGAGAGAGAATTAGTCTTCTTTCCCCGAAACCTGCAACTCAGTTTAATTAATAGCAAGATTGTTATCGATAAGACTGAGTCAGGAATTTGGAAATTTATTATGCTTCCCTCAATTTTCGTAGGTAGCCAAACTCACTGTAGGTCATGTCCATTGCCATGGGAACTTGTAAAAATGATGTGAAGTAAGTTCTTGTTTGCAGACCCTTCTGACTTAAAGGCTGCTACAAACCCACCTACACATAGACAAAACATTGGCAATGTGCCTGCACTAGGTAAAAGGTAATTTTTTGTCCTCAAGGACACATGGCCCAGTAGATAAAGACATGGTTAGATCCCGTGACTAGGCCCAAATAGTTGTTCAGTACCAGGCTGCAGCAGTAGTGAACCAAAACTTAGAGAGTTGAGTTAAAGGAAAATAATAATCTAGAAGAGGCATGGCATGTAGAACTAGAAAAATCTACCCCAGTGGACAAAATAAAGGGTTCAGTTTAAAATTCCAATCACCTGAAGAAGGCCAGAGCATAAAATAGCCAAAACGTTATAAGTATGGCAATGAAGATGAGGATAAGAGCCCGAATAATGGAAGTATTTTTTATTTCAATGTTCACTTTATAAATACACAGATAAGTTTTCAATGCCCTCTGTTTACTGTCAGTTTACAAATCTGTTTTGTCTCCTTGAATACAAAACTTATCTGTCTCCGCATGTATTTATAAAGTGGACATTGAAAAAAAATTACCTTTTACCTAATGCAGGCCCATTGCCAATGATTTGTAGTAATAAGGTGTGCTGGCATCATGGTAATTAGCAAGAACAGAAAGTGAAACGAGCAAGCCAAGTTCAAGATCTGCTCGATTTTTTACAGAAATGCTCTTAAAAAAGGGTGAGTCCATCTCTTCCACCCACCTCCACCAGAGTGGGCTGGGTTCTCTAGCCATGGCTGGCAACCTGGCTAAGTGAAGAAAAATCTCTGTATCCAATACTGAGCACTCTTTCCCTATAAACACAGAAAAGTTTCAGTGATATACAATGCTGTACAAAAGTAAGTGAATCCCTAAGATAATATTTAAAATAATTGTCTCTTTTTTCCAGATAATCAACAATTATATATTCATTAAGAAAAACCTCTATTAAATGAGTTACAACGACTTTCAAAGATTTTTATCAAGCTGGAATAAAAATATTAATTAAAAATTAAGATGTGCAAAAGTAAGTGAACGCTTACATTTTATATTTGGTGACTGCTCCTTTTGAAGTTACAATGTCACAGCCAGGACCTGACATGCCACTTGCATTGTAGCAAACCACCTATATTTCCTTCATATTCCTTTGGTTCTACATGAACAGCTTCTTCCTGCAAGCCACTGTTCTGTGGAACTGACTCCCAAGAGGATGTTTCCCCAATCACTACAATCTTAACCTGTTCATGTCTAAGATTAACCATTATCTTTTGCACATATCCTCATAAACAGTTCCTCTTACTGTAACCCTCTACCTTTAGTGACTCTAGAGCCTTTTAGAATCTAAATCTCACTGTAAAAAAGATATTTTTTGTACACATTGCTTCTGATATGAAATTTCTATATTCCTGGATTCCCTTCACCTTTCATATGTTAATTTTCTGGAAATATTTTCTCTTAATAATTGGAAACTCTGATTAGGGGGAAAATATGTCTTTTCTTAAACTCCAATAGTTGATAGACCTGTACAAGACTAAAATATAAACACTCCTATATGACACAGTCATCCTCTGATCACTCAGGTCTTAAATATATCAGTTTATAAATTATTAAAATATTGATAATGTTTAATGTTCGTGTCATGTAGCAGGTACAAACACTTTTGATGAGAAGTTATATTTTCCTGGTACATTTGACCTGCTAGCAATTTTAGTGGATTTGTATAAATCCAAAGGAAGGAGAAGACATAGAATTTGAACAAAGAAATAATAACAAAAATATTGTCAGGAAATTTTACAAAACAAAAGTTGAGAAATGAAATGTGAAAAGTTCAAAGCTACTTTAAGCGTCTGTTGGCGATTACTCACATTTTGCAGGTGTGAAAAGATTACTTCTTTTTGTTATGAAAAGTCGTTGAGAAAGAGATTGAGTTTTTGAATCTTGCATCACCTGTAAATTGTCAGGGGGTGATAACTGCAAAATCTCACCACGTTGAGATTTTATTAATCAGGGCATTAATCCAACAATCTGCAGAAAACTGGAAACTCAAAAGGAAATTCTTGCTGTTGATGTCACTATTACTATAGACTACTAAGACACCTTCGGAAATATTCATGTACATAATTATGAAAATATATGGACCAAGTACAATGTGATATTTAATATTTATCATGTTAGTGATATATAAATATGTAAAGATTTCTCAGAATTAACCTGTAGAAAAAGACAATATCTATTAAGGAAAAAGACAATAGGAAAACTGTTGTTTTAGCTGATGTGTTTCATCCAATTTGGACTTTTCAAGGCAAAAAAAGAAATTAATTTGTGGAATCAAAGGGTATTCATTTTGAAGAATACAGAATTGTTGCACAAGGCCATGGAAGAAATGGGGAGGGGAACGGTCTTTGTTAGCTATCCTAGTCAATACGATTCACAACCCATTCATTAATAACAATTTACTCTTTCACCACAGGAACTCATCCATCACCTCTCAATCCTGCATATATCACAATACCACATATTCACAGGAGACCTACAAAACACCCCATGACATAAAAATTTCAAAATTTCATCATTCATGTAATGATGGGGGCAGGAAGATGAACCGAGAAAACAAACCAAAGATAAAACTAAAACAAAACAATAAGAATTGTGATTTTATAAATGCAAAAATCACAAAAAAAAAAAAAAATAAAATAATTCACTTAGAAGGAAAATCCTTGAAAGCGCCACCATTGAATATTATCCAAATATTAATCTATGCACGGGTTTTTCCCCAAAATCACCTTTCCAAACAGAATCACTGCTCTCCCAAGCCAACATATACACAACAAATATATCAAGAAATCAAAAGAAAATGGTTGAATCCATCAACACAATACAAACATTATTTCTACAAGTGAAAATAATCTCTTCAAAAAAAAAATTCTCTTTAAAGAAAAGTAATTGACATAATTTTTCAGTTGACCATATGAATATACAATAGTGTTTCTAAATTCTTCTAATTGCTAATGACATTTTGTTTGTTGTTGAAAGATACTCTTTTTCAATAAATTTTGTTTTTTGCCTTGAAAAACTGACATTGGATGAAACAAATTGGCTAGAACAACAGTTTTTCCATTTGTCTTTTTCCTTAATATAAATAAATATGTAAACAAGTTTTCTATTCCTAAAAGTATAGAACAAGAAAATTTAAACAAACAGGTTTTGTCTGGACTTTATCCATGTTCTTCTCAAATTACTTTTTTTCTTTAATATCCAATTTTTTTTTTTATAATTGTGATCAACGATGCCTAATCAATAGAAATCTTGAAGACCTGAAACTCCAGTAATTATCAGTTACTCTACTTCCTTCTTGTTTTTGGAAAAATTTTAAATCTTTGCTAATTTTTCTAAAAATGCCTTCAAAATCTGCCAATAAATTATTTATTATCAGCCAAGTTCTGACTGATGAATAAATATTAAATGAAGAGTGGACACTAAGCCCCTTGACTAAAGCAATTGGAAAAGCTGATGAATTGTGTTTTTTGGAATGGTTGGCAAAACATCAGCAACTTGCCAACTGATTCAAACTTTATAAAATGGTAAATAATAAAGATTTCTTTGTAGTTGGTTCACATATTTCTATAATTTAGTAAATTTTTCTAAAGTTATGAATAAAATATTGTTTTCATATTTATTTCTTTATAAATTGGTAAATGATAAACGTTGCATTGTATTCGTTCATTCACATTTTTATAATATTGTAAATATAAATCATTCACACTCTATATAAAGATGCCACCGGTGCAGTTCTTCTTGGAAAACAAATGGGAGGATTCTTCCAGACAACTGTCGGCATGAGACAGGGATGCATACTTTCACATATTTCTAGAAAGAATCATACAAAAAATCATAAACGACTATGATCCTTCAATCTCTATTGGTGACAGACCTGCCTGTAACATGTTTTGCAGATGATATTGACCTCATTGCTGGTAGTAGCAGTAAGCTCCACGACTTGACCAACAAACTTGTTGCAAGAGTAGAAGCATATGGAATGAAGGTCATCAGCTCTGAGAAATCCAATAATAATAATATTCCCATGAACAAGAATTCACTGGAGGAAGTGTCCAGTTTTAAAACTTAGGAGCAATCTTGTCTAAAGATGATACCTGTAACTCAGAAATCTGCACGTGAATTGCTTCAGCCATGGCAGCAATGGCCAAATTGGCAAGAATATGGAGGAGAAAAACCAGCTTTCAAATGAAGTACAGACTGTACAAATTGCTGTTAGTCTCCTTTCTCCTATATGGATATGAAACATGGAAACTGTTGGCAGAAACATAGAATGCATGAGAAAACTCCTTGGAATCTTCTACTGGGAACATAAAACCAATGGGTTTGTGCAGAAAAAGGTTGAAAGTTTTATGGGCCACCAGGGACCTCTTCTCGCCACTGCCAAACGGAAAAAAATGGCATGGTTTGGACATATTACAAGGCACAACAGCCATGATGCAAGGCACTGTTGAAGGTGAATGTAGGAGATGTTATTGCAAAATACAGTTGGAAAATGTCAAATAATGGACAAGTATCACTATACATAGTTGCTAATGGCTGCCTTTGATATGCCATTGTAGAGAAGATTCAGTGTGGCTTTTGCATTCAGGCCCCCCCCCCATGATTATAAAGGCTAAGGGGATGATGATGATGATGATGATGATGTGAATGATGATGTAAATATAATGTTTGGTTGCTGTTTAGTGCCACCAGGTGGTGGCTTCTATAAAATGCTGGCAGCCATATTGGAAATGTTTCATTTGTTCAGTTGCCAATATTCCGGCTAACAGTAGGATTACCTTATTGCACATGCAATTGATTCATTGAGGATTAACAAATGGTAGCAGAACTGGTAGTTGATCTGCAGCAAACATTAAGTGAATTTCTTTTTCTATTTTAAAGTTTTGTGACTCTAAGACTTGTAATTTATGTAAGAATAGATAATTTTAATACATGTTCTTCCAAATGGCCTCCAAGGCTAGACAATGAATCTGCCTATGAACAAAGGAAAAAAATCCTACATATTTGGAGTAGGTTGACAGACTTTCCAAAACCAAAACAGACTTTGGCCATTCACCTATTTTTAAGTGGAAAGGACAGAGCTGCCTCTGCTGAGATAGACAGTGAAAATTTGGAAGCAAAGACAGGTATGAACACTATCATCCAAAAACTGGGTGAATTATTTCTGCCAGGTAATGGGAGATGGCAATTTGTTACTTTTAACAATTTGTACAATTTGAGTAGAGCAGCAGAAACAGAAATAAAGGATTTTCTGATTGATTTTGATTACACCTATTTTAAGTTTACACAGGAAAACATGGCTCTTCCAAACCCAGTAATGGCATTTATGCTCGTTTCATCTGTAAACCTTCCTGAGAAGGATGCACACTTAATAATGTCAGCATTGAAGGAAGTGTTTTTCAAAACTATGAAGGAGACCATTAAGCATATTTTGGCCATTCTGCTACTCCTTAAAATATTGGTAAATGTACCCCTCAGCCAGAGATAACAATGTAAATTCAGGACAGATTCAGACATGGATGGGGTTAATTATGTGTTTTTTCATTTTGTATTTTTCAATTAACATTTTTTGTATTTCATAATTATTACTTTTCCTTCGTATTTTTACATATATATATATATATATATATATATATACCCCCACATATACATTTATATTAAAATAAGTACCTCCATGATATCGCTAAAAAACGAACATAGCATGATGAAGACGCCAAACTGGACGAAAACAAAATTTTATCGTCTAAATGTTTGTTGTTATTAAGAGGAAAGATCAAAGTTTATTTTGATTATTTTTTTAAATTTTTCCTTCTTTTTAGAACAAAGAGAAACAAGGATTTTTAAATGAATATTCATTCATTTAAAAATCCTTGTTTCTCTTTGTATCACCGGAACTAGTAAAATAACAAAATTTTTAGCATGTCTTTTTATTTTATTTTTTTTTTTTGTATGACACACATTAATTTGGAAAATCTTGCAAAAATAAAAATAATTGTTGGATGTTAATGAAACTTTCAGAAACTATTCACAGATGATCGGAACTATTATAAATGTTTTCCTTTATTAAATTCATGGCAGAAATAGTTTTTTCTTATATTTATTAAAAACTAATTTTATGAAAACGCTAGAAATTCTATCGTCTACTTTACTAATTACAATAGTTAAAAACACAAGGCTTTGAGAAATGCAAATCATGTTTTTTTTGTTTTTTTAATTGGACCCCCCCTACCTGAAAATCAGCTCTGAATTGTTACATACAAAATTCAATAAAACAAAGATATTTAATTTATTTAATTTCAAATGCTTTTATTTGCTTTTAGTTGTTTTTATGAATATGGACAATATTTTCTGAAAGCAAAAAGATTTTTTGATGAAAAATGAATTTTTAATACAATTATTTAATTTTTTAATTATAATAGATTTTTACATTTAAATTGTTAAAATATAAAATTAGTTAAAAGCCACATCCAGTTTCGTAAGTGTCCTTATGAGATAGATCTTATTTTAGCGCGTTGTAAATTGTATCGTTTTGACTGAGAAAGCCTGCAGTAATTAAATGTAATTTTATGTTTATAATCAGGTTCTAATTATAAAGTATGGAAGACCAACCAGAATACAATTAAGTTGCGTTATTTGAGTTAAGCATTGTTCTCCACTGTTAAGGCCTTTACTTTTGCGAAACACGTGTGGAAAAGTTTGATTTTTCAATTTCAACTGAGAAGGTTACCTAAAAGTATCAGTATCATCTTATGAAATTTATATGATCTTATTTTTATATTAATCTATGACATTTTTTCCATAAATGAAATATCAAAATTAATTTAAAAAAAATGAATGGAAATACAAATAACACAGTAAAATGTAGTAAATGTACATAAAATTATAGTATTTTATGTACACTTCTGATAAAATTTCATGAAAGTGGTACCTATAAATTAATTAGATACCTTTCTTATAAAATTTAATCTCACTCTTAACAGTCTTATTTTAATTTCTTTATAATATATTTTCCATAAAGCAACGTAAACGTAAAGATGAAAGCTAAGTACAAATAACAAAAAAAAAAAAAAATTAGAGCGCTGAAAGTTTTCCTTAAAAAAGGTCGGAGGTCGGACCGATCTTTGGATATCAGAGACCACTGTCAGAAGGGTAAAATAATCCACTTTACCTCTGCCAAGAATCTTAAAAAGGCAATCCTTCACCGTTTTAATGCAAAACAGAGGGATGGCTTTTAGTTTTAATCCACAGGAACCATACTTGCTTTTATATTCTTGGAAGACGGAACACCTCTAAGTATTCAAGATAAATATTCTTTTTAGTCAGGTTTGAAGCCACCCGGTCCAAGATGCGCAAAGAAACGCCGTGATTGGATGGGACCTGGGCTAACTTATCAGAATGCCAGGTGAACTCCACATAATACTTCCCGTCCTCGACCTCTACAGTATCCTTAAAATGTCTCATCTGTTCTTGATCGTAATCAGAGAAGGTATCCTCATCAGATATACCCAGGGACTCCATGCTAAACATCTGTTCCAATCCTCTTTGTACGGCACTGTCAGGAAAAAACTCCGCCAAGGGAAGCACAAATGTGAGGAATTCACTTTGGGGGTATCCCCCATTATAGTATTAAAGGAGAGGTGGGCCTCTTCACAAGGGATCTTGTCTCCTGACAAAAAGGAGTCCTCAGCTCCAAAAGGAACCAGACTTGACGGAACAGAAAAGGCCCAACCCCTCAGACAGGGGACCAACTTCAAGGTATACAATCAATGAATAAGGTCCAATCCAATAATGCCCTTGATAAGTACAAGGTCTGATCCAGCTTCAAATTGACCAGCCAAGCTATAGTTAGCTGCAATAAAGGCACCCAACAGGGTCTCCAAGTGAGCCAGTTGTACAGACAAGTCCATTGCATCAGTGACCAAAACAGAAGTCAAAGCCTCACCAGAACCAAGGTCAACTCCCAGAATTAACTCTGTGAATTTCCAGTCACACTCACCAAGGAGGGTGAAAAGTCTAAGCCGACAACTGACTGCAACAGTCTCAATTGAACCCAAGTCCCCCAGCACGTCAGCAGATAAGTATGACCGCCCACTACGAGTTTCTAAAAGGCAGTTAACTCTCACCGTTTTTTTCTCCACTGAAGAAAGTAACCAATAAGATGGGGGGAAGCTATGAGAATAACCAGCAGATGTCAGGTTGTTGGAATCCACATGACAGGAAGAAGTAACAGTGGCCCTTCGTGCGTTTTTTTTAAGAAGAACCCTGGCCAGTGGTGAATGTAAAAGCAGCAGAAGCGCCTCCCTAAACCCGTAATCGTTTGACTGCCTCACTTGTAAGTTCCAATATGGCAGACAATGATGGTATTCGTTTACCTGTTAGTCCTATCATTTCTCCCTTCAATTATTTGGGAAATTTCTGGAAGAAAATCTTGTCCATTAGGCGAGCTCCACCAGAATCGTCCACCGAAAAGTCGCAAGAAAAGGAGTTCGCCAGCTCCTCCAAGAGAGAGAGGCAGTTCTGGAGATGAATTCCCCCAGATCGGAATAGCAGGTGTCCCTTTTAGGGACAGTCTAGAATGTCCTGAAATATCTGATCTATTATCTCATCAATGTCCAAATACTCCCTCTTTAACACCGAAAGAGCACGCCGATAGTTGTCATCCGTGCAACTCAAATGGTTAATCAGTCTTAAAGCTCTGTTGGAGAGGGAGCATTTCAGAAAGTTTAATCTTTCAGTCATTGGCCATGCCAACCACACAGCTTTCGAATCTCGTCAAAAAATTCCGAAAACTCATGTGGTCATCAGCTATCTCAAGTCCACTAAAGATGGGCCCCGTTATTTGTATTTGCGAAGGTTTGACAACAAGGGATGCTGAACTTCTTCCCGGTGTTGACGGAACCCCAAAGGACTGGGAAACTAGTAGGAACTGGGAGAAAATGAACCATCCAGATCGCCCAGTTCTAATGGTACTCCATTAGTCGAGGCGCCCATTCAGCTTCGGTCTCAAGCAAGTCTGTCTCGGGGAAGGAGCCCAACTTTAATTTTGTGATACAAGTCTCCATTTCGAAGACGTATTGCAGAATATCCTTTCAGAAGACAGAAAACATGAGGCGTTACTCTGTCTCCACGACACAACTTCAGTCGTTACTCGACTTTGATTTTAAGAACAGTCAACCTGTGAAGGAGCTGTTCTTTAGTAACATCCATCTTTAAAAAAAAATGTCAGTAACAAAAAAAGCAATTTTCTGTAGAAATTCCTTTTGCAATATGTCAAAAAAAAATAACTTTCGATGCAGTAAAAGAAAGAAGAAAAGCAGCAACAACCTGGTAAGGGTTGCAAAAGGAGTCCTCCTCTTGCGATCCACCCCAACTAGGTCTAGTAACTGAGAAGAAGAAAAAAGTAATAATCTTTCAGCACGACAATTAACCAGTCATGCGTCGGCTGGTAGAAACAAAATAGAAAAGTTTGGTGAGAGGACAGAGGAGGATTTTTATAAGGAGGCTAAACGCTTACCACAATCCTCCTTCTATTAGGTTGGTGCAAAAATAATGTCGGACTTTAACGTTAAAAAATACGTCAAAAACCGACATTATTTTTGCACCAACCTAATACCAAGACCATAAGTATCAATTGGTCACTTGCTTCCAGTTTAGCTGAACACAATTCTCCCGATGCTGAAGCAACCCATCCGTAAGTACCCCCACCTCTCTTTTCCTCTTTCCATTTCTTCACAAGTTTAGCTTCGTTCAAAATATTTTAAATAAACATAATTTCTGATTTTCTTAAAATAAGTTTTGAAAAAATAATTGATATTTAAAAGAATTTCAAACTGAGATTTTCATTATTTTATAAAATGGAAAAAAATGGTTGCCATCTGTCAATTTTGCTGACTCAAAAAAAAAAAGATTTTTTACGAAAAGGAATGATTAAAAAATGTAAAAAAAAAAAAAATATACCCCAAAAATACTTTGATCTTTCCTCTTAATAATAACAGAAACATTTAAATGATAAAATTTTGTTTTGTCAAGTTTAGCGTCTTTTTCATCATGCTATGTTCTTTTGTTAGCGATCTCATGGAGGTACCAATATTAAAATATAAATTGTTATTTAATTGATATTATTTAAATTTAATTTTAGTTATATGATTCTTAAATTTATATAACACACACAAATATATATCACACACACAACTTTTCTATATAATATATATAATTTTAACTTTCAGATGTACACAGCAATTTTCTCTTTGAAAATCATGAACACTACAATATTTGTCTACAAATAAACAACACCATGATGATGACATTGTGTTATGTCAAAAGTACTCAGAAAATAACATGTATCAACATGCCAATTTTCTCTCTTCCTTTAATAATGACACCAAAAAGCTTGTCCATGAATATGAAAAGATCGAGATGAAAATAAGTAGACAAAACTTACCTGAATTATTCAATGAAATATGTCTATATAATATATATATATATATATATATATGTATGTAATTTCATTGAATACGACAGACATGGTGCTTTGATTTAATCTTTTATACAATTTCTCACGTAATCTAATAATTTTTTCTTTTCGGGTGATAAATTATATAAAAACTGTCCAAATGTTCTTTTTATCCGAGGGCTTTTGGCTATACATTTACCCATTTTCAAGGCTTAAATATTTTAGCTGTTAAATAAGAAATAGTTTATTGTATGCATAACCATTTCTTATTTAACAGTTAAAATTTTTAATATATAATTTTGTATGAAAAATTGTATAAAAAACTAAATCAAAGCACGTTGTCTGTTGTATTCAGTGAAATGTGCCTGACAACAATTACTGCCTAAATACACACGCACACATATATATATATATATATATATATATATATATAGTTGAAAATAATGAACTTAAAGTATGCTAAGTAATTATTCTCTATAATTGTAGCTATCATTATTTTTTCTTGGTATATGTCAGTGTTTATAATGACTATGCCTCCATCATGAAGTGAAAAGATGATTTTCTTACTAATTTATTTGTAGTATTTAAGATATTTTTTTCCCTTGTTTTGATTGAATATTTAGTAAAGATTGAATTTTTTTTTTTACCTCAACTTGATGCAAATAGAAAATATGTAATTCTATTGTAACTACATTGGTTACAAAGCAGCTTATATTATTAGTGTTTGAGCCTTTTATACTATATTCTTACTCTGTCCTAAACATTGAGTTCTACCTGGATTCTATCCTCTTGAGAATTTATTTTATATATATAGATATCAGTGGTTTTATTGCATTGCTTGGGGAGAAATGATTGAGATAATGTCAGTCATCCTCCATTTTTGATTGATCTGGCTCTTGTTAAGCTAAAGCATGGCAGAGGGAATCAAATTTATTGCCAATACAAGAAACTAACCATTTTTTATGTCTTTAATAATGGATCACAGATATGACTTCTACTTGATGTCTGCGGTGAACTTGTAAAAATAATTTTCAGAAAAGTACTGCCTTCTATTTAATGAATTTTCCCATTTTAAATGATGAGGTGAAGTTGTTTACAAAGAATTACTCAGTCCTAAGTTGTTTATTGGGATCTTTTAAAAATCAATAGCTTCATTTCCAGATCAAAATCTGATAATCAACAACAAATTACTACAAAGATTTTTGTGAATAACTAGAAAATTAGCAGAAAAAAAATCTCTAACATGATATGAAGGAGGATCAGAATTATTTTCCTTTCACGAATTACTCTATATATTATGAAACCTCTTTAATGCACTTCTATGATTTTAGATTTTGTAGAATATTGATTGGCTTGCCAGTGGTCTAACACACAGGTAGGCAAGTGTAGCCAAAGCTAAGACTGACCCGAGTCATTTCATGGAGAAATATATGGGTGAATAAAGACCACTCATGCAAATGTATTGGGCAAGTCCATTCTAGCAAAATGGACCGACCTAACTGGTGTATTAGGCACTCTCCTATAAAATGAGGTAAAGTCAGCTGGCTTGCTCGAAAAGGAAACAGAAGAAGGCAGCCATGTTGGCAGGTAAGTCACTTGACTTCTACAGCTACTAGGTTGGCATCTCAGTCCCACCCTTTCACTGTCAAAATGGTTAAATGTAGCCGTCTCTTCTACTCCAATAGCTTCATGTCTCTCACTTCTCATCTGTGGAATTACCTTTCTCTTACTTGCTTCCGATAGCTATAATCTCCAACTATTCGAATGCAATGTCAATCGACATCTCCAGATGGCTTGATCTTGATCCTCGTCCTTGTCTTCATCTTTTCCTATATCAAGCTTCTTTACACTTGCTCCCAATCTCTGTAACCCCTTGCATGCTAGTGGCACTCATGCCTTTCTTGGGGTGAAAAGCTTTTAAAAAAAAAAAAAAAAAAAAAGTCGAATTCTGTCCAATGTTCGAATATCAAAGGACAAGTCATTTTGTACATTCTTTAAATATTGCTGCTATATCTGGTCATGTGCTTCTGCTATATATTTATAGATTCTTGATAAAATACAAAGAAGAATCTGCTATTTTATTGGTCCTGGCCAAACATCTTGGATTCAATCATTCTTCTACTGCTGTAACATAGATTCCTCGTAACTTTTATGTAAATATTTTCATGGCAATTGATATATGAACTCATCATTATGGTATCTGAACTTCACTAATTTAAACACAGTATGGGATTGGCTCCAGGGCTACATTCTTTTAGAGTTGAAGTGGCGACATGGAACTGTAAATGAAATTTTTACTTCCGACTTCCTCATTCAAAAACCTTGAGTGGCTCTTCTGCCTTGCATTGGATGAACTATATTTTTTATAATAGACCTATTCAGTCTACCTAGACTTTATAAATTTAAGCACAGTACTGTTGTGGTGTCCTCCCTCTAAGACTGTTAGACTCTTCCGCCTACTATAAGTTTAGTAGGAGAGAAGGTTCATTGAACAGGGAACAGTGAATGGATGGAATGCTGGTTCATACAATACACACTCACTAGTCATGTCATTCTTCTGGTGTACTAGATTGGCTCCAAGGTCACATCATTTTACTGTTGAAATAGCTTCATGAAACTATAAATTAAATTTTCTCTTCCTGCTTCATCATTAATAACCTTATATCTTGAGCTACACGGAACCATAAGTTCTATGCCTATAGTTTCTTCTCTCGCATTTCTCAACTGTGGAACTGTTTTCTGTCTCCTTGCTTCAAATATTTAAATGTAATGGCAATCCTTATCTCTTGTCTTAACTCCTGTTCTTTTATTGTTCCTTAATAGTGTTTTTTTTTTCTCTCACACTCAGTAATCTCTTGTTCCTTATGCATTTTATTACCTTGAATGGGGTGAAATTATTACAAAACATATCTCTAATTTTTCTCCATTATTATAATATCTTAAATTAGAAAGTGCGACATTCAATGATTTGGTTATTTCAATCTGAAACACATTTTGGCTTGTAAGAATAATTCTTTTTCTTGCAAGTAAATAATGCATTAAGATGTTTCTGAGAATAAAAGTGATTATTCCAGATACAAGTCTTAATATTTAATGCATAGCTGGGGAGATGTATACATATCTTTCGCCAGTGTATTTGCTTGTAAGTGAATGAAAGAAATCTGACTGGAATTCAAACTCGGCTCTCCGATTACTCATTAGATAACTCACACATCTGCATAGCAAAATAATACTGACAATATGATATATATATATATATATATATATATATATATAATTGTAACATTAATGATATATGGGTGTCATAGATAGTCTGAGATGTGTACATGAAATAAACTTTATATAATAACATTCAAAATAAATCATTAATAAATAATTATAAATATTAATAATATAGCCAATCTGTAAGTCTGTGCTGGCAGCATGATTGTTAATATGTGGCCTTGTGCAAGTGATATATGACAGCTATCTTGCTACTGATATTAAAAGATGAGTGTCTTGAAAATGCTTAGGATTTGATATAAAACAAAACTGGCTGAAAAAGTCATGTTGTGATTCATCAGCATACAAAAAAACAGATCAATAAAATTGAAATGAAAGAGAGGAAATATATATGTGAAATAAACATTGAACTTAATTATTTACATTGTTGCAAATCACATTTTGATGATTGCCCTGTATGTGGAACATTCATGATGCATATATGTGTGAAAGGGAGGGAGAAGATAAATATAAATTTCATTGCCTTTGAAATAAGGCGGTAAAAAGTTTTGATGAAATTTTTTGGACAAGCATGATACATAGTCTGAGGCACGGTGAACTAGTGAATCTCTGTGAGTAAAAATTACGTTTTTATAGTCCTTTGTTGACTTTACGAAATTGTTTTTAGTATCTGTCTATATTTCTGAGATGAGGTCTTATGTACATTGTTTACATTATTCAGACTATTGTCCCCATCTTTGTAGCTATATTTATTACGTTTCGGCCATTGTATGCTCCAGCCTTCTTCAGGTTGTTGGAATGTCAAAATTGTAGAATATTGGTTAGCTTGACAGTTGTCTGACACACAAGTAAGCAAGTGTAGTAAAAGCTAAAGTGACTTGAGTCATTTCATGGAGAAATATATGGGTGAATAAAGACCACTCATGCAAATGTATTGGGCAGGTCCATTCTAGCAAAATGGACCAATCTAACTGGTGTATTAGGCACTCTCCTATAAAATGAGGTAAAATCAGGAAACAGAAGAAGGCAGCCATGTTGGCAGGTAAGTCACTTGACTTCTACAAAAATGAACCCTTTATTTCGCTCACTGGGGTAGACTGATCTAGTTTCATGTGCCATGTTTTAATGGATGTCAGTTGTCAGATATTTCCTGTTAATTCCTCTCTGCCTTAACTGGGTATTGAACTCACACTGTTTGGGTCCTGTCACTATGACCTATGCTGGCAAACTAACCAATATTTTACAGGGTTCAGTTCAACATTCCAACCATCTGAAGAAGGCCGGAGTGTACAACGGCCAAAACGTTGTAATAAATATGGCGACAAAGATGAAGACAGTAGTCTGAATAATGTAAATAGTGTTCCTATCCTTTGCAGGTTTTAATAAATTTTGTCTTTTTGTTATCTTACGTAAACCTTATTCTACCACCCATTTACTCAAGCTCACTAAGTAACTTATGCATTATTGTCCTCTTGCCTACTATCTGTCCTGTGGGCATCAAATTTTCCAAGCCCTCTTTCCACTTTATGGTCATTAGAATTTTCAACTGTTCCTTTTAAATGTTAGGTATAAGTGTCCTTTTTGTTTCTATTTTCTCTAAGTGTTCTTCTTTGCTCACATGTTTGATCCGTGGTATTCTCATCATCCTTCTGTAGGCCCACATGTTGCTTCATTTTTTTTTTTTTTTTTTTTATTTCAACATCTGAGAGGAGATTGTATAGCATTCACTGACATATAGGAGGACTGACATAACAGTTCAATACTCCTTTCTTTGTTACTGAACAAATTTTTCTGTTTCTTAATACTTTGCTTAGCTTTAGCAAGGCACCTTTCACTTGTTTAGTGTTAAATAATGAAATAGCATTAAATTATGAGTAATTTTAATCGATTTAAAATTCAGCAACAGTTATAAATGTCCTAACTAATTGTCTCAATTTAAAAAAAAAACTGAACAGGTCTTGTTATATATATATATATATATATATATATATATATAACTCTTTTCTTTAAATTGTTCTTGTATTAACTCTTGTAATATTTATTGTCTGAAACCTGTTTTCTGATGAAGCTTTAGATCCAGAAATTAGCTACTTTATTCTGTGATGTACTTCTGCACATCACTGCACAAGTTGTGCTGAAATCCAAGGTCAGCTGGCCGTGATCGATTTTCAACAAAGAGTAATGATAAATGCTTTTCCAGATTTTGGTTGGGAAGTAGCAAACAATTTGATTTCTCACTTAATTGGCAATATTTTCCATCGAGTTCAATTATCTTACGAACTCTAGCCACAGGACCCTTATACTCGTGACCTGATTTACTCAATTCTGGCTCTTTATCCATTTGACTGACAACTTCACCCACTACTCATTATATAGATACTTACTGACATACTCACTACCCCTATCCATACTTGTCCTCCGGAAAAGAAGACCACCCATTCAGCTTTTGGGTGGTCAGTTTTTCTAAGGACACTACTTTATGATTATCTAAGATCACTGACAGAATTTTATTTTTCACCAATTCAAAGGCAGGCTGGAGACAAGATTCCTAAAAAGTTCTGTTCATTAAATTGATGCAAAGATGAACAGGAAACAAGATTCCTAAGAAACTCTGGTCATTAAGTTGACTTAAAAGGAAAAAGAATCTATCTCCTAAGGATGTGTGAGAAATTGTATTGCTACAATCTCATATAATTCTAGTATCATTTTAAACTGACATCTTTTTTTGAACAAATATCTTATAATTTTGGAAAAAATCCAAGTTTTCATCTAAAATCAAGGAAAACATTTCTAAAACAAAAAAGTTTAAAATATATGGAAAGAAAAGGCATCAGTTGAACCCATAAAATATTCTGCCCTGGGTTTAGTTTTGCCAACACTGCAGATTAGCTACAAAAGCAAAACATTAAACTGAAAAGTTAAGTCATGTTCTTAAATAGTGTCATCAGATCAAGGCTTTCATATCTAAACTGGCCACTGTATTCAACCACTTTTTCAAATCAATGATTAAAAATGGAGGGAATGAAAAAAATTGAGGTAATAAAGCCCATAGCTCTTAATGAGAACCAAGCTTCATGATGGTGACAAGAGAGGTGGTCATAGTAGTGACAACGACAGTGAGCCATTCTCAGGTGACAATTGAACTGTTCACCTGATACTGCGTCAATCTTTTATAAGGATCTTTCTTTTAAGCAAATCTGGTGGCTTCCTGGTTCATATCTTTTTTTTGGTGGAAACATTTGTGATTGGCTATTGTATTTTAGATTTTTGTGGGGATTTGTTTTGTGAACTTGATGTGATGCTTGGAGCCTGTGTGCAGAAGAAAACTTACTTTGGGTTTGTTTTTTTTAGTGCTCACATCCAGCTGATATGTAGAGTAAATCAGTAAAAAATCTAAATGCAGCAAAGTATAACATTGTCAACAGTATACAAGTTCTTTCTAAGATCATTGATTAAAAATGAATTTGAGTGAATGGAGGTCTTAGTGAGAATCTTCCTTCTTGAAATCTCATGAGCTGATGTTATAGAATTACATTGAACTGTACCAAATAAAAAACCGCAATGACTAACATGGACATAATGTAATTCAAAGAGAAAATAATGACATAATCAAGATGTTGACGTTCCACACCACTTCAAACAAAAGGTTAGCAAGGAAACACGACTTCTATCAGTACTGGAAATATGATAACTGCTACAAGACTTGGGAAGCCTATTTTCCTGAAAACTGTTTTAATTGAAAGATTTTACAAATTTCAACAGCATTGGCTGGTTGGTCAATGAGTGCCAAATACAGAAACGGCTAATATTTCCATTACCAACATATTTATCTGTGTATCTAAATTATAATTACAAAGTGTCATTTTAGATAGTGAAAAATTAAATTATGTTTGAAAAATTCCAAGTTTTCAACTGAAATCAGGAAAATACAAACTTACAAAAAAATGATCACAAAATATAAAAATGTAAAAAATAAATGTCAGTTTAATCTATGATCTACTGGTGTTGACAGAAAATGATATTTCCTTTTGCCACGTATCTAAACAATGAGAATAAAATGTAACTTCATAAAGTGAAAGTTTCTATAAAGCAAGTCGGAAAAATTTCCAAGTTTTTACCTTAAATCAAGAAAATACAAACTTATAGAACAACATACAGGAGGAAAAAGAATTTACCAATTTAAACTGTTTCCAGGAGCACATGGATTAAAATCCTCATTTTTTTCAAATTTGACTTTTCTTCCCTTGTTTCATGACTTTGGTCAGAGAAAACAGAGAATTGAAAGATTTGTACAAAGTTGCTGAAGTTGTTTTTGTAGAATAACAAGACAATAAACAGCACTTACCGGTGTAAGAGTCCCAGCTAGCGTCCAGCTGGCAGACAAAAATAAAGGAGGTTGTAACTTAATACAAACCCTGCAAACTAACTGAATCAAGCTGGTATTTATATAGAAATACCTCCACTCAGGTACCAGCAGCCAATCACAGCCCAAGCAATGGACTGTCCCACTTTAGCACAATGAGATGCTCCATTGCACCATAAATAGCTCTCTTCCTCAAGGTTGGATTACTCTTTACCTCAGCTTGCTCCACAACTGAGTGTTTATCTTGATCACGTGATTGTTCGACAGTTTTATCCTCAGATGAAATAATCGATGATAATGACATTGAGAGAATAAAAGAAAGTTTCAAAAGACATAGTTGCTTAAACATTTTGTTAGCATGCAGAGTTTTGGCAGTGGAACCACATGGATGAAACCTGGAAGTTAGCAGAAAGGATATAGCAAGTTCTCTTGAATTAGTTCCCAACCTGATCAAGTGCAAAACAAGTTGACTGGGTTCAGCATGGTTAATCAAAAAATGACTGACACATCGAAACTGCTCTGATCATCAAAGATAGTTACATGGGGGAAAGAATATGTCGTCTATCAAGCAATTCATCAGTGAATTCAATAAAAGGCATGAACCCTTTTCTCCCCATTCCATTACCATAGATTTTGCAGATGGATTGGATGAAAAAAACCCTGCTGAAGAGAACCTGTAGAAAGAAAGAGTAACTTACTTAGATGGAAAACTCTCGAGTGTTGCTGTCAAAGTTTATCAAAATATAAATCTGTGCCTTAGATATATCTCTGTTCCTGAAAGAATTACTCCTATCCCAAACCAATATTCATAACTATAAAAATGGTAAAAAATTAAAAAAAGAATGGTTAAATTCATGACCTATTATTGAAAAAAAATTTTGTATGGAATAAATTTATGTATAATACTTTAATAATAATTTATACCATACAAAAAATGTTAAAAATTAAAACTCAACATCGTTTACTCTAATTTATTAGACAGGAAATGATGTCATTTAACGTCTTCCATAATTTACCAAGACTTTTCAGTTAACCTCATGAATATTTACGAGCAGCTCTTAAATTTAAAAATTTTGAAAAACTATCAACACTTTTACTTTTTTTTTTAATAAATACTTGTTGCAAAAGACAATCTTTACATTTGCTTTGATTGTAGAAGTCAACATGGCTGCCTTCTTCTGTTTCATTGTAAAGCAAGCCAGCTGATTTTACCTCATTCTATAGGAGAGTGGCAAATACATTTGCATGAGTGGTCTTTATCACCCATATATTTCTCCATGAAATGACTCATGTCAGTTTTAGCTTTGGCTACACTTGCCTATTTGTGTGTCAGACCACTGGCAAGCTAACCAATATTCTACATTGATAAAGTCTATCCGAGGACAAAATACATCAGCTAAGATAAGTTTTCCTTTTGTCTTTATTCATAAAAATATTTGTTTAAAATTTGCTAAAAAGTTTTTAGATCATTTTTGTTCACCCTGTACAAAGCCCGGAAGCCACTGAAGGTAGAGGATTACAGAGTAAGAGGTAGGTTTTATGTGGTTATGTTGGGAAGATAATGGTTAACTCCTTGACTTGAAAAGATTAAGACTGTAGTGATTGTGGAAGCTTCCCCTTGAGAGTCAGTTCCACAAAGCAACAGTTCATGTGAAGCTGTTTGAATATAACTTACATCTCACAAATGAAATGGTCTGCTACAATGTACTTATCATTGGGGGGGTCTAATTCATGAAGGTTGTAACTGGTGGAACTAAGCAATGTTGTTCATTTGAATATTTTCATGAAAATAGCAATAGAGTAGCAAAAGGCTTTCAGTGTTTCATCTGTAGAAGAAGAGTTGTACGGTGGAAATTAAATTGTCACCCACAACATGGTGGAGACGCTTTTGGACTCTGTTGAGACTGAAAAGGGAAAACTGCATAGCTCTTTCCCAACTATAATAGCATTACTCCATTTTAGGCCTGATCTAGCTCTTGTAATGGTAGAAAATAGCAAGAAGAAGCAGGTACTTGCTAGAGCAGTACCAGGAGCCAACAATTTTTTCAGCAACTTTGGTGATGGTTGAATAAATATTGGAACAGTGTTCTTTTATCAGACAAAGCAAAAGTTAAACATAGGATATAATCAATAATAATCCATTCCTCACTTTCTAGCTTCAAGAAATTCGATAAGTGTTTTTGATCTTCTAGATGATTAATTATTTTCCATCCTACAACTCCTTTCCGCACAGATGCAATATTGCAAGCTTCTCACTGCTCTATCATTATTTCCATGGTAAAAAAAACAAACCTCTCTATTAATCATCTGAGAGACCCCTCTCTGCCTTTCATCAGCATGGCTAATGCTAACCTCCAGGAGAGAGACTCATTGCACCTTCTCAGGCTAACATTCCCAGCTGACATGAAGTGGAAAGACTATATCGAATCCATTGCTAGGTCAGCTGCTGAGAAAGTCAGTCTAATGAGTCATGTGAGACAATTTTTCTCTCCAGAATCTATCTTGCATATCTATAAGTCTACCATTCATCCATGCTTAGAATATTGCTGCCATATATGGTCCAGTGCCCCTGCTGTTTACCTGGAGCTCCTTGATAAGATCCAAAGAAGAATCAGCAATATTAATAGTCCTGATCTGACAACTCAGCTTCAGTCACTTTCCCTCGCCATAAGGTTACCTCTCTCTGCCATTTTTATAAATACTTTCACGGTAATTGTTCAGATGAACTCTTTGCTATGGTATGTAGACTTTTTGAATTTAAATGCATTACTAAACTGACATCAAGATCTCACCAATTTACAGTTGAGCTGGCTAGATGTAACCATAAGTTCTATGCTAACAGTTTCTCATCCCACACTTCTTGCTTGTGGAACTCCCTTCAGTCTCCATGCTTTCCAGTCAATTTTAACCCGCAAAAATTTAAAAGCAATGTCAATTGCTATCTACTGTCCTCCTGTTTACTCTTTCCTCTTCCCGCTCATTATTAATGTTTCTCTTCCTAATTCTTCCCCACCCAGTGACCCCTTCTGCTTTAGTGACTGTACTGCCTTGTTTGGGGTGATAACAATTTAAAAAAAAAATTCTGGCACCCTATATCTCCTAGATCCACCAGTTCAGACCTTTACGTCAAAGACACCCAAGCACAAATCCATCACTTCATATTCCATTTGTTAGAAAGAAGTTCCATTTATGTAGTTTCTTCCCAAAAATTTAATCTTTCTAAGACGATGCTTCCCTGCTTGCTACATTATTAACATCTTCAACCATTGTCTATCCTACGTATCCTTATAATCTACAATTTTTATGTCCATAAACCAACCCCATTAAGTAACCCTCTACCTTGATTGATTTTCTACAGCTTATCAACCCATTGAAGGCTATTTAAAGCCAGAAAATATCTTTATGCTGTAAGATTATTTTTTTGCAATAATAATGATTTAGTGATACAAGTCTTACTAATTAACCTATAGCTGGAGGCAGAAGAGGTGGATTCATACCTTCCTTAAGGGTAATTGTGTGTAAGTGAATATAATGAACCCAACCAAAATTAAAACTCAGCTTTCTGATTATCACTTCTTAGTCATTAGTCATTACATCACCCACACATCCAAGCTTACAGCACCTGGTATTCCCAAGCAATCACTCATTAAGGTCTAACCAAGCTTGACATTGCTTAACTTCAGTGATTTAACTCCAGAACTTTCAGCTGGCTAAAATAAGAATTGACCAAAATGGATCATCTGAATTCATAAGTAATTTAATCAAGGAGAGATTAGTACATCAAAAGAGAGGATCAGGGGGAAAAAAAATTCAATTTAGTATCTCAGTAAATCAATTACTTCAAAATTATTACATGTCATTTATTTTCTCCAAATATCTGAAATTATCTTTTTTAATATTTTATGTCTTCTGGGGTTGAGAATGATAAAAATCTTTTATGACATGAATTCTAATTGTCACCAGAAGAAGCGTTGCAAAAATGTCCAGGATATTCAGGCAGCATCTCTCCAGAAACTCTTGAAGGTGTGGGTGGTGGGGTTGGATGAAAATACAACATTTTCTGATTGATAACTCTCAAGAAAATGATTTAATGATCTGATCTTCCGGGAATATCATGATTGAAAATATTTTATACTTATAAATTGATAAGAAAGGGCCAACGTCTCAAAGGATTTATTGCAGTCAAATAAGATTTGCCTGTGATGTAGGTTCGGACATTCAACTTTAGTGGAAGGGAGGAATGAGTTCACAATTTGAGATTCACA
>OZ010598.1:8858917-8868917 GCA_963932145.1 Acanthosepion lycidas
AATATCTAAATCCTCTATCTATCTCTCAAGGAAATCCCAAGAAGTTGTATCAGAAAATATTAATTGAAAAGACTCTGCTCACAGTAATTTTTCAATTAATATTTCCTGATACAACTACCTGGGATTTTCTTGGCTTTGGCTGAAGAAAATGAAAAGTCTGCATCATTTCTCATTAATGAACTATTTTTTGGGTGGTGGGGCTTGTTTTGAGAAAGATTTTCAGTGGTCATGGCTCAAGTTTTGACACTCAGCCAACAAAAAGTTATAACTTAAAAGCAATAATAATAATCAGTTTTGTTAGACACTCATGTTTGAATTGAGAAAAATATGAAAGGGAATAATAAGTGATTTCTCAAGTCAAATGAATATAACATTGATTTAATGATATTATGCTGTTGGAAACAAAATGATAAAAACATTAAAATATGAAGAATTAACCTGAAAATTACATGAAAGAATAAAAACAGTTTAAATGAGAATTAGTTTGATTATTTATCAATTTATTTTCTGTTTTATTTTAACTCCATGTTTGTATGCTTAAATGGAAAGAATAATTTTGTTAAAAAAATAGAAATAAAAATATTTCTCTTGACACCATGAGACATCTAAAAAATTAACTTTCTGTATCTGATACAGAAGGAAAAGTTAATTCATTTGTTCTTTGTTCTTATTTATGTCTCTTTAAGTTAAATGTTTTTAATTATTGAGCTTGTCTCGTGATGTTTAAAGTTTGGAGAGGTTTCATTTTTCTGAATATTTTACATTCAGTATTATTTTCTGTTTTAACAACTTTTAAGCAGTTCTCTGAACTGATACCTAACGTGATTAAATTTGCATATTAATTAGCATATTAATTTACCCAGAGAAACGTAAAATGATTTCAAATTACTTTCTCTAAAATTAAAAGCCACTGAATTAGCAATTTGATACTTAGTTTCAAAGAAGAGAAATAATTATTTGAAGGTTTTTTTAGAAAAAAATGTTGAATATTGAAATATGCCTTTTCTTCTTTCTACATACGTACACACACAGATATATATATATATATATATATATATTGTGTATTGGGCAGCAATCCCTCTTTTATATATGTTTCATTAAAGATGACTGACAAAGTACTGCGGTTAAGCATTTTATTTAATTTTTCTTGTGTTCATACAAGTGTTTTCTTTTCTGGATACAAAGTGTGTAAAAACTGTGCAGAAGTTCTACAGATCCGAGTGCTTTTGGCTATTCTTTTAGTTATTATCAAGGACAATTTTTATTTTTTATTTTTAACTGAGTGTGTGGGCTTATGTATGCATCTGAAGTTATAGGAATGTTTTATTTTCCAAAAATGGTCAGCTCATTGTGGCCGTGTTCATAGTCAATGTTTTTGAGTTCTTTTTTTTATTATTAGGGCTTCCTTTCTTTTCGATCTTTTTTTTGCATGTGGATTAGGCTATTATACTTGAATTTTCTATTAGTATTTTTCAGATGGATTTTGGTAGGTTTTTGTGGGTCTTTAATTGAGCCCTAATTGAGCTATGGTTGCGTAGGTGTAATGTGAGTTGTCTAGATAGGTATATATCAATATGACCAATATCATTTCTGCATTAGAAAAAAGATTCAGTGAAAAAGTAAAAAAAAATCAAAATTATTCCTGGTAATGGCTAAAAGAATAGCCATTTTTATAATGGTTTAATGAGCTTGATGTGGATGTGTGAAAATCAGGCATCAGAAAAAAATCCCCTATTGAAACCAAATGTTTCAATAGGGGATTTGACGTGCCTGTGTATTTTGCATCTTTTGCACTCTAGACACGTTTAAACCCAACTTCGAATGTCTGATTTCATTTCAGGCCACACAAAAGGATCTGAAATGAGTTGTCATGTAGATGTCTAAACACCTGCTTCCTGAATGTGGAAGGGATGTACAGTGTAGGCGTGTTTAATGTAATATCGCAAAAAATAGTTTTGAAGAGTGAGGGAAGCTCTTAAAAGTTCAGAAAAGGATCTGTGATGACATTTTGTAATGTAGAGTTTGATTTTTGATCATCAACTATTAAATCCTGACTCAGGATGTCATCCTTGACGGTATCGATTCTTGTTCAAGATAATGTGTCACCAACAGCATTGTCCTCCACTTTTACGTGTCACAGGTCTTTCAAAAACTCGGTGTAATCGAGGTGTCTAATCTGAGTTATTATTCATTGTGATCATCAAAAGTTTGTGGTCAGTTAAAATTGAGAAGTTCTGACCTTCCAGCAGGTTGTGAAAATTTAGTAAATATCTGTTAAAACAAAATACCAGTGTTATTTTTATTTTTAGGTAATTTAGACAATAATTTATTCATCGCTCCCTGTATATAAAGGATTAATATATATTTGGGCAGCAACCTTTCTTTTAAACATATTTAGTTAAATATGACAGATAAGGAAAATTTGATTAATTTTCTATTTAGTTTTTTCCAGTGTTCTTACATTTTTCTGTTTGGTTGGAGTGAGGGTGTACAAAACTATACATATCGTCTATTGTTCCAAGTACTTTTGGCCACTTCCCACTAATCATTTTCAAGGGGGTTTTGTTTTTGATGATGTTAATTTCTTTTCATATTTAATGATGTAACATGTATTATTTGTGTGGTTTTGAATTCTAGTGAGTGTGTTAATTCTGAGTCATCGCATGTTGAGCATGACAAGAATTCAAGTGGACAGCTTTCTATTTTAAAAAGACTTTTAAGCACATTACTCCCATTCTTAAATAAGGTGAGGAAGAAGAGAGATGTATGATCTACATGGACTGTCTTATGAGATCGTTTTTGGTAATTTAATTTAAAAGAACTCATGTTTTTCTTGTGTGTGATATAAATGTGCATATGCATTTTTTTTTTTTTTTTGCTTGAAGACTGACAAGATACTGCGATTAAACTTTTTATCTAATTTTTCTTGTGTTTGTGTAAGTGTTTTCTTTTTTGGACATAAAATGGGTAAAAATTGTCCAAATGTGCTTCATATCTGAATGCTTTCAGCTATCCTCTTAAACATTATCAAGGATGATTTTTATTTTTTTTATATATATATATATATATATATATATATATATATATATTTTTTTTTTTTAACTGAATGGATGGATTTTTTTGTATGTATCTTGACTTATATTTTATTTGTTTTATTTTCCAAACATGGTCAGCACATTGTGGCCATGTTCATAGCTGATGTTATTGTGTGCTGTCTTTTTCTTTCTTATTTGTTTGCTGAAAGTGTTATTATACAAGGCTCATATAGTTTGTTTTAGTTTTTAAATGTTCATAGATGTCCATCATTGTGTAATTTCTATATTTTTCTTCAGTTCAGACATTCATGAGTCTATCATTCTGAAGGTCATTAGGGTGGCATTCTGTCTTATAACGCAACTGGTCAATGTATGGGATTTCTGGGCAACCAGCCCATCTTGTGCCACGGCTACTTGCAGATGATTTGCAATTCTTGTTTTCTTTGTGTAAGATTGTAGAAATATCGAGGATGGGCCCATAGAACTGTAATTTAGTTGGATATTGTCACTAAGAGATGCTAACTATAGGTCTCAGAATCCAAGCAGAGGTTCCATCAAGCGTAGAGTTTTAGTTAATCTTTAAGCAGTGTCACCATACATTCAGACCACCTCTACAAAGGCTAAAAAGAATATCTGTTTTAGGTTGTGTGGTAAATCAGATTTCCAAATCATATACATTTTATACAAGGCAGTCTAGGAATTATCTATACAGATTTTCAAATCCTTTTCAGTAGAATTTATTATTAAATATTAATATGATGTATGTATGTGTAAGTGTGTGTGTGTGTGTATATATATATACAGGGTGTCCATAAAGTTCCTGTGCACTTCAAAAAATTTACAACTTTATTTGTATTTGCGATAGAAATAATTTGTAAAAAGGATTAGAAAGAAGTAAATCTATATTTTTTAAGTTTTTATTGAAATTTTATTTAAGTTTCCACATGTCCTCCATCATTAGCAATACAAAGGGTAATACGATTTTGCAGTTCACGGAAAACATTTGCCAACTGATTTACAGTAATGCCTGAAATCACATTAGTTATTTTAGCTATAATTAAAACTAGGTAGATTAAAGTTTATAACATTTTTTACAGATTATTTCTATGGCAAATACAAATAAAGTTATAAACTTTTTAAAGGGCACATGAACTTTATGGACACCCTGTGTGTGTGTGTGTGTGTGTGTGTATATATATATATATATATATATATATATATATATATATATATATATATATATATATACATATATATATATAAAAATTGATTCATCGAGTCTGATAGCAAACCTCAGGAAGCACTGGATGGCCGTTTCGTCCTATATTTGGGACTCATCAGCAGTGTGCATCCACTACCGAGGGAATCGAGCGGCTTGGTGAGAGTAGTCGTGGCTCCAGGAGGCTCAGTCCTATGGTCAGAGAGAATCTCGGTTGAGTTCCACCACGGAATGTGGGAGAGAGCGGCGCTTCATTGAGTCTGATTTGCAATCTCTTCGTCACTGAGGCCCGGCGGAGCAGTTGGTATGGTGTTCGCTTGCCAACCTAACTGTCGGGGTTTTGATTCCCTCGGTAGTGGATGCGCACTGCTGATGAGTCCCAAATATAGGACGAAACGGCCGTCCAGTGCTTCTTGAGGTTTGCTATCAGACTCGATGAATCAATTTATATAATTATCAAATCCTCCTCATTACTATATATATATATATATATATATATATATATGATGTAAACATTGATATGATATTGCCATGACAAACCCACTTCACAAACCTGTTACTTTGTTGCTCATTTTAATTTTACCAAAATGTTCTTTGACAAAGAGAATTGCTTTTGGAAACACGTACTATGGAGTGATGAAACAAAAATTGAGCTTATGGACATAATGATGTACAGAAGATTTGGTGCAAGAAAGGTGAGGCCTTCGTTCCAAAGGACTCAGTGGCAATATTAAAACATGGAGGCTGCTTAATTATGTTTTGGGGTTGTTTTAGCTCAAGGGAGACTGGAGTATTAGTTACAATAAAAGGAATAATGAAATCTGCAGACTATATCAGAATTTTGGATAAAAATCTACAACTATCAGAGTAAAATCTTCATCTAGGTCGACAATAATGATCCAAAACATAGGTCTAAATCAGTGACTGCATGGCCTCAGAAAAAAACGATTACAGTTCTGTCATGGCCTTCAGTGAGTCCTGACTTAAATCCTATTGAGAATCCTGGCAAGAATTGAAAGTTTGAATAAATCAATGGTTACCAATAAACCTTCAAGAAGAACAACATGCAAACATTGAAGAATGGAAGAAAATCACAGAAAAGATTTAAAATCTCATCAGAAACTTAAGAAAATGATTGCAGCAATTTATAAAGACGAGAGGCCAGGCTATTGACTATTAATATTGTGAAAATTGTTCAATGTAAAATCTTTTTCTATTTTTCATACTGTACAAATAATTTTGTCTTTTTCTATTTTGCGAAATTCACCTATTAAATTTGTTGCATTTAACTTAATATTCTGAAAATTGATTTTTATATTCATTTTTGGGCTTATTAACATGCAAGAAAACTGGCATCATACAGATATTAGATTCAGAAGAATGGATTAAAATATTCAAAATTGATGGGTGTATGAATAATTTCATTATTGACTGTATGTATATTATGTAAATATTAACATAATATGTATATAAATGAAGGGACAGTCTTACATATATTAAATATGATATATAGGTACCTCCAAAGAGATGCAATAACTTAGGTTTAAAATAAATTTAAAAAAATGAAAAATCTTTCTTGAAGATTTTATTTTAGTTTTAATTTCAAGCTAACAGACTAAATTTAATATTTCAAATTAACAAAATATGTTACTGCATTTCAAATGTCATTTAAATTAATTAGAAGGATTTGTTTTTTTAAATAGCTAAAATTCATTGTTTTCGTTTTTTCACCATGTGTCAGCACAATGTAATTCATTTTACTAAAAATAGTTGAAAAATAAAATATACTTTTCTGAAAATTTTTTGAAGATTAAACAAAAATTAATTACTTTTAGTTTAAAATATCCCAGAAATGCATTTTTTAGCATTGAGGTAGGTGTTTATTAAAGCAGTAACAGCTTGGTTGACAACCAGAAATTTAACTAATTTTTTTCCTACAGGGAACATATCTGTAAAATTTACTTGAGGAATATAACATGAGTGCCTGTTTTATTTAATTTTTAACTACTCAGTAATGTAATGTTTTGTTGAATTTGAGGTACTTTGGCTTTATATTTACTATAGTTATCACAATTATTTTCTGATAATACTGTGTATGGACATTCTCTGTATTTACAAAAGTCAGCACATTTATACACATGTATAGTGAAAAAAACGGTGACCGACTTGGTCAAACCAAGCAACAGTATGTCACGTGTATCCCATGATGGAAAATGTGGCAAAAAAGAAAATTACTTACCCCAAAAAAGGGCTTATATTCCGCATGACATGCTGAAGACAGAATATTTAAATTAAAAAACACGTCCGTTGCAGGAGTCACTATAAATGTATTTTGATATGTAAAAATTGAGCATCCTCTTCCAGCTGTCAACGAATGGAAAAAATGCTCGGCCAATAAAAGCAGTTGGTGTTCTCGAATCGGGGAGAAAAAAAATTCGCGTATTTTTGGATACTACGTTTGCTGGAGTGTGAGTTATTTTCCTGGCTGGTTGTGTACATTGTGAGATAGTACCTGCAAATCAAGTTTTCGGCATTTCTTTCTGCCTCCAATGTTTTAGTCTGAACTTAGTGATTTATTCTCTGTGTTGTGGAAGTAATCTGCAACAAATATTTCCTTTACAATCCCAGATCACTTACAACGTGTAAAAAAAAAAAAAAAAAAAAAAAAAAAATATTCTTTTTAAAATATGGTGGAGGGGGCTTCAATATTTTGAAAAAAATATTTAAAACTGGTCACTGAAATTATGCTAAAAAATTTTTAAAAATGCAAGCAGTTCTTGTAAAAATTCATTATTCTTTCAGAAAACGTTTTTCTTAAGATAATAGTGTCCATAAAGTATCTTTTTCATAAAAAGCAATTTCTAATTAAATAATGTCTTAGTTTTATTACATTTTGTTGTTTTATGATTCAGAGCAGATTTTCTTTAACTGGGGATCCTGCTTTAAAAAAAATAATTGAAGTTTTAAATTTTTCAAAGGGAAAAATTAATAATTAATAAATAATTTAACAGAAACATTAAGCAGAAAAAAAATAATTTCTCAAATTTTATAAAATTAAGTGGTGGGTAAAAGATGTGAAACAAAATATTTTTACCAAGATTTTCTAAAAAGCAAATGTTTTTTCTAAAATAATTTAATTTATTTGTTAATAAGTAATGAAATTTTCATTAAAATCCAACAATTATTTGATTTTTAAATGAATTTCCAAATCAATGTGATTTTCACTTAAAAAAAAAAAAAAAAAAAAAAAATGGTAAAATTTCCTATAGTAATCTTTGGTCCCTGCTGACACAAAAAAAAAATTTAACCAAAGTTTTGAACCTTCAGAAAAATATAATTTAATAATCAAAAATTCCTTTGTTCTTTCCTCTTAATTAACATTTGACTATAAAACTTTGTATTTATTAAGTATGGGGCATTTTTCATCATGTATGGTCATTTTTAGAGAATCTTTAGAGTTACCTTTTTATATATATATATATATATATATATATAAATTCATATATATATTTAGGCAGCAATCCTTCTTTCATTCACATTTTCATTTAAATGCCCATTAAGAAATTGTATTCCTGATCAATCAAAATTCATAAATAATTATATAGGCCACACTATAACATGTTTGACACGCAGGCTCATTCTATACCTTTCTGACCATAGCTCAATTAGATCTCATTTAAATATTGGAGATCTACTGGACACTATGCGGAACATATTTGTTGACAACACTAATATAATAGCATCATCTGCATGCAAAAATAGGCTAAAAATAATGCAAGCCTATAAAAAAACAAAAAAAAAACAACACTTAATAATATTAACATTGAACATGGACATACTATCTTGACCATCTTTTGAAAAATGAAAACATTTTATAAAACATACAACAAACTATTTCTTATTTAACAGTTAAAATATTTAATCCGTGAAAATGACTAAGTGTATTAGGTTGGCGCAAAAATAATGACGTAATAATGTCGTTTTTGATGTTAAAAAATGTCAAAAAATGACATTATTACGTCATTATTTTTGCGCCAGCCTAATATATCTGTAAGTGCTTGGATAAATAGAACATTTGGACAGATTTTTTTAGAATTTATCATCTGAAAAGAAAAACAATTATCAGATTGCATGAGAAATTGTATAAAAAACTAAATAAAAGTACCTTGTCTGTTGTATTCAATGAAATGTGCATATATATATATATATATATAAGTATTATGCATGATATAAAACAAGAAAATTAATGCTTTGCTTTTAAAGATTTTTTCCATTTTTTTCTGAAAGTTAAACATTCATATTGTATACCTTTCATGACCCAACATGACATCATGGAAATAAGCAATTACTATTAATTTAGTTGAAAATATTTTCGAGCATACCCAAACTCCCAACCCATGAAAAAAAAAGTTTTTCTATGATTGACAGCACTGGAATGATTACAGAAAATTATGTGCTGGATTTTGAAGGGTCTCATGGTTTTATGGCAGATTTGAGCAATATTTTGACTTCCCACGTTAAACTGCATGATAGAATCTGTGTGTGAGGCTATGCAGCCAAGCATACTGTCATAAATCACGACTTCCATATTAGCCACTGCCGATGATGAAATTTGACCTTTGACATCGAGGCAGGCAGACAGAAGAAAGTTATTTTTAGCATCTTGGAACACTCACAAATCTTTCCCAAATAGATTTATGGCAATTGCTTTTTCGCTTTGTTGTTTTTGTATAACTAAGGAAACCTATACTGATATTTGGTCCTTCTTGAGTGGGAAATGGCTTCAAAACAAACTTTCCAATCATAGAAAATATATAGATGTACATTCTTACTTCTTCTCCAATGATTACTATTACATGAGACATAGTGTTGATTTATTTATATATATATATATATATATATATATATATATATATATATTGATTTAAAATGTATTTTTTGCTACACAGTTCTAACCATGTTTCAAAAATGGAAGCTAAAAGCTTTGAATTTATTTTTGTAATTAAATTAGATATTATTTCCATTTCATCCTCAAACGAATTTTGGAGTAACTTATTTATTACTGGGTTTTAAAGGCACAGCAAAAACTCATAATTCACGTTTCCATGGATACAGAGAAATCCATTCCTCTAGACTTGGGGTGGTTGCGAGTTCATTATCGTTGTATTTTGTTGTATCCGTTATTAGTTACGTTTTGGTAGGGGTAGGGATGTATTTTTCAATGAATTCTGACATCCGTTAATTGCATGTAATCTGGATTTTTTTTTAAATTGTTAACGGCATAAATTCTTATGGCATTTTTTTCTATTTGTATACTTAAAGATATATATATATAAGCAGGTAATAATACAATTGTATATAATCCTAGTGAATCCTATTAATACAATATAAAATATTAAATATTAAAACTAATTCACACATAAATTCAATGTTTTAATTAAACAGAGCAACATATTTCATACAATAGGAATTAAGATTACATATAGGTGATTATCATTATCACCTTGTAAATTGAAATAATTTACAAGGATTTTTTTGTTTAGCCATTTTTATTTCAGTAATTTATCATCGTTGACTGGTTTGAAAATCGCTATAAATTATCTCAATTTACAAGGTGATAATGATCATTACCTGTATGTAATTTTAATTTCTATTGTATGATCAGAATGTATGAAAAAGGACAAAAGCTCACATAAACATATGTCCGGAAAACCTTCCTTTATGAGTTACTAAGTTTAAAGAAAGT
>OZ010598.1:8873917-8888917 GCA_963932145.1 Acanthosepion lycidas
GGCTCTCCACATCTTCCTGTCCCTTGTAGGTCTTAATAAGTTGTCTTTTTGTTATTTCTCCCAAATCCTGTTCCAACATCCATTTACTAAAGCTCATCAAGTATGATATGCACTGTTTTCTTCTGTCCCTCAATCTGGCCTATGAGTATCAGATTTTCCAAGCCCTCTTTCTTCATTACGTTCTCCAGAAATTTCAACTCTCTCTTCTTGATGCTAAGTATAAGTTTCCTTTTTTTTTTTTTTTTTTCTTCAAAACCTGATTATTGCTCACATGGTACTAAGCATTGCTAGAATGCATTTTCTTTTGCACCTTTCAATGAGTTGAGCTGTGATGTCCGGGCTGGGAAATCATTTGGCAACAGATGTAGGTCCTCCAGGACAGATTCTTATAAGTAAAAACTAGGAGTGTTGTTTGTCACATACCCCACCTATGATGTCTCTCTTGAGCATGTTCTTATATGCATGAACCACATGCCATTTATATGAAGTTGGATGCCTGTAATAGCACATAGTCAATAACTAGTTGGCATAAGGTACTCACCTGGGTACCTGAGTAGATTTAATATCTCTGGTCGACTTAAACAAGTCTGAACCCCATTATAGTTCCTATGACAGTGATTAGTGACAGTGGTGCATCTGGGACACCTGCTTTAAATTGCTTTCCATTCTATGCAAGATGAAGTGTGGTATCAAATTGGTTTTACAGCTCCATTTTGATCTGCCAGCATAGCAGATGATGGCAGGTCAAAATGGAGCTGTAAAACCAATTTGAATAGTGTTTCAGAAAGGGAATGAATCATGCCCTGTCTCATACCTTGTTGATGGTTCCAGTTTTAAATTTAGTAGATTTCTAGCATACCTTTTTACATGGCCCCTAATCCTGCAATTATGACATGGCATTTTAGCTGCTGGTCAATCACACCTGCTAATTGATCCACCTGGATGGAATGCTTCCTGAAACCCACACAAGGATTCTTATTCAATGAAGAAGCCTGTACATTTCTTGTGGCTCACCAAATCACACAGTACTTGTGGCCAGGTATCTGTAGATAGAATGAGGTTGACGTGCTAGCCTCATTTAGTAACCTTGCAGCTGACTTGTCCTTTGTTTCCCAGCTGATGAGTCACCTGAGATTTTGTTCGAGTGTAATGAGGCTGGCAGCCTTGGCCAAAACTCGACTCTGGTGTTCCTTGTTGGCAAGTCCCACAAACATCTGCCTAGCTATCATGTTGCACAAGTAGTTGACTTGCTGACCACAGCCTTCCATTTTGGGACAATCAACTGTGAATGAGCAAAATTTGGCTTGAGTTCATAGCCTTGTTAAAAAAAATGAGTTATTGACTCAACTTCTGCCTGAAATGCAGAAGGAAATGTCTGCCAGTGAACTTCCTTGAGCAAACCCTTTAACACAATGTATCAGATGTGTGACAAAGGCCCTTTCCTCTATAGCCAAATTTAAGGTTTCAGCCCCTATAAGATCAAAAAGAAGCCTGTTGGTTTCAAGTGAGCATGTCTTTTTGAATTCATTGCCTATTTGGACTGGGTTGGTAAGTTTACACATCTGATAGTGAGTCCAAACATCAAGGATTAATATCCAGTCATTGTCCATTTTGTTGGGTTCAATGACAGGATGGTCTGGGTTTTTTTTTGTGTTGGATGTCTGCATTGTGTTAGGGGTTCTATCTCACTGAAGCGCAATAGTTTCCCTTCGTAGCTCTATCATTTATTAAATGAGTTGAGCAATCAAATCGAGGGTTCCACTTAGTGCAGGTCCATGTCTTATTTTGTTAAGATAATTCCACATATTCACCAGACGCTGTTCACAACGCCATGTAAAATAACCACAATGGCAGTTGTTGTAGTAATTCTCAAGTACATTATTCTCATACAAATGAGATAGAAATACAAAATATATCCGCCCCTTGGCCACTCAGCCGTCTATATAACACTGGCCGAGGTAACGTATGTTTGCTTGTGGAAGTCCCCTATTATCTAATGAAACCTTCCATTTCTACTCTACAATCTTGATTAACATTGAGCTGATTATGGATATTGTTTGTTAAGCTGGAAGTTATTTTTCTGAACAGCTTTTGTTGGTTTTTAATTTCCAATGTGCTACAAGCTGTCAAAACACTTCTGTGTGAAAAGTTCTAACATATTTTTTAAAGGGCTGTGACAATATTATTTACTAATATGTAACATTTCAGTTGATTTGTTTGATTTTTTTTTAAGATTATCGTTGTTAAATACTTGACTCTTCAGACGTTGTTATACTTACAATGTTTCAGCCATTGTACCCTCTGGCCTTCTTCAGGAGTTTACTTTCTTACTTAGTGACTGCCTTGAAATTTGGAGCTGAACACTTTATTCAATCCATGAGAACATATTGTTCTCATTCTGCTTTTCATGCGTAAGATATTCATGACTATTCAGGATTAGAGGGAGATACACTAATGGATAAAAGCATTGGTTAAAACATACTGGTCTCTGTGGCAGTTTTGAGTTCAATTCCTGGCTCTGGTAGTGCTGAAAATTCAGTGGTAGAATCAAACTAATGGCACAAAAGTGAATGACAGGTAAGTAATAACTGATATAAAATATCTACTTTTCAGCACATACTTACTTAAGGATTAAAGTCACAACTGTCAGAGAGCCAGATATGCTTTTATCTTAACTCTTCAATCCACTAGGCCAGGAATTTTATTGTCTGGTGAGTGTAGAATATTGGTTAGCTTGCAAGTGGTCTGACACACAAGTAGACTAGTGTAGCCACCAAGTTAAAACTAATTCTAAGTCATTTAATGGAGAGATATATGGGTGAATAGAGACCACTTATGCAAATGTGTTTGGCAGGTTCATTCTAGCAAGATGGACCAACCCACCTGCTACATGAGGCACTCTCCTATAGAAATGAGGTAAAATTAGCTGGCTTGCTTTTTCAAGAAGACACAAGAAGGCAGCCATGTTAGCAGGTAAGTCACTTGACTTCTACAGTGAGTAGTAACTGATGTGAAATATAATTTAAGTGTGGAAACCAGAATTCAGCCAATCTCCATTCCACTGTGGACTGAATAGAGTTCAGTTCAAATTTTCAAGGAAGTTGCGGAGTATGAAAGCGGAAACCTGATAAAGGACAACAACAGTTGAAACGTTATAACAACCACAACAAGAATGCTGGTCCAAATAGCAAAGCATATGGTAATAATTGCAGTAATAGTTATTTATTCATAAGGAAATATTCGACATTCATTCCCTGAACAGCCAATGCTATTTGCATTATTTACTTTACCTGGACTGTTATCCTCATCTTCATTGCCATATTCACAACATTTCAGCTGTTGTATGCTCTGGCCTTTGGAATTTTGAACTGAACCCTTTATTTCATCCACCGGGGTAGATTGTTCTAGTTTGCACGTACCATGCTTCTTCCAGATGTCTCAGTTATTCCCCTTAACTTTAACTGTCCAAGTTTTGCTTCATCACTGATGTGGCCTAGTATTGAACTCACTACTCTTTGGGTCTAGTCACTGGATCAAACCAATGTCTTTATCGACTGGGCCATGTGTCAGAGATATAGACAGAGACATTGCTACTTTTGAATTAAATTTATAAAATCCTTCTATCAAAACAACTATTCCGGAAAATAGATTTCTGAAGCCCAGCATCACTCTGTCCAGTATTGACAGGAGGCTTCCTTCTTAACCATTTGTTTGAAGTAGTGGGAACATCAATATCTTATGTCATTATTTTCTGCTTAATTTACATGTGCTATCCATTTTAGCTGTTTCTGCTCTGGGAAGTCTTCAACATGTGATTTCTAGAATTTTGCCTAATTATTATTTATGGCTCTGTAGTGCCAATCCATAAGTTTCAGGGAAGGCTGGTCTTCACTAAAACCTGAGGAATCTCTTGTATACAGCTGACAGTTTAGATATTTCTGAATAGGGTAGGCACCATGTATCTATATGAAGTTTTTGGTCTGAGGAGGCTATTTAAGTATATTACTCAAGTTTTTAGGCTCATGTTTTGGCTTTGTAGCAACTTGTGGTTTTCTGGGAAACTAATTTTTTAATTTTGGTGTGTGAACAGATCTCCAGAACTGACTTCATGATTCACTCTCTTTTTACAATGATTGCATGTCTTTACCATGTGAACTTACATATCTTTCCTGTAGTCTGCTTAATTAACTGCCATCAGTTCAGTGCAATCTGCTACATTAATATTCATTAGTTGAAAAAACTTCCAGATCAGTTAGATTTTGAAGGCTATTGATATCTGTAGGAGAAACATTAAACATTTAAAAGAAACACTAGTTCAATGAGAAACACATCGCAAGAACACATGTGAACCAAATTTTCTGAAAAATCCAAAATATGAAACCAGATATTGGTGCCTCTAATTATTGTAACACAATCAGCAAAAACCCCAGCTATCATTCTTGCTTTCACTGGTTTTCTCTACCTCATTCACTGTAACAGTTAAGCCATCTTCTATATATCATGTCCCTTCAGGATGCAAGAAATCATGGCCCTCCATAATTTGGTACACACATGATCAAAAATTTAAGACCACTTGAAAAATTTTTTATAAGAGACTGTTTGTCATGGATACATTATAAACTTTTTCTTACTTAAGGTTACTAATTCTATAATCTAAAAGGTTATGGAGACAAAAAGTTATAATCCAATCAATTTATTCATAAAATGAGATGTTTTACACTTGATCAAAATTATAAAACCGGGGAGTATAAATTGTTAGATCTTGGGTAATTCCAATGTTTTTAGTTCAGTTAGAGATTAGCAATCAGTGTGTAAAGGTGTCACCGTGCCAAATACAAACTTACCAAATTTGAGCATGCTCGAATTCTAGATTTCCATAATCAATGTTTATCACAGCGGACGATTGAAGCTAAGGTAAATCACACTAAAACTGTGATTTGCAACTTTCTAAAGTACAGTGTAAATTATGGAAACACAAAGTCTACTGGTAGACCAAAAATATTTTCTCTGGCATTGAGTAGGAGAATAAGACGGGTTGTTGTGAAAGCCAATGGACTTTCTTCTAGTCAAATTAAGGCAGCCACAGATGCTGATTGCAGTCCAGTAACCATCAGACAACACTTAAGACAAAAAGGCATGGTAAATAAAAGCACAAACAAATTCCTCGGCTGCTTCCATGTAACAAAGTGAACCGTTTAAGGTTTGATCGTGAATACCAAACATGGGACATTGAGAAGTGGAAGAAAGTTCTGTTTTCTGATGAGAAAAAATTCAATCTAGATGGTCCTGATGGCTTCCAATGATATTGGCATAACAAAAACATGCCTGGTTATGTTAGCATGTGACAAAAAGCCTCATTGGTGATGGAGGGCCATCCTGCATGCTCATTGGACTTGAACCCAATTGAAAATGTTTGGGGATGGATGGCAAGAGATGTTTATCGAAATGGCAAACAAAATTCAACAAAAAATTAACTTCCTGAAGTTATCTTCAGAAGCTGGAGCAATATTCCTACAGCTTAATGGAAACACTAATTTTTAGCATGCCCCAAAGAATTTTTGAAGTCATCAAAACCAGTGGCGGTAGAATTCATTATTAAATTTGGTAGTTGAATGTTTTTATACACTTTTCGTACAATTTCGTACAATTTTTGTCTCTGGTCTTATAATTTTGATCAAGTGCAAAACGCCTCATTTTATAAAAATGTCAGTTTCTCGATAAAATGTTCGCATTACAACTTTTAGATTATAAAATTAGGAAGCTTAAGTAAGAAATGTTTAAAGTTTTCCATGAAAAACAGTCTTTTTAAAAAAAATTTTCAAGTGGTCTTAAATTTTTGATGAGGTGCATATTGATCTGGGGCAAAAGTGTTGATCATTAATTTGGTGACACAGTAATTGTCAGTTTCTTGCCCTATTAGTCTTATTTTTCTTATACAATGTCTATGCATCCTTGTGGGTGATGAATTATTTCCAACTCTACAATCCCTTTCTCATACATAAAATGTTGCAAATCTTTCACTACTCTATCGCTATTTCCATGGAAAGTGCACAGACGAAAGACATTCCTTAGTTCCAATTGTCCTCACCTTCATGGCTAACACCTGTCATGCCATAGCAACCCTTACTCCTTTTATTATCCATTAACTTCTACTGATCTGGCACAGTGTTGCTTTGATTCTTCTTCTTCATAACACTTTTAGTGGACTTCCAGATAGCTAGGTTGCAACCATCTCTGCTCATACACAGAAACTCAAAAGATTCCATAAACCTGCCCTTTCAAAATTATAGTCATACTTAGTTGAAATTATTGTAGTTCTCTTAGTTATAGTAAAAATCTCAAGGTTATTTTTTGGTCTAGGAACAGGTTTTTCTCATAGATTGTGTGCATGATGATATATCAGCTTATGAAAGCTTTTATCGGAAGGGTTTTTTGAATAGCAATAGAAGCTATGGAGATTCTCCCCATATACAAAAAATATCAATTACAACCAATTTAAGAGAACAATAACGTTTTTCCTCAGCATGAAGTGCAAAGATTATATTGAATTAATTGCTAGGTTTCCTGTTTGGAAAGTTGGTTAACTGTGTCATGCTAGACAATTTTTCTAATCAGAATTTATTTTAAACATTTATACATACAGTGTATCACAAAAGTGAGTACACCCCTCACATTTCTTCAAATATTTAAGTATATCTCTTCATGGGACAACACTGACAAAATGACACTTTGACACAATGAAAAGTAGCCTGTCTGCAGCATATATAACAGAGTTAATTTATTTTTCCCTCAAAATAACTCAAAATATAGCCATTAAAAGCTAAATCCCTGGCAACAAAAGTGAGTACACTTTATTGTCAATATTAACACACATGTCAACTGTCAATATTTTGTGTGGCCACCATCATTATCCAAAACTGCCTTTACTCTCCTGGGCATGGAGTTTACCAGAGCTTCACAGGTAGTCACTGGAATGTTCTTCCACTCCTCAATGACGATGTCGCAGAGTTGGCGGATATTTGAGACTCTGCACACCTCCACCTTCTGCTTGAGGATGCCCCAAAGATGTTCTATTGGGTTCAAGTCTGGAGACATGCTTGGCCAGTCCATCACCTTTACCCTCAGCCTCTTCAGTAAAGTGGTTGTCTTGGATGTGTGTTTGGGGTCATTGTCATGCTGGAACACTGCTCTGCGACCCAGTTTCTGGAGGGAGAGGATCATGCTCTGCTGCAGTATTTCACAGTACATGTTGGAGTTCATGTTTCCCTCAATGAAATGTAACTCTCCAATACCTGCAGCACTCATGCAGCCCCAGACCATGACATTCCCACCACCATGCTTGACTGTAGGCATGACACACTTACCTTTGTACTCCTCACCTGGTCACTGCCACACATGCTTAAGGCCATCAGAACCAAACAAATTAAATTTTGTCTCATCAGACCATACGACATGGTTCCAGTAATCTATGGGCTTTGTTGACATGTCTTCAGCAAACTGTTTGTGGGATTTCTTGTGTATTGCCTTCAGAAGAGGCTTCCTCCTGGGGTGACAGCCATGCACACCAATTTGATGTAGTGTGCAGCATATGGTCTGAACACTAACAGGCTGAATCCCAATCTCTTTAATCTCTGCAGCAATGCTAACAGCACTCCTACGCCGATCTTTCAAAGAAAGCATTTGGATGTGACACTCAGCACATGCGCTCAGCTTCTTTGGACGACCTACCCGAGGCCTGTTCTGAGTGGACCCTGCTCTTTTAAAATGCTGGATGATCTTAGCCACTGTGCTGCAGCTCAGTTTCAGGGTGTTGGCAGTCTTCTTGTAGCCTTGGCCATCTTTATGTAGTGCAACAATACGTTTTTTAAGATCCTCAGAGAGTTCTTTGCCATGTGGTGCCATGTTGGAACTTTCAGTGACCGGTAAGAGAGAGTGTTAGAGCTGCACTACAAATTTGAATACACCTGCTCCCCATGAACACATGGGCATAGTTACACTAATGAGTCACATGACATTTTGGAGGGAAAATGAAAAGCAGTACTCAATTTAGACATTTAGGGGTGTAGTTTCTTAGGGGTGTACTCTAATAGTTACAATAATTTGTAATGTGAAGATGAAGTAGCTCAAAATATTCTTTTGAACATCTAAAGAAATTATGCTACATAGAAAAATATTTTTAAGAAACTGGAGGCTTATAGGATTAGCAGAAAATAAAAATCATTAATTGAAAGAATAAAAAGCCAGCATAATTCACAAAGTCCTCAGACAGTTCTTTAAAGGATGTATAATTGTCAATTTTGGGAGGCCATTCAGAAGTTGGAAGTGTAACAATGGTGAGAGTAGACATTTGATGAATAGAAAGATTTGCAGCATGATTGTCATTTATCAAAAACATTCAGATGTTGGAACTGCTTTGTAGAATTATAATTGGAGTGAGTTGACTTTGTACTATTGATCTGTTTATATCCTTATTTTTTCATAAGCATATTCATATCTTTCTTTTAACTTTTTGTATAGTGTCTTAGAGTTCTTTTAAACTTCTTTTATCAACTCACTGCTAAGGTTTTTTTTCCATAGCAATTAAGTTGACTGATAGTTTCCTTTTAACTGTTCTGATTGGCTCAATAAGCTACTTTTAAAAAACTGTCTCAGGTTTCAAATTTGAATAGTTGGAAATAATCTTGAGAAAGAATTAATGTCAAAGGCTTTTTTTTCCAGAATATTTTTCCCGATTCTTGTGAAGCAAGATTTACCAAAAAGGTTCCATCTGTACACCTCATTGATTAGAAGTGTCTTCACTCTAGATCAATAGTTTCCAAGTTTTTTTTTTCTCTGAACTGCATTTTTGAATTAAATTTTGCTTGTGCTTCACAAAATTTTATGTGATAAAAAGTACATTTAAAAATAAAAAACAGTATTAAAGGGAGATAACTGTGGATGTGAAGTCAAAACATTATCATTGATAACTCTCTCCTCCAATTTGAAAACCCTAGTTTTCTTAATACTTGATATAATACAAAAATATCACAATGATAAAATTGATCAATAATTATTTATAACTCTTTATACTTGGACTCATGCATGCAATTACAAGAAATCCATAATAATATTTTAAATTTTGAGACCATTGTTGGCATATGAACTTTTAAAACTGATTCTAAATCTTTGATTGTCTTTTAATCATTCCACCTTACCTGCTATCTTTTTATGCCACACCTATGAGGCACAGTGTGCCATTTGGGAACCACTGCTCTAGATTGTGGAAAGGGGTAGAGTGTCATTTTATTTTCACATAATTTCTTTTTATAAAGCCTGTACTTTGATTTAAACATTCAGACCAGTGATATACGCATAAATCAGTATTCTAAAAAATAATTATATCAAATAATTCTTTGGAATTTCACAACTTAAAAAGATAACCCACACCAGGCCAAGAGAGCAGATCTAGTCAACATAAACAATAAGAAAAAAACATTTAAGATTGTCATTCTTCCATTCCATCCAAGCAAGAAACTGGATCTGATAATTAGAAATATGGAAAACAAATTCAAGATTTTAGACAGAGCTGTGCTGGAAAATAACAAAAGTAATGAGAAAGAGAATAAGAAATTAGAACAATACCAGGACCTTGCTTGGGAGCTGAGAAAGGTGTGGAATATGAATGTTATTGAATTTTCAATAATAAAATGTACCCTTGGAACTACAACAAATACAATCGAATTGTGATTCAATGAGTTAAAAACCTGAATAGATTATAATGTTCCTAGTGTTAGCATGGATACTGAGAAAGGTGCTGGAGATTTGAGGAGACTTTCTGACACTACATCTTCAGTAATTACCAACATATCTTGAGAGTGAGAATCCAAAGAATAATGTTTGAAAAAAGTTCTGCAAAGGAAACCTGAAGGGAGAAATAAATATTGACAAAACCTTAAAAGGACTAAGAGAATAGATGCCATTTCTATGGGGAGGAATCTGAAAGATCAAACCACATGATAAGTGAATGTAGCAAGCTGACCTCAATTACAAATTGATTACAAATGCCCACATGGCAAGACCAAGAGTCATGCATTGGGAGATATGCAAACAATTTAGATTTGACTATTAGCAAAATTATAAATAGTTTTAATTGTAGTCATGTTCTCATCTTGATTTTATAGTTACTGCGCTTTGATCAATATATTCTCTAACCTTCTTCAGGTGTCACAGATGGTAATCTTCCAGACTACATATTCTAGTGGGTAAAAGCATTAGTTAAGTGAACCTTCTTATCTGGCAGTTGTGAGTTCAATCTCCAGGTCAGGAAAAGGAGCAATCAGACACTCAATTGTGGTGGAAAAGACTAGTGATAAGACAAGGACAATTTAACAAATGAAAATCTGAGAATATCAAATTGCATGCATAACAGAATCAGAACAAACTATTTGCTTGGATTCAAGAAATGGTTTAATTCAAAATTCACATGATGTTACCAATTTCTAGGCAACTGAAGTATGCAATTGTGGAAACACTGTGACTGTTACAAACAAGATAACAAGTAAATCAGTGTATAATAATTGATAATTCCTCATTTGAGAAATGGTCAGTATCTTGTGATGATTTTTGTCTTGTCATCTTTGTCCGAAAAAGTAATTTATCAAGAAACCAGGGTCTTTATCCACTCAGTGACACTCTTTGTGTTCTTTGATATGTTATTTGTGAGGTCAACTTAACTGATAATCATTCAGACAATAACTGTCTGAAACTGAAGTTCTGTAACATCATTAAGATGTTTTCATTTAACAAGATATCAACTGACACTGATTTTGCTACAAAATGGTGAAAACTTTGTGATTTCTAGAATGAGTAAATCAATGGATAATAAGGATTTCTCATCACTGAAATAGTCAAAACATTGTGATTATAATGACCACAATAAGCATTACAGATTGAGCATATCATTGTATAATAATAATTCTTCATCACTGAAATAGCCAAAGTTATGTTTATAACAATCAAGATTGTGATATTAGTCTGAGTAAATCATAATGATATTTCCTTATCACTGAAAACGTTGAAGCCAAGTGAGTGAAACACCAAGATGATGACACTAATTTGAGCAAGTCAGTGTATAATAATAATAATTACTCACCTAAAAACAATCAAACAAAAGCATTTTATTTTTTGTTTTTTGTAAACTTTGAAAAATGAAACTTTATTTTTTCTGTTTGCTTCCTTAGGGGACAGAAATATTTCGATTTTTTTTTTTTTTTTTTTTTTTTTTTTTTTTTTTATGTTTCTCCAATATGCTTCTGATGAAAAAATCAAATAATATATCAAAAGTCAAGAGCTTTCTGTTGGGGCCAAACCATATTGTCAGTGCATATCTGTCTGATAAGCTGTTTACAAATGATTCCCAATTTCTACAGAAAAGTATTTAAACATCTTCAACCATTTTATCAATTCCAAATGCAGATGAAGCAGATTCTTCAAGATTAACAAAATCTGACTGCTTCTGCACGAATGCCATTCTAATGAGTTTTCTGGGAACAACAAGAAAAGATAAGAATTTAGATTTTGAAAAAGAAGAAAATGTTTAGCGTCAAAAAAAAATTCTACAGATGTCTTCATCTGATACCAACTTTGAAATAGAAAAAAATTCTGTCAAACTAGATTTTCACAGCAATGTATAAAATTTTAAATCTAAAAAATGTATTGCAGAAATTGAAACTCATAATAGAAAAATCTGATATGTTCGATAAAATCAAATTGGCAGAAGATCTAAAAAGTGACCTACATCTGTTAACTTGGGCAAGAAATAGCTTCAGTATCTGTCTATATTTCTGAGAGGAAGTATTATGTACATTATTTACATTATTCGGACTATTGTCCTCCTCTTTGTCGCCATATTTATTACGTTTTGGCCATTGTATGCTCCAGCCTTCTTCAGGTGGTTGTCCTCAAGGACACATGGCACAGTGGATAAAGGCATTAGTTAGATCCAGTGGCAGGACCCAAAGAGTGTGAGTTCAATACCTGGTTAAGGCAGTGGAGAACTTTCAGAGGAAAATTAACAGGAGATAGCTGATAACTGACATCCATTAACCATGGCATGTGGAACTAGAACGGTCTACCCCAGTGAGCGAAATAAAGGGTTAAATTCAACATTTCATACACTGAAGAAGGCTGAAGTGTACAATGGTGAAATGTTGTAATAAATATGGCAACAAAGATGAGGACAATAGCCCAAATAATGTAAATAATGTAAGAAATAATTTGTTTATTTTAATGTGTCTAAAATGGAAGTGATATATTTTAATAAAGAACCTTTTAGCCTTTCATCAGCATGACTGATTCTAACCACCATGAGATTGACTCATTGCACCTTCTTAGGCTCAAGTTTTCTACTGACATGAAATGGAAAGATTACATTGAATCAGTTGCTTGGTCTACTGAGAAGAAATTAGGTTTACTGTGTTGTGCTAGATAATTTTTGTGTGTTGAAATCCTCAGTGTATTTAGTATCATTGAAGTCATTGTGAACAATTTTTGTTGAGATTTACAATCTCTGCGTTTCATTCAATTTCACAAAGAACTTGATGAAATTTGAATAAGCTCATTTGTTTGGGAAAATACTTTGACAAAAATCCTACTTTTCTGTTTTTTACGCATCTTAGTAAAACCAACAGTACTTTGTACTCATTCAACTATTTACATTTCTCAAAATTTGGTTTTGATTGGTTAATGTTTGGCTATTTTAGAGGATGTGATTGATTGGACTAACAGAAGACACATACGTTTATATATAGATTTAAATATCCTCACTCCATCCTTTTTCTGGCAAGTTTGCCATGTACTGAACTTTGTATTTCTTTTGTCTTTGGTCAACCTCGAGTTTTTCTGTACATTTCCTTTTTCTTGTAATCATGCTTGTATGTTCAAGAGATTCTTAGGGTGTTGGTATCTCAAAAATATCATACAGTACTTGCATAGGTTCTTCCTTTCATGCAGACCTTTCTTCAGTAAACCTTTTCTTTAACTGATTCCAATGTCTTTTTTCCTTTTACCATATTTATCCTTTTTCCAATTCACAACCTATTACACCATCTCGTATTTCTTTTCCATTATATACTCTGAAAAACCCTTTTTGATAATTTTGAAAACTTTTGTGCCCTTTTTGTTATCCGTTCCTAATCTTTTTTGATCTGGTAACAATTTGTCGAACACCAATTTAATTTTTCTTGCCAACATCAATTCTGCTGGTGATATGACTATCGGTGTATTGGGATTCAGTTATCCAGTATACTCTCAAGATTTTTTTAGTGTTTCTACACTCACTTTTTCATTACTTGCTTTTTTCCAAGCTGTCTTAAAAGTACCCACAAATCATTCAGCTTGTCTGTTTGACCTTGGTTGATACAATGGGGTAGTAATATGTTCAATCAAGAACATTTCACAAAATTCTTTAAATTCATAAGCAGTGAATTGTGTACTGTTATCTGACATTATGGCATTTGGAATGCCATATCTTGCAAACAGTTTGGGAAAAGATTCACTCTAACTGTGAAAGTTGTTTTTTGCACTTAGAAATTTCAGTCCACTTAGTAATGATATCCACTACCCCAAGATATTGTGATACGTTTAATGGATATGTGAAATCTATGTGCAGTCTTCATCATGGAGTATCTGTCTTTGGCCAAGGTTGTAATTTTGTGGTAGGTGATACAACCTCTGCAGACTTTTACTAATTTTTCAATGTCTTCATCCACTTTGGTTCAGTATACATAGATTCTCATAGATTTCATCCCTAAAATTCCCAAACGTATACTATGAAATTCATTTAATCGCTTTTGTAATATGATAGCTATAACTACTCTTTGTGCAAGCATCAGTACTCTGTCATGTAGCAAGTAAGCATTCAAGTTTGGATTGCATTCTAAAAATCATCTATCTATCTATCTATCTACTTTTACCAGAATAACTGGTAGTTTGCATACTACATTTTTAATTTGTTTCCCTTTTAAATGCTGCAATAACAGTGTCTTCAAACAGTTCAGTATTTTTTGGCATCAATCTTAACAAACCATCAGCATGTCCTAATTTTTTGGACGGCTGGTATTCCATCTTGAAATTGTAATTTAATAAGATGGTACACTGGCATTGTAATCTATTTGCTGTATGCATAGGAATTCCTTCTTTTTTTTTTTAACAATACATTGATGTCTGTGGTCTATCTGTGAATAAAAACAATATTTTTGCTGTAAATATTATTACTACTGCCTCTTTTTCAATCTGGTTGCAGTTTTTTCTGATTCTGATGTGCAATGGCTTTAATGTTACCACCATCATGTTTATGTAGAATTACTGCTCCTATACCATAGTCCCTAGCATCTGAAGCCAATACAATTTCTGCTTTTGGATTCTAGTGCAGTAATAAGACATTAGTATTTTCTTCATTTCTTCTAACACCTTCCAACACTTCCAATATATGATTATTAATATTAGGTTGGTGCAAAAATAATGACGTAATGTTGTTTTTTGACGTATTTTTTAACATCAAAAAACGACATTATTACGTCATTATTTTTGCACCAACCTAATAATTAATATAAAGTAGTTCCCTTAACTTAGGTATTTTTTTTTTATTTCAATTATTACTATTATTACTAGCAATTTTCATTTAATAAACAATGATTAACACCTTATCTGAACATTGTAAAAATATAAAAAATAAATAGACAGGCCTTATTAGTTCTTTTTATTCAAACAAGTTTGGATGAATACTTACTGTCTAAATATACATTATATATATTAGGTTGGTGCAAAAATAATGTCGTTTTTTGCCGTTAAAAAATACGTCAAAAAGACAACATTATTACGTCATTATTTTTGCACCAACCTTATATATATATATATATATATATATATATATAATTAATAATGCTGCATCTCTTTATATTGAGCTCTGTGCTAAGTATAAACTACAAGAAAACAGAATGCATGGTCATCAGTAAGAGGATG
>OZ010598.1:8893917-9266417 GCA_963932145.1 Acanthosepion lycidas
CATTTAAATTTTTGAAGAACGTAGGGGGCAGAGAAGCCAGAAACTGGAAGAGAGTTCTGCAGGTGAGAACTGCAAGAAAAGAAACTATGAGAATAGAACTTAGTTTATATCTAATTTAATAGTAAAATGATAAGACCTGGTAGTATGCTTACATTCATTCAGTCAAAGTACAAATAAGGAGAGCTCATTTAAAAAAAAAATAGAGAAGGATAATATTTCAGACCCAGTGATGGGGCTTGGGTCTCATCCACCATCCCCGGAACTTTGATATGGGTCTCCCCTCTCTATGACATGTCAATTTCAAAGTTTTCGAACCTGGTGTCCACAAACCCTTTATGGAAAATTGGGAGGGCGATGGATCAGCACTTTTTTAAATTACCAAAAATCAAGGAAATGATCCAATTTAAATGAAAATTAATTAATTATTTACTTTTATATTGAATAGGTTTTTTATTTAAAAATCTGAGAAAATGTTATTCATTTTGGAATAATCACCGATATTTTCATGACTAAATTTTACTCGGAAAAATGTTTAAGCTACAAATTTTTTTTACATTTCCATAAAGATTAATCGCCGATGCATCTCTGCTGGAAAAAAAAAAAAGTTTTACAAAGATTCTTGCACAATACAAACAGGATTGTCTTAAAAAATTTTGAAAACAGTAGTTCAGTTGCCTGTGAAATTTTTCATGTGTTGAAATCTTTAAACATTTTTATTTCTTTTAAGCGATCATTTTCTCATTTTAGGGACTAGAAATTTTATTTTGATTACTAACCATGGACATTTGGTTAGTATTACTATTAGTAAAAAAGAACAAAAACAAAATATGGGATCCTTCTGAGTGGATTATCTCAGAATAAAAAATGATTTTACCAAAATATATTAGTGTCATAATTGATGTAAAAGAACTATTCAGAAAGAAAATTACAATTTTAAAAAATATGCACTACAGAAATTAGCACTTCTGCTCCCCTTACACTGTAGGCATGCCCCCTCCCATGCAAATGAGAGGTTTTGGGTTATAGGTACCAGCCCTATCGGTTATTGTAGTTGATGATTAACAATATAATTTAGGTAGAAAAAAAAAAAAAGGAAAAATTATAAAAAGCAAAAAATGGTGTTGAAATTAGCCCTTCTGGAGCTCCAACCACATCAGGTGTTCCTGCCTAGTACGCACCCCACTGGCCCTGCAGATACACATTGTATATGGTGATCAATGTAACATTAGTTTAGAAATTAATTAAAAATGATGGATGGGCATAAAATAGTGCTGAAAAAAACGGCAGAGGGCTGATTGGGGCCCAAAAAACATGCCCCAGTTTGAGAGAAGACACACTGGACCTGTTCAGACCCTTCTTTGGATCTTGCTGAGATTCTCAAGACATGTAAACATAATATGAGCCCAGGTATAACATCAGTAGTCGTTGCACAGATGAATGATAAATGTACAAAAGAGATTGTGGTGAGACAAATTGTCTGGCATGATGCAATAATGGAAGCACAGTGGTGTAATAAATTGTAGCTCACATTAAGGAACCAGTAGAGCTGTTTGAATTCTGGTCATTACATTCACTTACGTGCTAATACTCTTGAGAAAGCTACGAATTCGTCTCTTTCTCCTGCCAGCTAAAATAGCAAAACAGACTGGATTCTATAGCCTTAGATGGCATCTGGTCTAAGAGAAGAAAAACCAGCCCAGAGAGAGTTGGGCTCCATCAGGCTACCATGTCCAAGACACACCAATTCTACAAGTGTCACTTTCACTGCTGTTGATGTATAGAAACTGTGTGGGACAAAATCTAGAAAGAAAAAAAAAATCAATGAAACACTAATGAGTATCAATAGAACTTTTCCATGTTTATTTATCAAATAAATAATTTACGTAATTTAGTGAAATCGGTCAATATTTGTTCATTTTAGCATGTTTTGAAAAGTATTTAATAGGCATTTTGTGTCTATTAGTTTTTAAACATCTTCTTTTCTAAATTGCAAATCTTCCACAAACTCATTGAAAAAAAAAAAAAACAAAAGGAGGAAAATAGAAATATATAGTGGGATGACTAAGGTTGCTGTTTGGGGGGGTGGGTTGTTTTTTTTGTTTTTAATTTTTTATTTAACCTGTTCACCGATCATGTCTTGGTGCTTCTAGTATGGGAAGTGGGGGGGAGAAAAAGAAAAGCAAGAAACGTTTTTCATTTTAATTCCTGTAACCAACAAATGTGTATAAATGTTGTTTTGGGGGTTTTTTTGGGTTTTGTTTTGTTTTTTTTAAATGAAGTATAGTTTCATAGGAGATAAAAACTTTCTTGGGGACAAGTAGAAATTACTTACCTGTTATGTCAAGCAGTGTTCATTGAGAGTGTGGGTCTTTGCATATGCTGGAGGGAAAAGACGAGCACTCAGTTTGTTTTTTTTTTGTCTCATCTTGGCAGAAGAAGTGACCCCTTGGCATTTTTAATTGGTCACTTGCTATTTAAAGATCACCAGTAGCAATTCTTTATATGTCCATTATTACATGCTTGGTATATATTTGCTTCAGTATCACCTCCCAGAATAGGTATTATTTTCGTAGGGTCACTTGGGTAAACAGGTATGATATTGAAACACCCAAAAGTTGTCATAACATCACTGATGAGGCAATCTTGCACACCCATTGGAGTGTATTTATAACAGATTCACAAATCTTCATCTAAAATCAAGGCCATTATTCATCATGATGACTGTGTATATCTTCTTCTATATGCCGTGAACCTTCAGGATTTGGCTGAGCATAACTTTTCACAACTTTCTGTCCTTTGTAGATTTTAAGAATTTTTATCTTTTTCTAATTATCTTTCCAAAACCTTATTCCACCATCCATTTGCACAAGCTTTCCATCCCTCTTGCTTTCAATTTATCCTGTGAGTATTAAATTTTCTAAGCCTTCTTTCCTTATTATGTTCTCTAGATATTTCAACTATCTCTTCCTGATGTTAAGTATAAGTGTCCATTTTGTTTCAGTTTTCTTTCAAACTCACCGGGGAGAAATATTTATAACAAGAAGGCCAAAATATAATGTTCAGAACAAAAATGGTGATGCCATTTATTTTCATATTTCATAGACTGGTGCCAAGAATTCAGAATTTCCATTTAACTTTTATCTGTAAAAGATTTTATGAAACACATTTTTTTGAAGAATTGAAATCTTCAACAAAGAAAACATTAAAATATTTTGTTTAAATATTAGACAATATGTTTGGATGATGGCAACCAATTTGTCATCAACTCCAGTTTTCTGATTAATTTAATTTTGTGTAATGATGAAATAATTTTTCTGAGAGAGAAGATTAAAATTAGAATTCAAATTTGAAAAAAAATTTTATAATTTATTTTTCAGATATTTTTGTTGAAATTTTTAATTATTTCCCACATTTGTATGAGTTGTTGTACAATATTTTTATTTTGATATTTTTGGATATAATAATGAAGGAAAGTTCATTGGGTTGTTCACTGTATACAGTCATTCTAAACAATTCTTCAAATTTGGTATGCACACATAGTGTGCCCAGAAAAGGAATGGCATGTGGAACTAGAACAATCTACCCTAGTGGATGAAATAAAGGGTTTGGTTAGAAATTCAAATGTAAATATCACCTAAAGAAGGCCAGAGCATACAACAGCTGAAATGTAAATATGACAACAAAATAAGGACAATAGTTCAAACAATGTGAATAATGTAAATAGTGTACATAATACCTCATCTCAGAAATATAGACAGATACTGAAAGGCCGAAACGTTGTAATAAATATGGCAACAAAGATTAGGACAATAGTCCGAATAATGTAAATAGTGTACATAATAACTCATCTCAGAAATATAGACTGATAATGAAGGGTCAAAACGTTGTAATAAAAAAATTTTCCAAAAATATTTTTACTCTATTTCGCAATATTTCTTCATTGGAACTTTAGAAAGAAAAGTCTTTTCAAAGCTGCTTCTTTTTGTTGGAACAGGAATTATTTTAGAATCAGGAAAACAAGATAATTAGTTTTAGTTTTACAGATGGTTCTAATATAGAATGATCATAATTGCCCAAAATGAAATGTCATGTTGAGTTTTACTTATTAACCTATCCATGGGCCGAAACAGAGGGCATATATGAAATTGATGTTAGATTCTTTTTGTTAGAAACTTTTCACATTTGAATCTTTTATATATTTTTTTTCTAATTATTGTATTGTATTCTAATTCTGTTTGATCCTTAATTAGTTAGCAAGTATGTTAAAACTTGCCATTGCCTTGGATAAATAATGGGCCATTCCTGTTTGATTGCAAGATTCAAATGGAAGAAATGATATATCAAAGGCATTGGTTTTATGGAAAGGAAGGCAAAAGAAAGAAAGGGAAAACCTGAGTTGATAACACTCTCCCATGTTTAACGTCTTCAGTGAAATGGCAAACCATGTCAATTTAGAATCTGTTCATTTGTACCCTCTTACTTCTTCAAATAATGACCTGCATTCATACTTATGATTGTTATTGTAATATTTTGTTACATTTCTTAAAGATGCAATAGAATAATTTCTACGGGTATTTTTATAGTTGTGGAACTCACAAGGATCATTAATTCCCAAATCAATATTCATTAGAAAACTGAAATAGAAAAACCATGAAATCTTTGCAGCTGTTCCAAGTAAGCATTATTTCTTGAGGAAATTACTTAGTAATAAAAGAAAACTGTTGCTCATTTTATGTCTAGTAGTATCTAATATTAATGTGTGTTTATCCATGCCACCAAAAATAACATCATTTTTTCTTTTTTTTTTTTTTTCTTTTTAAAGGCTTACTTTGTACAAGGCCCATGGGCTACTTGACGTAGAGAGTTATGTTAAAGGTTAGTTTATGTGTCAACATAATAGTTAACCGTAGACTTGAAAACATTAAGATTGTAGTGTTCAGGAAAACTTCCTCTTGGGAGCAGTGGTTTGCAGGAAGAAGCTGTTTGAGTGGAACATCACCAATGGAATGTGGGTGGTTTTCTATAATGTAAGTGGCATGGCAGGTCCTAGCCTTGAAGTTTATACCTGGCAGAACCAAGGAATGTAGTTTGTCCATGTACTTTCCATGGAAGTAACGATAGTGGTGAGAGGTTCACCACATCCTACCTGTAAGAGAGAGGTTGGAAGGTCGAAAATAATTTGTCACCCCCAAGAACCCAGAGACACTTTTGAATTCTATCAAGACTGGAATGTGAGAATTGCATATCTCCTGCCCAAATATCTCATAGCAGTACTTCATTTTTGGCCTGATCTGGCTGTTGTAAAGAATAGCAGAAGGAGTCGGGTACTTACTGGAGCAGTACAGGAAATCAACTATTTTAACTGCATCTTTAGTGATTGATCAAATATATGAGTTCCATTTGCAGTCAGGTGTAAGTTTGAAACCCAATTTACTCTCAAATCATGTGGCCACATTCACAGAACATCTGTTCAGCATGACAGGTAGTCGTCTTTTTAATATTTTACATCTTTACATTTGTTAGGAATTTTTCGCATGTGAAATTTCAATTACATAATTTTTCAATTTTAGTTTACCAATTTCTGTATTTATACAGCAATATCCACTGACCAAATTTTAAAAAAGTTTTTTTTGTTGAATTCAAAAACTTATCCTTTGTTCATATTATTTCTTTGAACACTTTATTACTCTTATAACAAAGGCACTCTGACCTAGCACCATCAGTCCATGGAGGCTGATTCCCAATTTTCCATGCGGAAGTGATATTAAAACTTACATATGTTATAAGCAAAAAATACACATGGCATAACAGAAAAAAAGAACATATTCCTGAAAAATAACTGAAGAATGAATTGATTAAATTATTTTATCAAAGACGATAACTGTCTAAAACACGGAATTCCAAAAATGCATTTCCCTAAAAAACTTCAGAAATTCTTTCAAAAATTTTATTTCTTTGATATTTATCACTGGTAGGTAATATAAAGATATGCTGGAAGTGAATTCAGATTTTGGGCTAGTTGCATTCACTTTCACACTATACCCTTGTGAAATGCATGAATATGTTTCTTTTTCACCCATGTAGGGATTAAAAAAGTATTGTGACTGATGCTATAAAAAGAAAACACATATTTCAGCATTTTATTTCCTTCAAAGTAGCCCCTTCTGAATCCATACACTTAATCCAGCATCATTTCCATTGATGGGAGAATTCTTGGAACTCTTATTTTGTGATAGCTAGCAACTACCTCATCACATTCTCTTGGATTTTGTCAATATTCCTTTCACGTGGGATTTGTTTTTTGAAGAAGAAAAAGTTGTAAAGGATGAAAATTGGGGAATATGATGGTTATCAGTTCCAGGGAATGTAGTAATTGGCCAAAGACTGCTGCAGAAGCCATGGTCACTGTTGGAACCTCTGTAGTGTAAGTGAGATGACCACACTCTACACATTTTCCTTCTAAGACATGCTATAAACCACAGAATTGATTGAAAATGTTATAAGTTAGTGTGTATGCGTGGCAGAATTCAAGGTCAATCTGGACCAATCAGCTTCACTCTGTATACTTTAACTCCATTACAATAGCAAAAATCCCAACACTTCTTGATCAAACCTTGTAGGACATGAATTCAAAATGATGGGCATCCAATAGTAATTGATTGGATGAAAAAACCTTCAACAGAAATACTGATATTTTATTTATGGCATGGTAGTGATTAAATAATAGTTGTTTATGTTATAGCTTCCAATAGCAAGACATGACTTGTTTCCCCATCAGGAGGGGTCCTTAGTTTCCAGATAAACCATGTCTTTTATCATACACACTAGAATATTTCCTTTCAAAAGAAACCTCATATAACTGCAAAAATATTTCCACTGCAATATAACAACATATCTCTCTCCAACAAATATGACAGTGCCAGTGAAACTAATTATTTCCATAAAAAACAGATACTCTAATTCCATTACAAGACGTCAATCACTTTCTAACTCACCACAGAAAGTTAGTAATTTGAATTTTTTTTCTTATTTTTAATCTTTACATTCCTATGATACTATGGGAGCACAGACTAGCTTAATAATAAAAATATATTTATATATTTTAATGCACAACACACAAATAAAAAGAATTTTCCTTCTAAGAACTTTTTTCCTTAATCTAAAAAGACATTATAAAAAAAAACTAACAAGAAGTGAAATTAATATTGGATAATTCCAGCACTTAAGAAATCTAAACTAAAACTTAATGTTCTTTATCGAGTTAGGGATATTGAAGAGGGGCCCAAAGTTAATATTTATGTGTAACCCTGTTTAGATTAATAACTCAACAGGTAAATTAAAGCCATTACAAACTTTTTGTCTTTTATCCTCATTTGGCATTTAGAATAAAAAAATTTCCAATTTTTAATTTACCAGTTCATTAGGAGAGCAATCAATTTGGAGCAGCGTTGTTTCGCTTGTTGAACTGAAATAGTTTGTTGCATTGACGAGATGTGATAGATTTTCTATCTATATTTCTGTGATGAGGTATTGTAACTATTTACACTATTTACATTGTTCAGACTGTTGTCCTCCTTCTTTATTGTCATATTCACAACGTTTCAGTCATTGTATGCTCTGGCCTTCTTCAGGATTTGTCTATATTTCTGAGATGAAGTATTGTAACTATTTACACTATTTACATTGTTTGGACTGTTGTCCTCATCTTTTGATATAATGGAATATGCAGAGACCTGTGTTCCCCCTCTGTAGATTATGATTGGCTGGTGTCCGTCATAAATACTGACATACATATAGGTACGACAGTCAAAAGCCTTAGTCTGAGAGATAAGTCTATAACGACGCCCATTGGACTATGTCATTGATCTACACTTCTTACCTGTGACTACAATGTGTACCAGTCGATTACTGCTACCGTGTTATACTTGGTTATAGTAGCCAAAACCACTTAGCTACTTTGTTCAAATATATCCCTTCCCGGGATATATCATCTTTATTACCATATTCTTGATATTTCAACCATTGTACGCTCCAGCCTTCTTCAGGATCTGTTTATATTTCTGAGATGAGGTATTGTAATTATTTACACTATTTACATTGTTTGGACTGTTGTGCTCATCTTTATTGTCATACTAGCAGTAGAGCCCGGCGTTGCCCGGGGATGTAACAGTAAGAGATAAATCAAGTATCGACCATCATAAAGACTGAAAAATAAAATTGACAAATATTATTTGTTTAAGGTTGACAGACACGCATGTCTTAATTAGTTTTTTTTTTTTTTTTTTTTTACAAATTCGTCAAACTCAAACAAAAACATTGTTTTCAATCGTTATGAGTCTACCAATTGAATAGAATTTTATCATAAACAATTGTCTTGTAAATGGAATTTTTAAAGCATTCTGAATGTAAAAATAAAGAAAAAAGTGTGCAAGACAATAAGAAACACTACCTACCAAAAAAACAGTGAAGTTTTGTTGAAATCGGTTGAAAAATGTAGGAAATCCGATCCCATATATAAACGAACACAAACACACACAACCAACCTAGGTTTTATAATAAGTATAACTCGAAGTGAGTTGTCCCCCTTTCATTAATGCCTCTTAATCGTGTTTTCAAATTGATTTTGTGCAAAAACAATTGTGTTTTTCCAATTTTTGGTGCTGTTAGAACCCCCACAAGTTAATTTTATGTAGTCCTGTGAAGTTTTGTTGAAATTGGTTGAAAAATGTTGGAAATCCAATCCAATATATAAATGTTACTCACACACACACACACACAATCTGCGTTTTATAATAAGTAAGATTCATGATGTTACAGCTGTTGTATGCTGGAATTTCGAGCCAAAGCCTTTATTTCGTACACTGGGGTAGATTGTTCTAGTTCCATGTGCCATGCCTTTTCTAGAGATCTCAGTTTCAGTTATTTCCCTTTTAGTAACACAACTCTCCAAATTGTTTACCTCTGCTGTGGTCAAACAACTCTTTGGGTCAAGTCACTGGATTACATCTCACCAGGAGAATACAATGGGAATGGGGGTGGTTTTATTGATACAGTTTGCATAACGTTGTGGGTCCTAGCTGTGAAGGTTAGAATTAGTGGAACTGTTGTAGTTCATCTGAATACTGTCCATGGAAATAGCAATAGAGAAGCAATGGACTTGCATCAATTCGCCTGTGAGGAAAGGAGTTGTAGGATGGAAAATGTCACCTAAAAGGATGTGGAAATGATTTTGGTGTTTGTCAAGTGGAACATGAAACCTAGACAGCTTCCACCCATATACTCCATTTCCAGCCTGATCGTGTATAGCAGGAAAAGTCAGGTAAGTAGAACAGTACAAGGAATTAACCATTTTTCCAGTGTCGTTTAGTGATGGATCATATGTACGAGTTCCACTTCAGGTCTGGATTGAGTTTAAGTCCTAATAGGGGCTCAAGGCGTGGGTCTTCCCAAAGGAACATCCGTTGAAGAGAGAAATAAGGGAAGGAGGGATTTACTCCTATACTATTTTATGCAGACATAGATTGGACATGAGAAGTTCCCTGGTAGATAAGTTGGGGTAATGCCATATCATCAGAGATGTCTGTTTTTGTCAAACAAAAGATTAAGAGGTAAAATAGTCATCCAAATGATTTCTTTTTTGGGGATTTGAGATTTTTAATAGCAGAGAATGTGGTTTGATCTACACGATATGAAACCTAGAAAAAAATTGAAAGCAAATTGTCACATCCTTAGGAATAGGGTTGCCGACATGGAGCTAAAGAAGTTGGCACCAGGAAGATGCTATTTGCTGAATAGAAAGGCATTACTGTGAAAATTGCAAAGTCTAATTTGATATAATTCTGATTGATTTTCAATTGCAAAAGTCATGAGGCCATTGAAGATGCTGATGTCAGTTTTCACAGCAACAACAGTCTGTAAATCTTTTTGAAAGCTCATTCATAAGATAAATGATTTTCTCTAAAGCAGGTGACATTAACACTGCTATATTCAGTGGCCATTTGCTGACATGAAAGAAGGCAGACAATGATATTGTGCACTGTTACTGCTTTGAACATCAGGAGTTTGCTTTGATTCTTTTTTACTGGCCATAAAAATATGAAACACCATCCATTCTCCCTACTTTTCAATAGCCGAAATGTTTAATGATACATATTTAATATTTGTTCAGTAAGACTTCAAGGAATGCAGTCTACCTAGAACTAAAATCATTGAAGCAATGGTAGTGCATATGCAGATGATTTAATGCAGGAGTAAGCAAAATTTTCCAATGCAAAGGCCACATTCAAAAATTCACAATTTTATTGGGCTGCATAGTTTATTAACCCAAAATAATTAATATTTAAAATAGAAAAAAAAAGGCTTTTAAAGAAAAAAAAATGCAATTTTTATTAATTACTATTTTAAAGTACTGTAAAATATTTACCTGAAACAGATTTATTTGAAAGGCAAAGTAACTCAGTTTTAAGTATTTTAAAGGAAAAAATATTAATACGTATTTTTAAGTTGAGGATTTACATAAAATACATTTGAAAGACAAAATGACTTTGTTTTAAGAAAAAAAATATTTTTATTAATTAATATTATAAAATAGAAAACATTTATTTGTAAAACAAATTAACCTTGCATAAAGACATAAAAAAAAATTCTTACTAATATTTTAAAGTAGAAACTTCAAATTAAACACATATAAAGTAACTAAATTTAAAGAAAAATGTAAATTTTAAAGTAGAAACTTCACATGTAACAGATTTGTTTGAAAAACAAAGTAACTTGGCAAGAGAAAGGTGTCAATGACTCAATGAAAATAATGTATCTGACTGAAGTCATTTACCAGTTTGTTAAAATTAGGCATCAAGTCGCTTGTAACAATTATTTGGTGTTGCTTGGTAAGTTTCTCTTTGAAATTTACTAACATTTGGCAGAAGGTATGAATTTTTTTGATGGGCTACTTGTGGCCCACAGGCCATAGTTTGCCCACCCAGTTCAGTGGATAGCAATTCTGAATGAAAAAATCACAGAGCTAACTTAAAATTCCACCTAGGTTCGTTGCATTTACATATATGCAAATACACTTAGGAAAGGTGCAAATTCATTTCCTGTCCTCCACTATGTGGAACTGTTGTAGTTCATCTGAATACTGTCCATGGAAATAGCAATAGAGAAGCAATGGACTTGCATCAATTCGCCTGTGAGGAAAGGAGTTGTAGGATGGAAAATATTTAATATGACTTACCACTGAAAAAAAAATCATTTATTCTCAAAAATTGTCAATGCATTTTTCACTCATAAGTATAAAGAATTATTTTTTTCAAAAATGTTTTTGCTTTAAAAACGGATTGATAAGCTTAAAGCAAAAAGAAACAAATTAAATCGGAAGCAATGGTAACCATTCAAATGGTAACTGTTCATTTAAAGTTAGTTGTTTCTAGAAAGGCATAAGTGACAAATTTTTAATCATAATAGATTTCTACCATCGAATGTAAAAATTTGTAGTAAATACTGGACAGTCTTCTAAAAGATGAAGAAGAGACTTGAAACAATAGAATTGTGGTTCTACAGAAGGATGCTGAGAATACCATGAACTGAACATGTAAGCAACAACAAAGTTCTAGAGACAATAGCAACAAAAAGAACACATATTTAACATCAGAAAGAGGCAGTTGAAATATTTATGCCACATAATGAAGAAAGAGGACTTGGAAAATTTGAGACTCACAGGACAAATTGAAGCCAAAAGAGACAGAGAAAAATGATGCATGACATATTTAGTGAGTTTCTGTAAATGGATGATGGAGCAAGATTAAGGAGAGATAACAATTTTAATATTTACTTTGTTGATTTCAATTCTTCAAAAATTGTGTTTCATAAAATCTTTTAAAAATAAAGGTTAACATGAAATTCCAAATTCTTGAAATATAAACATGAATAGTGTCACCATTTTTATTTTGAACATTATATTTTGGCGGAACCATTCTTCAGCCTTCGTGTTATAAATGTTTCTCCCTGATGAGTTTTAGAGAAAATGGAAACAAAACAAACATAAGTTAAGTAAATGGATGCAAAAACAAAAAGACAAAATTTAGTAACAGCTTCGAAGAATAGGAAAGTGTGAAGAGCCATGATCACCTATGTCCTGATGGGATACAGCACATTAAGAAGAATCCTGGTGGTTAGCGACAGTCAAATCAATGTTATGGAATATTAGTCTTCCTATATGGTAGTGAATGCTGAACAATCTTCTCACAGATAATAAGGAGACTTGAGGCAACAAAAATGTGGTTCTACAGCTGGATGCTGGGGATACTGTGGACTGAATATGTGAGCAATGATGATGTTTCAAAGAAAGTGGAAACAAAAAGGAAACTTATACATAACATCAGGAAGAGACAGTTGAAATTGTGAGAATGCATAATGAGGAAAGAGGGCTTGGGAAATCTGATACTCACAGGACTGATTGAAGGTGAGAAGGACAGAGGAAAACAATGCATAATATAGTAATCATGAGTAAATGAATTGTGGTGAGCAATGGTGAGATGAAAAAGATCATTCAGGACTTCAGTAATGATACCAACATTCATATTCTGGTTTCCATCTTCAAAGTCTATTCAAGAACCATCAAGAGTGAATGATCTTTTTCCTCTCATCACTGCTCAGTTGGGAAGATATAGTAGGGCTGACACAAAATGATTTTAACCTGTTAACTCTCTAGCTGAACAACTCAAATCATTTTTCACAGATTCTTACAACAAATGGTGTCAAAATTGCTAAACATCTGAAACCTGGAAAAGAGAAAGTCAATTAGTTTAGTGATGTTTTAGATATTAAACATTTTGTCGGATGGACAGTTATGCTGTAACATGACTTGGGCAATTTTGTTGTTACACCTGGTGTACTACAATCTGATCCGAGGCAGAGGAGCCACACTTTGATTTCATGCAAAGTGCACAGATATAACAATTTGATTCTGGGCAGAATGCACACACACTACATTGATCCAAAGTAGAAGTCCTAATTCATACAAAAAAAAAAAACTCCTTCATCAATAATTAATTTATCATTTATTAACAAATAAGAATTACAATAGTCATGTTAGTATTTCAAAGTTTATTTCTATCCCCATCATCTTTTCAAGTTGTTTCATATCAGGATGAATAACTGGTTACAAGAATTATCCAGTGAATAGCAGAAGATGATTGTCATCAGGACAAATAGCTGGTGGGTAGACATTGACAAAACGTTCCAAAAACCTAAGAATTAACTAGTGAATAGCAGAAGATGATTGTCATCAGGACAAATAGCTGGTGGGTAGACATTGACAAAACGTTCCAAAAACCTAAGAATTATCCAGTGAATAGCAGAAGATGATTGTCATCAGGACAAATAGCTGGTGGGTAGACATTGACAAAACGTTCCAAAAACCTAAGAATTATCCAGTGAATAGCAGAAGTTGATTGTCATCAGGACAAATAGCTGGTAGGTAGACATTGACAAAACGTTCCAAAAACCTAAGAATTATCCAGTGAATAGCAGATGATTGTCATCAGGACAAATAGCTGGTGGGTAGACATTGACAAAACGTTCCAAAAACCTAAGAATTAACCAGTGAATAGCAGAAGATGATTGTCATCAGGACAAATAGCTGGTGGGTAGACATTGACAAAACGTTCCAAAAACCTAAGAATTAACCAGTGAATAGCAGAAGATGATTGTCATCAGGACAAATAGCTGGTGGGTAGACATTGACAAAACGTTCCAAAAACCTAAGAATTAACCAGTGAATAGCAGAAGATGATTGTCATCAGGACAAATAGCTGGTGGGTAGACATTGACAAAACGTTCCAAAAACCTAAGAATTAACCAGTGAATAGCAGAAGATGATTGTCATCAGGACAAATAGCTGGTGGGTAGACATTGACAAAACGTTCCAAAAACCTTACTATCAGGATATGACAGTCGCCCTCACACAAATGTTTCCAACTAGCCTCCAGTTGACAGACAAAAAAAGTGGCTTGTAACTTAATAAAGATCTCATGTTCAAGTATCCTTGTCGCAGTACAGACCAACCTCTTTTTTTTTTTTTTTTTTTGTGTACCCCTCGCCTTGGGGTAGCGAAAAGTAAGATTTTATCATACGAGGGTTGTTACAACAGCTGTAAAGTTTCATAATTTCTTTATAGCTAATAAATAAATATTGAGTTGTTAGGATTTGCTAACAATGTTATTCAAAAGGTGTATTTTGATTGTGCCTCATTAATTAAACATCTTAGAAAAAATGTAGCTAATACTTAAATCAGTGAAACTACAGAGGAAGGGCAAGATTACAAAATATACTCAGTCTGCCCTGATAACATGAACAGAATAGCGAGGCACTGCAATAATATAAGTTGTCACAGATTGAAGGTGACATCGTATATATATTTTTTAAAATTCTGGGGTGTAATGGCTGAGAAACAGATACTCAAAAAACTGAAAGTGAGGTTTTCCTGCCTCCAGCCTGTGTCATCGAAATTAATGTTGCAAGTTAATTCCACACATCTCTTAATTGTGATATCTCATTTAAGAAATCCTGTTCAAGGTAGCAAGAACTTCAGAAAGTGTAGAGGAACTTCGGTAGAGAAAAACTGTTCTTCATGTGTATCAATTAATAGCAATCTCTCAGTACTTGGTATACAAACATTCCTAAATGAAAAACTATTGGAAAAACTAGAGAATACCACAATAATGTATGTATGTATGTAAACCATTTGAATGATGGAAATCTTTTTTTCTTTCTTTAACTATTAAGATCTTGCTCCTTCTATATGGACATTGCTCATTCAGAAATATTTAAACTGTCAACAGCTTTCTCAAATCAATGGCTAAAAATAGCTTTGAGTAAAGCCAGTTGGTCTTGGTGAAGACTATTCTTCTTCAAATCTTGTAGACTATCACTACAGAATCACAAAGAACCATTTTAAAGAACAGAAGCCATATCCCTTGAAGATTCTCAACAGCAGCAGCAATAAAAATGGATATTACATGTAACTCTAACAGAAAATAATAACCTAATCAAGACGTTGACTTTCCACACTACTGCAAACAAAAGGTTAGGAAGGAAACCCCCATCACTACTGGAAAGAGTGATAACAGTTATTAAACTTGAGAAATCTATTTTCTGGCTTTGAATAACCTGCAAAAAGTTAAGCCATAAAAACAAATAAATCAATATCAAATAAAAATAATTCTTGGTTTTAACTATATATATTTTTCTTTGCCTTGACTGTATCCCTTTTGCATGTGAACACTATTTTATTTTGTGACCTTTTTACTTTCTTTCTGTTTTATAGTTGCTTTGCTTTACCCTGCATTACATTGACTTGCCTAGTTTTTCTCCTTCATCTTTTTACTGTTATTATTTTAATAATGCCTGCTTCTTCAACTTAAGGGAACTATAAAATTTAATTATTAATATTCTTTTCTGTAAGCATTACCTTAGGTAGAAAAGGTGATATGTAATAAAAAATCTGTTTTTGATTAACTGAATTTCAATAATTCATTTAGATGATTTATGATGAATAAATTTAACCATTTTCAAAATTGAAAGGATTGCTTATATTTTTTTATATGGGAGAATAAAAACTGCATTTCCAATGTATAATGGATCTTTTGTTTTTGTAAGCGTGTAAGGAAAACTATTCTATAATAAGCATGTAATATATCAGAGTTATGTCCCTTGAGAAGTCAGAGCATTACAATACAGATTATCAAGAATGGACATAAAAGCAGATTCCATACTATTATTAGTAAGTAGAGAATTGTATAGAAATAGCTTTATTTTTTTAAGATAGTGTCATAACAGTATTGCTCTAACAAAATTCTTGCTGTCATGTGCCATTGTTTTTGTATAATAATAACTAACATAATCACATACTGAAATCATATTCTAGCATTTGAAGACATTAGAACAAGAGGGAATACTGAAATATCAACCAGAAACCATTGCCCTTTATCCATTGTTTAAAATTGTTTGACAAAGTTTTGCCAGCTTTTATATAGTTCACTGGTCACTTAACATCAACCAATGATATATGTCCTAGTAAAACTTTACCCACAGACATATTCGCACTAGACCAGTGAAAATCAATTAACTATTTATTTCCATTGAATCTCACCTGCAGATAAGATTTTGCATTGGTCAGTTCTTTATATAAAGTCCACTTAATCACATCTCATTAAACTGAAACGCACCATAGTAACAATCTTGAAAAGAATGAAAAATAATCTTTTTTAGAGAGTGGTAACTTGGTGCCAGACTGTGTTTATGCCGCCAGTTAGGAAATGCCATTTATCAGAATGTCTGAAGATGGGGAGCAGGAAACAACTGCTGAAGGAAAAACTCCAACCTTAATTAATGCAGAAGCAGAAGTTATGTTATAAGCAAAAAGGAATATTCCAGAAATTGTTGAGATGATTTAGAAAAGTTGTTTTTCCTCTTATTGTACTCCAGTTTTCATATGTCAAAGAATAGACACGACACAGGAAAATTTCTTAGTGACTTTAACTCTGACTTTAACATCTGGCTGCTACTCAGACTATCAAGCAGACTCTTACTTCATATGTTAATCTTTCATGGGTATTGTAGTAGACAAAATTCATGAAAAATTTAACAAAGAAATGTTTGGATCTATTTAATTCTGTTTTACTTGAAGAGCATAAGATTTCTAATAACTTTACATGTTTAATATTGAATATTATGATACTATAAATACAGAGAAATTATTAATAAAAAATTTGGAGGAATCAATTCTATTTAGTATTCAATGAACTCTAGTTAGAATTTTTTACCATATTTATTCACTGAAGCTTTACTTTATAATATTTCAATAAGATTATATTAAGCTATGCAATAAAAACTTTTAAATGCATTGATGTCAAAAATTAAACTTTTTATTTTTATATTAAGGGCTGTTGATAAATTGAATTGAATCCCCTGATAAGCAGATAATTTCCACAGAATTTGAAGTTTGGAAGATCAGTTGTTGAATGTTTTATTTTATTGTTTACTTATATATATATATATATATATATATATATATAATATCAGTGATACTTAATTTCGTAAATAGACTATACAAAATTCCTCTTCCAAAAAATATTCCTCGGTGAACTAAAACACATAAAACAAACACTAGTCAACAATAATTTTCCCAACTATATCATTGTTAAGCAAATAAAATTATTCTTACAAAAAATACATATTGCCATAACAAAAACAACACTACAAAACATCAAAACATCTTTTATTGCAACCAGATGCACAATAACAATAAGTAAGATGAATTTGCTTATTTAAATCTTCTTTGTCAGCTGTTTCCAATGAAATATATATATTTAGCTGGCCACTTGTATTTGAGGATTACTTGTCTACTATTGTGGCTAGCCAATCCATATTGCAGACACTTGCTTAGGTGCATTTGTGTTTATTCAACACCCACTACAACTATACTGAGCAGACCTTAGTTACAGTTTCTGGGAAAGAGCATGTTATCTAGCATGATCAACAAGGCCAGCACACTCAAGCCCTCTGCCACGATAACTTGTGATTCATGCTAGCACAGATATTGACAGCACCCAAGGGTTCTGTCAACCCAGTTTCACTCACAAGGCTTGGGTCAAACCCTGATATAGCTTCAGGCACTTTCTAAAGGTACCACATGCTGGGATCAAGTCTGACATCAGGAAGTCTCCTTCCTGACAAATTAACCATGGTGAGATTCGAACCCAGGTCTCATAGTCAGAATGGAAATGGTCTAACCACTTGGTCACATGCCCATATATATATATATATATATATATATATATATATATATTATAAATTAACTGATTTAAAATATGGTTTGTCGCTACACTAATAACCATGTTTCAAAAAATGAAGCTAAAAACTTCAAATTTGATTATGTAATTAAATTAAAAGCATTAGCTGCATTTCATCTTCAAGCAAATATTGGAATAACTTATTGGAAAAAAAAGAAAAATAAGTTATTCCAATATTCACTTGAAGATGAAATGGAACTAATGCTTTTAATTTAATTATATAATTAAATTTGAAGTTTTTAGCTTCAATTTTTGAAATGTGGTTATTACTGTGTAGTGAAGAAACCATATTTTAAAGCAGTTAATTTATAATATTAATGCTCTGTAAATTTACATTGAGCACTGTTTTGTAAAAATAAAAATATCAATAAGAACACTGGATTATATATCTTAATGTTCTTTCTTTTTATTTATATATACATGTATATATGTGTGTGTGTGTGTATATATATATATATATATTATATATATATATATATATATATATATATATTTAATCATTTCCTCCAAAGCAAAACAATAAAACCACTAAGACACAAGGGCTTACTGTTAAGGAGAAAAATAATAAAAAATATAAATAAAAGAAGAAAATTAAGAAAATAGACGATAAGGATTGATGTTGCATTTGAATTTTGAAGATCAAAGAGAGTTCCACAAGCAAGAAGTGCAAGAGAAGAAACTGTTAGCATAGAACTTAGTTACATCTAGCCATTTCAATTGTAAAATGAGAACTTGCTACTGATCTAGTACTGTGCTTAAATTTATAGTCTAGATACCATAGAGGAAGATTCAGCAGAGCAATTACCATGAAAGTATTGATAGAAAAGGAAGTTATGTTATGTCAGACGGAAAGTGACTGAAGCAGAGATGCTAGGTCATATATATATATACATTTGATTCCTGATGATGAGACTTAGGTTCTGATCTCATCCTAATCGATATGTTAGAATGATGTCTTCTGGATGGAGGAATGATCTTAAGCATGTGGTACCTTTGGGAAGTTGTCCTCAGGCTCTTGTTTTTTTCTAAGACCAAAAATTGTTATCTTCTTCATTTTTCTGAGACAAAACTGTTGTCTTCATCTGAAAATTAAATTTTTATGTGTAAAGCATTTATGTATGTCTTTATATAATATATATATATATATATATAAGTGAACATAGAAGTCAACACTTGGAGGCAACTGAAACAGACTGTCGCATCTAAGTGTTGACTTCTATGTTCACTTTTATATTTACACATGCTCTATCTCTGATATTGAGTACTTTATCCCATAAATATAGCACACCTTACGACTATATTTCTTCATATATATATATATATATATATAGTGGTACTCACTTCCAAAAACCTTAGGTATTTCAGCTTGTAAATGAACAAACCAGTACCCAAGGAAAAATGAGGAATAAAAAAGAAAGAACTAAGAACATGTAATTGAGGCAAAAACAATCGTCCAGAAAATTTTTTTTTTTTTTTTTTGTCACGTGGTCATGGTTGTTTTTTGGTTTAAGCTATATATTCTGTTCCATTTTTACCTTTTTGGCCAGTTTGACCCTGACAATCCATTTAGGTGAAACCTAGCTAGGTTTACCTGTCTCTTTAGGTTTTATTTTATATATATATATATATATATATGGTGGCACATTGGAGTAATGGATAGCGGCTTAGATTGAGGAATTGGAGAGCCAAGTTCGAATTCCATTCGAATACATTATATTCACTTACATGCTAATACCCTTGGGAAAGGTGTGCATCCTCTTCTCTCTCCAGCTATGGGTAAATAAAAGACTGGGTTCTATAGCAACTGGTCTAGGAGAAGGACAACTCTGAATTCAAAACCCGTGGAGGGTCGTTTGGGGGACCCTGTGGCACATAGCGCAGAAAGTCTCTGTATTCAGCCCTTCAAAAAGCATGGATGGTTCTGCACAAATCCTTCACCACTATAATCAAATCTCATGTGCTGGTGTCAGGCTGTCAGTTTCCTAGGAACTGATCTGCTTGACCCTCATACATCAAATTCGATGGGAGAGTAGAAAATATATATATATATACTTTTTTATAATTTTATATGTCACCAGACAGTATTTAAAAAATATAAACTGGAAAGGTTTTTTTCACCTGTTAGGATTTCATCAAACTGGGCTTTGATGATGTTGTCATGGTTACACATGCACACGAAACAAGAGACACAGGTAGTTTCAAGATATTTTGGTGGAAAGATAAAGAAAAAGAACACCGATCATTTTGGCTAGATTAAGAAAAAAAAATTCTTTTAAACACTTGCTTGATACTTTGTCAATGTCAACATAGTAGAGACTTTGTAATCGCAGATACCAATTATAATATGCCATGAAAAATACTGGTGTTAGATGTCTTCAAATAATACTTGTAACTAATAGTACTTCATATAATAAAATAGTATAATGATCCAAATAGTAATAGAAGGTAGAATAGAACTGAGATCTGTATAGCATAGAGGGATAGAATAGAGATAGTAAATACATAATATGTCACGCAACTTCCTCTATATATGTGTTTCCACTATGGTCACTTGATCTATTAGGTTGGTGCAAAAATATCGTTTTTGACATTAAAAACTACGTCGAAAAACGATATTATTTTTGCACCAACCTAATACTTAGCTCAGTAATGCGATTGCCTGCATTTGTTCACTGGTGATCTGTGTTCAAACACAAGTGTCAGCAGTGACACTTTATTCCTATATAACATTTAGTAAAACTTTTTTCACTAAAATCATCACTATCGTAAAAAAAAAAAAATTTTCGCAAAAAAAAAAAAGTTATATAGGTCGGTATGCTGTTAAACAAAAACAACCGATTAAAATCTGTTATGCTCCGTCTTTACGAGAGATCAGACCAAAAATGGAGTATTGGTACCATATCAGGGGTACACGACTCTGTCTTTCCAGCCTTGGTAGAGTTCAAAAGTGCTTATGTGACCTTGTGGGTGATGAATTATTTTTCACTCAGCAATCTCTTTTCTGTTAAAATGTGATGTCAGTGTTATTTTCATTTTTGTATAATTTAGCTAACAACTTAACCATTGCACCATGTGTATACATACATACATACATATATTTAAGTTATAAGGAACTTGGTAAACCGAATTGGTAAATCCAAAGAGGATGAAATCCTGAGAGCTCAATGTGAGGACAGAGCTAATATGTAATGAAAAACAAACCACTTTAAGGTACCATTACGATCATTTATTTCACCTAAATCCTTTTTTAAGGATTCAGGATCATCAGGTAAAACTTCCAACAATGAATTGAGCGGAAAAAAAAAATATATATATATATATAAAACAGTAAAGGGATACATCCTCTTGGTAGTCAGTTCCACAAGACAGTGGTTCATGGGAATAAGCTGTTAGAGTGGAACTTGTCACTGGTGGAATACAGTGAGACTGTAGGTGGTTTGCTACTATATAAGTGATATGGTGTGTCCTTGCCATGAAGGTTTGAACTTGCAGGACCAGGGAATGTAGTTTGTGGGGATTCTCTCACATCATATCAGCAGAAATTAGCTTCATGTTCATGGAGATAAAAGCATATTAGGCAGATAATAAAAAAAAATACACAAATAACATGAAAGCATGGTAAATTGTATGTCAGTTTCATATAATTTATATTTTTTTTGTGTATATTGGTGTGTGTATATTTTAGGTTACAACTGTTTTATGGTACATGTGATAAAAGGGAGAATTTACACCATAGTATTACAAGCTATATCGTAGAGAGAGAAGTCAGATGTGTTGCCTGTACCAAGGTTCAGAGTGAAGAGATTGAATTTCATCTCTTTGGCAGGCTGTCCGTATTTCTTGCAGGAACAGCTTTTGCTGCATGCTGGGAATTATTTTAATTTTTATTTAATTGATTTTATACGAAGATTTTATGTTATCATTTTATTTTATTTATAATTTTCATTATTATTATTTTATTTTTATTCATTTAATAATAAAAATAATAATATTCCTACAAGTTCGTCCAAGCACTTTCTGTGGAAGTAGCCATAAAGCAGTGAGAGACTTGACACATCCCACTTGTGGGAGAGAGGTATATATATATATATATATACACACACACACACACACACACACACACACACACTACAGTTCAAAAGTTTGAAGTCATCCCTGGTAATTTTTTAAATTGGTCCAAAAAATAGTTGTTTTCTTTTAAATAAGAGAAAATTGTAATGCATGGCTAAAAAAAAAAGTGAGATATGATTTTTCTATTAGAAAATTTATTATGGCAAAAAGAAAAAAGCATTTTATGCTTAAATTTTGCTCTTGTCAAAATATCCTCCTTTAGCATTGATTACTGCAGCACAAATTTGCGGCATTCAGTCCAAAAGTTTCTCAAGATATAAGTTTGCGAATTGATTCCATTGTTTTTTCAATGACTCTAAGAGCTCCTTTTCATTTTCTTTTTACTCTTCTGTCAAGTTCATCATGATAATTCTGGAAGTGGCTTCAAATTTTGAACTGTAGTGTTTGTGTGTGTGTATATATATATGGGTAACAATATATAAATTTTTATATATCAAGAACATTTTTCAAAGTAAAGATTTATAAATTAGGAAAAGTTTTGTGACACATTTCCTCTGGTAGTTTCAAAATTTGAAACACACACACACACACACACACACACACACACACACACACATATATATATATATATATATATATATATATATATAATGTGTGTGTGTGTGTGTTTCTTTTCATTTCCTTTTTTTTCCCTATTGTTCTTTTTCTTTTAGTATCTCATGTTTTTTTTCTGCTATATAGTGGGTAAGTATTAATAATCTTTTCTTTTTCTCTTTCAAGTCATAGATCCAAATGAATATAAATTTGAATGTATTAAATTATAGAACAATGACAAAATCCTCTATTGAAAGTAATTCTTTTATTCCTTGTTGGAACAATCTGGGATTTGAGATGAAAAGAATTCTGATAACACAGAACGGATATCATCAAAACAAAGGCGTCTGATGATTTTTAATAAATAAATATTGGAACATATTAAATCCCTTGAATGGAAATGTTGATGTGAATTCTTTTCATCTAACAGTCTGATCTTTTCCTGAGATTCTGATTGTGGATTTCTGAAGAATGACATGTCTTTTTTTTTTCTCTGAAGAATGACACATTTCTTTTCCTGGATAGAGATCCTAAAATTTTCATTCTTCCTTTGTTTGTAGCAATTACTATATGCTGTTATATAAGAAGCAAAATCTATTTTATTGACTGATTCAATATTGAAACTGATATTTTCATAGAAAATCACAGAATCTTTTAACAAAGAATAAAAACAATGAATTTTAAAATGGGTTTTCAAATAATGATAGCTATATTTTGAGAAATTTAACTGAGATAAATTGCAAGAGAGAGGTTGAGATCCAACAACTCATAAGTTTGAGTTTCTGTCTATATTTAAGTTCGTGGAGAACTTGGAGAGGGGAATTAACAAGAAATAACTGATAACTGACATTCATTAGACGTGGAACATGGAAATAGAACAGTCTACCCAGTGACTGAAATAAAGGGTTCAGTTCGGCATTTCAACCACCTGAAGAAGGCTGGAGCGTACATCAGCGGACATGTGATAAATATGGCAACAAAGATTTGGACAATGGTCCGAATAATGTAAATAGTGTACATAATACCTCATCTCAGAAATATAGACAATTACAAGGACACATGACACAGTGGATAAAGGTGTTAGTTAGATACAGTGACAGGATCCAATGAGTGTGAGTTCAATACCTGGTTAAGGCAGTAGAGAACTTAGAGAGGGGAATTAACAGGCGATGACTGATAACTGATGTTCATTATACATGGCATATGCAACTAGAACAGTCTACCCCAGTGATGGAAATAAAGGGTTCAGTTCAACATTCCAACCACCTGAAGAATGCCAGATTATACAATGGCTGAAATGGGGTGATAAATATGGCAACAAAGATGAAGACAGTAGTCCAAATAATGTAAATAGTGTTCATAAGTTTGAGGTTGTAATTCCATGGTTCAAAAATCTGTCTTGCAAATTTGACATCAGAAAATGTTAGATGCCGAAATCAAGTGTCAAAAATCCACATCACAACTTGCAATGCACAATTTTTTTTTTTTTTTTTTTTAAGCATTTCACCCCAAGGAAGGTGGGATGCCACTAGTACACAAGGGGCTACAAGTGAGTGGGAGAAAGAGTAAAGAGGTGTGATAGAGGAAAGGATGAAGAGAAGGATAGGGAATAGATCAAGGCATTTGGAAATGCCAATTGACATTGCATTTGAATAGTTGGAGATTATAGCTCTCAGGGAAGCAATTAAGATGGGAAGTGCGAGACATGAACCTATTGGAGTAGAAGAGAGAGCTACATTTAACGACAGTGAAAGAGTGGGACTTAAATGCCAACCTAGTAGCACATTTAAATTCATGCAGTTTGGGAACTAGCAAAAGTAGCTTGTCAGAGCAGTTAACCTAAAAGTATTTCTAGAAAAGACAGAGGGAAGCAACAGCATGTCTGTGAGAGAGCAATTGTAAACAAGATGCCAGATCAGGGGTAATTACATTGCATATCCATCTCTGGATTTTGTCAAGGACCTTAAGACGAACATTGGGGACTCCAGACCATATATGGCAGCAGTATTCTATGCAAGGGTGAATGGTTGATTTATAGATTTGAAGGATGGAGTGGGGTGAAAATAGCTTTCTGACACGATACAGAGAACCAACTTTCTTTGTGGTGGATGAAGCTATTGATTGAATGTAATTATTCCATCTCGGGTCAGCGGACAGTGTGAGACCAAGCAGTTACAAAGAGGTGCTTTCATGGAGTTGAGCATCAGATATTCTAATGGGAGGTGGAGAGGGTTCTCTCTGGTGGGTAATAGAGAGCAGTTTTGTTTTTGAGGCATTAAAGTTAACCAGCCATTTCTTGACTCAGTCAACAACAGGTTGGAGTTCCTTTTCGAGACCACTGGCCAGGTTAGTTTTAGTTAGTCAACTACCTTCTTCACCCAGTATGAGCCAAGCATATATGTAGTTCAAAATAGTGATGTTTTATTTAGATAAAAAAGGTTGTAATTGGTCAAGACTGGTTGGCAAGAGAAAACAATTACCATATTTTGAGGCCTACTAAACTCAACCCGATTTTGATTCTGATTTCTTAATTGACAAATAGTATGAAGATCCCAAATTCTTTTTTGAGATAAGACTCGGTTTTCTCCTTCCTTTCCAAATAACATTTGGTGGATTTTGAATCTATTTTTATTCTATCTCTAAAAATGTGACATTATTTTCCTGACAATCAAGAGTTTATCATGTTATTTTAAAATTATGAATCCGAAGGAAATGAAACAAAATATAAATTTATACATTTCAGATAGATTTATAAAATAACACAGAGAATTACAATATACAATGATATGGCGGCTCATATCAAATATTTGTAAGAACTTGTAGCAAACATAAAACTGAAACTACAGAAAAATTATATATAAATGAGGGTGCACTGAAAAGTGATGTTAGAGCTGTGAAATCTCCAGGTATATATATATATATATATATATATTGACAAAATCCAAAGATCTGTAATGTTATCTGTCTTGCCCTGGCATCTTGACTCCAGTCATTTTCCTACCACCATGACAAGAATAACAAAATTAAATAGTCAAATAACAAAAGAAAAATAAACAAGGAATGACAGTAAAAGAAATAAAAAAAAAACTTTAGAAGGGAATTAAGTGTTTCAATATTTTAAAGAAGAAAAAGCAGTAAAAATTCCAGAAAAGTATTTTGTGTGAAAAGACAAGAAAATTGTAAGAGTCAATGAAATCTGTGTAATAGAGGCATTTTCGATCTGAAAAAAAAAATAACTTTGGCCAAATTTAAATCAGTTACCGTTTTTTTATTTCTTAAATTACACATTGAGTTTAAAAACCATTTAGCTTTCTCTCAGCCATTATGATATTATTTACTTATTTATCCAACACTATTTTTTTAATTTTTTATTTTATGAGGAACATAATTTTCTCACATAATTATAGTTTTCAACTTTAAACTGTACACAGCAAAAAAAGGCAAACATAAAATTTTGTTCAACAGACAATTTTTTTTTTTTACTTATGTCATTTCTTTTCCAATCTTAAGAATCCATTTTTTTCTGTTGTTTATCGATATACTTCACGACTTGAAAAACTCGACAGAAAATTACAATTTTGGCATTTATTTGATTTCATATTTTGTCTGGCTTGCAAAAATTTAAAAAAAATTTTTTAAATATTCTTTTCCCATATGGAATGAAATGGTGGATAAAGGAAAGTGAGAAGATTCTCCAAAAACAAGGAATTCTGGAGAGCAAAGAATATATAATATTCAGTATTATTTGTTCAAGCTAACACTGGCAGCTACTCTCAAAAATGACCTTTGATCAGTTGTTAATTGGAACAAGAAATAGTTTGTAATTGTAACACTCCAAAACAAAACTGTTATCATTTAATCATCACAGAGAACCATTTTTGCCAGATGCTAACCTCCAGGATAGCAACTCTTTGCATCTTCTTGGTCTCGGGTTTTCTACTGAAAATGAAGTCGAGCAATTATATTGATTCAATTGCTAGGTCTCCTGCTAGGAAAGTTGGTTCACTGTGTTGTGCCAGACAATTTTTCTCATAAGAATCTATCTTATACATTTAAATATCTACTATTGAAGATTGCTGCCATATCTGGTCTGGATTTTCAACTATATACCTCAAGATACTTGACAAAATCCAAAGAAAGATCTGTAATGTTATCAATCCTGACCTGGCATCTTAACCTCAATCACTTTCTCACTAGCATGACATGACTTCTCACTTTTTCATAAATATTTTTGTTACAGTTGTTCTAATGAGCATAACCACTATCACAGCGAAGATGACGTCAGATCTGCTGTTGATGATTTTCTTTTATCAACCAGATGAGTAGTCTTCTTTGAACAGTCAGATGTTAGTTTATCTGGAAAAAAATAATGCAGTTATTAATAAGAAGAGTTGGAATTAATGCATGCAAGATTTCAAAGGTCTAGCTTCACTCCTTCATAGTCAGCCTATGAAGTTTTCAACCCACCCTCGGACCTGGAAAGAAAGAATGCAGTTATTAACAAGAAAAGTTGGAATTAAGATTTCACTGCTTTAGCATCACTTTTCAGCCTGCCCTCATCTATACATTATATTAATATAGGTGTGAGTACTCCTAATCCACACTTGATTTTGGACCTGAAGATTTGTTGATTTACTGTAATCCAGCAATATTACTCATACCTTTTAATCTTGGAGTAAATCAAAATATATTCAGGGTACTGAGATATTTTCCATTAATGTATTTGTAAATTTCAGTTTAATCTGGCTCAAGGTAACAAATATGAAGCAGCTAATGATAATCAAACTGAATATATGAGTGAATCTTATGGTTTTTTTTTTTTTTTTTTTTTTTTTTTTTTTTTTGCAAAGACCACACTTTTTCAAACCTTATGGATTGGTGCTACACAATCACCAACATAAAACTACCAAATAACAAAAGCCACATCACTTGAAGACTTTCAACTACAGCAACAACTAAAATGGATAGCACATGTAAGTCAAAGAGAAAATAATGATACCATGAAAATGTTGACATTCCACAATACTTTGGATAAAAGTTTAGGAAAGAAATTCCAATTAATACTGGAAAAATCAATAACAGTTCCTGGGCTTGAAAAACCTATTTTACTGAAAAAATTGTTTTAAGAGAAAGATTTTATGAATTTCAACTGAAAGTGACACTGGCTGCTCAGTCAATGAATGCTAAACGTTTTTTCATAAGTGTAGAGTATATCTGGCCACTCATCTACAAGAGCGGCTAGCTAATCCCTATTGCAGATGCTTGCTCAGGCACATTTGTGTTTATTCAACACCTACAGTGCCCACCTGTGGTTTATACTGCAACTATTCTGAGCAGACATTAGTTACAGTTTCTGGGAAAGAGCATATTATCTAGCGTGATTAACAATTTGAACAAGGCCAGCACGCTTAAGCCATTGGCCATGATAATTTGTTCTGTCTACCCAATTTCACTCACAAGGCTTGGGTCAAGTTTTAATACAATTAGAGAGTATTTTCACTCCCTTTTGACTCTTTTTTAATTCATGTACAGGATTTAATATTTAACTGTGGACTAAGTACTTAAAAGGTATTTTTTCAATCATAGATATATGATTATCTGCCCTTGGCAGTTTAAGGTTAGCCAAGGAACTTAGTTACTGATTGGCATGCTTTTCTACCTCTTTTTGAAGAACACTCACTCTTAGCAAGACCTATAAAATGAATACTTGCAGAACCATCTTGCTCTACACTGTTATCACCACAGTCGTAAATGGCAAAAACATCGACTCTTCTTGAGCAGCTGTTTGGTAGCAGACACCATTAAATTTGCAAGAACTTATTTGTAATATTGTTTAATACAACTTAATATAAATCAGAGGTCAGTCACATTCTATTCTTTATCTATTATAAAATCTGCATCCACCATGTGGGAATCTTATATGAAGCCCACTTCAATTCCCCATAGTTGCCAGGGGCCAAGTATATTTTTGTATTTGTATCTCATTGTATGAGAATAAAGTAATCCAGAATTACTACTAACTTTGTTGTTTTGGTTATTTTACAATAAAGAAATAGTTATTATTACCATTACCATGTGTACCTACATATATACTAATTTTAACTTGGCTAGAGTATGAGCCTACTAGTAGATAGTAGACATTGTAACAAAATTTTAGTTTTCAACTGCCTCGTGATTATAGTAAAACTCTTATCAGTCCACTGTCTGTCTGCGTATGAGTGTTATTTAGTCATATGCTGTGGTGAAATCAAGTGTCTTGCCACAGAGATGCATGCATTATAAGTTGATTTATATGAAAATAAATTGATTTCTCTTTCAAATGATACACTTTGGTATGACAGTTTACAAGTTATGGGTTTGGAGATTTATAACTTTTACAAAGTCGTAGATTTTGAAAAACTTGTAGATTTTGAAAAACTTGTAGATTTCTGGTACATCTTATTGATCAGATGATGGCTGTTAACACAGTGTAAAGAAACACAGTTTCACACGGTTGCAAGGTGATGGCCATTAATAGTGTGAAAAGAAACACAGTTTCACACGGTTGCAAGGTGATGGCCATTAATAGTGTGAAAAGAAACACAGTTTCAAGGTGATGGCCATTAATAGTGTGAAAAGAAACACAGTTTCACACGGTTGCAAGGTGATGGCCATTAATAGTGTGAAAAGAAACACAGTTTCAAGGTGATGGCCATTAATAGTGTGAAAAGAAACACAGTTTCAAGGTGATGGCCATTAATAGTGTGAAAAGAAACACAGTTTCAAGGTGATGGCCATTAATAGTGTGAAAAGAAACACAGTTTCAAGGTGATGGCCATTAATAGTGTGAAAAGAAACACAGTTTCAAGGTGATGGCCATTAATAGTGTGAAAAGAAACACAGTTTCAAGGTGATGGCCATTAATAGTGTGAAAAGAAACACAGTTTCAAGGTGATGGCCATTAATAGTGTGAAAAGAAACACAGTTTCAAGGTGATGGCCATTAATAGTGTGAAAAGAAACACAGTTTCAAGGTGATGGCCATTAATAGTGTGAAAAGAAACACAGTTTCAAGGTGATGGCCATTAATAGTGTGAAAAGAAACACAGTTTCAAGGTGATGGCCATTAATAGTGTGAAAAGAAACACAGTTTCAAGGTGATGGCCATTAATAGTGTGAAAAGAAACACAGTTTCAAGGTGATGGCCATTAATAGTGTGAAAAGAAACACAGTTTCACATGGTTGTGAAAGCATTTAGGTGCTCCTTGACCATATGCATGTGCAACTTGCAGGTGTGTTTGAGCACTTCTGTTTCTAAAGGGTTGATTTAGTCAAGGAGATTGTCCAATGTGACAATATTTTCCTTTCAAACATTACTTTTTTCCTTAGTACATAAACAAATAGATATAATGCATACTGTTTAAAATACAAACATGTTATCTAATCTCAAATACAATTATCCACTAAAAATTACATTTAAAGTTATATATTTATGTGTATGTGTAATTTTAGTGCTTCAAATTTGCTGTTTAATAAGGAAGAATTATCAACCTGAGGAACACATTGGTAGATATTGTTGGATTAATATTCCCTGATGATAACCACAGGCAGCACAAGATTTGAAAGCCTCTTCCTCTTTCATTTTTGACTTTGGCAGCAGCAAGACATTCTCTTGTTCTGTCGGTATGTAAATACCATGGGGAAATCTACTGAAGGTTGCTTTGAACTCTTCCAAACTTTTTCAATTATCATTTTCCTTTTAGTAACATGTCCGTTTAACATATTTATTAATACTTGTTTGTTTAAATTCTATTTTCATTTGACATATTTTTGCCTGGACTCACATGAGTCCACCAATGTTGTTTACATTACAAATGTACCATAATCCATTAAATATTACTGAAAAAAATGTCTACACCTGACGATGAAAGTGGTCATTTTCAAAAAAATATAAACAATATGGACACAGATATCAACACTGCATGGCAACTGACAGTTACATGCCTTAAGCAATCATCAGATCATATTGTAGTTAACATTGTATCCAGTCCACTAGATGCTTATGAGAAGTGAGAAAAACTAGTTTTGGTTAATTACTATTTCTTTTCTGTGATAAGTAATTGCCAATGTTCTTGTATTATTTTGAACCTTTCTTCTCATTAATATCTGTCTATATTTCTGAGATGAGGTACTATATACACTATTTACATTATTTGGACTATTCTCCTCATTTTTTTGTTGCCATATTTATCACAACATTTCGGCTGTTGTATGCTCCAGCCTTTTTCAGGTGGTTGGAATATCGAACTGAACTGAACCCTTTATTTCGCTCAGTGGAGTAGACTGTTCTAGTTCCATGGGCCATGTCTAATGGATGTCAGTCATCTCCTGTTAATTCCCCTCTCCAAGTTCTCCACCACCTTAACCAGTTATTGAACTCGGACTCTTTGGGTCCTGTCACTGGATCTAACACCTTTACCCACTGTGCCATGTGTCCTTGTTCTTATTTATGTTATTTGGGCTGTTCTCCTCATCTTCATTGCCATATTCACAACTCTTCAGCCATTGTATACTCTGGCCTTCTTCAGATGATTGGAATTTTGAATCAAACCCTTTATTTCATTGGTAGTTTGTGCCACACCTCTTCTGGATGTCTCAGTTATTTCCCTTTAAATCAACTCTTCAAGTTTTTGGTTCATATTGAACTCAACTCTTTGGGTCTAGTCACTGGAACTAACCAACTTTTTTATCCCCTGGGCTGTGTATCCTTGAGAACACCAGTGCATGAATTTTTGGAACTTATAAACCTAATGTCTCACTAACCTTTTTACCAGTGTTATATTACAATTTTTTCTGTTATTATTATTGCATTTTTTACCAAAGCTTATATTGCAATTTTTGCTGTTATTCATTGCTTTTCTGTAGCACTCCTTATTACTGGTTCCCATATTGTATTCATTTCTATGCTTGGTTGACTCAGGATATTTTTCATAAAGACACTACTAACATCCTCTGAGACAGTGGCATAGTGGATATAAGAGTTTATATATGCAATACTGTCTTCTAGTGGTCATGGTTTCAATTCTTGGATCTGGTAGTGGCACACCAATTCAACAGGAACGAGCAATAACTGATATTGGTGGGAAAATGAAATAAAAGCAATAATTAAAATAACAATAAAGAATAAAAAAGGAAATTCTTTTTACTCTCATGCTAGTAATAAGGAAACTGGAAAGTGTCTTTGATCACCTGCATGATTTAATGACCCTATTTCAGGAAAGGACAAAATCTTTCTCTCTTTTTACCTTTTGAATGATATAATTCAGATGTGCCTTGCAGCCCTACTCATGAAGTAATTTGGTCATTCCAACTTAGTGCAAAGTTGACTTAAGCTTGACCATTTTAACCATTGTTATTCTAAATTACTCTAACTTGCTTCTGAACCAAAAAACGAAAACGGACATACCCAAGAGACATTGAGAACTTTGTTCCATCACGGTCACCATAAAAAGAATACATGGTCTGTAGCAGAAACCCAATTTTTTGTATGATTTTTCTTTGCTTATGATAAGTGAAAATGCACACACCTAAAATTATACGATGTTTTAAATTCCATATATCACAGGGATAAAATATCACCATAATCAGTAGATATTCCATATTAACAAATCAATGGAAACCTGATGATGACCAGAAGGTACTTGGCTGAAGTGTTGAGTCTATCAACCAAGAGAACAATACTTTGAAATAATACAAGAATATAGTTTTAGTCAATTCTTTGACCTTGAATTTGTTTATTTGATTTTTAGTTTGTTTACTTTTCATTTTGATTTATTTGTATATTATCATTGGTATTTGCTTTTAAAAAAAAGCTTATTAGTATAAAACTATGCATTATTAATTGTTTTATCATTGGAGTCACAATGTAGTAGTATAATAAGAATTTGTTTTCATGACTGAATTTGGAAATGATCTTTGATTTTTTTTTTTTTGTCTTGAACTTTATATTGTTCTTTAAATGTGATTGTTGCTATATTCTCTTCCAGGCAGAGGCTACATATTTTAATGCCGTTGTAGGCTGGCACTGTTTTTTCATATATATTTATTATGGAACGTCAACTTGTAACCAAGCCAAACCATTTTTACACTGGGTTTGTTTTCCTCAGTCTTTGATGTTTTCTTAAATGACATTTGATCCCTACATTTCAACTTGCATTGGTGCATGTGAGTTTATTGCTAAAAGCATGTTCTCTTGGACGTACCTTATTCAAATCATGACTGACTCCACTTGATTATTTATAAACCTTACCACAAATGCTGCATGTTAAATCTTGATGAACACTGTAATCTTTTAAACACTCTGTAATGCACTGGATACAATTTACAAGTTTTTTTTTTATGTATTTCTTCAGCTTATCAATCCTTTGAAGGTCATTTAAAGCCAAAGAATATTTTTAGATTGTAAGAATTTTGTGGGGATAATTAGTTTAGTGGCACAAGTCTTATTAATTAACCCATAGCTGGTTGGAGAAAAGGTGGATTCATACCTTTCCCAAGAGTATTTGGGTGTAAGTGTATATAACAACCCAACAGAAATAGGGACATTGCACTTCAATGAAAAATTATCATTATACCACCTGCATATCCAAACTTATAGTATTTGAAATTCCCAGGCGGTCATCCATCTAGGTACTGGCCAGGCTGAATATTGCTTAACTTTTTGATCATACAGGAACCAGTGTTTCAACATGTCTGTAAGCCCCCAATGGACAAGAAATATGTTGTGTGTTTTTATTCAGTGTATTTAAAATAAAAGAACTGAGAAAATATTCCTTTCCATCATATTCAATAAAAGAATATGTATAAAAGAACTGATTTCTGCCCAAATATAATATATATTATATATATATATATATATATATATATATAAAAATATTAAAGATAATGTTAGGTAAATAATCAAGTTCTTTAGTATTTTTGTTTCTATTTTACAGTGCTCAATACGAAAGTAGAGCCTAAATTATAATTCTTTAAAAAATATGATTCTTTCGCTACATAAGAGTTCTCATGTTTCAAAAACAAGAGCCAAAAACCTCAATATAATTATTAAAATTAAATTGGATTAAAGTATCAAGCTCTATTTTTTTTTTAAATAATTATATATATATAGCCATAGATGGTCTGGTGCTCTTACTATACACCTCAAGATTCTTGACAAAATACAAGAAGGGTCTATAATATAACTAATCCTGACCAGGTATCTTGTCTGCAGTCACTTTTTCACCAATGTGACATGGCTTCCCTCTGCATGTTCTACAAATTTTTTCATGGTAATTGCTCACACAAGGTTTTTTTCCTGGTGCCCTGACAACATGAATTTGGGTATACTACTAGAGTGGCAAGTAGGTCTCACTGTTTAATTAAGATATTACTTAATTCATTCCTGGAATAATCTAATTAATTTATTTCAGAATTTCACACAGCATTAATCTGAAGGAGCTTGCTCAGTTGTAACTGAGATCATCACTCCAGTTCATTGTCCTCTTTTATAAATTGTAACCTGCATATCATTTCAGAGCCATATATTATATAACAATTTACTGAGCATTGATTAGATGTGATACAACTATTACACCACATTGAAGTGACCAATAGCCTTATATATATATATATATATACTCTCTTGTCAATTTTGATATATGAGGATCCAGTTTTTATGTTTGTGTTGTATATGAAACTTCAGTTTTGCTAGTATCCTGCATACAAGCCCACTTATTGTGCAAAAGTGAGGATCTTTGGACATAGCAACAGGATATTTGCTGATGTTTTTTGCCATTGTCTTTCATCTGTTTGCCGCTCAAAACAACTGATTTTGAAATTTCTGATACCACTCTGGCGCAAATATCTCCAGTCACTTCTATTCAGGTCATGTCACTCAAAGTTAGTATAAGGCACATTGACAGCTGAGGGGTTACTCTTTAGCTTGTCTTTATACCTGAGCCATGGCCGTCTAGCAGTTTTTTGTCCACTGTCAAGCTGGCTATACATGAGGACCTTGAATATTCTATTGTCAATCATCCTTGCAATATGATCAGACTAATGAAGTTGTGACTTCATCAGGAAAGTCTCATGTTCACCAATGTTGCATTTTGTGAGAATATCAGCATTGGACACCCTATGATCAATATATATATATATATATATATATATAAGAAGTATATGAGGCATGGTGGAGTAATGGATTGAGGAATCGGAGAGCCGAGTTCGAATTCCAGTCGAATCCATTACATTCACTTACGTGCTAATACCGTTGGGAAAGGTATGAATCCTCTTCTTCTCCCTCCAGCTATGGGTAAAATAGCAGGACAGACTGGGTTCTATAGCCTTGGATGGCAACTGGTCTAGGAGAAGGACAACTCTGAATTCAAAACCTGCGGAGGGTTGTTTGGGAACCTTGTGGCATTTGGTGCACCAGGTCTCTGTATTCGTCCCTCCAAAAAGTGTGGATGGTCCTACACGAGGCCTTCACCACTATAATCAAATCTCATGTGCCGGTGTCGGGCTGTCGGTTTCCTGGAAACTGATCTGCTTGACCCTCATACGTCGAATACCGACGGGAGAGTCGATCATATAAGAAGTAATGGATTTATACAATTTTTAATCCGACCAATTTCTATTACGCTATTGTCCTCATATTTTATTCCTTTACAATCCAACCTTCTTCAGGTGATATATGTTGGAATTTTGAACCAAACCCATTATGTAGTCCATGGGGGGGTAGATTGTTCTAATTTGATGTAGCCCAGTGGATAAAAACATTGGTTGAAAAATTCAAAAAGTAACTTATCCTAGAGTTGTGATTTTAATACCTGGCCACATCTTTTATATATACATATATATATATTATTACAGAGCAAGCAAGTTTTTTTTTGGGGGGTGGGAGTTGTAGCTATCAGGGTTAAATTTCTAATTCTGACATGATCTCAGTCTATATGAGGGTTGAATAAGACTGACAAATCTTTCGTCAATTAAAATAAGTCTATTCCCCATATCAGATAATTTTGGATTTTATTGTATACTCTATCTATCTATCTATCTATATATATATATATACATACACACTACATTTTAAAAGTTTGAAGCCACACACAAAATTAGCCTGGGATAAACTTGACAGAAGAGTGAAAAAAATGAAAAAAAAAAACACTTACACACACTGAAAAAAGAATGGAATCAATTAACAAACTTATACTTTGAGAAACTTTTGCAATGAATGCCAAAAATTTGTGCTGCGGTAATCAAGAAGATATTTTCACAAGAGCAAAATTTAATCATAAAATCCTTTTTTTGTCATAAGAAAATTTCCAATAAAAAAAAACACTTTTTAATCATGTATAATAATTTTCTCTCATTTAAAGCACAAAACAACTAAATTTGGGGCCAATTTTAAAAATTACCAGGAGTAGCGTCAAACTTTTGAACTGTAGTATATATTAGTGTACATTATATATATATATATATATATATATACACACACACACACACACATATATATATATATATATATATATATATATATATATATATACACACACACACACACACACACACACACACACACATGTATTACAATTGGAAAAAAATTAATTTAAGTTTTAACTCCTTGAAAAGTAGACATATTACCACAAAACTGCAGAGTCAGGGAAAATTACAGTTAAGTAATTCTTTTATATATATATATATATATATATATATATATATATAAAAAAAATATTTCATATATATATAAAAAATATTTCATATATATATATAAAAAATATTTCATATATATATATATATATATATATATATAAAAAAAATTTTATATATATATATATATAAAAAATATTTCATATATATATATATATATATATATAAAAAATATTTTATATATATATAAAAAATATTTCATATATATATAAAAAATATTTTATATATATATATATATATATATATAAAATATTTCATATATATATATATGCCCACTTTGTTATCATTGTGCCACACCTAATAAATGTTTTGTCAATCACTATATATATATATATCCACCAATAACACATTCGTTCATAATGCTGGATTTTCTTTCCCATAGCAAATTTGAATATTGTTCATCCTGATAGAAATTTAACTTTTCTTTCATTTGTTGATCATTTAAGTGTCATATGTGATACATGCTTGGGCAACCATGTCTCTTTCGATAGATGACTGATGAGGTAGAAGATTTTTCACAGTAGGTTGACATTTCTTTCTGTGGTAGACTTGGTTGCCAATCAAGGATAAAGAAACCAGTCTATTCTGCAATTCAACTCATATCTGGAGGGGAGGGAGAATAGATGGATTCCTACCTTAACCCAAAGGTATTTGTGCATAGGCAAATATAAAGAACCTGACTGGAATTCAAATTGGTGCTACATTCACTTGTTCTAATTCTCCAAAACAATATTTTATGTCCTCAAGCATTTTGTATATTATTTAACATGTTTATTTCCGTAAGCAACTTCTTTGCTATAACTGATTCCTCGGTTGTATTTACACTGTTGATAGTGGAAAAGCAATCCAAATTACTTTTTTGTCTACGCTGATCCTTATTTGATAAATGTTTGAGAATTGAGAATTTTTCACCAACAGCCAAATAGAAAAATAGTTTTGTGGAATAATAAAAACCATTTATTTTCTTCTCTTTCTAAGAATTTTAAAATATTTTCCATTACAAGAACATATTATTCTTTTGCATTTGAACTTTTATGATGCCAACGAATACTCGCCGTCACTTTCGTAATGCTTGTTGTAGTAGAGACTTTGTAATCGCAGATACAACTATAGTAACACCGTTGAACAATACTAGTGTCAGACACCTTGGAATAACTCATACTAATAGTACTTGCTCGATAATACTTGTAATCCATATAGTGAAATAGTAAAGAGAATTGTGGTCCATATATTAATAGAGGATAAACTAGAAATGCAGATTTGTATAGTATAGAGGATAGACTAGACAGGTAGATCAATTAGACACATGCTACCTCCCATATATGCATTTCCTCTATGGTCATGTAGTCTACTTAATTCAATAATGGGATCGCCTGTGTTTGCTCACTGGTGATCTGTGTTCAAACTCAAATATCAGCAGTGACACTTTATTCCTATATAACAGAACTTCAAAATTAAATCATTTTAAATTTTTAGCTGATGAAGGTTCATGAAATTCAGTCATCCAGGTTTTGTTATATTAAAAATCCAAATGTTTGAACTACAAGCAATAATAAAATAAAATGGAAGAAAACATTGTTATACCTGTTTAATAAATCTTTTGTATTTACAAACTTATATACATGAATTCAAAAGAATCAGAAATGAATAAAGAAATGATCTTTAGTCGAGTTAGTCTTTTGGTTGGATTACAGAAAAATCTGTAGTTTAGAAAAGATTTTTAAATAGTTGGTCCACAGAAAAACCTGTGGGTGAGAAAAGACTTTTATTTACTGCCCATCCTTGTTATTGTTTGCATAGATGGTTCCTCTAAAGTCATGGACTTGGAGTTGATTCATTTGAAGTCACCAATAAGTTTCTTTAAGCATGCACTGTGAGGGAAGGAAAAAGCTATGTAGCCATGTCTTCTCTTGTTTTTGCTTTGGAGACAACCTCTCTGAAAGTCGAAATCTGTGTAAGAAATTTTTCCTGAAAGTAAACTCAAGAAAAGTAGGGTTTTAACACTAATCTATACATAGGGGTAATGGAAAATTCTTGGTAAATTATGGAAGATACAAAGTGACAACATTTAATGTCTAATAAACAAAAGTTAGTAAATGTTTTTATTGATTTTTATTAAATAATGTAATCATATCACAACACTTACTAGTTCTATGAAACTCACCAATTGTCTCTAGATAGCCTGGTAATGAGTTAAGAAAGTCGAAAGCTTGGATCATATTTTTTGTACTTTTCTTCCGAAATGAACTTTGGATAATTTCTGGTGGAATTTCTTCCTTGTCTGAGAAGGATTATTCATAATTTCGAAAAATCAATCAGTAAAATTAATTGACACTAAGTGTTTGTTGTCTTTAATAATATTTGCCTTAAAGAATATTTGCTACCTAAATAAACAGTATATATATATATATATATATATATATTTCAATCACTTGTATTTCCTTGCTTCAACCAGTGTCTAATGCTCTGGAGGGAACAGCTTGGGGAAGGAAGATGTGATTCTATGCCACAATCTGTTGAGTTTTGAATACTTGAGTGAGTATCACCACAGAATTTGAGAACTAGCGCTATATCAAGTCTAGTCAGTTTCTTCATCATCACTGAGGCTCATTGGTTCAGTGGTATGACGCATAAGTTTTATCATAACAGCCTGAGTTCAATTCTCGGTAGTAGATGCACACTGCCAATGACTCACAAATAGTATGAAAAGCATGTCCAGTGCTGTCTGCATTCTGTTGAGGATTCTTTTAGTCTCAATGAATTTATATATATGTATATAAAAAACCATCAACTTAAAAAATAAATTGTGTTAAAAACGACAGAAAATCAAGTAAAGAAAATTGTCTTGCATTAAAGAAAACCTCCCTGTCTAAAAAAATCAGCATTGAAATTCTAAATTTTGCTTAATCTTGAACACAGACTCTGGTGAGAGATATGCGGCTATTTTAATCAGAAAGAAAACTCTTATAATATAAACAATAGTTTTCAAAAGGTTCTGATTATAATCCAGGTTTCATAAAAGCATTAATTCTCAGAGATTTACACCACATTCTATCTCATGAAAAAATAACCATTTTCTTTTTACTTCTTTGGATTCTGTTTTTTTTTTTTTTTTCAACCTGCCTTTATTTAATGTGTTTTTTTTTTTGGTGGGGGGGGTCATTCATATTTTGTTTAACTTTTATTTCATCATTTTTATTTTGAGTTTATTCCCAACCTCTTTCTTCTTGACTTCATTCTCAACATTTATCAACTTGCTCTTATATATCTTTCATTAATTTCCATTTTTCATTCTTCACTATATTCGTTCATTTTCATTTTTCTTCATTATTTCATTCACCCTTTTTTTTTCATTTTACTATTTGCTTTTTCTTTTCTCATTCATTACATTCATTATTCTTTTTCACTCTCATCTTGTCATTTTTTTCATTTTTCTTTCACCATTTTTATCCTCAATTTCTTGCCTTCATTCTCTCCGTTTATCAACTTGCTTGTAAAGGATTCAACAAATGTATCAAGAAACATACAAGAGAAATAACAAATTTGACAAATCATTGCAATAACAAAATAGATTTTTCTTTTAACAGTAACAAAAGTGATACAAGTTAGGTTAATGTGTTGTATGAAAATTATTATTGTATTTAGATTGTGTACAACTGATATGTTGTTGTCATGTAGAAGTTTAAATTTAGTTCAAAGTCCTTTCCTAGTTTGTTTGAAATATTAATGAAAGTTTTGTGAAAAAAATGTGTGTTGAATAAATTGTCAGATGTAGTTTTTCCACGCCCACATTTTATTCGCCTGTGATTGGCTAATAAATCAATACTACTTTTCTATAGGACAATTTAGCCATTGCAGTCATTTCTTTAAATCCTTCGTTTTTGAGCTTGCTTGCCTGTTTTGTTAGTACGAATGTAGTGATTGGTTAATTTTTAACCAGTCACATATTTCAATGTAAAATTAACCTTTTCCTGTGCTTCTGTGAGAGCCTATTCTTTTTTCTTAAAAGAGGCGACTTTTTCACAAGTCGTCAGTAGGATCAATTAAGTTTTGCCTGTCCAAACTAGTCCACGATCTTGCTCATAACATTTCAAATGCACACATAGACACAGAATTTCGTAATATAAACTTACATTTCTTTCTGTGACTTAGCCAAGCTCAATCAACCAGGACTCTGTTAATTTCGAACCATTCTATAACACAACACATTTCTGATCAACTGTATTCTTGTGTTATCTATTCTAACAAACAGACCCTGTTCTAATATTGATTCCTGAAAATTTTTCTCTCAAAAAGAACTTTCTTTGAACAATCAATTACAAATCAAAATACAATTAAAGGGGAACAACTTCTTTCCCTTAATCTATACATTGAATAAAATTTTATTGCTTATTTGTTCTTGTATGAATATTAAACTTTGCATGTTAAAGTTAAATACATTCTTGAGAGCTGAATTTTAACTGTAAATTAGTTTCCAATTCACATTTCATTCAGAAGTTGTCTCTCTTTGGTTGTTTAAATGTTGAGTTCCATTATCAAGTGTTTGATAGCGATAAAGTTTCAATAAATTCACTGGCAAGAATGAATTATGATTGCTGTGCAAGTTAGTGTTTTCCTCTGCAGGCTGGAATTATGTTCAGAAGTGACTTTAAGCCTGTGACATGAATTCAAGAGATTCTTTATTACTTGTAATTTTCTCACTGGAAAAGTAAAGTAGATGTTAATTCACTTGCAGGAATGAACAAAGATTGCTGTGCAAACGACTTGAGTGAGTCAATGTTCTGAAAGGCTGAGGTTATGTTAATAGGTAACTTTTAGCCTCAGAATGTGTGACACAGTTTTTAGTAGGCAATTGCATTGCTGTCACAATGTTCACTAGCAAAGTTTAACTGACAGAAATGAACGGAAGCTGCTGTGTTATTGAGTGAGTGTGTGGATTAATTTTCTGCAGGCTGGAATTATGTTAATGGATAACTTTTATCCACATAATGGTGTGACATAAATTCAATTGGCAAGTTGAAGTCATGATGCTCACTGGCGAATATGGCTGGTGTACCATATTTATTTACTTGTTGATCACATGATAGGCTCAAGAACACATTTTCAATATTTTGGCAGTTCTCTAGTTTAAACATGTGTGCGTAGACAGAAACCTGACCTTGGCATTATTGGACCAATCAGAATATATCAGTTGCTGAAACTTGGTTTGGAGCCTATATGTGTTTAGCTTGCACAAGATTTTAGAACTTTGCATACATAAAATATAATTTTAATATTTGTTGTCCAATCTGGATGTTGTTAAATGAAAGAATTAAGGAAACTTTGGTGTGATCCACTAAAATGTAGACATTAGGTTCTACATGCTCTTCTCAAATCTCGTTCGTTAATTTCTGTATCTTTTCACTCTTCACTATATTCGTTTTGATTTAACATTTAATTCATTTTTATTTTTCTTCATAATTATTTCATTTAGCTTTTATTTGTTTTCACTATTTACATCTTCATTTCTCATTCAGCTCATTACCTTCATTATTCTTTTTCACTCTCATCTTGTCATTTTATTTACTTTTCTTTCACAATTTCTGATTTCTTTGGTTTGAGTTTTTCTCCTTCCTTTTTCATCTTACCGTTTATCTACGTGCTCTTCTCAAATCTCTTTCATTATTTTCCTTTTTTCATTCCTTCCTTCCTTTTCACTCTTGACTGTTATTGTATAGGTGTGATGAAAGACATGACTTAACTCGAAGTTCAAAACAAGTGCAAACGTGTCTTGCCTGCAAACGAGACAATATTTGCACACATGCAAATTTCGGTCGTATCAGACTGGCATAAAAAGCGAGATGCCAACAGCACGGCAGAAGGTTCGAGTCATTCAGCGGACTTCGTGCAATAGTGTTGGACGTACGAATTGACTAACAAAGAGGAAGTCCAAGTCAGCCCGGCTGAGTTGGTGTCTGTCTCATAACTGCCCAGTGTAACAGCCTATGAGCAAACATGAGTGATTCTATTATTTATTAAGTAGATTACGTGATCATAAAGAAAATGAATAAATAGCAAGTAGCATGACATCTAAGTGATCATTATTTCTACCCTATCCTCTATTACTATCCGGATCATTATTTCTACCCTATCCTCTATTACTATACGGATCATTATTTCTACCCTATCCTCTATTACTATACGGATCATTATTTCTACCCTATCCTCTATTTCTATACGGATCATTATTTCTACCCTATCCTCTATTACTATGCGGATCATTATTTCTACCCTATCCTCTATTACTATGCGGATCATTATTTCTACACCATCCTCTATTACTATACGGATCATTATTTCTACACAATCCTTTACTACTATACGGACCATTATTTCTACACAATCCTTTATTACTATACGGATCATTATTTCTACACAATCCTTTATTACTATACGGATCATTATTTCTACCCTATCCTCTATTACTATACGGATCATTATTTCTACCCTATCCTCTGTTTCTATACGGATCATTATTTCTACCCTATCCTCTGTTTCTATACGGATCATTATTTCTACCCTATCCTCTATTTCTATACGGATCATTATTTCTACACAATCCTTTATTACTATACGGATCATTATTTCTACACAATCCTTTATTACTATACGGATCATTATTTCTACACAATCCTTTACTACTATACGGATCATTATTTCTACACAATCCTTTATTACTATACGGATCACTACTTCTATACAATCCTTTATTACTATACGGATCACTACTTCTATACAATGCTTTATTACTATACGGATCACTACTTCTATACAATGCTTTATTACTATACGGATCACTACTTCTATACAATGCTTTATTACTATACGGATCACTACTTCTATACAATGCTTTATTACTATACGGATCACTACTTCTATACAATGCTTTATTACTATACGGATCACTACTTCTATACAATGCTTTATTACTATACGGATCACTACTTCTATACAATGCTTTATTACTATACGGATCACTACTTCTATACAATCCTTTATTACTATACGGATCACTACTTCTATACAATCCTTTATTACTATACGGATCACTACTTCTATACAATCCTTTATTACTATACGGATCACTACTTCTATACAATCCTTTATTACTATACGGATCACTACTTCTATACAATCCTTTATTACTATACGGATCACTACTTCTACACTATCCTCTATTACTATTCAAATCGCTATTCTCTGCTCTATCCACTATACTATTTCTCTAGACTGATTATTATACTATTCGATGATTACTATTTGAAAAAGTATTATTAGTGCGAGTATTATTTGAAAGCATTACAACTACCAGTACTTGCGTTACAAGTTTCGTCTACAATGAGCATTTCAAAAGTGATAACGAGCATTCGTTGACCTAACGAAGTTATGTGTGAGTGTCTAACTTCACAAAAATTATATATCTTGAATATTTCAGTCATCATTCTTTTTCATTCTTCTCTTCATTTTTATTTTTATTTCATTCAGCATTTATTATTTTCATTGTTTAATTTTTATTTGTCATTTATTTTATTTCATTCATCATTCTTTTTCACTGTCATTGTCTTTATTATTTCCTTCTCTTTTCTGAATGTCCGTCATTAAAAGAGCCTCTTCCATGGAAAGAGCAATTTGATCTCATCAATCACCATTACTTGCTTCTTCTTCTGAATAGATGTTTTTCAATTTTATTCCATGACTCTCCTTTTTATGTTTTCTTCTGTTCAGTTTCATCATTTTTGTTTTCTTGTAAAATAATATTTTATTTTTAGTTATACTTTTTTTGTTTTTACATATACATTCTTGCTTCTTTCATTATCACAGTTTAAAACCTAATTATATTAAACAGTATTAACGACATTTACCAGCCTGAATGCCCGAGAAATTTTCATAGAAAATATGCGTCCTCTGACAGGAATCGAACCTGTATCCTATACTGAACTGTCATATAGCCTGACGTGCTTTTACCGATTTCGCCACAGAGGAGCATTTCGGTTAGCAACGTTGATTTTAGCAAGGAAAATTGTAGTTTAAAAACAGTGGTCAATATACATATATATATATATATATATATATATATATATATATATATATTTATTGACCACTAATATTATCAATATATTGCTCTTTATTGTAATAAGTTGAGCTCTCTTTGGTATACTTCCAGTTGAACTACTTTTATTCCAACTTATTCACATTGAGAAATAAATTATAACCATGGAATATTAGTGTTTGAGCCTTTTTTATTTTATATATATATATATATATATATATATATATATATATATATATAGTTTTATATGACAAGTGATAAAAAGATGCTGCAAAAACAGCATGCTGAATGTAAAATAAACACCATAAAAAAACAAATTTTATTTGTGTTTTTAATACTACCACACATAATAATAATTAAAAGGAAAAAATGAAGAACTAGCCAGCTAATAGGAATATATATTTGAAAAACAAGGTGAATAAAATAAGTAAATGTTTATTGTAAAAACCAGTACAATAAAAATAAAGGTAACAGTTATGCACAAGGTCATTGCAAGTCAAACCATTAGTGAGTGCTACTATTGAAAGGTCGATAGTTCTCGCGTAAGTCTGAGTTGTACTCGACAGATCCCAGTTAGAGTATTTAGCTACTGTCACATGTGGCACAAGGCCAAATTTAATGTGTGGTTTCCAAGTTCATGCAATCATCTAAAAAATCCCCATAGAACCCGCATAAATGGGATCGGGTTGGTCTACCTCCCCAAACGAGAGACTGCCCTTCGGCATAGCCTCTTCCAGGTTCCTCTCCGCCCGAAGGCAGAGAGTTCAACTGTATAGCTGAAACGATTTCAGCTAGACTCTGTAGTCCATTGTCATTCAGATGTGTATAGGTAGTCACTGAGGTAGGTGACAGGTTATTCCATTACATCAGATAGTTACTTTTGTATTTTCTCATCTAGGTGATGAGAAAAGATATGAACACATGTCTTCTATCTGCTACCCTCACTCTATTGATCATAAATTTGAAGCGTATTGTTATAGACTGAATTACACAGCAATATGATCATTGAATGTTTTCATTGTTGCTAAAAAACTCTGTTATATTCCGTGCTAATAGGAATATATACTTGAAAAACAAGGTGGATAATATAAGTAAAGGTTTATTGTAAAAACCAATACAATAAGAATAAAGGTAAGTTATGCTTAAGGTCATTGCAAGTCAATCCAGTAGTGAGTGTTACTATTGGAAGGTTGGTATTTCTCACGTAAGTCTGTGTTGTACTCAACACATCCCAGCTAGACTTTGTAGTCCGTTGACTTGAAGATACTTATAGGTATTTACTACCTAAAGTGTAGTCCCTCATGGGGGTGACAGCTTATTCCATTACATGAAAAACAAATGCCTAACATAAATAAAATAAATATTCTATTGTTTATAATGTCATGATGAATATTCACAGAGCACCTCTTATTTTTCAGACACTGTTTTTTCAAGTTTTAGGTAGCACAAGCAGTCTGTACTGTTTTATTGTAATGGCAATAACATTTAAAAACTGTTTCAATACTACAAATGGAAAAGCAGAATTCAAATTAGAAGTGTTTTTATGTTTTTTACAAATTTTCACATTACACAGGCGACAGTATTTTTCGGACATTGCAGAAACAATGCTAATAGTTTATGGCAGCACCCTTTTTTTCAATGACTTCTATCAGTCTATCTTCATAATGTTCGTACATATTGATAATAACGTCTCTTCGTATTTCTAGCAGTCTATTTATTGCATCTTGTATGCTCTGCCACAGTTCAGCCTCTCTAGTTATTTCTGGCCCATCGTAAACAAGCTCTGCAAGCATTTCCCATATGTTTTCAATTAAATTTAAGTCTGGACTTCTTGCAGGCCATTCCAGAGTAGTTATATTTGCTTCACGGATCCAATTTTTCACTGATTTAGCCACATGGATGCTGCAGTTATCTGGCTGCAAAATAAAACTACTTCCTATTTCTTTTTCTATGAGTGGTAGGGCTCTCTTTTCCAAAAGTTCTCTGTAGCTCAAGCTATTTTGACGTCCTTTTAACCACTCAAGCCACAAGTTTCCATTCGGAAATACCATACCCCAAACCATGACTCCTCCTCCCATCTGTCTCTTCTTGAGAATAACAGGTTCACCTTTTCTCGACCATGTACACCACCCGTCAGGTCCATCGAACTTAAAACGTTTTTCATCAGTAAATATCACTTTCTTGAAGTCAACATCGTTTGTTATCCATCTTTTGGCGCTTCCCAGCCTTGCCTCCTTGTTTTTTTCTTGTTAGTGTAATTCTTTTCTTGATTTTAGCATACTTCAGTCCAATTTCGTCTAGCTTTCTTTGTACAGTTCGAACACTGACGTCAAGTTCACACTTCTCCTTTACTTTCTTCGCTGTCACCTTTTCTCCAGATGATAACAACCTCGTAACGCTCATCTTCATTTTTCTTTCTGTTCTCTTGGAAATTGTTTTTTTCCATCCTTCCTTCTTCTTCCGCTCATAGTCTGTACTTAGCATGTATTCAACTGTTGACTTTGGTAGCTTCATCTCAGCGTCAATCTTTCGGATGCTGAGCCCATCTTGTCTCTTCTTTTGGACCAAACTGATGACTTTTGAATGCATTCTTCTTCAGGATTTTAATATGTTTTCACAGTGAATGGTAAAGATACTCAAATGTAATGGTCAGAGTACAATTTGCCTGCAGAAAATTTGCATATTGTAGACGTTCAATAACTAAATCATTAAAAAACCTAGAATTTGTGTCATGTCCGAAAAATAATGTCGCCTAAGTTGAAGTAAAGAAAACATGAAATCAAAGACAAACCCATCAATCAATGTTCATACCATTAATGGACTGTTACTGCTGAACTACCTACTCATCAACACAAAAGCTCTCAGTAGCAAAAAACACCCTTAAGCACACTTTTCAAAGTGTCCCAAAAATAGTGTCGGCCCCCTGTATCTGGTTTTCATTCACACATAGTGTGTCTTAGACAAGTAGACTTGGACAGAGCCAATCCCTGTGCAACTCAAACCACAGCTGCAGTTCTCCAACTTGAAGGCTCACCGTGGTCACAGATATGTGGCCTTAAGTTCCATTCTGGGAACAGTCTGCCTAAGCCATTGGCTTCAGTCTTAGGAATCCCTGTGTCTAGTGATTCTGTATCATCATAGCTGGTAACAACAGTAATTAAGAGGTGTTTCCATATTCCTGAAAACCTTTAATCTTCTTATCAAAAGCCTTGCTGTTGGATGTAGTTTATTGCCATACTTAGCATTATACTGATTAATCAGAAATGAACAGTTCTTTTCTGTCACATTGCCCAACTGCACATCTCAAATGGAACTAATTTTTATATTCATAAATATTTTATTTCCATTGTAAGATAAAAATGCAAAATTTATTTTCAGAACAATGCTTAATAACTGACAGCAATCATCTCGAACTTGATATGTGGCCCTAGATTCCACACTGGCCATTGGCTTCAGTCTAGGAAGCCCTCTGTCTAGTGATTCTGTGTCATCATAGCACTGGCTGCATTCATAGCTATGGAGCTATCTGATTGTACTAGATGACCGTTGACCTTAACAGAAGGTTCATCTGCACTTTGACAGGGCTTGTTTTTCTATAGGAATATTTGATAATGAATATGGGTGTAACAGAAAATCAGGTCAGCCCAATAAGAGACTCTGAGTTGGTTGTATATGGTGGTGTAAGCACCCGAAGCCGTGTCCTCTTCCACAATAGGCTTTTGAAAGAAGACATTCTACTAAGAGTAGGTGGCATGTATTATTTGTATATGAACAATAACTGGCAGGTATTAGCCAATAGTCAACATGGATATAGAACTGGGAGAACTATATAACACCAGTTTTTTTTTTTCTCAGTAGGCAGAGTTCTCTCGATATATGGACATGTGAAAACCAGACAAGATGAACAAAATAGACTTAACCATCTATTATGAGTAGAACATCTGCTCATAGGAAGGTCATCACAAAGTGAGTCACAAGGCATAGCATTTGAGTTGTACACACTGCCGCACTGAAATATGGTATTCTTTATTATTGGATTATTAGTCCATGTCTCTTATGTGATTAAACCTGCAAACTTTATAACAAAGTGTAAAAATCTTGACTCATACAATATCTATATATATATATATATATATATATATATATAAAGGGTATTTCATTAAAACAGATTAAATATGAGCGTGTTTCATTAAAGTGGACCAAAGTAAATAAATCAGTGTTATTGGTGAAAATTTATTTATTTCTATATTGGATCATGTTATTTAAGTCATGGCAGTTATGTGTGAAAAATATCACTCAGATGTCTGCCAAATCTGAAAGAAAAAGAAAAAAATCATTAGATGCTTAAAATTAATTCCCATTTAAATTCTGTCCAAATTATTAGAACACTCTTTTTTTTATATATATGGATAAATTGTTGACTAAATGAGGTAAAAATGAAAATAATACTGACAACTCATTTTAACAGATATATGTACTAAAATTATACAAAAACATCTTGGAATACTAAAGAGTAAATTTATGTGATAAAATTTCCATTAACTTCAACTACAGCCTCCAGATGACTTCAGAATCTCTTGCATCTCTTCTGGACAGTCACCTTGTTTAAGTTGGTGAATGCTGCCTTAATCCTTGCCTTCAGTTCATCTTTGGTGTTATAAGGAGTTTTGTTGGTCTCTTGCTCAACTGTGCCCTACACATAATAATCAAGGGGGTTGCAGTCTGGGGAATCAGTTGGCCAAATGTAAGGGGTGATGTGGTTGCTGAAATTGTCTGACAGCCATGACTGGGTTCTTCTGCTTGCAGAGTCCTGTTTCCAGACATAAGGTCTTCCAGCAGCCACCCTCTTGACCCAGGGCAGTACTACCTTCTCAAGGCACTTAATGTAAGCCTCCATGTTGAATCTGAGCCCCTCATCAACAAATCTGGGAGGTCTTATCAAAAAGAGTTTTTTGAGTTGCCATACCTTTTTAATCACCATTAGACTCATCCAATTCATCCCAAATCCTCTGCACTGTCCTCTGAAATGTTGGTATTGGAGCTTCTGGTGTGAATGCCAAGCTGTAGAGAATGCTGTTTCCAAATTTCTCCAGAGTGAATTGCATCATGGTGATCTTTTTCTCATAGATGGTGCCTAGTTGACCCTACTATACTGTACAGTTGACAAAATCAATGTGTGAAATTGAAAATATAAAATGGCGATAATTTACACATCCCACCCTGTATAGAAATATATGTATATATATATAGAGAGAAAATGTTCAGGAGGATGTATGTATGTATGTAGCCATATGTATTAGCTGATTGCATACAATATGGGTGAAGGAAGGCAGGCTTATAAAAGTGGTCTGCTTAAATAGATGGAGAAAGAAAGGATGTATGTTTTTTACATGTAGCAGGATACTGTAGCCTTCAGAAGTCACCAGCTGGTAATACAAATTTTGTATTTCAGCAATGCTTATGTTACAATGACTGCAGAATTGGAAAACGCACAAAATTTATTTATTGTTGATGCTTTAATTGGTTATCTACACATCTATGCATTTGCTTCAAAAAGACTGCTCTGTTTCTCATTGGCTCTCAGTCTTATATCATGGATGTGAAAGCTTTCTGATTGGTTGATCAAACTAAGGTTTTGATTTTGAATATGCATCTATTTTTAGGGATGATAAAATTTTGCTCTTCTTTTTATATCTTATTTGTTTTCTTATATCCTGGTTGTGAAAGCTTTCTGATTGGTTGGTCAAAATAGGCCTCTGTAGCCTGGCAATTCTGATTATACATTTATTTTTAAAGATAGTGAAATTTTGGTTGTCTGGTTGTTATTTATTTTTCTATCTCGAGAACTGGTTGAGTTGCCTTAATGTAACTTAAAAACCAATCTAAGAGAACTTTACTGTTTGTATGAAGAGACTCTCTCACATGATTCTCTTCACTTGGCAGTGAGACATTATTAAGATTGAGTATGTGTGAATTGTTACACTGACAATGACCCAGCCAATATATTCTTCACATCTTATGCATAGATCTTTAGCCAAAATATATTACCACTCAGGTCTGTCAGTATGACTTACAGTTCAGATTTTTTTTTTTCTAATGTCTTTGGGTTTTTTTTCCAAAGCTAAAATGTCCATTGAAACGTTATGGACAAGATTAAAGAAAACGTGACCAAGCATCTGATTTTGATCCTGAAAGAAAGAATTGCAGACTTTTCTGAATAGTGGATGCCAGAATCAGTGTATGAGGTAGTAGAAAAAATATTTAGGAGATGTATAAAATACTATCATGATATGAATAGTGTTCATTGTTGTTACATGTACGTGGTGGTTGGTTTGTCTGGTGAAAGGTTATAGTATCAAACAGTTCATACCAATTCATTGGGCTAAAAAAAGCCACTAAAAATAGAAATTTGCAGACATGTTAGAGAGATAGTCATGTGATATGTGTGGCGAAATAAAAAGAAAACAGCAACCCATGAGTAAATTCAAGCTCTCCCAGCTGGTATTCCAACCTCGAGTCATTCTTTCTTGAGTTCTGTCTCAAAATCGCACTAACAGACTTTTCTAGCCACCGACCATGAACATCACTCAAAGACCCCCCCCCCACTGGGAAAAATTAGTTGCTTTTATATTTGTCCATATACCCATAATCCCTTGCGTCTTCATGCGATCCCATAATTCATTGCGTCCGAGTCCCACAATATGAAAAGATATTTAGACCAATCACAATTGAACTTAAGTAAATTCAGAAAGAACTTATTTACAAGCAGTGATGTGCAGAGGTTTGGTGATGCCTAGGCAAAACTCTTTTATTGTATGCCCCTAAGACTCAAGTATTTATCAAAACATTGATTCACATTCACACCAGCTTGTGGGTTCTTGTACAATAAAGTTAAGAGAGAATTTCAAATTTCAAAAAGTAAATTTTTTATTTCATTCTTTGATTGGATGGCCAGGGCCATCAAACCCACTGTCTCCGTACCTGCCTCCCCACCCTGTTCACAAGCATTATAAGCATTAAAAAAAAAAGAGAAGACTTTTCAGTAGTTGGCCAGTCAACTCAGAAATGCTGGCTCAAATATGCATCATACAAGTCAACTAAAAAATGACAACTTCCTTTACACAATTTCAGTCTTGCCAGTGATAAAATGTCAAACTCGTAAGATCAACAACAGCAAAAATTAAACTGAGAGTTCAGAATATTCATATAACACACAACTTTCTGAATGTTTGCAATAAATCCTCGTTTCTATAAAACTTAAAATCTTATAACACATAAACTATACATTATACGGAGATTTCATTATACAAAACAAAGTACACAAAAAAATTAAAATGCAAAATCTTGTATAAATAATAAATAATTTAGAATATTGAATATATTAACACTTTATTCAAAGTTTATTTTATTTGAATATTGTTGCTGTACTGGTCTGGTTCTCCTGCTCTGCATTTAGAGATTCTTGATAAAATACAAAAAAACCTGCAACGTTATTGGTCCTGACCTGGCATCTTGCCTTCAGTCAGTTTCCCATTGCTGTAATAGAGCTTTCTTATGCCTTTTCTATAAATACTTTCATAGTAATTGTTCTGAAAAACTTTCTTCTATGTAACCATTGTACATATTCATTAGGGTTTCATTTTTAAAAATTATTCTATTCTACCACCAGACAAATTGTATATATGGAGAATAGTTAGGACTTCATAGAGTCTCTCAGGTATTGTGGTGGCTGTAGTAAGAATAGTAAGAATGTGTTGTTTTGATGTAAGGAATACTGTGGTATGTTTGGGTCAGAGATTGTGGCCGGCTAAGTTTAATTATAAAACAGATGACAACCACTCTTCCCCATCCCCCTTTTTGGCTTTGTGCCACATTTTTGCATTTTACGAAATAAATATTATTTTCTTCTATGTTATTTTGACTTTATGAATTCAAACACAGTTCTAGAGTAGAATCAAGGTCTCACCATTTTACAGTTGAAATGGCTAGATGTAACTGTAAGTTCTATGCTCACAATTTCTTCAATTACATTTCTCACTTGTGGAATTCTTTTCCAACTTCTAGTTTCCCTGTTAATTTTGATCTTCAAAAATTTAAATGCTATATAAATTTTTATCTTCTTAATAACCCTTGCATCTTAGTGGCTTTATTGCCTTGCTTTGGGTGAAAGGATTAAAAAAAAATTAAACTTAAGCCAACCAACAATTTTGTAGGTAGGCTATTTTTCAATAATATTAAATTACTGGGTGCTCTGCAGACAGATTTCATATTTCAATATTACTATAGTATACCATTGACAAAATAATCTATAAACACTAAATTCATTCCTTTTTACCAATTTATGAGACCATTTCATTCAACAGTTACTCTTTGTTACTACTTCACTGTAAAAGAAACTTTATTCACAACATGAACATTACTAATTGACTGGAATACTGTACAACAAAACCATTTCAACTTTATACACCAGATATAAACCATTTATTATTATATATGTGTATCAAAGAAAATGGCAAATTACCTTGTCAAAACAAGTAACAGCATGTCACGTGTATTGTATGATGAAAAATGTGACAAAAAATGAAAGTTACTTACCAAGAAAAAGGACATGTATTCTGTATGATATGCTGAAGACATTATATTCAAATTAGAAACAAGTCAGTTGCAGGAATCGTCATAAAAGTGTTTCGGATATGTTAATATTTTGTGGCTTCTCCCATCTGAAATGAAAAAAATGCTCCATCAATAAAAGCAGTTGGTATTCTCAAATTGGAGAGAACACTTGTGTATTTGGCTACCATATTCATCGGCAAGTGTGTTATTTCTCTGACTGGTTACGTACATTATGATTTGTGACATAGTACCTGTGAATCAAGATTTCAACATTTCTTTCTGCTCCTGATATTCGAGTTTGAACTTGCGATTTGTTTTCTTCATTGTGGAAGTAATCTGAGACATGAATTACTGAACTGGAATTTTAGTTCATGCTCGACAAAATTGACTAAAATATGTTAAGTCATCATTTTTGGCCATCTTTTATTTATTTGAAATCTTGCAGAATAAACTTTGAATATTTCCTTTCTCCAAATATCAAAACTGTTTCAAGACATGATGAAAAAGAAAAGTTGCATATATGAAACAATAAGAGCAACCTCTAATCATGGCTTTCCATAACTTCCAATATTTTCTGTCTGAATTTCATTATTTAAACTATTTACATTGACTATTCTCCTCATCTTTGTTATTGTTATCAGTCATTGTTCCTTATGGCCTTCATCACATGTATATTGATTCAGGTAACTCACAGGGAATTCCAAACTAAACCCTTTATTTGATCTACAGTGGTAGATTTTCATTTCACTGCCCATGTCTAGGGATATCTTGTCAAATTTTTATTTTTAGAACAGCTCAGTTATTGTTCACCGTCTCCACTGAGTCCAAATACACACTGACCAGCCCAGGGATTGAACTCAGAATTGCTATGTCACCAAATTCACAAACCAACACTTTAATCAAGTAGGCTATTGTCCTACAGGGCAATTCTCTCTGAACTTGGATCCTTAAATCTAGCCTGCATACTGATGAATGCTGCAGTCACTGAAGATTTTCTCTTTTGTTACAGCTGCTGTTGAAGACTTATGGTTTGCCCATTTCCACCGATTCCAAGTACACACTGTCCAGCCCAGGGACTGAAGTCACAATTACTATTTTACTAAATTTATGAATCAACTCTTTAATCCACTAGGCTGTTATTCCATTGTTTGCCATGCTTGACTGCACTCATTTAAGCTTTTCGTTTTTGTTACAGCTGCTGCAGAATTGCCATTATTTATTTTTCTGTTACAATTAGTGGCTCCCATATTGTATTTATTTCTACGTTTCATCAGGTCTTTACCTAATACACTCTGATGAAGACCAGAGGGTACAAAAGCCGAAATGTTGTAATAACAACAACAAAGATGAGGATAATAGTCCACATGTAAAGTGTGTAAATTATAAGCAATCTATCATAAATTTCAGTTTGGCACTTTGATAAGACAAAATGGTTATCATTGCTTGTTGTAGAATATTGGTTAGCTTGCAAGTGGTCTGACACACAAGTAGAATGGTGTAGTCACCAAGTAAAAGCTGACTATAGTCATTTAATGGAGAGATATATGGGTGAATAGAGACCACTCATGCAAATGTCTTGAGCAGGTCTATTTTAGCAAAATGGACCAACCCAATTGGTGTATTAGGTACTCTCCTATAAATGAGGTAAAATTAGCTGGCTTGCTTTTCCAATAAGACACAAGAAGGCAGCCATGTTAGTAGGTAAGTCACTTGACTTCTACACTTGTACATTTTACTTTTTAAATGTTACTAACAAATCAAATTTTTAAATTGATGTATAATCTACTCAACAATGAAGGTTTGAAACAATTCAGAGTAAAAAAAAAAAGGAAGTGTTTCATTTTGATCACTGAGAAAAATGTTTGATTGAAAGATTACTATGAAATATTACATATATAAGATCCAATGGCTCTTCCGAAGGATCATGATCTTAAGTAGCCTCGTCAGATTGAGACTTTCATACGGACATTATGCTTTGTGCTAAATCTTTTTGGAAGTATCTAAACTGTCAACAACCACTTTCTATGGTCAGTGGTTAAAAGTGGCTTTGAGTGAAGCCTCTGGATATTTTTGAAGACCATGCTTCTCTAAACTTCATGGTCTAGTGCTACAGGATCACAATGATCTGCACTAAATAACAGAAAACACAGCACTTGAGGACTTTCAACAGAAGCAACAACTAAAATGAATAGCACATGTAACTTTAAGAGAAAATAATTTCATAAGTTGTTGACATCGAAAATACTCTGAAAAAAATGTTAGGAAGGACATTCCTCACCAATACTGAAAGGAGCAACAACAGTCGACGTAAGGAACCTATCTTTCTGAAAACATTATTTTAATAGAAAGATTTTATAAATTTCAACCAAAGCTAGCACTGGCTAGTACTATCATCGTACTATCATTGCCAGAAGTTAAAACTTACAATATTTTCTATCTGTTGTTAAATGGGGCAAGTAATGGCTTGTTAATTTTAACACACCTCGAACAAAACTGCTCTCTATTAAACATCATGAAAAAAACTTTTTTGCCATCCATCAAAATGGCTGATACTAATCTCCAGATGAACTGTGTGTTTTTGGTCTGACATTTTCGGCTGATATGAAATAGAACAATTGTATTGTATCAGTTGCAAAGTTAACTACTAGGGAAATTGGTAATCCATGTTGTGCAAGATATTTTTCTTGATAGAATCCATCTTGCAGATTTACAAGTCTCTCATTCGTCTGTGTATTGAATATTTTGGTCATATTTGGTTTGGTTCTTCTGCTATATATCTAGAGATTTTTGGCAAAATCTACACTGTTATTGGTGCAGGCCTAGCATCACAGCTACAGTTACTTTCTGACCACCATAACATAGATTTATTTTGTCTTTTCTATAAATATTTTCATGATAATTGTCCTGGGATCTTTCCTATTTCATAGCTTCACAAATTTAACTGTTACTTACAGTCTTTAAAAATTTAAATGCAGTGTCAATTGTCATTTTCTGTTACTTTGAATCATGTTTTTTTATTGTCCTCATTGTTTCTTTCATTCTCAGTAACCTCTTGACTGTTATTATTTTGCTCTAAAGCATGCTAATTAAAAACAGTTTGATTACACTATAAAAAACAAACATTTAATTACAGGAGGTAGTTTAGATTACTACAAAGTTTGTGAAGAAAATTGTCCATGTGTGTAACATTCTTTGAAATTGAGGGTAACAAAGCTCTTGCCTGTAGAATAAGTGGTGAGACATGTACGAGAAATGGCAGATATTACCAAGAATTCCAGTGCGTTCTTTATTCTTTCCAAGAATTCCGATGCATTCTGTATTCTTTCCAAGAGTTCCAATGCATTCTGTATTCTTTCCAAGAGTTCCGATGCATTCTGTATTCTTTCCAAGAGTTCCGATTCATTCTGTATTCTTTCCAAGAGTTCCGATGCATTCTGTATTCTTTCCAAGAGTTCCGATGCATTCTGTATTCTTTCCAAGAGTTCCGATGCATTCTGTATTCTTTCCAAGAGTTCCGATGCATTCTGTATTCTTTCCAAGAGTTCCGATGCATTCTGTATTCTTTCCAAGAGTTTCGATGCATTCTGTATTCTTTCCAAGAGTTTCGATGCATTCTGTATTCTTTCCAAGAGTTTCGATGCATTCTGTATTCTTTCCAAGAGTTTCGATGCATTCTGTATTCTTTCCAAGAGTTTCGATGCATTCTGTATTCTTTCCAAGAGTTTCGATGCATTCTGTATTCTTTCCAAGAGTTTCGATGCATTCTGTATTCTTTCCAAGAGTTTCGATGCATTCTGTATTCTTTCCAAGAGTTTCGATGCATTCTGTATTCTTTCCAAGAGTTTCGATGCATTCTGTATTCTTTCCAAGAGTTTCGATGCATTCTGTATTCTTTCCAAGAGTTTCGATGCATTCTGTATTCTTTCCAAGAGTTTCGATGCATTCTGTATTCTTTCCAAGAGTTTCGATGCATTCTGTATTCTTTCCAAGAGTTTCGATGCATTCTGTATTCTTTCCAAGAGTTTCGATGCATTCTGTATTCTTTCCAAGAGTTTCGATGCATTCTGTATTCTTTCCAAGAATTCCAGTGTATCTTTTTATTATTGTTTTGTATTGATTCTTTGATTTTTTTTCTATCACATTATTCCAGTTAATGTATCCTTGTTAAAAGTATAATTACCAACTTATAGAGACCATTTATATCAAGGTTGAATCAACATTTGTGATCATAATGTTATACAGGGTGCCCAGTAAAAAGGCGGAAAATTTATTATCACTCTTTTATCTTTCAGGAATAATTGACCTCAAATATCCCTGAATAAATTTCTCAAATATTCATGACCTTGAATAATCATTTGACTCTCATGTAATTACTTAAATGTGATTGGTTCTTTTATGATTGATTAATTGCTACTTGATCTTGTGACTTGTCATTTAAACATTATTTGTAGACAACTTTTTTCTTTCATTCTGCACTTCTTGCATGGTTAAACAACTCACTGATTTTGAACATCAAGTTATCATAGTTTTCAAAGAACATCCAATATGGGGATTGATGAAATGTGCAGCAATTCTTCTTGAATTTTTCAGTCATGTCAGTCGTCACCAGTTTTCAACAGTTGACTCACATCTTTCTGAAATTACCACTTCTTTATTAGGTGCCTGGTAAAAAGCCAGGAATTTAAAACATTTAATTCTTAAACTCACCTCATAGATAAAAGTGTTGCATCTTTCTCACCAATGCCAGCATCTGATGATCAAACACTAAAATCCAGTATTTATATACTGTTTTTTAAAACACGTACTTTTTCTTCATTTAAATGATTGGCACTATATAATCCTTCCAGTTGTCACCAGATTTCAACAATTGTCTCACATTTTTCTAGAATAACTGCTTTTTTACTGGGCACTCTGTAGTTGCTTGTTCTGCTACTTGATAGTTTGTGTTGAAACACTCTGAGATATACTAGTGACAGGCTAGAATGGTTAAATTATAATGTAGTTAGTGATACGAAACATGCATTTCATTGGAGCTTATGAAGAAGTAAAAATACAAACTATATTGTAAAAATAACAAAACACAACAGCAGTGAATTGAAGACAGGTACAGTCTCAAAGAAGTTCATAAGAGCTGAAATGAGTTTTCACTAAATTTGACTTGGAAAGTTCAGCAAATTGTACTAATGTCGAGTTATGTGATGTGTTAATCTCTTTAAATTCTCATATTAATGTGTATTAAGAATTTTGTGAACAGCCTGTATGTTGGTCATGGCTGTGCAAATAGCATTATTGGTATTGTTTTGTGTTAATGATTGCAGATGATCTTATTGACTGCTAAAGTTTATTACATCATTCTTTTATCTTTCTCAAAATATTTTTTCATTAAGATAGTAATAAAAATGTCTCTAGAAGATAAAACAGTCAAAAATAATGCATGATATATATCTTGGTGTGGGTTATGGATGCTGATTAAAAAGCTATAGCCAGGTGTGATCTTTCCTCCACTGTTAACTTCCAATGCTGCCGATCATAAATCATTATTTGCATAATTGACAAAATGATGGAGACACCAAATTTCAAGTTTTCCTTTTTTTTCAAATGAGACATTTGAGAAAATGTTCAAAAACTTTTTATGCCACTGAAATGATCACTGTCTGTTTTTGTGAATTTCTGAAAACATGTAAATAGGCTGAAAGAAGTGGTGTTAAAACATGTAAATAGGCTGAAAGAAGTGGCATTAAAACATGTAAATAGTCATCTTAAGATTAATAATCTGTTCTAACTCAGTCTATTTGAAAAAGATGTTAGAACAATCCAGAAATTATACTAGGAGCAAACCACCTGAATAAAGATAGAAAATACATTGAAAAGTTAAAAATAAAATGGGGTATGATTACAAGGATGTGTCTTCTTTCCACATTTATTCAACCTCTACGGTGGCACTATCCCAAGGCAACTGGAGACTCCACTAGATGGATGTAATCTTAACAATCTAAGAGACACAGATGACACTGTGTTGATAGTAAACTTGGAAATTAAACCACAGGGCCTCCCAGACCAGGTAGTAGAAGAAAGCAAGAAAAAAGGACTATCAACTCCATGCTTTCCAGCCAACTTTAATCTGCAAATATTTAAATACAATGTCAATCACTATCTACTGTCCTCCTAATTACTCTTCTTTTGTTCTCACTTAGTAATGTTACTGTTTTCTAATTCAACACTCAGTAACCCCTTGTGTCTCAGTGGCTTTACTGCCTTGCTTGAGGTGAAATGATTAACTCTCTTCCAGCTCAATGCTTTCCAGTCAACTTGGAATGTCAATCACTATCTGTTGTCCTCCTGATTACTCTCTCTTTCTTCCCACTCTTTAGTAATGTTTCTGTTTTTTTAATTTTTCCACACCTAGTAACCCTTTGTGTCTCAGTGGCTTTACTGCTTGGCATAGGTTGAACTTGATTAAAAATAACTGCAAGAAGACTGAAAGCAGGGTCATCAACAAGAGAGAAATCCCAAGATGCAAGTTACAAGTTTAGCAATAATGAACATCAAACAGGTGCAGAAATTCAAATAACTGGCAAGTGTTTTTAAGAGAAGATGGAAAACGCAACACTGAGATTTAAACACATACTTGACTAATGAAAGAAGCATTCCAAAAACTAAGTAAATTGCTAAAAAATGAAAAGAATTCATTGAAAATAAAAAATAAAAAAAAGGAAAGGTGGAATAATATGGAATATTTGTCCCCTTATATGGCAATGAATATTGGACAATAGATGATGAAAAATTGGAGGCTGCAGAAATGTGGTTCTACAAATGGATATGGAAAATTCCAGTGGGAATAAGCAACAAAGAAGACTTGAAGAAAATGGCAACAGAAAGAACATTGATAATCAGAATCAGTAAAAGACAGTTGAAATTCCATAATGAGGTAGGAGGACTTGGAAAACTTAACCATGACAAGCATACTGAAGGCAAGAGATACAGGGGAGGGAAGTGAGCCACTTACCTGACAAGTTTATGTGAAATGATGGCAGAAGAGGAGGAGGCCGGGATCTTAGCAAAAAGAGAGAAAAAGGAGATAGTTGTAGGGAGCCATGATTGCATACAGGGCATTTCACAATTTTTGAAACAAAATGATCAGGCACAAATCAAGGACTACAAATGATAGAGTAATGGAAATTACATTTATTGAAAGGTCAAAGGATAACATTTCAGAATCTGCAACCATTTAGTCGCAAACATGAACCGAAAATGTCAAGAAGTGCCCTAGAGTACATGCTTTAGATGTCTGCCGTTCAAGTGAAGGCACTGTTGGAATGCTGATATTCCAACCACCTGAGGAAGGCCGCAGCATACAACGGCTGAAACATCACAATAAATATGGTGACAAAGATGAGGACAATAGTCTGAATAATGAAAATAGTGTTTATTTATACAATGATGGTTTTGTGGGTCATTCATTATGAATTATCTACATTAATCTGAATACCAGAAAATTAGACAGTTACCTAATTGCCTCATTTTGCTTATGATTGAATAACAATGGAGTCTCTGAGATGCTGGAGGCATTGCATGGTACTTTCAATCAGATACTTTCCAGGGTGATCCATAACTGACTTATGTTTGTTGAATGTGACTGTATAGAACTTAGTGAGACCTGCAACATGTTCTATAAGGATTGATGATAAGACTAAAAACTCAGTGTTAAATACAAACACAATGATGTGAGGCAGAACTTAAGTAGATATTATTAAAAACTAAGTTGCCCATGTTGCCAGATAAGTTACACTAAAACTGGAAATAATAAACCAGGATATAAGCTCGCATAAAGAAAGATATTCTCTTACTTGAATGTCAGTATGTTTCATCAGAAATGCAGAGCCATTATCTCTTGAGCAATGAGAGGTAGCATCACTTTTTTAATTGCCCACGCAGTTGTTAGTTGTCATGTTTTATTTTACCTTTTTAGCTTTTGGCAGGGTTCTCACATGATATTTTATATGTAAGGGGAGTTATTTTATACGTATGAAGGAGGCATGGTGGAGTTATGGATAGCGACCCAGATTGAGAAATCAGAGCGCCGAGTTCAAGTAGTGTAGAATGTCGATATTTTAATTATGTCATTATTTTCTCCTTGACTTACATGTCCTATTCATTTTAGTTGTTACTGCTTTTGAAAGTCTTCAAGTGATGTGGTTTCTGTTATCTGCTACAGTTCTTTCTGGTTGTGTAGCACCAGTTGACAAGGTTCAAAGGATAGTCCTCACTGAGACCTACAGGTTTCATTAGCTCAAAACTACATAATCATAAATGAACATATATAAATGCATACAAAACTAGATGAAAATATATATATATATATATATATATATATAATTTGTTTGTCTTGGGGCCATCTGGAATATTCAAACACATATGTTCTCTTGAGAAGTGGACCTTCACAATTATTACTTTTTTAGGTGTCATTCTCCAGATTCAGCTAAAAGCCATTTATTTCTTTCAAGATCTTATGCTGCACTAATCGTCAGTCAGTTTTGTGTCATACGTGAAACACAGGTGATCATGTATCTTTCGATTTATGACTATCAGATTTTGTTCCCACAGTAGGTTGCCATTTCATCCTGTGGTAGACCAATTGCCATTCAAGGCTATAGAACCCAGTCTGTCTTGCTATTTACCCATAGCTGGTGGGGAGAAGAAGAGGATTTATACCTTTCCAAAGGTTATTAGCATGTAAGTGAATGTAATAGATTCAATTGGAATTTGAACTCGGCTCTCAGGTTCCTCAAGCCGAGCTGCTATCCATTACTCCACTGTGCCTCCCCCTAATCTTAGTGCTTATAATTATGCAGCAAATCTTATTTGGCACAAAACTGGATAATTTCATTAAAAGTAGATAATAGAATCTTCCAGTATCAACAGGAGCAAGGAGAGATAACCTAATTTTTATATTACATGTACTATTCACTTTAGTTGTTACTGCTCTTGAAAGTTCTCAAGTGATGGGATTTCTGTTATTTGGTACAGTTCTTTGTGATTGTGTAGCACCAGAGGGTTTCTTCCTAATGCTCAAAGTTGTGTAGAATATCAATATCTTGATTATGTAATTATTTTCCCTTTGACTTACAATATGCTATCCATTTTAGTTGTTGCTACTGCTGAAAGTCCTTAAGTGATGTGGTCACTGTTATTTGATACACTACTTTGGAATTAAGTATCACCAATCCATAAGGTTCACAGGATAGTCCTCACTGAGACCTACAGGGTTTAATTAGCTGAAAACTGCATAAACATAAATGAACATATATAAATGCATACAAAACCATATGAATATATATAAAAAATATATATAAAATATGGATGTGCATATCATATGGGGGGGCTTCAGGCCATATCACTTTATAAGACCAGTTACTGTACAATCACCAAAGGAACATCAAGCCTGGTTAGTACCTAGATGGGTGATTGCTTGGGAATACCACATGTTGTAAACTTGGATGTGTGGATGGTGTAAAGGATAATGGCTTCAAATTGTTAATCAGAGAACCAAGTTCCAATTCCAGTTGGGTTCGTTATATTCACTTATATGCAAATACTGTTGGGAAAGCTATGAATCCACAGCTTCTTCCCCAGCTTCTTGCATCACTAAATCATTATTAAGTCTAAAAAAAAAAATTCTTACAATTTCAAAATATTTTTGGCTTTAAATAACTTGCAAAAGGTTGATAAGCTGTAAAAAATGAATCAATAAATCAAGATATATTAGCTATAAATTTAGTCTTTGTTTTGGTTTACAGCATATCAACACCTCAATGGGTTATTTTTGTTTTGTGTGTCATGTACATGTTCAGCATTCAAAATAAAGATACGTTCACTTTTTAATTTTCTGTTCCTTTATAACAGAAGGCAATCATGGTTCTCTACAGCTTCCTTTTGCTTAGCATCTATGAATTTCTGTCTTACTGGGAAAAATATTGGATTAGGTTTTCTACTTGCCTTCTTCAGGATTTTCAAGCCAGTGTAATCCTTCTTCTAGAGTGGCCACCAACCAAGGCATGAGATTCCAGTATACTCTTAATTAATATCTGAGAGAAAAAAACTGAAATTTTCTTTCTTCACTGATAACTGTTTGCATTCAAGGAATTATGAATGTCATTTATATTTTATATCCATGAGCCAAGTGGTTCCCTTACGATTATTGAATTTAAGAAATTTTCAAGCCTTGTCAGTATCTAGATGGAGTGACCACTTGGGAATACCAGGTGCTGTAAGCTTGGATGTGTGGGTGGTGTAATGGATATCGTTAATCGGAGTGCCAAGTTCCAATTCCAGTTGGGTTCATTATATTCACTTACGCACAAAATACCCTTGAGAGAGGTATGACTCTACCTCTTCTCCTCCTAGCTATGGGTTAATTTGTAAGGTTTGGTTTGTTGTACAGCATATCAACCTCAATGAGTGTGGTGAAGAACCTCGTAGAAGCAAGCGAGCCAGAGTGGCTTGCATCTGGTGCATAGGAAAATAAGGGTCTTACCTTAATGTGCAGCACATGACATCGGCAAGTTTGCTCCGTGAAAATGGCATTACTCTCCCGTCTAACAATTCTAGCAGTATGTGCAGTAATAAGGGTTTTTTGTACAGTTTGGCATGCTACCACCAATCACAAGTCATGTGCTGATTGGTCGAACTGGAGGAGGCTATTTGCCTGGGTAACTGAAGAACGCTGATTGGTTGGTTGACCGTGGTGTTGGCCTGATAGAAGAGGGCTGAAGGAGTGAAAATGGGAAAAGAAAGCACGGATTTACATTGTGAAGCAGAAAGCAAGAACGGTGAATTGAACCAACGGTATCTTGATTTGTACAAGTGACATCGTAGTAAGAGAGACTCATTTAAACTACAATGAGTTATTTAAAACTGACAAGATTTTTATTGCTGGTAATATATTTTTTCCAAAATATACTGTTGGTAATACTTTTTTGAAAAATGTATCACTGGTATTAAAACACATTTTTACACTTTCATAGTGCCTTGACCTCAGTTTGGGGGGTTAGCTTTCCCATAGCTGGGACCTCAACAGGTGCCACCACTGGGTCAGGGTGGACCTGGAAACACCAGCAATCAATAGGCAGTCCCACGCTTCTCAAAACTTCCTGTCAGAGGCCTTACCATCGGATGCAGTTCATCATCTCATCCAGGGCACTGATGTAGTCTATTATACTCAGGACTTTATTTAGACTTTATCTTGTTCTACTGATGAGCATTGAGAATAACACAGACTGAGCAAGTAAAACAAGTGGAAGTTTTAAGAAGAAAGCAACTGTAAAGGAATTGCTGCTAACAATTAAACAGAAATTGCTAGACATTTTGGAATACATAATGAAGAAAGAAAACTTTGAGAACTTAATACTTACTGGGTGTTCCAAAATCAAGCAAAACTGGGGTAAAGAGTAACATCCTTGATATGTATTATACCGTACCTATGGACTCTAATGGGTATGTCCCAATCCTTATAAATACAGTGGAATATACTGTAAGGAGTTTCACTTGTGTTTCACCTTGATTCACTTCTAGTTCATCACTAACAGTTGATTACTTACTAAATGCCGCTGGCGACTCTTGTATGTTTTTTCCTGTTATAAATGTTATCGTTCCATTTCCAACCTTCGTTTTGGTTATTCTTATTCAGTAACCTTTTCCTACGTTACAACAACAAGCTTGCTAACCATAACAGGTGCTCATATCAAGATCTATGGGTTAATGCTGAAATCTGAATATTTTGAAGATAATTTTATGCCCTCAGTTACAGATATTTTTGTCAGAATTTCTGTGATGCAGAGTTATTATTTACACTATTTATAGCAGGACTATTTTCCTTATCCTTGTTGTTGTTATCACAAGGAAAAAAAATGGAGAATTAGATGTTCAAAAGAATCAGAGCATATGCAAGGCTATGTAGATCTCTTTAGTAGAAATAAATACAATATGGCAGACACTAATAAAGAAAGAAAGACAAATGACAGCAAGTCTTTAACACTATCAGCAACAATCAAAACATGGGCAGCAGCAGTTGCAAGCTAATCAACAGCCAGGTTAAATTCTCTACAGCAAATTGTCCTATGAGACAATGGCCAAGTAGATAAAAGTATTCGTTTGTAAATTTCGTGGCATTGTGGTTATGAGTTCTATCCTTTGTTTGAGAAGTGTGTACTTGTTCTCGGTAAGTAATAAAATAAGGACTAGATGATATCCTTAGACATGAGCAGTGGAATGAGAACAATGTACGCCCATAGATTTTTGCGTGAGCCTATGGGCTTGGTCTACCTCACATTAAATTTGGCCTTGTGCCACATCTGACAGTGTGGGGAGGTTAGTGAATATCTTGTGGGATTTCAATTCATCTTGATTCACTTCTAGCTCACCACTAACAGTTGATTACTTACTACACATTGCTGGCAAATCTTCTATGTTGTTTCAGCTGTGAAGGTGGTTGAGAAAGTCTGACATAATTAACCAGGCAGATAGGAAAGAGATGAATGGTGTGGCTACAGATAAGGAGAGTGGGGACAAAAGGTACCCACATGTTATATGTGGCCTCGGATGATATTGGGTGAGAATTGACTGGCCTAAGATAGGGCCCAGCTAAAATTCAACTCTGGTTGATGGAGTGGAGATACCACTTGGGAATTCACCTTGATTCACTTCTAGCAGTTGATTACTTACTAAATGCTGCTGGTGAATCTTGTATGTTTTTTTTCCTGTTATAAATATTATCGTTCCATTTCCAACCTTCATTTTGGTTTTTCTTATTCAGTAACCTTTTTCTAGGTTACAACAATTCCACAAAAACAAAGTTGGGTAGTAAAAGAGCAAGTCTTACTTACAGTGACAAAAAACATGAAGTTGTGGAGACATAATCAGCCATTTTTTGTACAGACTAGGCACAGGAAAATAGAAATCAAAACATTTATTCAGGTCATTGCAATTTTACTTGATGTAAAATGCAATATTTAATAAAGTTATGCATTATGTTCACAAAGAATTAACATGAAATTGAAACGAAAGCAACGGACTCAAATATACACATTAATAATTTTGTTGTATTTCTGCCTAAAAACTCATAAGTTCCTGGATTCTGAAGCTTCAAATTGCTTCACAAGCAAAACTGAAAGCATAGAATTATCTGACAATCTTAGCTTTGACAATTCAGCAGGTTGTTGGGCATGCAGGGTGCATTCCCTGACTGCAACTTTATGATGATTGAGCAATAATGCAAGGAAATAAAATAAAAAAAGTTTTTTTTCCTCTAAGAACAGTAACAATTTAAACTTAATTATATCCAGAAAATTACATTTTCCAATACGTTAATCTTTTCACTGATGCAAAATTGTTCTTGCAAAAAATTTAGCAAAGTTTTTGTCTGCCCAACATCCAAAGATTATCATTTTGCATTAACACTTATCTGTATCTTAAAATACTTATTCATACCTGCTTATTTATTTTCTTTACACCATTGTTCACCCAAATGCAAGGCAAGAGCCGCTCAAGGTAGAGGATTAATGAATGAGTTTGTTTTATGGATATAAGAAGTGCAGGTTATGAAAATAGGCAGGATAGATAATAGTTGATCCTAGACGCGAAGAGATTAAGATTCTAGTGAACAGAGAAGCATCCTCTTGGGAGTCTGTTTCACAAAGCAGCATCTCTTGGAAAGATGTTATTCAAATGAATATTTCTTCTCATCTGGTCTTTAGATTCTTAACCTTTTCAAGTCTAGAGTCAGCCGTTATCTATCCTACATAACCTCATAATCTGCACTTACTTCCTCCTCTTACTCACATCGTTCAGTAACCTTCTACCTTAAGTGGCTCTTGGGCCTTGTATTGGGGAACTCTTGTTAATAAAAAAAAACACAAACTATATGCTATGGTGTTCCACTTAATACCACTATAAATACAATGAAAGTATGTCACTATGTTTAGAGCTTGATGACAAGGGTTTTTTTAATACTATTCGGAACTGAGGTGATCATGGCTCACTACATGTTCTTTCACTTGCTCCTTCTCTTACTGTTGCCAAAATCTTTGTTGTCAAGTTTGGCCTTTGATAATACTGTTTATCTTACTTTATCAAAGGTTACCACATGATATTTATTTCTATGTTATACTGAGAAGCATGTCATAGCATAACATATGCATTGGTTAAATATAGGATTCAACAGACACCTGAAGAAGGTCAGAGAGCACAATGGCTAAAATATTGTAATAACAACAACAAAGATGAGGACATTAGTCCAACTTCAACTTCATTCCCTTTTCTACTGCCATAATATAGCTTCCCTGTGCTTTTGCTATAAATACTCTTATGGCAATTGTTCTGATGAACTTTCCTCCATGGTACCTTGACATTAGGAATTTAAGCACAGTACTAGATTTGTGGCAAAGTTTCATCATTTTACAGCTGAAATGGCCAGATGGAACTGTAAGTTTATGCTTATAGATTCTTCTATCATCCTTCTCATTTGTAGAACTATCTTCACGCTTTTTGCTTCCCAGTCAAAAAGAAAATTTAAAATTAAATGCAATGTCAATTGTTATCTTCTGTCTTCTTAATTCTTATTCTTTTATTGTCCTCTCTCCTTAATAGTAGTTTTTTCTCATATTCTCTAACACCCAGTAACCTCTTGCATCCTAGTGGCTTTATTGCCTTGCTTGGGATGAAATGATTTTAAAAAGAAACAACTCTAAATCATGTAAATAATGATAACTACTCATCTGAGCAATTTAGACAGAAACTGATAGGAAATATGTTTAATGGTGTTAGTCAAACAAGATTGAGATTTTGAGTTTTTTTTATTCATAATTTTATTGTGTATTTATGAATGAATTGATGATTAAATTGACGTCTCAAGTTTGCAGTAAAATACTGAATCAAAACATTTATAACAGTGACCATTTAAAGTGAGTTAACTAATATTAGATGAATTAAAAAATGATTTGCAGTAAATTTTTAATACATTGAATTGATCAAAATAGCAAAAAGTTTATACATTTATTTCTTTATTTGGTTTTGGAAATTCTTTCTTATTTTCTTTTGACACATTCATGGCGCTTTCAATGAATGGAATTTGTTCCAACAATGCTCATTTCAAATCACAAAACAGAAGCATTTAATTCAATTACGACCTTTAATATCTTTTTTCCCCCCACCACAAACACAACTTTCTTTTCTTCTTTTGTATTCATTATCATTACACTTAAAGCAAAATGCCATTATTTGCAACATTTTTCATTTCAGCTTCTCTGTTCGTCTAATTCTCGAATGCAAAAAGCCACATGAGTGGTTGTATATGTTAACAACTTTAGCGAGATGAAAACTGATGAGCTTGCTTTTCTTTTTTTGTTCTTTTTAACCCCCTCTCCGACAACCTTTTCACTGGCGCCTTAATTGAAAAACACTTGCTTGGCATATCAATAAATGTTAGTTTCAGTAAAAGATAAATTGCTCTTTAAACAAAGATCAGACTGAACGATGTTGATGGAGAGACAAGTTTCTGGAAAGCGCTTCTCAAAATTAATTGTGAAAATAAATAGCACCAAATCAAAAGTAAAATAAAATTTTATAGAAAACTAAAATATAGATATCCTATTATAATGGTGCTTGTACCTCTTTTCGTTAGTTTGCACAGCCATTATGCCCTGCCTCATAAATAATGGATTATTCCATTTTGATTGAGTGGAAATAGGAGAAAAGACAGTGAAAGAAAGAAAAGAAGACAGAAGTGTTTATTGTCTCCTGCCAATATCTCATATTATAAAAAGTATTCCATTTTGATTGCATGGAAACAGGGGAAAACACTTGGTTTCAATAAGAAAAAGAAAGAAAGATCGAAGTGTTTAACAGCTGTTTCAGTGAAATGGAAAAATTGTCATTTTCAAATCTTTTTATTTGTACCCCCTTACTTCTTAAAATAATGACCCACATTTATATTTATGATTTTGTTAAAGTTGTTAAAATATTTACATATCTCATCTGCAGGTGCTCTCACAGATGTGCCATTGTCTCCCTCTGTCTTTTTTACAAATACTTTCATGGTAATTGCTCTGATGAGCTGTTTTTGCTGGTTCCTAATCTTCATGAATTTAAGTGTTCAACTAGGCTGGCATCTCGCTCTCACCCTTTCACTGTCAAAACTGTTAAATGTAGCCGTCTCTTCCTACTCCAATAGGTTCATGTCTTGCATGTCTCGTGTGTGAAACTCCCTCCCAATTTCTTGTTTTCCTGATAGCTATAATCTCCAACTATTCAAATGTAATGTCAATTGACATCTTCAGATGACCTTAACTATCCCCTAACCTTCTCTTCATCCTTTCCTCTATCATTCCTCTTTGCTCGCGTTCCAACTTTCTGTAAGCCCTTGCGTGCTTACCAACTTGCTTGGGGTTGATTGCTTAAAAAAAACAAACATAAAACAATACTATTTTTAAATGGAATTTTTATGGATATTTTCTTGTCATAGAACTGTCCATGGATTTTCTCAATCATTAGCTTGGGAATTAAAATTCATCAGAAAATTTCACAGGAAAAACTAGTTCTCATTATTTGACTTATAATGCATTTGTATTACATTTTCTTCTAATGCAGAAAGTATTAAATTAAAAGCAGACATTAAACTTACTGAAGTTTATTGCTTTCATGATGATGGCGCCTGTCTGCTGACTGAAAGCTGCAGAATTGACAAAATGAAATCTGGCACTAACAAATAAAAAAGCAGCAACAAAAAAAGAATCAATTCAGAAAAATTCTTCAAATGAGAACACTAAGATTATTATTAATTCCTTCACAATATATATTTTTTTTTCTATTTAGAAGAATTGTATTCTTGTAAAATCAGCTGTTTTAATTTATGAGACAAGATATTCTGGAATGATGCCTGCCATATTTGGCAATGTTTTTGTAATTTGGAATTGAACCTTTTATTCAATAATTATTTACACTATTTATATTCAGACTATTATCTTCATCTTTGTTGTTGTTGTCACAACGTTTCGGCCATTATGCCCTCTAGCCTTCCTCAGGTGTATATTGATCTTAGTAACCTAAAGGGAATTCCAAAGTGAATCTTTTATTTTATCTATGGGGGTAGACTGCCCTCATTCCACTGCACATGTCTAGGGATATTGGGGTCTAATTCTTATTCTTATTTAGTACTGTTAAGTTATGACTTGCTGGTTTCCATTGAGGGCAAGTACACACTGAGCAAGCCAGGGATTGAACTGGATTGGGGAGTGAACTTTGGAATTCCTATAAGGTACCAAGATCGATATGCACCCAAGGAAGACCAGAGGACACAACAGTCAAAACGTTGTGATAAAAAAAAAAAATGACGATGTGACAATAGTCCAAATATAAATAGTGGAAATAATGATAACTTCTCATTCAAGAAATTCATCATGTATTCAGTAAATACACAAAGCGAATCCATATTTAAATAAATTCCCTGGATATTATTGAAATAAAACAATCACCTAGAGATGGCTGGAGAGCAGAGTGGCTGAATCATTGTGACTATAACAACCAAATGAAGATACCCATCCATGAAAATGAAAGTATAATAGTAATAATTCCTTGTCTTAGCAATAGATAAAGCAATATGATTAGAACATTAATTTGAATAAATGAATGTCTAAGAATTAGAATTCTTTATTTTGGACATAGCTAAAGCATTGCAGTTATAACAATCAAGATAAGGAGACTAGTTTGTATAGGTGACTGTATAGTAAGGCAAATTTTCCATTATAGAAATACCTGAAATATTTTGACTAAATTAATGTATAATTGATCATTTCAAAAATTCAGCCATAAAAACTGTTATTTTTATTACACTTTTCTCACCATTGTAAAATCATCATTTTTACTTTGACTAGTGTTACCCTCAAACAATCTGAAATGGTGCATCGTTATTTTGCTCTTCATGAAGTATCCTTGTCATTTGCTTTTTTGCATATCAATCTCCCCTTTTTTTTATTTTTGAAAAGATAACTGCCAAGTTTTTACTCATTTTATGCTTTCACTGTTTTGCTTAGGCACTTAACACCATCCCAATTAGGAATTAATTATGAGAAGAATCACTATTAAACATGAAGAATTGTAAAATCTGCCTGACCATATTTTGTCATATTTCAAGATTTATTGCTCAAAAATACACGAATCGTGGCACAATGACAAAAAGGGGGAATGGATCGAGGCTGGTCATTCCTAACTATCTTATACCTAGCTAATCTAATTTATGACCCATTCATCTGTTAGAATTTACACATCCAAAAACTCATCCATCATCATTCAACCCTCCACACACCACAATACCACATACACACAAGGGGAACCTATAAAAACGCCACATGACATAAAAATTTGTGAACATAAATGATGTAATGAATATGCATACAACTGGGTTCTCTCTCACAGTAATATGTTTTAGCCATAAATACAGACTGACGTGCAGGTACAGGATGCTTATTGGCTTTGCCTATTGCCTACCACTACAACAAGGACCAGTCCATTATGGTTACCTGCTAGATTGTTCTGCTCAGTTACAGTAGTCCAAAACGACTTTGCTACTTCAAACTTTTCGGGACATATCAATAAATTATATATAAAAGTTTATCAATGATAAGCAATGTGTCAGGGGTGGGGAATGAATCCAAACTTAAACTAAAATATAACAAAGCAAGCAAATTACAATAATTGATGTTAGTAGGACCCATCCAACCCTCAAAAAAAAATGAGAAAGACCCACTGTATTCTATCTATAGAAAAAAATCAAGAGGCTCTCTCACTAAGGGAGAGATAAAGATAAAATAATTATAGATATGGGGCGGGGGGAAACTGACCGAGTCGAGATGAAAAAAGTGGGTACCAAAAAATAAATTGTGGAGGTTAGGAATCTTGGCTGGGATCATAATCAAAGAAGAAGCTGGGTACAGGCCAGGAAAAACACTTACACACATACATTAGAGACACAAGAAGGGTCTCTCCTAACCAGGCAGAGGACTCCACAGGAAGCCACCCTGATGTGTCTTAGGAAGACTTAAAATAGAAAAGTATCGAGGAATGACCCTCAAGGCCAATCAAGGAGGAAACTTGATTTTGATATATCTCTTCAGAAAACTGAGCTCATTCTTTTTGCTGATTCTTTTGAACTTTTCTTTTATTTGGCCAGTCCATTCTCTGGCCTTCCTAGGTTGTAAAATCTACAGTTGAGTCATTATCATTTTTCAAGAGTTATTTTGACTAGTCTTTTTGTTGATTTTTGTTGCTTTCAAATCATTTTGAGAAAACAATTGTGCTACCTTCTTACAATAAACACAAAAGTAATTGACTATCCTTCTAGAAATTCAAATCAGAAAAAGAATAGAAATGTTACTAATATACTGATCAGACCAACCCATTCACTGTAACCTATTTAATGCAGGTGATTTTATATTTTATAAAATAGTTGCTGTCTTATCCTTTCCTGTTGGAATAATAATGATTTGCCTTAAAATTCCAGATGAAAGCTTCATTATTCTGCTAAATATTTAATCAGTAAATTTTCAGTGGTACCCTTAATTTTATCGACTTGTAATATATTCTTTATATCCATTTTTTCTTTTATGTTCAACATACTTTAAAGGAATTTTCTGAACTAGGAACAGCTAATGCTTTTTTAATGTTGCATCATCTTGGATTGAACTCATACTCTTTAGAATTAATATGAACTTAGCAGGAAGCCTTCACTATGAATTGTCAAATCATCTTTGCTATAAAATCTTAGATATCTGAAATGACAGTGAATCACAAGGCTCTTCAGCAATGCAAGCTGCTTATTGACTGACAACGAGACATGGCAGAGGGACACTTTCAAGGGGAACAGACAACACATTGTCACAGCATCTTGGCTCTACATAGGATCTTTTAAAACTTGCTTACAATAATTCTGAATAATGCACAGTGAAGCAAATATCTAATCATTTTCATGTATTTGGTTTCAATTAAGACTTGCAAGATAAGAAATGATCTTTACATAATTCAAATTGGGCAGCTTAAATGATTTTAAATGCAACATTGGAAAACCAGGAACTCTGGCTTCTCCATAAATAATTTCATTCAAATGAAAGCATTTGTGGAAACCAAATTCTGAATCTCTCAGAATAAACAGCAGAACAGGAACAATGTATGACATGGATTGAATAATTAGTTCCATTCAAAATTTGCAGAAGTTTCTTGAATATGACAAATACCTGAATAATGTGGCTGGGTACAAGAATCGAAATAATGTGACTAAAAAAACTAAAACAAGGATACTTCTTCAAAGAGATTAGTAACAGTAATAATAAAATTAGCCATTTCCAGTACAGGAATTATAACAATTGTTATAAGAATGGCAAATAGCACCAAAAGTACATGGTAGTTGTAGACCTAACACTTTATTTTTGGACCATTTTAAAAAAAATAACATTTATTTACATTATTCAGACTATTGTCCTCATCAACATTTCAGCCTTTCAGTATCTGTCTATATTTCTGTGATGAGGTATTATGTACACTATTTACATTTTTCGGACTATTGTCCTCATCTTTGTCGCCATATTACAACACTTCAGCCATTGTATGCTCCAGCCTCCTTCAGGTGGTTGGAATAAAGGCATTAGTTAGATCCAGTGTTAGGACCCAGAGTGTGAGTTCAATACACAGCTAAGGCAGTGGAGAACTTTCAGAGGGAAATTAACAGGAGATAACTCATAACTGACATCCATTAAACATGGCACGGGGAACTAGAACAGTCTACCCCAGTGAGCGAAATAAAGGGTTCAGTTCGACATCCCAACCACTTGATAAAGGCTGGAGCATACAATGGCCAAAACGTTTTAATAAATATGGTGTCAAAGATGAGGATAATAATCTGAATAATGTACATAATACCTCATCTCAGAAATATAGACAGATAAAAAATAACAATAATAACTCCCTTCACCACTCCCACAATTCTGAGAAAAAGATTTTTGTGAGCCTGCATGAAATTATTTTCTAACTAATAATTTCATGCAGGCTCACAATTCAAAAAGTTCCAAGCTCTATGTGAAATTAGATTTTGAGTTCCCTTACAGATATAAAAATAGAAGCCCACTATTTCTCGAGGTTCAAATTAATTTTTGGAGGTTAACTTGATCTACACATTTGCAAACAAACATACAGTCACACAATGGGAGTGAAACAGCCAGCATCCACCAACTAAGGCCTTGTCCATGCACATAATACAAGGGATTAACCACCAACCATCAACTAAGCTTTTTGTCCACAAGCTCACAAACACATTAGACTGACCATAATAAAGTCTATCCACACATTTCACGCAGAAATACAAACAATTAATTTCTTGATAAAACAAACTTCACTGTAAGGAAAATTGAGCATTTTTTTGCCATTATATAATTCTGAAAAGAATATATAAATGTTATTTTAACTGATGTTCTGCTTCTACATTTACTTAAAAAAAAATAACCTTTTTTATGTTTCATTTAAAAGATGTGTTGCTGTTATTGTTAAATGTTTTGAATTCTGACACTTGGATAGCATCAAAAACCTCGGTAGATGGATCCCTACTGTGGTAAACATGATATTTAAAGAATATTTCTCCAAGACTACACAAGAAACTTTCAGCATTAGCATTACAGTTGGTTGAAATTTATGAAATCTTTTTCTCGAAACAGTTTTTCAGGTAATCAAACTTCCTTAATATATACTAAAACGACAAATATAAAGAAACCTATGTAAATAAATCATAATGATAAAACAAAATTTTAACTAATGGTATTATAAGTGAATTTTTACTACCTTCAGCTCTCATTTTCTTGATGTTTGTAGTCCAATAATACAGATGTATGATTGGGAAAATAATTATTAATACCAGAAGTGGCATCATCATGCTGAGTTCAAATTCCAGGCAAGTCAGTTGCATTAATTTTTACACCAATTCTATCTGTAAAAGCATGGATCCATCTCTTCTCCCTCTCACTATGGATTAAAAAGCATAGTAAACAGAGCACTCTAGCCTTGGAGGATTGAGAGAAGTGTGACTCTGAATTCAAAACTGTGTTGGAGGCAATTGAAAATTTCTCTACTATGTAGAATAACAATACAACAAACAGCACTTACCGGCATAAGGGTCCCAGCTAGCATCCAGCTGGCAAACAAAAATAAAGCAGGTTGTAACTCAATACAAACCCTGCAAACTAACTGATGAATCAAGCTGGTATTTATATAGAAATACCTCCACTCAGGTACCAGCAGCCAATCACAGCCCAAGCAATGGACTATCCCACTTTAGTACAATGAGATACTCCATTGCACCATAAATAGCTCTCTTTCTAAAGGTTGAGTTATTATTCACTCAGCTTGCTCCACAACTGAGTGTTTATCTTGACCGCGTGATTGTTCTACACACTATCTTTGCAATTCACAGATAACCAAAGAAAGAAACACTGGCGGGCCATGATTACATATGTCTTAGAGTGATATTGGATTGAAAAAAGTTCCAAGAATAAAGAAATCAGAAATCCCAAGAAGCTAAACAGAATCGCCATATTTATGACAACGTTTTGGCCATTGTATGCTCCGCCCTTCTTCAGGTGGTTGGAATGTCGAACTTAACCCTCTATTTCGTTCACTGGGGTAGACTGTTCTAGTTCCACGTGCCATGGATAAAGGCATTGATTAGATCCAGTGACAGGACCCAAAGAGTGTGAGTTCAATACCAGGTTAAAGCAGTAGAGAACTTGGAGAGGGGAATTAACAGGAGATAACTGACATACATCAGACATGGCACGTGGAACTAGAACAGTCTATCCCAGTGAGTGAAATAAAGGGTTCAGTTCAACATTCGAACTACCTGAAGAAGGCCTGAGTGTACAACGGCCAAAATGTTGTAATAAATATGGTGACAAAGATGAGGACAATAGTTCGAATAATGTAAATAATGTACCAATAGGGGGATATGTTAATTAACATCATAATAGTTGTTAAAGTGTCAAGTAGCAAACATATTCATCAGCATTTTATGGCTTTCTATTTATATACAAAATATGTTTTGGAAACATTTATAGAAACCTATCAATTTTAAGATAGAATGTATGGTCGTCCGTAAGAGGAAAAGCTCATGATACGAAATATGAACTAGAGATATAAAAATCGAGCAAGCATTGAAATTTAACTCTCTGGCTTTAACTGATAACAGAAAATGTGACACAGACATCCAAAGGCACACTGGCACAGCAAAATGCCTTCCAAAAGCTAAGCAAAGTACTAAGAAAAAAGGAAAATTTTATTAGGCGCAAGGAAAAGAGTGCTGAATTGCAATGTAATATCAATCACCCAGCATAGATATTTCTTCACAGATAATGAGATGTGAGTCAATAGGAATGTTGTTCTACAGAAGGATAATGAGAATATCATGATAGACTATGTGAACAATGAGGAAATTTTAAAGAAAATACAAGCAAAAAGGAGACTTTTATAGAATCAGCACAATTCTAGGGCACATAATGAGGAAAGAGGGCTTGGAGAATTTGACACCGATGTGACATATCTAAGACAAAATGGACTGCAAAAACATCAAATCACTTACCTAACAAATGCAAATGGTTAGTAGAACAATGATTAGGAAAGATTGAGAAAATACAAATATTACTAAGAGCTACAAATGGTAGGAAATTGTGGAGAGCTGTGATAGCCTATGTCCTGAAGGGGGGCATAAAAGCGAAATCAACTAAAATTGCAGCAATGGTGCTGTCCAAATGCAAAGAAAAGTTTAAAAGTTATGAATGATATCCCAACTATTTTATATAAACTATAATAATCTTTTTTTAGTACAAGAGAAATGAAAATAATACTTAAAAATCAGACATTTTCTCAAAACCCATCAGTCTGGCTGTTTTAAAAGGTATGACCAAGTGAAAAAAGAATTTATTGACTTGAAAATATCAAAAAAAAATTGATCATATCTGTGTATAATCCAGACAGAACTTGCAATCTCATCATCATAAAATTTCTGATAAATATTAATGTCTCCATTAATCTACCTTTTACAGGTGAGAAGGTATTTGATGTTCACCTGAAAGAAATTTAATTTTGAAAACTCTTTTGAGTTACAGGAAGACCTTTTGAATTTTACTGCGTAAATTTAATGCATAACGTAAATATACTCTCAGTGACTTTCCGAGTTTATTATCTCTTCTCCCATGAATTCTGTTGGTTTCAAAGCTACTAGTTTTTCCAAATATGTAATTAAAGAGAGTTGCTTTATATATATATATATATATATATATATATATATATATATATATAATTTGTAAATATTGGTAGTTTTACAACTTAATATGTTTAATTCCAATGACTAAAATGTATATATGTGCGTATTTGTTTTTTGGCAGCAATCCTTCTTTCATGCACATTGAATACGACAGACAAGGTGATTTTATTTAGTTTTTTATACAATTTCTCATGTGATCTAATAATTTTTTTCTTTTTAGATGATAAAATATATAAAAACTGTTCAAATGTTCTTTTTTCTAAGCCTTTTTCGGCTATACATTTAGCCATTTTCAAGGAAGAAATATTTTAACTGTTAAATAAGGAATAGTTTGTTGTGTGTATATATTTATATCATGTTTTCATTTCTTTTCTAAAAAAAAAAAAAGTAAGGAACCTTATTAATGAAAGAAAAAAGAACATCAGTCAGTAATATCAACTTTGAACAAGGAAACAATATGTTGACTGCGTTTTGAAAAATTATATACCAATGGATTTGTTACCTTTACTATATATGTATATATATATATATATATATATATATATATACCTAACTCAATGATTGCATTGTGCATGAAACTCAGAGTTTTGCTACCAGTTAGAAAAAACAAAAATGTATCTTTATTATTAATATCACTTATAGTTCTGTTAGTATACATTGATAACTATTTCGTTAACAGTAACACTCAATGTGAAATTCTTTCTTAAACCTGGGCCCCCATGATCCAGGCAGGGCCTAAATATACCTCCCCAGCAGCTTACAACTTCATGGTGCTATTTCCTTTCGGTAATGTATCTTCTACAGATATAGAGAGAAACTCCAACTCACAGTCTTCAATTTAGGAAAACCAAAGGCTGGCAGTTTCCCAATCATGGAATATGTCCTCACCTAGGACATAGTAGATGAATCCGGCCTGTTTGAATCTGGAGTCCTAAACAGGGCTTCTCCAGACACAGGAGAATCTCCATATTATATGTAAAACCCTTTTTTTTTGTTTCTTTTTACATTCTGCTTTTCTGTGTAGATATGTATGTGATATATTTTTCTTTGCATGGGATAGTTTTATACATGTATATATAGTTTTGTGTATGTCTTAGTGATATAAATGTTTCTCTGAAAACAACGCATGTTTGTCATTCCTTTTCCTTTCAGCCATTCCTTTCCGTCCATGGATGACGTTGTGAAATGGGAGAATAAATCTTTCTTCCCTAGCTGTATCCCATTATAATGTTATATATTACTCATTTTTATATATTACTCATTATTATACATTTTGTTATTATATCATGGATATAATAATGCCCAAAATAGGGGAAATACAAATAGGAGAATAAATCTTTCTTCCCTAGCTGTATCCCATTATAATGTTATATATTACTCATTTTGTTATTATATCAGAAATATAATAATACCCATAATGGGGGAAATACAAATGGGAGAATAAATCTTTCTTCCCTAGCTATATCCCATTATATGTAACAGATTTGTGGAATAATAATCTTGCATTAACAACTATTCCACTTAAATAATAAACCAACTCAAGTTCCCAAAATAGCTAGTCACTATGCTAAACTCCTAGACCTCCTTCTGAACTCCTGCCCTGACAAATATTCTTTTGAAGCGTCACACCCTTAAGCACCTCAGGCTACTTAGTGGTAAATGTCAGAGTTGATGCCAAATTGAAGGATTTCTCTGATATCCTATTTTATCGGACAGTCTACTGATACACAAAAGCTGACTGGGATAATTTCAAATCATACATTGCTGAAGCTTCTCTCTAAAACAGCCTTACTCATTTAGGAATGGGTTTTTCATTCCCATAAAATGTACCATCAAAGACCGAATAGCCAGCCTCATTTTACGCCCAAATGTGTCATGGCCAAAGCTTACTGCTATCATAACTACAATCTTTACCATAAGAAGCATGCAACAAAAATCTTACTGCTGTCAGAACAGCTTGTAATCAGTGCAAGAGAGTCCTGGAAGATGTTAAAAGCAGCTATGCAGAAGCAGTCCAAGTTGACAGATGCCAACCACCAGTGCATTTCATCATAAATGGCTCTGGGACTTATAAACTTAATGTCGTCAGCAACAATTTTTAACCAGTGTTCATATTGCAATTTTTGCTGTTATCATTTCATTTTTTTACCAGAGCTCATATTACAAATTGTGTTATTGCTTTTCTCTGGCACTCCTTATTACTAGTTCCCATATTGTATTCATTCCCGAGTTAGATAACAGCAGTATCTCTCTATATTTCTGAGATGAGGTACTATTGTCCTCATCTTTGTTGCCATATTTATCACAACGTTTTGGCCATTGTACACTCTGCCCTTCTTCATGTGGTTGGAATGTCGAACGGAACACTTTATTTCGCTCACTGGGGTAGGACTGTTCTAGTTCCACATGCCATGTCTAATGGATGTCAGTTATCTCCTGTTAATTCCACTCTCCAAGTTTTCAACTGTCATAACCAGGTATTGAACTCACAATTCTTTGGGTCCTTTCACTGGTTCTAACCAACACCTTTATCAACTGTGCCATGTGTCCTTAAGGACATTTGTGTATGAATTTCTGGGACTTACATACTAATGTCTTCAGCAACCATTTTTACCAGTGTTCATATTGCAATTTTTGGTGTTATCATTTATTGCAATTTTCGTTGTTATTATTGCTTTTCTCTGGCACTCCTTATTACTGGTTCCCATATTCATTTCTATGCTTGGTTGGCTCAGGAGATTTTTGTGGCTTAGCATATGTGCTGATTCTTAAAGTTTACGAATTTTCCAATGATTCAAAAATTACAACCACCTGAAGAAGGCTGGAGCATAAAATAGCCGAAATGTTGTGATAAATATGGCAACAATGATGAGGACAATAGTCCAAATAATGTAAATAGTGTAGATAACATCAATGTCAGATAAAGTGAAGTTCTTTGCAAAGAACTTTGCCTCAGATGACACAAGGATCATCCTCTTCCAATATCTGTCTTCATTTGACTCTACAAAAGTTACTGGTCCTTCTGAAGTTGTTATTAATAACTTTAGCCCAGAGCTATCCCCAATTTTGCTGCCTAAAGGAGAATTGTTTCCCTTGACTATGGAAGGTGTCAGCTGTATGCCCCTATAATGAGAGGTCCTGAAAGAAAGATTTATTCTCCATTTTATATTCCTCCCATTATGGGCATTGTTATATCCATGATATAACAATGCTGGAGCTCACAGACAGGATGGAACAGAATGGCTGAAAGGAAAAAAAAGAGACTTTTATAATATTAAGATGTACACAAAACCATATATATATATATACACACACACACACACACACACACACACACATTCCACATGGAGAACTATATATCCCATATATCTACACAGCAAAGCAAAGTATAAAGAGGAAGAAAAAAAAATGCCTTACACATAATTTGGAGATACACCTGATAGAGAGAAATCATTCCAAAAGCTAAGAACAGAATTAAGAAACAGGAAAATTTCATTAGAAATAAAGAAACGAGTACTGAACTATTACGTAATATCAGTCCTTCTATATTTCAGTAAATGCTGGACGATTTCCTCATAGATGATGATGAGACTTGAAGCAACAGAAATATTGTTCTACAGGAGGATGGTGAGAATACCATGAACCTAATATATGAGCAACAACAATGTTTTAGATAATATGGAAACAAAACGATCCTTATCAGAATGAGACAGTTTAAATTTCTAGCACACATAATGAGGATAGAGGGCTTGGAAAATTTGATACTCACATGGTAGATGGAAGTGAAGAAAAACACAGAAAAACAGCCTTTTCTATTATATCTCATATATTTACACAGCAAAGCAAAGTATAAAGAGGAACAAAAAAGAAAGGTCTTACATATAATTTGGAGACACTATGTACTCCAGATTTAAACAGATCGGATTCATCTGTCCTAAAGGAAAATAACTCTACATTTTTGTAAATTGCTGAGAGAGGAAGATTGAGCTTCAGCTTCGGCCTTTTGGCCCAGCTTAGAAGAAAGCAACCTTCTCGTTTGGTTGCTGTTCAAGAACTGATAAACAACTACCACTTTAGGTCACTGTATGACACAGCCATCTTGTGACCATGTTACTTACCTCCACCAAAGGGAGATAAGCACTCTCTGTATCCCTACAAGACTCTCCCCCTAAATAGGTTCTCTAACCTGCCATCAGGAATTATTTTTATTTTGCTTTTTGTTGATATAATAGAAATGTGGGAAAATAGTTTATATATATTTTATACAAACTACAATATCAATAAGAATATATGTCTATTTCTATGATGAGGTATTATGTACATTATTTACATTATTCGGACTATTGTCCTCATCTTTGTTCTGCAGGTGATTGGAATGTTGAACTGAACACTTTATTTTGCTCACTGGGGTAAACTGTTCTAGCTCCACATGCCATGTTTTTTAATGGATATCAATTATCTCCTGTTAATTCCCCTCTCCAAGTTCTCCACTGCCTTAATCAGGTATTGAACTCGCACTCTTTGGGTTCTGTCACTGGATCTAGCTAACACCTTTATCCACTGTGCCATGTGTCCTTGAGGACATCTGTGTATGAATTTCTGGTATTATAAACAAAATGTCTTTTTTACCATTGTTCATATTGCAAATTTTGTTGTTATTGTTTTTCTCTGGCACTCCTTATTACTGGTTTCCATATTGTATTCATTTCTATGCTTGGTTGGCTCAGGAGATTTTGTGGCACAGACAATGAACACTATTGGAAAAATTTTTAAACTTAAGGAATCAGCACATATGCTGGGCCACAAAAATCTCCTGAGCCAACCAACCACCTGAAGAAGGCTGGAGCGTACAACGGGCCAAAACATAATAAATATGGCGACAAAGATGAGGACAATAGTCTGAATAATGAAAACATGAATATTCATGAAATGTGTATACTAAAGATTACTAGATCATTGAAATAGTGTCCATTCAGTAGCACAAAAAGTTCTTGTGTGTTAGAATAATGTAAAAGTTCATATGAAAAATATTTATGCTGCAAAAAGAGAAAACAAATCAAAATATAAAAATGTCTGGGCAATCAAATAATCCCCATATCTTGTTACAGTTTCATTTTTTAAATATGGTGCTACTGAAAATGATGTAGTGACTGGAGTGGCTGGTTTTAACTTGTCCAAACAAATATTTTGTTTTGCGTTGTAAATGTGTGCATTAAAATTTTAATATCTCTTCAAGATCTTGAATGGTCCTTTGTATGTGGCTGCATTGCATTTGACTTTGCTAAGTCATACACTATTTCAAAGTCAGTGTACAAGTCAGGGATATTTGGAAATTTCAAGATGCTAAGTAGCCTAGGAAAAAAAATACTTTTGAAGCTCTTTATCCTGAAATGACTCATAGTCTGTGCATGTATCTTTAGCAGGAAAGCATTAGTGCCATGGGACTTGGTATCGGCAGAATTTTAAATTTTAAATTTTTGAAAAAATTTACTAGTAGAGATGTCAACAGCCAAACATAAATGCTTGCTTGAAACAATATGATACAACTCAACTGCATCGAACAATGCTAATTTAATTTTGTGAAATGGTGTCATAATAAAATTGTCTGCACACATGGTGGTTTAATTAAATATCCTGCAATGCAGGAAAATATATCTGGAAAAATAGCATGAATGAAAAATAAAAAAAAAAACATTAAATATCAACAAAATTTATTTTTGGTGCTGCTATGTTGTTAAGTCTTTACAAATGATCAGAGTATATTGTTAGGTCAATCTTTTAGGTAAATCAGAAAGATGGTTGGTCTGAGAAGTGACCCTGGGGGATGTCTGTGTTGACCACCATGGCCACAGAAGACTGACTATTAATAACTACATTCTGGGATTTACTTGTTAGGAAGGATTTTATAATAGAAAAAAACTTTCCAGTGATTCCATAGATGGAGTGGTTGTGGTTTGGTTTGGTTTTTGTTTTACTGCATATCAATCTCAATAATGCTGATAAAATTTTAATTCCTGATAATGTTTTTCTTCAAAAAATCTAGTTCTGGGAATATTTTTCCTTGAAGAAATCAAAAGCTGGTTATATTTTTTTCAAAGAATGTATAACTGTTTGTATTGCTGGTATTTTTTTTTTTTTTTTTTTTTAAGTATTGCTGATAATAATTTTTCCTTCAAAACTTATTGCTGGTAATAATTTTTTTATTACAAAGTATTTCTGGTATTAAAACCTATTTTACACAACTTTTTTGTTAACTATTTGCCCGTAACTGGGACCCTAACATGCTACCACCCTGGTCAGGGTGAACCTGGGTACACCAGCAATTAAGAGGTGGTTCCACACTCTTCAAATCCTCCTGATCAGAGACCTTGCTGTTGGACATAGTTTACCATCTTACCCAGGATGCAGATGTAATTTATCATCATGTCCAGGACAAGGACTGGTTGTGGAGAAAGCCAATGTGCCACACCTTGTCAATGGACTTTGAGATATCTAATGCTATGGTCCTGGTGGTATGTGTGACATCAAGGGCCTCATTAATTCTGTGTGTAATGGTAGTTAGGACATCAGCAGTGGATCGTCATACAAGAGGTTGTTCCTATCCAGTTGTTTGACAACCTTCTTGTTGATTAAGGCCTCAAAAAGCTTACTGATGCTACTGAGGATTGTAATGGGTCTATACTGGAAGGTGGAAGATCGGTTGCATGCATTCTTAAAGACCAGGCATAAGCTTGCCACCTTCAACACACTTGGGAAAGATTTCTCAATCAAGCAGCGGTTAAATAACTTTGCTAGAATTGAGGATAATTCTAGGTTGATATTCTTAAGGATGACCACTGAAATAAGTATATTACTGAGATTAGGCTTAGTGATACATGGGAAGTTTGGGAGAGGATGTCCTTTGTCAACTAATGTTAGGCTTGAGGCAAAGATCAAGGTGAAGATCTTCGACTTGCCTGTTGAGGAAGATATGATCTCAGGATCATTTATAATAATGGGCGACACTTCTTTGCTTCTGTTCATAATTTGGTTGGTGATCTTCCAGAATTTGTGAGATCCAATTTGTTTATTTTCAACCATGGCCTGGAAAGACCACGCATAGCTGCACTTTGTATTTTCCAGGATTCTTTGCAATTGTGGGTGGTTCTGAAAGAAATAAGGGACAGACCACATCTTGCAGTAGATTTTGAAGTAGTGGTTCCAGTGAGCTATGGCTGCAGTGCATTCCGTGGGAAACCAGGGCTGACTGTTTGATTTTTGTTGGAATTTTTTCTCTGGGTATAAAACACTCCATTCCTGAAAGGATCCATTCAGAGATTAGGGGAGCAGTTTTGTGGGCAGCCTTTTTAAAGAAGGTTGGGAGAGGAGTTTCTATCATATAGGACCAAAATCTGTCCCAGTCTGCCTCTGCATAGCAAAAAAACGTTCTATGGGATGGTAAATCAGGAGATGTCATAGCTATGGAGACAATCTGGACACTGAATAGAGAATGATCTGACATGTCAATGGTGACTAAAACTTCTACTGAAAATTTGTCAGGGCAGAATGTTAGAAAGATTTTGAGGTTTGCTTGCTGTCCTGTCATGTCCAGGACTCAGGTGGGCTCTTCAATGATCTGGGTTAGTTCATATGCAATGGAGAAGTCTCTGCAATATCTGCCTTCCTTGTTGGTTTTGTTAAAGTGGACTAACCACTCTTTGTGGTGAATGTTGAAGTCACCTCATATGTGAAAGTTGGCTGAGGGAAATTTGGTGTGGATATTGTCAGTAGTCTCTGATATATATATATATATATATATATATATATACATACATACATGTCTTACATGGAGACCTATATATCATATGTATCTACACAGCAAAGCAAAGTATAAGAAGGAACAAAAAAGAAAGGTCTTGCATATAATTTGGAGATATTTAGAACTCCAGACTTAAACAGGTCAGATTAATCTATGTCTTAAAGGGAAACAGTACCAGGTGTTTTTAAATTGCTGAGGGTGGCAGATTTAGCCTCAGTGTGGTCCTTTTGGCCCAGGCTAGAAGAAAGTAACCTTCTCGTTTGGTTGCAGTTCATGGACTGAAAAATGACTACTGCTTTGGGTCACTGTATGAAAGAGCCATTATGTGAGAACATGACTTATCTCCACCAAAGAAAGATAAACTCCTTCTGTATCCTTTAAGCCCACTTAAAAGAATGCAAGAGTGCACATCTCCATCACAAGTTATTGCCTTAATTGTCCCTGGATGAATGAATAGTTTTATCTGATCATCTCTCAGAAACATTTGGGGGTCCATAATGGAAAGAAGAGAGAAAAATTACAAGAAATCAAATCAATACTTACTGGGATTTTTCCTTTTTCTTGGTCAGTTTCTCTAGGATTTTTTTCCTTGGTCACTTTTTCACAGTTGGGATTGTCAAATCACAGATTGATGTTGGTCTTGGCCTGTTGTGTTTCAGACACCAGGTTTGTTGACATGGTGCAATTTCTTCCAGTCAAATACTTTTGACTTACCTGAACTTTCACTAATTGATTATTACCTTTATTGATTGCCGCAAAATGCTTTGATAGGGAAAGTTCTCTCTAATGAAAACAAGATTCAAGAGTTTGTGAAAACATTTTCATCCTTCCATGGAAAGTGTTCAGGTAAACTACATGCCAGTTTCATTGTATCAAACGACCCACATTCCCTCTGTATTCCATTACTGAGAATTATGTTCCATTCAAACAGCTTCTTCCTGCAAACTGTTGCTCTGTGAAACAGGCTCCCAAGAGGATGTTTTCCAGATCACTACAATCTTAACCTATTCCAGTCTAGAAATAGAAACAAATTAGCTTCCCCTCCTATCTGTATAAAGTATCCCTTAACATAACCCTTTACCTCAAGTGTCTGCCAGGTCTTGTACAGGGTGAACCTTATTGTAAAAAAGAAAAACCAAAAAACAAGATATATGGTTTCATGGATGTTTTAGTAATATAAATATCTTTCTGAGAACAAAGAATGTTTGTTATTCTTTTTCCTTTCAGTCATTCTGTTCCATCCTGTCTGTGAGATACAGTGTTGTTATATTATGGATATAACGATACCCATAATGAAGTAAATGTAAGAAGGAGAATAAATCTTTCTTCCAAAACCTCTCATTTTACTGGTAACCCTGATGTGATCCTGTCGAGAAAATCTGCCAAATTTTATTCAAAAGGCTTCAAAGAGCTGTCTGATAAGTGACGGTAAATCATTGCAAATAATTTTGAATATATAATTGAATAAAACAAATTTTTACTTTAGTTTTGAAGAATAAACTTAATAAGCAAAAACAGAAATTATTTCTGAGTCACGCTAACAATTTCCAGTGAGATTTTTGCCTGAGCTGCCTCAATTCACCCTGTGTAAATAGTGAAACCAGTAAAAATATCAAACAAATGGTTGTTGATCAGATTTTTGCAAGGATCAATCACTTCTACAAATTCAGTGGGTATGTTTTGAAGAGTTTTCGTCAGAAAAATTGTAAAGAAGGATTTGATGTATTTGAGATGAATTGGCTGATAGCATAAACGGTTGATCCAGATATTTGTCTATAAAATGATCACTTACATTATAACAACTCTTTCCCATGACATCCCCTCATCATGATCTAAAGACAATGAAGCTCCCCAGTTCTGTCTCCTCTCCAACTGACATATAACAAACAGTAATTGTTTACATGATACCAATACGTAAGTCTGATCCAAGACCCAATCTGGCTTACGGACACATTGAAACACCAGTTCTTGTGCAATCACTAAAGTTAAGTTAATATTGAGCCTGGTCAGTTGCTAGATGTGTGACTGCTTGGTAATATCAGGTAGTGTAAGCTTGGATGTGCAGGTGGTGCAAAGGATAATGTCTCAGAATTGTTAATCAGAGAGCTGAGTTCAAATTAGGTTTGTTATATTCACTTATTGGCAAATAATCCAGCTCTTCACCCCACAACTATGGGTTAATCTATATATAAAATTTTGTGACTTCCTTTCATCCATCTGTCCAGCCATCACATCTTCTAAAATAGTCATACATTGACTGATTGAGGCCAAATTTTGGGTAGAAGTGCAAACAGATAAGGGAGTACAAAGTACAATTGGTTTTACTACAATGTGTAGGTTAGCACATCAAATTTTCAATAATTTATTTTAAAAATTAAGTTTCATTATTCAACATACAAAATACACCCATTATATAATATATATATTTATATAATAAATAACAAATACTTATTTAATAAATATGCAATACTGTTTTCTGCATATCTTTTCTTTAAGTTTTTTTATGCAAGAATCCAGTTTCTAGTTCACCCTGCATTTGTGAGAACTAAAAAGAAATCAAAAGTCTAAATGTTTCAAAAAGTTGGAATTTTGCTCCCGAAAGAAGTATTTAAGCATGGCTAATTCTATGTTGCATGCTCAAGAGTAAGAAATTCTATGAATTTATTCTTCACTGTTAAAAAGGAAAAAATATATTTTCTTAAAAAATATTGTTTACATATAAAATTAAATTAAAGAAATGATTAAACGGTGAAGTAGTCTTTATCAAAGTATTTTCCAAATAAATCAGCTTTATTCAAATTTCATGAACTGATTTGCAGAAGGAAATGTAAAGTTTGTAAATCCTTGCAAAAAACGTAAGCAATAACTTAATACTAAATACTATTAGGTTGGTGCAAAAATAATAGTTTTTTAACATATTTTTTAACGTCAAAAAACGATATTATTTTTCCACCAACCTAATATTATGATTACAACTAAAATAATAAATATCTAAAATATAAATAATTTGGTTTATTTTGTTTTATGGCATATCAATACCTCGATGGGTCATTTAATGTCGACAACATTTTTAAGATAGATTCGTATGAATAGGGTATGTATTCCTTGGTTTAGATTGGTTTGGTTTATTTTGTTTTATGGCATATCAACCTGAATGGGTCATTTAATACTGACAAAATTTTCATTGTTAGTAATATTTTTTTCAAAAATCTGTTTCTAGTTGATTGGTTGGTTGTTTTGTATCAACATCAGTGGGTCATTTAATGCCAACAAAGTTTTGAAATATATTCATAGTGATAGCTTGGTTTGTTTTGTTTTATGGCATATCAACCTCAATGGGTTATTTAATGCCAACAAAATTTTTGTTGCTGGTAATATTTTTTGCTTCATAAATCTATTTTTGGTAATATTTTTTTCTTCAAAAATGTATTGCTGGCAATAATTTAAAAAAAAAAAGTATTTCTGGTAATAAAATCTATTTTTACACTTTCATAGTGTTATGACACCAGTTTGGGGGTTAACTATTTGCCCATAGCTGGGACCCTAACAGATACTACCACCCCACGTCAGGGTGGACCTGGGAATACCAGCAATTAAGAGGTGGTTCCATGCTCCTCAAAACCTCACGATCAGAGGCCTTGCTGTTGGACATAGTTTATCGTCTTAACCAGGACGCGGATATAGTTTATCGTCATACCCAGGACGGAAAGTATAAATAAAATTGCATGCATGATAGATTTTTGTATTAAATGACTCATAGAGATGTTGATATGCCCTTAAGCAACCAACCAATCAACAAACCATGACCACATTTATTATCAAGCATTCATGATAAATTGCTTTTTTGATGTTTACTGACAGTTTTATGGAGAAGTTAGTTTCACCATGGGTTTTAATTTGAAGTAAATGTATCACCAGAGTCTTAAAATGGTTCAATAATTTCAGTCTTAACCTCACTTACCAAAATTTGAAAAATTGTGATTTTGGATCATTGAATCAATTTTGTGAATATTTTAAAGATTGTGATATTGGTAGAATTTTCAGGCTACAAGAAATCATAAATTTGGTCTGAAAGTGATTCTTATCTTGTCTCTCTTGAGGTAGAGAAAAATTGACAGAAACCAATGTTTGTATCTTTGTTCAGTAATAAATTTGCATATTATGAACTTTTCCATCTCAACAATACAGGAGAAAATGATACATAAATTTCTGTGTCTCAGAATATTGTTAGGTAAATGAAAAAGTGAAAAAAGTTTTATGTAACACATTTTGTCCTGTAAAAGAACTTTATCAGTAATGTAATGTTCTTACGGATGAATTACATTATATATACTTCATTGAATATGACAGACAAGATGCTTTGATTTAGTTTTTTATTCAATTTCTCATGTGATCTAATAATTTTTTTTTCTTTTCAGATGATAAATTATATAAAAACTGTCCAATTGTTCTTTTTATCGGATCGCTTTTTGACTATACCAGACCCTATTCATAACATACTTGTTGACAACACAAATATAATATCATCATCTACATGCAAAAAAAAGGCTAAAATTAATGGAAGCCTTATTAATAAAAGGAAAAAGCCAACACTCTTATAATATCAACTATGAACATGGACATAATATCTTGACCGTGTTTTGAAAATGAAAACATTATATAAATACTTACATGCAAAAACTATATCTTGTTAACAGTTAATATATTTCAACCTTGAAAATGGCTAAATGTATAGCCAAAAGCGCTTGGATAAAAAGAACAATCGGACATAATATATATTTATCATCTGAAAAGAAAATTTATTAAATCATGTAAGAAATTGTATAAAAAACTAAATAAAAGCACCTTGTCTGTTGTATTCAATGAAATGTGCATGAAAGAAAGATTTCTGCCTAAATACATAAATATATAATACTGGCAGAAACATCTCAAACATATTTATTAACTAATCCTCCAAATAATAAACACCAACCCCTCTCCTTATTAATATAAAATAAAATAAGGCATATCTCGGCTGATTTGCAGGCAAATAAACTATTAGGTTGGTGCAAAAATAATGACGTAATAATGTCGTTTTTTGACGTATTTTTTAACGTCAAAAAACGACATTATTACGTCATTATTTTTGCACCAACCTAATAACATGCTTAAGAACGAGAACTGGATGTGAATGACGCATAAGCCCAACGCAAGAGTTCCAGTCAAAAAATAAAATAATATTTTTAAGTGTTTCTATTTTTTGACCAATAAAAATATCGTTTTTCAAGCCTGTTAAGCCATAAAAATGACATAAAAGGGGTCACACAGGGAAGTACAACAGCAGTCAACGGGAGGCCAGGGAAGAAACCTGTCACGGTCAGTCAGCAGGAGGAGCGCCACGCCAACCAGTTTCAACTACTATGAGAGATCAACCCAGATTGGAAGCCGGCTTATGAACTATACCACAAGGTAGCTGTCCCAAATACACACGTTCCTATTGAAATAAATCACGTAAATCTATTTCTGCTGTTGTCGTATTTCTTTCTTGCAACCATACGCTTGTCTATAACATTGTTAATAATGAACTAATCCAACAACATCATCTAAATACCCAAAATATTATCTATAAAGCTAAAACAGTAAGCAACCTATTTCAAATCAAGACCTACAGCCATGATGATAGTTGATGAAGCACTTAGCAAAACACCTTGGACTAGGGTCTTATTTCAACAACTTAGACCCAAATATTAAATAACTTGCGAGAAAACAAGAAAAAACTGAAAAAAAATTATTAAAATGGGAAAAGTTCCATAGTCGTTAACAACACATGCCTTCGTATATATATATATATATATATATATATATATATATTTTAAAGAAAAACAGACCACTTTAAGGCTCCATTGTAATAGTTTATTTCACCAGGGACCTTTTACCCATATGTATTTCCAAGTTTTTCATAACTTATACATATATGAAGAAATATAGTCATAAGGTGTGCTGTATTTATAGGATAAAGTGCTCAATATCAGAGATAGAGCGTGTGTAAATATAAAAGTGAACATTGGAGTCAATACTTACAGGTGACAGTCAGTTTCATTCTAGATGCAATTGTCAGGCCATTAGGGCTGTTATTTTTCTCAGCTATTTATTTATACGGGTCAGTGGTGCATTGTGGGTAGTCTGTTTTGGCGGTTATTTTGCCGGAAGTCGTTTATTTGTTTATTTATTTGGGTTAAATTATTTTGCATATCATTTATAATTTTTATTTTTATTTCTTATCTTATTTTTTTATTTTTATTTTAATCGGTGTTTTTATCAACGTAGTAAAAATTTGTTTATATTGCTTATTTAATAGTTTTGTTTTGGTTTGGGATTTAATTAAAGCTATTTATTCAATTTTGCGGTTGATTGTTGTAGTTTATTCTAATATTTTGGCAGGAGCAGTTTTTAATTTGTTTCTTACTTTATGTATTGTTTAAGTATATGACCCGTATATATAAATAGCCAAGAAAAACAACAGCACACATGGCCTGATGATTGCATCTAGCATGAAACAGACTGTCGCCTCTAAGTGTTGACTTCAATGTTCACTTTTATTTATATTTACACACATATAATATATATATATATATATATATATATATATATATATATATATATATATATATATATATATGAAGAAAAATATATGGAAAAAACAAACAAAAATCCTTATATGCAATTATGCTGTTTTAATATTAATATAATGTCAACGTCGGACGTTTCGGTCTAATAAACCATCTTCAGTACATATTCATAAAATGTTCAGTTATCTGTTTAGATAAGTCTTGTTCTTATGTCCATCGTCTTTGTCATGTTGAATTGATAATGTTAATTATATTTTATGAATATGTCCTGAAGATGGTTTATTAGACCGAAACGTCTGACGTTGACATTATATTAACATTAAAACAGCATAATTGCATATAAGGATTTGTTTGTTTTTTACGTATATTTTTCTTCATACTGTCGGATCTATATCCATATATTTGCTTACACATATATATATATATATATATTACGAAATGGACAAAGTCCGACAATTTATTTATTAAAGACATTTTTATGTTTAACGTTATAGATACAAGTATTTAAGTATTTTATCTATAACGTTAAACATAAAAATGTCTTTAATAAATAAATTGTCGGACTTTGTCCATTTCGTAATATATGACGTCATTTGTTTACATTTGATACGCCATGAGCAGTTATGAATATTCGAGATTCATGGAAGATTGAGTTTATAAGCAGTAAATTCGACCTTGTCTACCGAACGCTTCTTTGTAGCCTAACGGTAAGGCACGTCAGCGTAAATGACGGTTCCGTATAGGATGCAGGTTCGAATCCTGTCAAAGAACGAATATTTTCTATGAAAATTTCTCGGACATTCAGGCCGGTAAATGTTATTTAATACTGTTTATTATAAACAGAGCATTTACTTAAATACTTGTATCTATAACGTTAAACATAAAAATGTCTTTAATAAATATATATATATATATATATATATATAACAGAATATTTCAGAGTTAATAATATAAAAATCAAATATATTTATATTTTGTTTGAGTATATCTAAAACACCAAAATATAAAATTGAACGTCTGCAATGTTTCGTCTCAATAAAAAAAAAAAGTGAAATGTTAAAATTATGCAACTTATCAAGCGGTGGATGTTAATATTCATTGCTTAACTTTTATATTCCTTACAATTTCAGAAACTGTGAATATATATATATATATATATATATATATATATATGGACAGACAGGATTAAATGACCTCAAGAGACACTGTTTTCAGGCAAGACAAATTAAATTAAGTCACCATAAAAAACTTTTCAATATTTCATTGTTGGATGATCTACAAAGTACAGTTTCAGTTGATTGACTCAAAGCAGCAATCATTTCCAGAATGTTTATATAGGGAATCTGAGAGCAATACTAATATCAAAATTAATAAATGATTCACTGTCAAACTCGAGTTCTGATATTAAGAGTGATGGTAATGGTAGCACTAGCTATTTGATATAAGGATATGCTATTAGGTTGGTGCAAAAATAATGACGTAATAATGTCGTTTTTTGACGTATTTTTTAACATCAAAAAACGACATTATTACGTCATTATTTTTGCACCGACCTAATAGATATTCATTGACTAAGCACAATAGAATTATATATATGTAGAATATAAAATGTAATTATATCTCTATATATGTATATATATATATGCATGTTTCATTAAATAATATAGATAAGTTGTCTATTTATTTTAAGTAAATTCCTTTCATATTGTCTGATAGGCTTCATAACATTACCATTGAAAGACGAAAGGAAATCGCCCTATTGATACATGTTTTTTAATCCTATCTAAGCTTTCAGCTTACATAAGCCATTATCAAAGATGACAATTACATTACAGTATATTAAACAATACACGGACAAAACAATAATGAGTCTGTTTTTATTGCATGAAAAACTTCAAAGCAATGACAAACTTGTTTATACGAGGTGTAGAAGTGAAAATCGCACCACAGCTCATGACATCACACATAACCCCACGAGAGTGAAAATGAGAAGTATTAAGTATGGGAAGCCATTGGTATAAACCAAGGGCTTCTGTTATCAATTATAGTCATTTATATATATGGTGGACTCTCCCATCGTATTCAATGTATGAGGGTCAAGGAGCTCAGTTTGTAGGAACTGACAACCCAGACATCAGCATTTGATTATGGTGGTGAAGGCTTTGTGCAGAACCAACCACACTTTTTGAAGGGCCCAATACAGACACCTGGTGCACTACGTGCCACAAGGTCCCCAAATGATCCTCTGCAGGTTTTGAATTCAGTGTTGTCCTTCTCCTAGAGCAGTTCCCATCTAAGGCTATAAAACAGTCTTTCCTGCTATTCACCTATAGCTGAAGGGTGAAGAAGAAGATTAATACCTTTCCCAAGGGTATTGGCATATATATATATATATATATAAATAAATAAATAAAAGAGAGAGAATGTAATAAGATGGATTTAAGAATATAAAAATTTTATATATATTTGTTTTATTTATAGGAATATCTGAAACAAAAATTTTAAATTTACCTTTCCAATATGTTCAGCATTCCTTCTCAGTGTATAAAGTGAACTGCTAAGATATTTTTAAGAAAATTTATCCTTTTTTAACAGATAAACAACAAATCTTAATTAAACTATATATTCATTCAGAAACAAAAAAAAAACATTTATCAAATGAATTAAAACAACTTCTAGAAATTTTTATTTAGCTGGAATAAAAATATTAATTAAAAATAAAAAAAATTAAGATGTTTTTTGTTTTGCATGCTTGCCAGTGCAAATAATTTTTTGTGCATATGCAAAAATCAGAATTACAATTCATATTTTTTTTTTTTTTTTTGGTAAGCTCTGCATATGCAAAATGGTGCAGCTAGAGATTAAATTTAAAAAAGAAAATATGCCAACATCAAAAGAACTTCCTGAAACTTCAAAATTTAAACATAGTTGAAGTCTGTAATGAGGGAAAAGGCTACAAAATGATTTTGAGTGTAGGTTTCCACCATGTGCCAAATTATTTAGAAATGGGTTCTTTGGTACAATGACATCACACTCAATTGGCTGTCCATTTTATTTATAAGAATATCTAAAACTTTGAAATATGAAATTTAGCTTTCCAGCATCTTAAACATTTCCTCCCAGAGTATAAACAAAACTGATATTTAAGATTATATCTACCCCTAAATGGTGGTGCAAAATTTATGTACCATAAGGTAATTTATTAAAAGTATAAATATAGTATAGTCACTTATTTCCTTTTAAGAACACATTGCCCAGTGGATAAAGATGTTGGTTAGATCCAGTGACTTGACCCAAAGAGTTGTGAGTTCAATACCAGACCACAGCAGAGGTGAACCAAAACTTGGAGAGTCGAGTCAAAGAGGAATAACTGAGACATCTGAAAGAGGCATGGCACGTGGAACTAGAACAATCTACCCCAGTGGATGAAATAAAGGGTTTGGTTTGAAATTCTAATCATCTGCAGAAGGCCAGAGCATACAACGGTCAAAATGTTGTGAATATGGCAATGAAGATAGGGATAACAGTCCGAATAATGTAAATAATGCAAGCAACTATATACACCTTTCCTGGCTGATATTAAGATGATTTTGGGAAGCAGTATGGTAATTTACTTTGTACTCAGAACCAAGGCTTAGAAAATTTCTAAAGTTTCATCTGAAAATAATCCTATCAGTTTTGATGGCTAATATGCTAACAGGCTTGTCAGCACTGTTTTTTTTTTTTGTTTTTTGTTTTTTTGTTTTTGTTTTTTTAAACTAAATTGATTTGAGTTTTCAGCACCTCTCTGGGTTACTAAATTTTTTTTTGACAAACAGAATTAATGAAATCAGGTTTATCTAACCTTTGTCAATTTTTACTTTCTTAATTTTTTATTTCCATCTAACAAGGTTGACATGTATTTAGTACATTAACATGGATTTGATGAATAATTTGTTCCCACATTTAAATAATTTTGTCCCGAAAAATATAAAATAGCAGTTCATTATGAAATTATTAAATCTAAAGTATGTAAGGTTTTACCGTATTGTTAATCTGATACTAAACAAAAAATTGAAAGAAATTATATACTTTGCATGTAATGAGTCAGTGAAAAAGATTAAAATATAAAAAGTATATAATTTGTTATATAGAAATAAAGTTTCACTGCGAACACAGATCAGCAGAGAGCAAACACAGGTGATCCTATTTTGAATAAGTAGATCATGTGATGGTAAGGGAAATGTATATATGGGAATTAGTGTGACGTCTAGGTGATCACTATATGGATCACTATACAGTGGTTACTTTTTGAGCAAGCACTATCAGTGCGAGTGTTATTTGAAGGCATCTGACAACAGTATCGTTCAACAACGTTACTATAGTTTTATCTGCGATTACAACAAGCATCTCGAAAATGACAATTAGTATTTGTTGACATTACAAAAGTGGCAACAAGTGTTCATTGTCATCACAAAATAATTCAAAAATAGAATAGTTATTTATATCATATGGTAATATTTACATATATGGTAATCACTGTGTCTTGATAAGGAAACATTTGTTATTTATTGAATGAGCGGCCAGCACTGTTGTTGATTGAAATTTATAAAATCTTTCTCTTAAAACAATTTTTCAAGAAAATACATTTCTTAAGCCCAGTAACTATTATTGCTCTTTCTAATATTGATAGGGTCTTCCTTCCTAGCCTTTTGATTAGGTTATTGCAGTGTGTCCATTATTAACACTCCAGAAATTTCTACCATTGTTAAGAAATAAAAGCTTGCATTTTTTTTTTTTTTTTAAAAGAATGTTGAATACAGATCATGTCTTCACACTATTTACATTATTCGGACTATTGTCCACGTCTTTGTTGCTATGTTTATCACGTTTCAGTTGTTATATGCCCTGGCCTTCTTCAGGTGGTTGGAATGTCAGGTTGAACCCTTTATTTCGCTCACTAGTGTAGACTGTTCTAGTTCCACATGCAATGTCTAATAGTGATTGACATTGCATTTACATTTTTGCAGATTAAAGTTGGCTGGAAAGCATGAAGTCAGAAGGGAGTTCCACGATTGAAAAGTGTGAAAAAAGAAACTGTTAGCATAGACTTTATGGCTACATCTAGTCAGCTCAAAAATAAATTGGTGAGACATTGTTGCCAATTTAGTACTGCACTTAAAGTCAAAAAGTCTAGGTACCATAGGGAAGAGCTCATCCAAACAATTACCGTGAAACTATCAGAAAAGCTTTCCTTCATTTGTTGCATTCAGTTGAAAGCTACAGAGCAAAAATATTTTAATAAAACATAAGAATAAGAATGAGAAAATTTGCAAAACTAACTTATGAGGGCAGATCAATAAACCCACAACTCTTAAGTGAATTTTTAAAAATATTTGTAGCATAATATTTGACCTATGTTATTTATGGAGACGTGTTGGGTTAAGTCCACTAACACAGGAGGAGATTATGTTGAAAAATATTTTGTCTGAATTTATGGGATGATGAGTTATTATTTACATGATTTAAATTCAGGCTATTGTCATCATCTTTTCTGTTGTTATCACAATGTTTCAGCTGTTGTATCTGGGCTAAAGAAGTTAACTTTACAGTTTAGCTGATGAAAAAAAAAACTGAATTTGGCTGTCACTTTTGTCACTGTATGGAGTGACATCATTAAGCTTTTATACCCCTAAATGTGCTTGGACATTCATGTCTCTTTCGATTCTTTACTGATTAGGCAGGAGATTTCTTGCAGTAGACAACCATTTCTATCTGTTGTAGACTGGCTACCAACCAAGGCTATAGGACCCAGTCAGAGAGATGGTTAAATTGGAAAATACAAAAAAGCAATGAAAAGAATAAGGAAAACTGGTTATTACTGTGAAAATAATTAATCAAAAGACAACTGAGGAGATTATTTAAATTCCAAGATAATTTAAATTCCACTTTTATTAGCAGCAGTTGAATCATTTTTTTTTTTATTAAAGGGATTATCTTACAAGATATTAAGAATTATGTGATAAGCGTACTGAACGGTTATGTGATATCAGTCCTCCCATATGTCAGTGTATGCTGGACAATTTCTCTTCACAGATGAAGAAGAGACTTCAAGCAACAGAAATATGGTTCTACAGAAGGATACTGAGGATACCATGGAAAGAACATGTAAGCAACAACAAAGTTTTAGAATAAAATGAAAACAAAAAGGAAACATACACTTAACATTTGAAAGAGGCAGTTGAAATTTCTAGGGGACTTAATGAGGAAAGAGGGCTTTAAAAATTTGATACTCACCGGATAAATTGAAGGCAAGAGGAACAGAGGAAAACAACATATAAGTTAGTTATTGAACTTGAGTAAATGGATAGTGGAACAAGGTTTAGGTGAGATATTAAGTTGGTGCAAAAATAATGTCGTTTTCTCACATAGTAACATATGTGAGAAAACGACATTATTTTTGCACCAACCTAATAAAAAAAAAAAAAAAAGAGAAAATTTGTTAAGAGCTATAAAGGATAGAAAATTGTGGAGAGTCATAATCACCAACGTTCTGAAGGGACATAGCACATGGGAGAAGAGGAGTTCATGTGACGGCAATGAAAGATGAACTCCCAGGAGAGAAATGCATGTCTTCATTTCATTTTCCTGTTTCCCAATATTTTAACAAATAATATTCAACTAAGAAAATCCTGAAAATTGGAAAGTAACTATAAGCTGACACAACTAAACTTAGGAGATCTTTATCGAGTTTTTGTTACATATTTAATTTTTCATTTTGATTTTTCAACTTCCCATCATTTGGTGTCTACTTTGATGACCTCTGTTGTCCGCAAGCTGTCATAATTTTACATTTTTCTTTATTTTCTGTCTCCAGTGGGAAGATTATTGAAAAAATGTCAGTGTCTTCGAACCATGTCAAACTTTCTGAAGTGATAATAAGTATAATTTCAGTGACGTCTATAATTTTAAGTATTGACAACTGTCTTAAACATTGAGGCTTACGTTCTTTGGTTGAAATATTTCTAGTCATTCAAGTACTTCATTCCAAAATTTTATTTCAAATTTTTTTTTTTTTTTAAAGATTTATACATTGACATATATATATATATATATGTGTGTGTGTGTGTGTTTAAAATTTCAGATATAATTAAAATATGTATCTGAGAAAAGACATGAATAATAACAAAAAAAAAACTTAGCTGATGAATTTTGTCCTCTGATTTGCCTTGATAAAGTCCATCAGGGGATGAAACACATTGGTTAAGATAAGTTTTCATTTTTTCTTTATTCATACACACACACACACAAACATACAAATCGGCAAAAATTCCCATGTTCATAACATTCAGTTTAAAAGAGGACTTAATACAAAAGTAGAAAAGTATTCTTTATTTTAGGATATTACATCAAAAACATGTAAAAAAAAAAAAAAATGCTATACAAATGCAATCATGCTTCAATGTGTCCTGGGTATGACAATAAACTACGTCTAACAACAAGGCTTCATATAATGTTTTCGGAAAAATAATGTTGCCAGCTATACGTTTTTGAAACAATAATGTTGCCAGCTATACGTTTTTTGGAAAAAACAATGTTGCCAGCTATACGTTTTTAAAACAACAATGTTGCCAGCTATGTGTTTTTGAAAAAAATAATGTTGCCAGCTATATGTTTAATAGTACTGTATATTTAATATATGTATAGGTATATGTATATATATATATATATATACACACCTTAATTTGGCATTAAATGACCCACAGTGTTTGATATGCCATAAAACCCAACCAACCAACTAGGATTATTTTGCAGTGTACAAGGAAATAAGCTCTAGCTTTCTAAAAATGTTCTATACAAAATAGGCATTTAAAATTCATATATTTGGCATATATATATAAACTGGATTTGGCATTAAATAACCCACAGTGCTTGATATGCCATAAAACCCAAACAAACAAACAAATCAGGCTTCAATGCGTATTATACATCTCATCAGGCATTAGTAAATAACTGGTGAGTAGACAATTTATTGAGATTTAAAAACAACATAACACCTCTTTTCATGAGAAAAGGAAGAATAAGAAAAAGAGTAAAAATGAAAGAGAGAGGATTGCAGTTTTCTTCCTTTTCTCATTGATATGTCCCGGAAAGGGATATATTTGTTTGAAGTAGCAAGATGGTTTTGGACTACTGTAACCAAGTAGGACAATCTAGCAGCTAACCGTAATGGACTGGTCCTCTTCGTAGTCATAGGCAATAGGCATAGTCCATGTACCTCCACATCAGTCTGTATTTATGGCTGACACCAACCAATCATATTACTGTGAGGGGGAACCTAGGTGTATGCATATTCATTACATCACTCACAAAAAGAGGTTATATTTTGTTTTTAAATGTCAATAAATTGTCCACTCACCAGTTATTTACTAATACCTGATGAGATGTGTTAATATGCATCGAAACATGATTGCATTTGTGTATCATTTTTTACATGTTTTTGATGTAATTACCTCAAAATAAAGTGTATATATATATATATATATATATATATATATACACACACACACACACATTATTTTTATAGATACAAATATTTAAGTAAATGCTCTGTTTATAATAAACAGTATTAACAACATTTACCAGCCTGAATGTCTGAGAAATCTCATAGAAAATATGTGTCCTCTGACAGGAATTGGACCTGTATCTTACATGGAACTGTCATATAGACTGACGTGCTATACCCTTTAGCTACAGAGGAAGCATCTGGTTAGCAAGGTCGAATTACTGTTTTTAAGCAAACAAAATAACAACAAAATAATAATCTGGAATGAGAGTAATGATAGCATATATATGGTGTCTATTGTTAAAATTTAGGATGTGGATGTGGAATTGTTAATGACAAACACTTCAAAGATCTCAGTGTATGGCTCAGGTATAAAAATATGAGAGAAAAACATTGAACATAGAAGGTAGTTTCACACAACACCACAAATTGCTACAAAACCAAAACATTAACCTAAAAACTCAAATTTACATAGCCTTGTCGGATCAAGACTTTCATATAGATGTCATGAGAGAGATATTGAAAATGTTAGATGTAGACAACTGCTTTCTAAGATAAATGGTTAAAAAATAGCTTTGACCGAATGAAGTCTGTTGATCTTGATGAAAACCAAACTTCTTCAAAACTTTTTGACTGGCGCTACAGAATCCCAAACAACTGTAGTAGATAAAAGAAACCACACCACTTGAAGACTTTGAATAGCAGTAATAACTAAAATGGATAGCACATGCAACTTGGAGGGAAAATAATAATAAAGATGTTGACTAAAAGGTTAGGTAGAAAGTTGCCATCACCTTGTTTTCCTAAAATAAAACTTAAAAGAAAGATCTTATAAATTTCATCTAACAGTAACACTAACTTTTCAGTCAATGAATGCAAAAGTTTCCCTATGTGGAAACTGTTATCAGGTGAGAGCTATATATATGAAAGATTTATTCCCCCATTACCATTTCCCCTATTATGGGCATTATCATATCCATGATACAATAACACTGTACTTCCTGGATCGAACAGAATGGTTGAAAGAAAAAAAATGACAAACACACTTTGTTCTCACAGTGACTTTTATACCACTAAGACATACACAAAACTATATATTGCATGTATATGAAAGCAGTGTGTAAGAAGAAACAAAAAGGAAGGCTCTTATATATATTATGGAAATTCTTCTGTTTCTGGAGAAGCCATGTTTAGCACTCCAGATTCATCTATGTCCCAGGCTAAGACATATTCCACGAAGGGGAAACGGCAAGTCTTGCATTTTCCCAAATTGAGGAACATGAGCTGCAGTTTAATTTTTATCTGGGAAAGATATATTCCCAAAGGGAAATGGTGACATGTGCTTGTAAGCTGCAAGGGAGACAAATTTAACTTCTGCCTGTGCCATTTGTCCCTAGTTAAAAAAAAACAACCACTCGGTTTAAGCAGCTGTAAACAAACAGAAATTGACTGCCACTTTCATCACTGTATGGAGTGAGGTCACTAAGCGGCCGTCACATGACCCATGTGACTTATCTCCACCAAAGGAAGATAACTGTTTTTGTATCCCTGCACAGTTAAATTTCCCATCATCATTTGTAATTTTTAGGCTTGTCTTTTCATAGTTATTATTAAATGATAATATTGTTTGTTTTTGATGATATGTATTTGTGTTTATAATTATTATTTTTCCATCTTTGTTAGATGATAAGATGAAGATTTTCTTATTTTTGGATGAGTTATTATATATCTTTTGGTAGAATGGTTACATTATTTTTTAAGGAAATGTGGTGTAGATCAAACTTTGTATCAATCTTTATATCTTGTAAATTTCTTTGAGGATAACCCTGGTAATTTTTTAAATAGGCGCCATAAGTAGTGGTTTTGTACTTTAAATAAGAGAAAATTATAATACATGTTTAAAAAAGTGAGACATAATATTTTATTAGAAATTTTATTATGACAAAAGAAAAAAGCATTTTATGCATTTTATTTTGCTCTCGTCAAAATATCCTCCTTTAGCCTTGATTACTGCAGCATAAATTTTTGGCGTTCATTGTAAAAGTTTCTCAAAGTATAAGTTTGGTAATTGATTCAATTCTTTTTTTTTTTTTTTTTCAATGATTCTAAGAGGTTATTTTTTTTTTTTCATTTTTTTCACTCTTCTGTCAAGTAAATCTTGTGCTAATTAGCGGGGTGGCAGCAAACTTTTGAACTGTAGTGTATATATATTTATTATTTTTTAAGGAAATGTGGTGTAGATGTCAAATTATATAAGCTTAATACTGCCGGTCAAAAGTGTAAATTTTAAATTCATTTTTCATTTCACCTTTTGAAAGTGAAGTCTGAAGATCTAGAGAAAAATAAAATTCTCTAGTGAAATAAATTATAACTAATGGAGCCTTAAAGTGGTCTGTTTTTCTTTAAATTAATATATTTATATTTTATTTAAAAAAAACAGAAACTGGGTTTCAAATTTATGCTCTCATGTGGTTGAATGGTGAATAATAAATTTCACACTAAAAATTACATGTATAAATAGGAAGTGGGTCAGGACTTAAAAAAAAAAGAAAGAAAATTACTGTTGAGTACATATTCATAGATATATGACATGAAAACACTCCATCGAGAGCTCAGGATCGCCTCGTCAGTGATGTTATGACTTGGGGTCATTACAAGTTTCAGGTCTTCCAACATCATACTTGTTCACCCAAGAGACCCTACCGAAACAGTACTATTCCGGCAGGCGATCCTGAAGCAAAAATAATATATACACGACAAGCACGCACCAAATGGACTCGTTAAATAAATGCCACTGCTGACCAATCGTTAATGACTTACGTCACTTCCTCCTCAGCCAAAGACGATACAAAAAAAGAAAAGACAGCATTTTCTTTTCTTATTTCCATCTTAGCTTGACCACGTGGAACGATCCACATTCTCAACGAACAGTCTGACTGTAAAAGGTAAGTAATGACAAGAAAAGTTTCCTTTCATATGAAGTGTCACTTTAACCCCCTCCCTCCAGGAATTTGTTATATTTTCGTAAAAAAAAAAGGAAACTAACTTTCTTGTCCACGTGACTTTTCACACGTTCCCTTTCCTCTTTAAAAGCTGCGTTCTTCTTCCTTTTCGTTCTGAATTCTTTCCTTTGTTGATTACTGACTGCTGTGAATTAAGTTCAGTAAAGCCTTAAGAAAAGGTTATTCTATCCTTGCTTTCTTCTTTGTACTACGTAACAGAATTATGGTCAGAAACGTTTCTTGCTTTCATTTCCCACCACCGCCAGTTCTTCTTTCTATTCTTTCTTTACTCCTCCTCTTTCCCCTCCCGACTAGGAATGCAAAAAAAAAACAAAAAAAAAAAAACTGTTAGGAACACAAAGACGGCATTGTTAAAAAAAGGTGAAGAAAAAAAAATATATAAAAAATAAAAAAATTAAAAATTAAAAGGGCCCTCCCCACATTAACTATCTACATATCCCTTTTCTTTCCTTCTCAACTGCCCGTCAACACCCACCACTCCCCGTCGTAGAGCTCCATGGAACAGATCTTTTAATCCATAGCCATTTTGAGGCTTTCTCTGCAGCTTCTGATAGAACCCTGATGGCCTTTCTCTTTTTTTACTCCCCTGACTCCAAGCCGACAGAGCACTGCATATTGATCTTCCTACAAAACCACGGCATCCGACTTCAAATGGGAGACAGGTAGTCCGCCATTTGTTAGCTCTGCATCTCTCAACTAACTCCTGGTATTTTTCCAGCTTTCTTTCAAAGGTTTCTTCCAAATTCTCCTCCCAAGGTATCGTCAGTTCGAGCATTATGACTTGTCTAGAGACAGTCAACTAGACCAATAAATCTGGGCTCTGAGACGGTGTCGTTATCTGCTCCGGGATATTCAACTTGCTTCCCCAGGACTGCTCTTAGCTGCAAATCTCGGGCAGAGGAGAGCATGCAGGTTGAGGATTTACACACCCTGGAGGAGTTTCCACCAGCCTTGACAAAACAGATCGCCTTCGTTTCGGGCTTACAACTGCAATCGCTAATTGCTGCGGCCACTACTTCGGCTAATTTCCTAAGTACCTGATCATGTCTCCACCAGTACCTTCCGTCATCAAGTGCCTTCGGGCAAGCGCTTAGAATATGTTTCAGCGTACTTTTCCTGGTGCAGAATGGGCATGATGGTGACTCGCTCATCCCCCAAGTATGCAAGTTTGCAGGACTCGGTAGTACATCGTACACGGATTACACTAGAAATTTAATACGACAAGCGTCGGAGTGCCAGATCTCCGACTAACTTATTTTCCGCCGTAAAATATTTTCCCAATGTGTCCATGCACCCTGCTGGTTTAGTCCCACCATCAAAGAAGCCCAAGCCTGCATGACCTGACGCCACTGTCTCCATGAGAGCTTTCTCCCTCAAACGCTCCTCCGCAATACCCAGTTCGTCCTCTGCACTCCATTTCCTTCCATTGCGGACTTCTATGCGACCTGTCGCCACTTTTGGGTCCTTTAAAGGGGGGTTGAAGTGCATTTGATTTGCCATATAGTGCAGCACTGCTCAGACCTCTCGGTAGTCCTAGCCATCTGCGAAGGTAGCTGTTAATTCTCCTTTCCATGGCCTCCACTGATGTCATTGGTAAATTGTATATAAACAAAGGCCAGAGAATTCTTGGGAGCACCGCGCGCTGGTAAATCCATGCCTTGAAACGGCCCGGAAATCCTGACTTGTCCATCTTGGCAGATCATCAATCGGATAGATAAAGTACCCATTAAAGATCTGTTCAAAGTTTTACCTAGGCTCTTCACGGGTCTCTCTGTCAACATCGGGATAGTAGTTCCCGATATCGAGAACCTGAAATTATCTGCTACTTTCCCCTTCTTTATAACTAACGATCTCGACTTTGCTGGCTTGAAATTCATTCTCGCCCAAGCAATAAGCTTTTCAAGTCTACGAAGGATCCACCTACTCCCCGTAACCGAAGATGTTGTAATAGTCAGATCGTCCATGTACGCTCTGATCGGTGACTGACGCATTCCAGTCTTCATCATAGGGGCTCGACACTCGATTTCGGCCGATTTGACCACCATATTCATAGCGAGGGTAAATAGGGTAGCTGAGATCGTGCAGCCTGTAATAATACCTCCTTCGAGTCTGTGCCAAAAAGAAACTATAAACCTGGAAGTAGTTCTTATTTGAAAATTGTTATAATAGTCCAGGATTAATAGGCTGATCTTCTCGTTCAGACAAATAACATCAAGAAGTCACCTTCCTTATAAATAGACCACATGTCATGGTCAGAAAAGGAATGTTTTAACCACTTGGTCACATGCCCATAACTTCATCCCAGAAATTCAGACTGCAAATGCTCTGATGAGCTTTTTTTCCCTGGTGCCCTGACTCCATGAATTTAAGCATGCTACTAGATTGGCATCTAGGTCCCACCCTGAAATAGCTAAATGCAACCACCACTTCTACTCCAAGTTTTTTTTTTCTTACCCTTCCTACCAGTGGAACACCCTTCCATTTACTAGCTCCCCTCATAACTCTTCAGAACTTTAATTGTAACATCAATCGCCATCTTTTGATCTCTTGAATCCTGTTCATCATTTGTCCTTTCTTCAATCCTCCCCATTCTGTCTTCTCTTTCACTTTCCCTCCCTCTAGCAACTCTGCGTTTTAGTGGAATTATTGCATTGCTTGGAGTGAAATGATTAGAAAGAATATTCATGTCTTGTAAATTTAAAATGATAATAATTGTGATACTTTTTGTATGCACATTTCAATACGAAGCTGGAAGCTTTGATTACTGCCAATATAAGCTAGAAATTTATGAGATTCTGGATACGTTCTTTTTTTCCAATAGATTTCCATTTGTTACATGAAATTTAATTTGATAATTTGTGTTTTAATTTATTTATGTCTCCTATTAAATCTTATGGTCTGATATTTCCTTTTATTGATTATCTATTGTGTTCGAATATGGTTTCTGTAAAGATTCTATTCTATGAATTTGCTTTTCTTTACAAAAAGAATTGCTAGCTGTTTCAAATCAGTGGCAGAGGATTTTAAAATATTTACACTGGAATCTCATTTTTGTCACTCAATTTTTTGGAAGTTGACTCTCACTCTGTGTGTGTAATATATATATATATATATATATACTTTATTTTAGGACATATATATATATTTTTTTATTTTAGGACATATATACATATATATATATATACTCTTTATTTTAGGACATATATATATATATACACATACATATATATATATATATATACACACACTTTATTTTAGGATATTTCATAAAAACATGTAAAATAATGCTACACAAATGCAATTATGTTTCAATGCATGTCATCAGACGTTAGTAAATAATAATTATTTAATAATGCCTGATGAGATGTGTTAATACACATCAAAACATGATTGCATTTTTGTAGTGTTTTTTTTACATATTTTTGATGTAGTACCCTAAAATAAAGAATATTGGTCTACTTTTGTATTGAGCTCTTTTTTATATTGAATGTTAAGAATGTTGGAATTGGACTCTATTCATTCTCATTTTACATGGATATATATATATATATATATATATAATCAATTCATTCCAAGCAAGGTGATAATGCCACTAAGATCCAAGGGGCTACTGGGAGAGAAAGAGAATGAAAAGACTTTAGGAGGAACTGGAAACTCAAACAGGAAAGAAAGGATAAACCTCTACTTCTGTTCTAAAAGACCTGGGCCAGGGAGTATGAACTGGATGATAGGCAAACCTATCTATTTCTATATAAATTGAATTTAATTGTTACAAATCCCTGGCTAATTTGCTGAGAATATTTTGAAATATTTTTAGGACTTTTAATACTCTAAAATAAAAATAATAAACAAATTTTAAAAAAAGAAACAAAATAGCAAAAATTCAGGAAAGTTCTAAAAAATTTTAGTTTTTAATAACAACTTTGAAGTCATTAAACATAATGGATATTTTATGAGCAACTAAAAAGCAATAACTTTTTTATGAGATTACCTGGTTTTAAATTATTTTCACTTGAATTTTAATGTCTTGTTTGTCTTATTTTTACTTTAAAATTTTATCAAAATAATACCTAAATGCCATGCAGTTTTCTTTTGCATGTTGAATTTGAATCTTACTAAATGCTAGGGCAGCCACCTCAGGTGCATTTGTGCTTGTTCAACAACCACAGAGCCCACCTGTTGTTTATAGTTATTTTTCTGACATCAACAAATACTTGTTACCACTTTTGTAATGTCACCAAATACTCATTGACACTTTCATAAAGCTCATGGTAGTAGAGACTTTGTAATCGCAGATACAACTATAGTATGACACTTTCCAATATCATTCGCAGTAATAGAACTTGCTCAATAATACTCTAAACAGTAATCTGTATAGTGATCCAAACAGAGAAATAGTATAGTGAATAGAGAAGAGAATAGCAGCCTGTATAGTAATAGAGGATAGGCTAGAAATGGTGATCTGAATAGTAATAGAGGATAGAACAAAAATAACGATCAATTAGACACATGCTACCTCCCATGTACGTGTTTCCTCTATGGTCAGGTGGTCTGCTCAATTCAATAATAGGTTCACCTGTGTTTGCTCACTGGTGACGTATGTTCAAACTCAAGTGTCAGCAGTGACACTTTATGCTTTTATAACAGGTTTATGCTGCAACTATGCTGAGCAGATCTTAGTTATAGTTTCTGGGAGACAGTGCATTATCTAGCATGATCAACAGTTTGAACAAGGCCAGCACGCTCAAACTCTCGGTCATGATGTCTTGTGACTTCATGCTAGCACAACCATCGACAGCTCCCAAAGTGTTCCATTGACCCAATTTCACTCACAAGGCTTAGGTCAACCCATCGTATGGTGTTCAGGTATTTTCCAAAAGGTGCCACATGCTGGGATGACCTTCTCCAGACTGATAACGTCAGGAAGTTACCTTCCTGAAAAATCTACCATGGTGAGATTCGAACCCAGGTCTCATGGTCAGAAAGTGAGTGTCCTACCCACTTGGCTACATGCCTGAATCTTACTAATGGCTATATTGCTAGAAATGGTTAACAAATGTCTTGTAAATGTTATCACTTAAAATTATATTCTAACATTAATATAACTTTAAATTGATTAAAGATGCTTAAATTGATTGCTTACCAAAAATGTTTTTCTTCTTCTTTGTGTTGAGTCCCCTAAGAACATAGGCGATCATGGCTCTCCACAATTCCCTGTCATTCATAGCTCTTAATAAATTTTGTCTTTTTGTTATTTCTCCTAAACACTTTTCTGCTATTTACTCAATCTCATTCTTCTTCTTCTATGTGCTGTGTACCTTCAGGGTGTAGGTGATCATGGCTCTCTACAACTTCCTTTCCTTTGTAGCTCTTAATAGATTTTGTCTTTTTGTTATTTCCCCTAAACCCTTTTCTGCCATCTATTTACTCAAGCTTACTAAGTTATGCTTTGTTTGCCTCTCTTACTTTTGCCTTCAGTCTGTTGTGTGAGTAACAGATAATGTTTTTAGTATATTTTAAAAGGAAATATTACTTCAATTCATGAATTTTTAAACATATTTAAAGTCAAGATTCAGTATTTTTTAAAGTTAGACTATTTCAGATAAGTATTTACAAGATTTATGAAATTAATGGCAACATATTTAATGTTGTATTTTTGAAAATATGGTATTATCAAGAATTAACTTTCAAGATGTTTGACAAAATGTAGCAAACAAAGTACAACTGTTTGGATTACCAATTGTACTCTGTCTTCTTTTCAGTAATAGTGGGTAAGACTACCATGAAACTCTACACACAAAGCACAACCATTCAACTCATCAGCCTCTGCTCTCCTATTCAGGATCTCTTGTTCATGCTCATTTTATTGAGTGGCTGACCCTGGGAAATTTGTATAAACCACAAATTTGTCTTCCAAAGGATTTGAGCTTTGAGATCAAGTTGTTCTTAAATTGTAGCTTTCAGATTGGCCATGTTTTCTATCATGTATTTTGCACAAAAGACACATACGAGCATGTTTTGTTCCAGAAGGTAAGACGTTTTCCCTTCTATGGTCCTCATCTTTGTTATTGTTATCACAACGTTTCAACCATTGTGCCCTCCGGCCTTCATCAGGTGTTTAGTGATCTACAGGGAATTCTGAATTGAACCCTTTATTTAATTTAAGAGTACAGACTGTTCTCATTCCAGGGATATCTTGTATAGTTCTTATTTTTAGTACTGTTCAATTATTGCCTGCTTTTCTCCACTGAGCCAAAGTACACGCTGCTCAGCCCAGAGATTGAACTCACAATCACTATTGTAGAAGTCAAGTGACTTACCTGCCAACATGGCTGCCTCCTTCTATTTCCTTGTAAAAGCTGATTTTACCTTATTTTATAGGAGAGCGCCTAATACACCAGTTGGGTTGGTCCATTTTGCTAGAATGGACCTTCCCAATACATTTGCATGAGGGGTCTTTGTTCAGCTATATATTTCTCCATAAATGACTCAAGTCAGTTTTGGCTTTGGCTACATTTGCCTACTTGTGTGCTAAACCTCTGGCAAACTAGCTAATATTCAACATGGCGCTGTGAACAGGATTTCCCGGTCTATGATAGAGAGGCTATCCTTAGTAATATTCTCTTTCACAAACGATTCAGCATAGGTTTTGGCAGAGTCGGTAGGAATGCCAATTTTGATAAGTAGCTCTTGCCAGTCTTCGTATCCTGTTCGCAGAGCCATGTTGAATATTCATCAGTGGCTTATCCCCAGTCTAACGGACGTGCAGAATTGGCAGTCAAGACTGCAAAAAGACTCATAAAAGACTGCACAGGACACCAGGGTTCCTTGGACAATAACATGGCAGCACAAGCAATCTTGCAATATAGAAACACCCCTATCCAAGGCATTGGCTTATCACCAGCGCAACTCCTGCTTCATAGACGTCTTCGAGATTTTATCCCATTGCACCCACAGTTATATAAACCACACCCTGAATGGATAGCCGCAGCGAAAAAACGAGAACAGAGATTATCCAAACGCAATGCAGACCTCATCGAGAAGTACAACCGTACTGCACATGCACTATCCCCACTTTATAAAGGTGACACAGTCTCCATTCAAAACCCAAATAGCCGTCGATGGGACATAGCTGGGCGAATAGTAGAAACACTTCCCAACCGTCAATATAGAATTAGAGTTGCAGGATCAGGCAGAATAACCCTGCGGAACCGTAGGTTTCTAAGGAAACTTGAAGCACCCATAATCAAGACCCCCATACCAAGCGCCATGCCTGTGTCACCTGAGCCGACAATTACGGATACATGCAGACCACATCAATCTGCCAAAGACTTGGAAAATGGTGACATTACATTACAAAATAAACCAGCGTCCCAGGGCCCTACTCAATCACAGCCATCAAGAACGAGGATTCCCAGGGCGCTATCCCGACTACTCTCGTACAATCAGCCAGGCAATAGGGAATTAATTCCTCCCCAACGGCCAATATGCTTCCGCAATGGGGAGAGGAGGGAGATGTAGAAGTCAAGTGACTTACCTGCCAACATGGCTGCCTCCTTCTATTTCCTTGTAAAAGCTGATTTTACCTTATTTTATAGGAGAGCGCCTAATACACCAGTTGGGTTGGTCCATTTTGCTAGAATGGACCTTCCCAATACATTTGCATGAGGGGTCTTTGTTCAGCTATATATTTCTCCATAAATGACTCAAGTCAGTTTTGGCTTTGGCTACATTTGCCTACTTGTGTGCTAAACCTCTGGCAAACTAGCTAATATTCAACAACTATATCAGCAAATTCACAAATCAATTCTTTAAGCCATTAAGCCATTATCTTGTTGGTTCAGTTCAAAATCCCCTGTCAACCGATATACACCCAACGAAGGCTGTAGGGCACAGTGGCTGAAGCATTGTGATAACAACAACAAAGATGAGGACAATAGTCTGAATATAAATAATGTAAATAATGATAACTCTTCATCCCAGAAATTCAGATAAATTTGTTTTGCAAATTGTTGCAAATTAAGAGATTTATATTTTTGTAATAATTCAACAGCTGGAGTTATTGGTTTTATGAAACTGATGATCAAGAATTTTTTTCACATTTGTTTTTTACATTATTTATATTTGGACTATTGTCCTTATAACAAAAAAGGTACAATTGTTTGAAGTACTAGTTGTACCCTGTTTTCTTTTCAATTACAATCAGTGAGACTATCGTGAAACTCTGTATACAAAGTATGACCATCCAACTCGTTGACCTCTGCTGTCGCTCTCATGTTCTCTCGCTCATGTTCATTTTAATGAGGAGCTGAGGCTCAAGAATTTGCATAAACCACGAATTTGTTTCACAAAATCTCTGAGCTACAAGTTATTAAAATGCAGCTTTTGGATTGGCCATTTTTCTTTCAAGTATTTTGCAAGCAAGACATGTACGGACGAATTTTGTTCTAGGAGGTAATCTGTTTTTTCTTCTACACAAAATAATAGCTTTAATTTTTTTTGTATTTGATCTTGTTAAACTATTCATCAGAATTATTTTGAAGAGAATATATATATATATATATATATATATATATATATATAAGTACAAGTGCCCCTACTCATTATGAGGAAAATGAGAGAATTGTTTAAATTACTAGCACTGGAACATCAAATCGATCTTACAATTTTAAACTTGATCACATCATTCAATGAATGGTTAGGAGGTTAATACTTTATTAAATTTGTTAGCAAAGATATCTCGCCATTAATTACATTAACTTTACTGATTTCTTCTTTGTATAATTACTGCTTTATAATATATATAGTGCACTATTTAATATATATATATATATAGTATGGCAAAATAGAAAAAAGTTTTTGTGACACATTTCATGAAATATGTCACATAAATTTTTTTTTACAATTTGCCATACTATTTTTCTGAATACTGCTTGTTGATATATAAAATTATATATTGTTATATATATATATATATATATATAAGTGAACATTGGAGTCAATACTCAGAGGCAACGGTCTGTCACCTCTGAGTGTTGACTTCAGTGTTGACTTCTATATTTACATACACTTTATCTCTGATATTGAGCACTTTATCCCATAAATATAGCATACCTTAAAACTATATTTCTTCATATATATATATATATATATATTTATATATATATATATATATTTATATATATATATATATATATATATATATATATATATATCTTTTGTAGTAGTATGAATATAATATATAAAACTTAGAGTAACTTTATTCGGAGGTGATTTTCATGAGATGGGCAGTATCTCTTGTCAAGCACAGTAAAGTATTTGAACACACCCCCAATGTGACAAAATTTATTACAACACCATCATAATATGCTAATGGCACTCCTGATGTAACCAAATTGGATTCATGAAGACAATACTTTTGACCACTTCCTGCATGTGGACATTGGTCAGTTGAAAATTTATTGTTGGCATTGAGTGGGCAATTGATATTCCCTTCTGCTTGGCATCCCACATTGACCATTTTCTGCCTGATTTCCCAACCAAAGAGGAAACCATGTGTAAGAATATGCATCTCGCTGCTTCAGTTAGTGCTGCGTCACTGTTATTGCTCCACAGTGGAGCCAGGGAATCTCTTTCCTGGAAAGTTCAATGAATTGATACTAATGTTTGTCACTTCTAAATGGACTATTCCAAATTAATGTCTTTGGACAGAATTATTATCTTCATTGAATCTTATTCAAAGACAGATTATTATTATTATTATTATTATTATTATTATTATTATTATTACCAAAGGTGATACTAATTCTTGATGGATAACTATCTTGAACTTTTGTCACCACATAAAGTAGAACAAATCACAAATCCAAGTTCGATTAGCTACACTTAAAACTGACCTATTTTCGAGGAAAGAGGGTGTGGAGAATTTGACACTCATCGGACATATTGAAAAGAGAAGAGAACAGTGAGCAATCTGCCAAACAAGCTTGTTATAGTGAAGAAAATGGCGACTTACCTCGTCAAACCAAGCGACAATGCGTCGTGTGTATTCTACGACGGAAAATGTGGCGGAAAAGAAAATTACTTACCAAACAAAATGGCATATATTCTGCATGACATGCTGAAGATGGAATATTTGAATAAAAAAAAAGAACAAAAAATGTCTGTCGCTGGAATCGCTATAAAAGTATTTTGATATGCAAAATACTGAACATCCTCTTCCAGCTATCGACAAATGGAAAAAATGCTTGGCCGATAAAAGCAGTTGGTGTTCTTGAATCAAGGTTACAAAAAGTCTGCTATTTTGGCTGCCCCATTGGTTGGAGAGTGAGTTATTTTTCTGACTGGAGGCGTGCATTGTGATTTGTGAAATAGTACTTGCGAATCGAGTTTTCAGCATTTTCTTTTTGTCCCCAATGTTCGAGTTTGAACTTAGTGATTTATTCTCTGTGACGTGGAAATAATCTGTGACAAACATTTCCTTTGCAATCCCAGATTGCTTACACTTGTGTAAATGGATGACAGAGGACGGAGTTGGAGTCATAATGAAAATACAAACTTTATTAAAAGCTACAAAGGAGAGTTAATTGTGGAGAGTCATGATCACAAAGATGAAGAAGAACAAATCAACAGGATCAGATGGCATTGCAATGGAGATACAGCTTTAAACTATTTAGAAATTGATAAAGTTTACTCATTGATGAAATATACAACAATGGTGAAATACTTGAAGACCAGTAGCTCATTTTTTATATAAATAAAAATAAGTGTTTTTTTTTTCAATTCAGTAGAAAGTAGTAAAAGAAAGTGAGAAAAACAACTAGCCATAAAATTGGAGACACAAAAATTAAGCAAGTACAAAAATTTAAATATCAAGGAAGTGAAACTGAAATCAGATGGTGCTTTGGAATTTATTCATCTTTACAGTGAAGCAATAGATGACATCCAAAAGTTAAGCAAAGTATTAAGAAACAGGAAAATTTTGTTAGAAACAAAGATTTCTAAACTGTTATGTAATACTAGTCCTCCTATATGTCAGCAAATGTTGGACAATCTACGCACAGAGGAAAAAGATAGAGGAAACGACAGAAATATTGATCTACAGAAGGATACCGAGAATACATTGGACTGAACTTATGAGCAATGACGACGTTTTAAGGAAATTGGAAACAAAAGGACACAGAAATCAGAAAGAAACAATTGATATTTCTAATACACATGAGGTGGAAAGAGGGCTTGGAAAATTTGACACTCACAGGACATACTGAGGGCAAGAGGAAAGCAGCAAATAAATCCTGTCTAATGACTTCATGTAAATGGTTGGCCGAACAATTTAAGCTCTTTAACATGTTCCAAGCAAGATTTTTTTAGAAAGTCTTATTTTATTCCTGCATAAAGTGCACTCGTGCCTTTTACAGACAGTGTAGTCCTATGCAGATGACACAGTGTTGATAGCAGACACAGAAAGGAAACTACAAAATGTGTAAAAACAGTGCAAAATCAACAGAGGATCACTGGAATTCTGAAGCATCGATATGCCTCCCATATCCAGGTTAGCAAGCAGCTGACCCAACATGTGATGTGTGTTACTGTGATGTCATTCCTCCTCTGTCACTTAGAATCCAAACTGCCACACTTAATAAAACAAATAACAAAAAAGGAACGGTCCACTTCATTGATACCATTTATGTAGTAGTGTTGGGACCTAGGGATGACACAAAATGCAAAAGAAATTCGGTTTGAAGCCATGAAATTAATTTATGGATCATATTTTCATTTTCACAAACCACAAGACAAAATATAAGAAATTTGTCTTGTATCAATTTAATCTCTAAAATATTCTGACCAAGATTTTTTAGAAGTCTTGTTTTATTCCTGGGTAAAGTGCGCTCTTGCCTTTTACGGTCAGTCTAATCCTATGCATATGACACAGTGTTGATAACAGACACAGAAACTACAGGATCTCCTAAAGAAAGTAGTAAAGGAAAACAAGAAGAAAGGACAACATCAATTATAAGAAGACAGAATAATTAAAAACAGTGCAAAATCAACAGAGGATCTCAAGAATTCTGAAGTGTCGATATGCCTCCCACATCTAGGTTAGCAACTGCGGAAGGATGCTGAGCCAACGTGTGATGTGCATTCCTGTGACTTCATTCCTCTTTCTGTCTCTTAGAATCCAAGATGCCACTATTAATAAAACGAATAACAGAAAAGGAACGGTCCTCTTCATTGATACCATTTTATGTAGTAGCATGAAGACCCCGAGACAAAATAGAACACAACAGAAATTCGGTTCAAAGCCATGAAACTAATTTATGGATCGTATTTTCGTTTTCGCAAACCACAAGACAAATATGAGGAATTTGTTTCGTATCAATTAAAGCTCTTTAAAATATTCCGACCAAGATTTTTTAGAAGTCTTGTTTTATTCCTGGGTAAAGTTTAGTCCTATGCATTGGACACAGTGTTGATAGCAGACATGGAAAAAAAACTAAAGGATCTCTTATAGAATGTAGTAAAGGAAAGCAAGAAGAAAGGACTAAACATCAATTATAAGGAGAGAGAATGATTGGGTGTTAGCAAAAGGGACAAGCCAAGATGTGAAGTATGAATTGGAGATGACTAAATCAAGTAACTAAAAAAATAAAATAAATAAATTTAAATGAAAATCTAAAGGCATGTTAGAACAGAGAAAGATGCCTTCCAAAACAATGTATTAAGAAACCAGAAAACAGCTATAAACTATTTGGACATTAATAAAATTACCTAAGTGATAAAATATACAACAATGGCAAAACACTTGAAGTCCAGTAGCTCATACTTTTTATAAATAAAAAATAAGAGTTTTTTTTTTTTTTTTCAATTCGGTAGAAAGTAGGGAAAAAACAATTAGCCATAAAATTGGAGACACAAAAATCAAGCATCTACAAAAATTTAAATATCAAGGAAGTGAAACTGAAATCAGAAGGTGCTTTGGAAGAGCTAAAGATGACTTTCAAAAGTCTTAAGCATATGTCAAAAAGAAAAGGGCCTTTAATGATAAGGCTTATTGAATGCAATGTAAAAAAAAAAATGATTGCTTGATTCTTTTGCATACAGGTAGAAAATGAATTGAGTAAATACTCACAAATAGAAATGAATGTAAGACTGAGTCTTCTCACTGAATTTATTCAACTTCAGTGAAGCAATCCTGGGAGAACTAGAAGTCTGACCAGGATTCATTATTGGCAGTCACAATCTTAGCAACATAAGAAAAGGAGATGACACAGTATTGATAACAGACATGGAAAGGAAAATAGAGGATCTCCTACAGAATGTGGTAAAGGAAAGTGAGAAGAAAGGACTAAACATCAATTATAAGAAGACAGAATGATTGATTGTTAGCAAAAGGAACAAACCAAGATGTGAATTATAAAATTGGAGATGCCAAAATCATGCAACTAAAAATTTAAATATTGAGAAAGTTTTTTCACAGAAGATGGAAAATATGATACCAAAATCTAAAGGTATGTTGGAACAGAAAAAGATGCCTTCTAAATCAATGTATTAAGAAACCAAAAGAGTTTGTTAGAAACAAAGAAAAAAGTACTGAGCTATTATATAATATTGGTCCTCCTATCTAGCTGTTAATACTGGGCAGTCTCCTCGCAGAAGAGACTTGAGATAGCATAAAAACAGTTCTACAGAAGGATGCTGTGAATCCCACAGATTGAACATGTGAGCAAAAACAAAGTTTTAATGGAATTGGAAACAAAAAGAACACTCAGAATGAGAACGAGATATTCGAAATTTCTAGAGCACATAAGGAGGAAAGTGCTTGGAGAATTTGACACTCACATGGATATTGAAAGCAAGAAAGATAAAAAAAATTTGCAAATAGCCTACCTAACAAGCTTGTATAAATCATTAGGAGAACAGGGATTAGGGAAGATAGCAAAATGACCAACTTTACTAAGGGCTACAAAAGATAGGAAGATGTGAAGAGTCATTATCTTGTCTGGGGTATGATAATAAATTGCATCCGGCAGCAAGGCCTCTGATTGGGAGGTTTTGAGGAGCATGGATCTACTTCTAAATTGCTTTTTGTTCCCAGGTCCACCTAACCCAGTGAGGTAGCACCTCTTAGGGTCCCACCTATCGGTAAATAGTTAACACCCAAACTGGGGTCAAAACACTATGAAAGTGGAAACATTTTTATAATAAAAATACCAGCAATGCATTTTTGGAAAAGAAATTAATAATGCTTCCAAGAAAATTAAATTTCAGCATTAAGTGACACAGAAGGAGTTGGTGTATCACTAAACAAACAGAGCCGTTATTGCTCAAATTCTGAAGGGACATGGCATAGAAACAGAGAAGAAGAGACAGTAAAATTATGGCCAGAGTTGAAATTTCTTTATGACATATGTTGGTATCTGAATCGGTACAAATTCAAGTGTGAAAACTGTTAAAATTGAGCCATTTTCAGTTATTAGATTAACTTGTATGGTAAAAAATAACAGAAAAATTTGAGTAATTTTGCAGATGCGTATTAAAGAGACAGCATCGTTTAGACATTCAAATCTCTCCTTTGTATTCTTTTTATTGTCAGCCGTTATCCTCCTGGTATTAGTTTAAAAAGATACATGTTCTTTTTTGCCACATTTTATGACCTGTTCAGTCATTAGACATGGATAAGTGTAAATGGTAGAAATGCCCAACTAATAAAATGAACAATGTTTCTAATAAACAATAACAAAAGAACGAAAACAAACAGGGCAAAAATAATACTAAGCAAACAATGTATGCAAGACAAAAGTCGGCAAATCAGCAGTAATAAGGGAAAAAATTAGCAAAGTAAGAATGGTGTTAACACACAAAAGGGATATAAATGCATGATTGCAGCCTTCTGATTTCAAGACAAGAAAAAACAAAAAAAAAATGGCTGATGTGATCAAGAAGTGGTCCATCTTATTGGCTAGAAAGAAGTCCCAGTATGCATCTGTAAGATTTGTCTATAGATTTGGGGAGAGGAAAGTTTTTTCTGTCATTCCTACAAGGATTGGAACCAACTTAGACTTTCCTTATAGAATCTGCAAGATTCTGGCAAGAAAAATTGTCTCATAAGACACAGTGTATCAACTTCCCCAGCAGTAGACAGAGCAATTGATAAGATTACAGATTCTTGTTTGTATTTTATCAAGATTTTTAAATACATAGCAGAAGTACCAGACCAGATGTGGCAGCAATATTCAATTCATCGATGGATGGTGTAGATTGATTGGTCGTAGTTTATTGTAATTAGCAGAAATCCCCAACAAACAGAATTGACAAAGTTTTCAATAAACAATAAGAAAGAAAATAAACAATATATACAAGACAAAACAACAGTAATGAGGCAAAAAATCCCCAAAGTAAGAATGGTATTAACATACAAAAGGGATACAGTCAAGTGATCCCAGTATTCTAACTTCAAGACAAGACATAACAAAAAATTGCAAATGAGACTGAGAAGTGGTCCATTTAATTGACTCAGAAGAAATTCTACCATACATCTGTTCCATTTGTCTGTAAATTTGGAGAGAGAATGTTTTTATCAGTCATTCCTAGATTGAATAGAAAATGACCATTTTGTTTAAAGTCCATATTGTTTTGATGAAAACCTACTGACATATTTCAGTAAAATCTTCATTTTGAAATTGATAGTATTTTATCAAAGTTTCAATATATGACAAAAAGAAGAAATAGGTGTATTCGTTTAAACTGATGCTGGAAGATATAGTTTAAGTAAACAACTTTTTCCAAATTATTCTGACCAATTTGTTCGAAGCCCATATTTTACTGATTTCAGATGAAAACTTGTAAATTTTCCAATATATTTCAGTAAGATTTTCACTTTCAAAAATTATAATTTAAAATTATAGATTAGATACATGAACAAAAAAAAAGCATTAGTTTCAACTGATGCCAAAAAGATTCGAGTTAATAAGGTCTTAAGGCCTATCATTGTGCTAGAAAAAAATGTGATTATCCAAGCAATGTTGGGTTGTTAATGGGTGTTGAGGATTTCATTTATTCTCATGGGTTACAAAGAATAGATTCAAACATCCAAATAGTGTTGATATACTAGTGTCATTTATTAACATTCGCTTTCAACAAGTAACTGTTATCTCATGCTAATCATTTTCTGATACATATGAGTTACTTTGGGGTTGGCAGTTTTTATTATGACACATACTATGACTTATCTCATGCTAATCATTTTCTGATACATATGAGTTACATTGGGATTGGCAGTTTTTATTAGGACACATACTATGACTTATCTCATGCTAATCATTTTCTGATACATACAAGATAACTTGGGTTTGGCTGTTTTTATTATGACATTCTCTATGAGTTATCTCACGCTAGCCATTTTCTGATACATACAAGTTACAAGGTATACCATTTTATACCATTTTCATTTCCTGAGACATTTCCAGCTGTTAACACTGCCAAAAAGTTTATTTGCAATGATACTTTTAGTGTGAAAACAATGTTAAGATGTCACTTGAAGCTATAAATTAAATCATAAAAATGATATTGTCTAAATTGGCTATTATATTTTATAAAGTTGACATTTGAAGTCAGATTTCCTAATTGACATCTACTAATCAAAATGTTAAAGCTATAGAAAATGTATTTTTTATATTTTTTGCATGAGTAATATAAGTTTTTATTTATAAAAATAACTTTATTGTCACTTGTTAGGTTAAATTCTGCTTTATTTTTTTGAATGCCTCCATTAATGTATCACATCAAGTTCATAGTGATTTGACAATTTTATTTTTGTATTTCAAGGATAATGAACTGTCATTATAGTATTTACTATTCTTTGGATAATAACAACAAAGATGAAGATAATACTTTGAGTGTAAATAATTTTTTAACTGGATTGAGCTATGGAAAAAAGATTTATTCTCCTATTTAGATTTCACCCATTATTGGCATTATTATCTCCATGATATAATAGTACCATATTTCATGGACAGAATGGAATGGCAGAAAGGAAAAAGAATGACAAACATGTTTTGTTCTCAGAGAGACTTTTATATCACTAAAACATACACAAAACTATATATACATATATACATGTATCCCATGCAGAGAATAATATATGACATATATCTACAGAGCAAAGCAAAGTGTAAGGAGAAACAAAAATGAAGGGTCTTATATATAATATGGAGATACTCCTGTCTGGAGAAGCCATGTTTAGAACTCCAAATTCATACAAGCTGGATTCATCTATGTCCCATACGAGGACATATTTCACAAATGGGAAGTCTCAGGTTTTCCCAAATTGATCATTGTGAGCCAGAGTTTCTTTCTTTCTATATCTGGGAAAGATATATATTCCCAAAGGGAAATGGCACCATGAAATTGTAAGCTGTTGGGGAAACAGATTTAACCTTTTTCTGGGTCATGGGGTCCCAGGATTAAGAAAACAACCTTTCAGTTTTGCTGTTGTAAAGAAATTGAACATGACTGCCGCTCTTGTTAGAGTATGGAATAACATCACTAAGTGACTGTTGCGTGACCCATATGACATCTCTTCACCAAAGTCTGATACTCTATCCCTACAATATAAATAATGCAAGCAGAAATTTTCAAAAGAAAGTTAACATGGAACAAAAGAAATAAAAAACAGTGAGATAACCTTTTTACATTATTCGGACTATTGTCCTCATCTTTGTTGCCATATTTATTACAATTCGGACCTTCAGTATCTGTCTATATTTCTGAGATGAGCTATTATGTACATTATTTACATTATTCGGACTATTGTCCTCATCTTTGTTGCCATATTTATTACATTATTTCAGCCGTTGTATGCTCCGGCCTTCTTCAGGTTGTTGCAATGTTGAACTGAACACTTTATTTCGCTCACTGGGGTAGACTGTTCTAGTTCATCAAGGACACATGGCACAGTGGATAAAGGCGTTAGTTAGATCCAGTGACAGGACCCAAAGATTGTGAGTTCAATACCCAGTTAAGGCAGTGGAGAACTTTCAGAGGGAAATTAACAGGAGACAACTGATAACTGACATCCATTAAACATGGCATGTGGAACTAGAACAGTTTACCCCAGTGAGCGAAATAAAGTGTTCAGTTCAACATTCCAACCACCTGCAGAAGACCAGAGTTTACAATGGCTGAAATGTTGTAATAAATATTACAAAGATAAGGATAATAGTCCAAATAATGTAAATAGTGTACATAATACCTCATCTCAGAAATATAGACTGATAGTGAGATAACCTGTTGTTAATACTGATTTCTCTTATATTAATTACTAGATTAATTTATAAATTTTAGAGAAACATAATTACTCAATATTACTCAATAAATATGAGTCAGTTATCTGCCATGTATAATACACGCTTATGCGGTTGTGTATCTTTCGATACATGACTGACAAGGCAGATTTTTTCCCGCAGTAGGTTGCCATTTCTTTCTGCAGTAGACCAGTTGCCATCCAAGGCTATAGAACCCAGTCTGTCAATTTCTCAATCCCAGCCACTGTCCATTACTCCACTGTACCAAATATCAAATTATTAATTTGGAAAATTTTAGCTTTTAAGCATCCAAAGGCTTTCTTACTATTTAACCCATAGCTGGGTAGAGAAGAATTGGATTCATATCTTTCCAAAGAGTATTATTAATTTATTAGAAATTATATACTCTTCAAGTAAGCCACCTTAGAATCAATCTGAGCATCTTTCTGTTAAATATTCATACATATTTTTTGTATATAATACTAAGTCCTTGCTTTATGAATAAATAACAATGTATCAAGTTGTAAGTCCAAGTCAAAATCATAAGAAGAGTCATTTAGATGTCTTCCTGCATTTAGCTAATTTCTCGTCATGCAAAAAATCTAGTCATAAGAAGGAAATTGGCTAAAAAAAATACAGTTTTTGTAACATCACCTCAACAATATTTTGAATATATATATATATATATATATATATATATATAGCACATCTTAAGAGTATATTTCTTCATACTCAGCTCCTGATAAACAATAGAGCACTTTTGTTGCATTTATAACAAAGTATATACATAGAGAAATTTAGCCTTGACTACTCCCTAAAAAACATACCCATCCCATCCCCTTCCATCCATCCATATATATATATATATATATATATATATATATATATATATATATATATATATTGTATTTTATCTGCTTCTTACTTTTACTTTCTGTTTTCTCCGTGAATGAGTTGGAATTTTAAATCACACCAATCTTCCACACATGGAGAAATATGCCTTTTTTTATACCATTACCTTCAGGAAATAGTAAAAAAAACACATTTTAGAATGAAGCACTTCATCTTATCACTATTTTCTCTCTTTATTTAAAACTGGTTTTTGCCTATATTTCTATATATTTACATTGTTCAGATAGTTGTCTCATCTTTGTTGTCATATTCACGATGCTTCAGTTGTTGTTCACCTCGTCCTTCTTCAGGATCTGTCTATATTTCTGAGATGAGCTATTTTAACTATTTACACTATTTGCATTGTCCAGACTGTTTTCCTCATCTTTATTGTATATGCTAAATCACAAATATTTCCTAAGTTGACCAATCCTAGACAGGAATACAATATAGGAACCAGTAATACAGAATGCTAGAGAAAAATAACAATAAGAAAAATTATAATATGAGAGCTGGTAAAAATTTAATTTTGAGACATTAGGTTTATATGTCCCCAAAATTCATTCAAGAACATAGCCCAGTTGAAGTAATCCAGTCAAGAGTTGTGAGTTCAATACCTGGCCACAGCAGAGGTGAAGAAAAACTTGATGATTTATTAAAGGGAAATAACTAAGATATCAAGAAAGATATCAAGAAAAGGTGTGGCATGTTGTCATATATGATCTTCCCTCTGTCTTTTCTACAAATATTTTCATGGCAACTTCTCTGATGTGCTACTTTCACTGGTACCCCAACTGCATGAATTTAAGCATGCTACTAGGCTGGCATCTCAGTCCCACCCTTTCACTGTTGAAACACTTAAATGTAACTGCCTCTTCTACTCTAAGAGCTTCGTCTCTCACACTTCTCGACAGTGGAAATCCCTTCCTCTTATTAGCTTCCCTGATAGCCATAATCTTCAAATATTAAAATATAATGTCAATCAACATCTTCTAATGCCTTGATCTTAATCCCCTTTCTTCTCTATATCCTTTCATCAAGCACCTCTCTTTACTCTTACTTTCACTCTCCTTAACTTATTGCATGCTAATGGCACTCCCACTTTGCTTGGGGTGAAATGCTTAAAAATAAAAAATGTGGAACAAGAACAATATATCCCAGTGAATGAAATAAAGTGTTCAGTTTGAAATTCCAAAGTATATCTCCTAAAAAAGTCCAAAGGGTTCAATGAAATGTCATGAATATAACAATAAAGATAAGGACAACAGTTCAAACAATGTAAATAGTTGGTTGTTTATGTAACTTATGATATCACAGGTAGGATTTAAGAAACACATTTTTAAAATAAAATTGCAAAAATTTTCATTCATTTAATGATTACAGATATAACAAAAATGGCTACTAATTGGTTTGATAAAATGAAAAAGGGTCAGGTGATTTATACAAATTTGTTAGGCTCAAGATAAGACCAAAACAGAGAAATTTGACTGGATATATGGAGAGCAAGTACATGATGTGAAAAGATATTTTAACTAAACATAGTTGACTTAAATCACATTCAAAAATGTATTTTACAAACCTGATAGGAGTTTGTCAAAAAAGACCTTTATAATATTCAGCTCAATGACATGGAAATGCTGGCTCAAATCTCTACCAAACCAGTTAGTCTGCATAATTTAACTACTACGTTGACCTCCTTTGAGGAAAGCCAGCAATGAAAAGTAAAATGATCTACTAATGACAAAAACAACTGCAAAAATTAAACTCTTTCATAATTATTATGCACCATTTCTGGCCATCGATGGGACACTTAAAGGCCTGTTAATGAAGTGTGGGTGATCTGTATGGAGCCTGTCCTGAAGCAGATGCCACTAAGAAAATATGTACTACAAGACTCAAGAGTAGAGACAGTTTATACAGCATTTACCAGATTTGTAAGTAAAGACACCTTTTGAAACATACACTAGATTTCCTTTTCAGAGTTAGAGAGAAGGCATATAACAGATTTTTATTCATTGTTAACATCTTTTCTTTCTAGAAAAGAAAAACTTTTCCCTAGCCATCTTTATTTCTTATAAATATATTTTATTATTTTAATTATTTGGGTATCATTTTGTACTGATGGCAGATGATATAAAGGCTTTCTGCTTATATTTTGTAGACCCAACAGAAACAGTATATGCATATATAACATATAAAACATTGCATATAAGTAATTTAAATAAACTCTTCTGTTGAATATTATAACACTTTGTTCAAAGTTTATTTTGTCTTATAAATTCAACTTTGATTGATGAAAACTATTGCCTATGGTGACCCCACAATACAAACAATTAAAATCTTTCTAAAACAACAGCATCTGGTCATACCAATTATGTTACTGACATTTCTTTAACATAATATATTATAGACTTTTAAAAATAATATGCAACTGACCATCTTAAGAATCTGAACATTTATTATATTGAGAAATATGAACAAAGAATAAAATGACTTGCAGATACTCAATAAAAATAATGGGTTATAATAAATGTCCCACTCTGTGTAGACAGTCTTCATGAAACCAGCAGCACCAATAAAATCCAAACATGCTTGCTTAATTCACCATAATTGAAGTTCAATTCAATATTGATCAGATTTTAGTTCCTTGTACAATGTTTTATTATACTATAGCCACAATTGCCTCAGAAATTCTTCAGTAAATACCACAAATGGTTGGTTGGGACAATTTTAAAGAAGCTGTAATAATATTTTGAATTGAGCAACCATTATGGTGAATCAAGTCATGCATGTGAAATTCTCTGTCCTGGGGATGACGATAAACTACATCCATGTCCTGGGTAAGATGATGAACTACATCCAGCAGCAAGGCCTCTGATCAGGAGGTTTTGAGAAGTGTCGAACCACCTCTTAACTGCTGATGTTCTCAGGTCTACCGTGAACCAGAGTGATAGCACCTGTTAGGGTTCCCAGTTATGGGCAAATAGTTAAAACCCAAACTTGTGTAAAAATAGGTTTTAATACCAGAAATACTTTCTAATAAAAAAAATTATTACCAGCAATACAAAAATCTATACATTCTTTGGAAAAAATATGACCAGCTATAGATTTCTTCAAGGAAAAATATTTCTAGAAATAGATTTTTGAAGAAAAACATTACCAGCAATAAAAATTTTGTTGGCATTGAGGTTGATATGCCGTAAACCAAACCAAACATATGGAATTTTATGAGCACTACTGGGCTTCATACTAGATTTCTCTTTGTTTTCACCCGGTGTGATTAATTTTTTTTATTTTTTGATTAGATATTAGTTAAGTTTTTGGTAGTTGATTTGATACCTTGATTGCAAAAACTGTTTTCCAAATATCCAATTTCTCGAATATCTAATATATACTTCTAAAGGTGTGGGATTACTCCAATTGTTTATCAAAGAATTTTTACCAACAAGTCTTAAATGGCATTGACGATGAAATATTTAAGAAAAAGGCACTAAGCTGATTTGTTGAATTGTTTTTTTTTTTTTTTTTGGCATTAATTCATAAAAAAACACCTTGTCCAAATGATTCAATATCAACACACTGAAGACATAGGCATGATAAATGTTAAAATTACTGGCATCAGATGTGTCTAGACACACATCTCACAGTTGATCTCATTTGGATAGTTCTGGGTAAGATGATAAACTACATCTGGCAGCAAGCCTTCTGATCAGGAGATTGGAGGTTTTCAGGAGTGTGGAACCACCTCTGAAATGCTGTTGTTCTCAGTTCCACCCTAACCGGAGGAAGTAGCACCTGTTAGGGTCCCAGTTATGGACAAATAGTGAGCCCCCAAACACCATGAAAATATAAAAATATATTTGTATAGTAAAATTTCAAAAGGAGGTAACCTGACACCTATAATCAGAATAGTTGACTACTGAAAATGTGTGACTGTTCACTTTCAGAACATGCTTGATTTGGCATCTGCTCTGCCACACACCTCTTCATATCCAAGTTCTCATTAGTTCCAGTTAACAAAAAGAAACAAACTGAAAATTACAAATGATAATGTATTAACAGTAAAGGGTTACATAAACAAGAGAATATTGGTACTAAAAAATGAACAAGAACGAAGACAACCTTTAAGCTAGTAAATAGTTTGCGTATATGTAGTCTGTGTAGGAGAAAGTCCTAGAAACAATGAAGTGAAAGTTGTATATGTACGTGTGCATATGTGTGTATTGTTTATGCATTTCCACGAGAGACTTGCATGTTGATATGTAAGTGCAAAAATAAGAAAAGAATGACAAAATTTTATTACAAAGTATTTATAGTTCTGGAATGCATCCTCTAGTGGCAGTTTTGAGAATTAGGAGGAGATAACCCAACATAAGAATGATAAATGTTAAAATTCACAGCTCAAAGATGATCTCTTTTGTGTAGTTCTGGGTATGATGATAAACTACATCTGGCAGCAAGATTAGGAGGTTGGAGGTTTTCAGGAGTGTGGAACCACCTCTTAAATGCTGTTATTCCCAGTTCCACCCCAAGCGGAGGAAGTAGCACCTGTTAGGGTCCCAGCTATGGGCAAATAGTGAACACTCAAACAAAACACTATGAAAGTATAAGAATATATTTTATTTAAAAAATTACAAACAATACATTTTATAGCAAACTTACCTACAATACATTTTATCTACAGTTTAAACCATAAAACTATGTTCAAAATATTTAGATTTTGGTATTAAATAACTCATAGAGTTTGATATGTCACTAAAAATCAACCAAACAATCTACATGAACTCTTTCATCTCATTAATCCTTATAATTCTACAATTTCTTAAATCAAACAGTATGTGTAAAGTCGACAAAACTACATCATACAACATATACATCACCACCTCTATTAATTATGGCTACACAAACATGTATATGCACAAAAGTTGAGTGTCATCTACCATGTAATCCATTGTGAAAGCAGAATAACATATATCATATTTTTATTACTTCAAAGCTCCCAAGAAAATTAAATTATAGCATTAAATGACCCATAAGGAGTTGATATGCCATTCAACAAATAATCTTTCATTTTTTTTATATCACTTTTATTGTCATATTTTAGCACTATTTTCTTTTGAAGTCCTGTCATTGGATGCTGATAAGGCAAAATGCTTTGCTTGTAAATTCTCTTCTAAACTCCACTCTTGACTCATCAGAAGGATCTTTATCTAGTTTTCTGCCTAAAACCGAATCTCTACGATGTGATATGCATCCATGGTTTCCACTCTCATCTCAAAGTCAATTCCCACAAAACATGCGGATAATGATATCTTTTCAATTGTCCTAAAGTAATATGCCCTTGAATTGTTTCTTTATAAATTATACAAGAAATGGCTTGTGTTTCTTGCATTCCAAATTGTTGGAAATCCTCTTCTGTTGTTCCTGTTTTTAAGAACTTTCTGCTCTCTCAAATTATTGTCCTATTATTTTTCTACCTATTTTGGCAAAGTATTCCAGGCTCTGATCAATTCCAAATTATTTAAGCACCTCACTTTGCATGGTTTTCTTCCAGACAAACAATATGTCTTTTGCTTTTTGAGGTCAGCCATTAATGTATTATGAGTTATTACTAAAAGATTCTGCCATGCTTTAGATTAGAAGGGCAAAGTTTGTTCGAAGAAGTACAAAATGAAGGAAACCTGAAATATGAAAGAAAGACAAAAAAAAAAAATGGCTTAACTAAACTGACCATGTTTTAGTACCACTAACATAAAAAATGTATCAATGTGTGTGGGGTTAATATATATGTTTGAGAGAGAGCAGAGATATAGTAAATTATCAGAATTAAGTTCTACCATACTACTAGAATTGCCATGTTTGTTTGTAAAGGTCCAAAGGAAGAATGTATGTGTTTGAATTTGATGCTAATTTTATATTGGCACATCACATGACTACTTTAGTGTCACATGGTTATATATTTAAGTGGAAATAATACTCTGTTTTTGTAACCCATGTTTTGTTTATCTATGTACGCGTATGCATTTATGTGTTTTATATGTATGTCAATGTTATATAGACTTCAAGCACCAAATAGAAAACAGTAATGCACTGTTGGCAGATCATATATCAGTAAGCATTGCTTTTAACACATTGGCTCCCAAGCCTCATTTCCCTTGTTGCCTCAGGGTCCCAAAACTATAATTAATTTTGGTACAAGCAACTTTATATTTTAACATTGTTTCATATATGAGGCAAGGAAATCATAAGTAGTATTTATTACCCACAACCAACTAGCATGTTGTTTGGTACCCAAGTCCATTTTACAACCCAGAGTCCCACACAAATCACCTATGGGTTGTTGGAAAATTCCCAATTAACACTAAATCTTCTTTTCTATATTCAAAAATATTTTACATATTTTGGAAAAAAATATGTTCCTGGTGCACCATGATCTCATGACTAATCAATCATAGCGCATCCGCCACTGGCAGTAAACCTCATAGAAAAGAAATTGGAGAACAACCCACTGAAGTGTCCATGTGGGACTTGCAGATATATCACCATGAAACTCTGGTGGGTTATGTGGGAGCCAACACGTTAGGAGCCAATCATGCTTAGAAACTGACAAACAGTAACGTCATTTTTCTATCATAATGAAATATCTAAGAAAAAAACAAATTATATATATATATATATATATATATATATATATAGTTAAACCTAGAGAGCCAGACAAACCTACCAAGGTTTCACCTAAGTAGTATGTCAGGGAAGGCTGCCTTCCCTGACGAACCGCTAAGGTGAAACCTTGGTAGGTTTGTCTGGTTTTCTAGGTTTAACTAGGTCTGCTCTACTCATTGTATTGAGCACTTTATTTAGCTGTTTTGGGTACAGGCATCAGGGTTTTTTTTCTTTGGGCCTTGAACTCGTATGCTGGACAATTATTTTCAGTTAACGTACATGTTCTTGGTTCTTTCTTTATTTATATACCTTTTTTCCTCTTTGGTATTGGCTTATTTATTTGCAAATCAATACACCAAAGGTTTTCCTCGCAAGTATAGTTTCTTATAAGATTTCTATTAAGTATATATATATATATATATATATATATATATATATATATATATATATATATGTGTGTGTGTGTGGTTTTAACTAGTTTTATTTATTCATTTTTTATTTATTTCTATTTTAATTTTAATCATTTCACCCCAATCAAGGCAATAAAATGATTTCACGACCAAATAACATTGCAGATTCATTTTATTTCTTTTCTTTTTTTTCTTATTTATTTTGAGAAAAATGGTAGTCTGGCACTGAGCAGTTACAAATTGTGAAAATTACATTTGTAGGGGGAGTTATAACTAATTATAAACCTCTGTACATTTATATATACAAAAATACTTGTAAAATTGAGAAATGGCAAGATGTGGTAACAACAAAATTAGTATTATTTATTATCTGATTGTTATTTAATGTCGGAGACATGAGAGACGGTAACACTTAGTAAAATTGTGAATTTGGGGTCAAATGTAGATCAAATATGGATTGGAATCTGACAGAAAGATAAGATAAAGAATAAGTAAAGTGTATATAGTCTTTCTCGTATGTGTTTTTTTTAATTTTTTTTTATAGATATGTGTAATGATGGCCCAGTTAATTTAGTTGGAAAATACAAAAAGTGTTTGGGGTTTTCTTACCTCAAATTTTGTGTTGAGTACTAAGAGATAAATGTTACTATTATGAAGTGAAAAAAGAAAAGAAGTCAAAATTTTCATTGAGGTATATGTTCATGGCCTGTCCATATTGACGGCTTATCCGAGTGTCAGAATGTCACATGTTTGTGTATGTAGAGGAGAAAAGTCGGGGTTGGTTGGTTTGTTTAGAATGAGTGAATTAATGATAATTATAATTGTTAGAATTATTTTATTATAATTATTCTTGACACAATAATTAATTTTTATTGATTTATTTTTATGGACATGACACAGTGAAATTATAATTAATTTTTTATTTATGTATTTCTTTATAGACATGGCACTGTCAAGAATGAATCCACATAACAGAATTTAGATAAACAAATATTTTTTTTATGTTAAGATTTACCCCCAGCTTTCAATAAGCACTCATACCAAATTTAAGGAATCTTCCTGAGAAAGTCTTTTTATCAATTAAATCATCATCTTCCTTTTTTTTCTTCTTTTTCGCTTTCGATTTCTTCATCTTTTTTCTTTCTTCTTCTTCTTCTTTTTTCTTTCTTCTTCTTCTTCTTTTTTCTTTCTTCTTCTTCTTCTTTTTTCTTTCTTCTTCTTCTTCTTTTTTCTTTCTTCTTCTTCTTCTTTTTTCTTCTTCATCTTCTTTTTTCTTCTTTCTTCTTCATCTTCTTTCTTCTTCATCTTTTTTCTTCATCTTTTTTCTTCTTCATCTTCTTCTTCATCTTTTTTCTTCTTCATCTTCTTCTTCATCTTTTTTCTTTTCTTCTTCATCTTCTTTTTTCTTCTTTCTTCTTCATCTTCTTTTTTCTTCTTTCTTCTTCATCTTCTTTTTTCTTCTTTCTTCATCATCTTTTTTCTTCTTTCATCTTCTTTTTTCTTCTTTCTTCTTCATCTTTTTTCTTCTTTCTTCTTCTTTTTTCTTCACCTTTTCCTTCATCTTTTTTGTTATTCTTCATCTTTTTTCTTCATCTTCTTTTTCCTTCTTTTTCTCTTCATCTTTTTCTCTTCATCTTTTTCTTCATTCTGCAATTTTTTCTTCATCTTTTCCTTCGTTTTTCTTCACCTTCTTTTCCTTCAACTTCTTTTTCTTGTTTTTCTTCTCCTTCTTCATCTTTTCTTTTTATTATTCTTCATCTTTTTTCTCCTTCATCTTTCTTCTTTCTTCTTTTTCATCATCTTTTTCTTTCATCTTCATCTTCTTCTTTCTGCTTTTTCTTTCTTTTTCTTTGCCACTTTCTTCTTCTAAATATGCATATGAGGAAAGACATTGAAAATTTTAAATTTAATTTTTTTTTTCTATTATCATGATGTTGGATATTTAATAACATAAGTGATGTAAACACGACCAAAAAGAACAGCTTTTTTATCAATTAAATCTTTTTCTTCTTTTTTCTCTTCTTCACCGTCTTCTTCTTTTTTCTTCTTCTTCACCTTTTTTCTTTATTTTTTCCTTCTTCTTCACCTTCATTTTTCTTCAACTTTTCTTATTATTCTTCATCTTTTTCTTATTTTTCATCACCTTCTTTTTCTTCTTATTTTTCATCACCTTCTTTTTCTTCTTATTTTTCATCACCTTCTTTTTCTTCTTATTTTTCATCACCTTCTTTTTCTTCTTATTTTTCATCACCTTCTTTTTCTTCTTCATTCATTTTCTTCTTTACTTCTTTTTTTTTTCTTCTTCCTTACCACATATGCGTATGAAGGAAAAATGTTGAAAATTTTTAATTTAATTTTTTTTCTATTATCACAATGTCGGATATTTAATAACATAAGTGATGGAAACATAACCAAAAAGAAACTGAAATCGCCTAGAATATATTCGCAAAACACATTTTTAAAAAAATTTAAATAAAAAATTCTCAGCCTCCCCTGTCCTTCATGCGTATGTGTAGTTGCTTCAATGTAAACTTTACTTTAGTCTGATGAAGTCTTAAAAGTGAAACGCATCACAAAAACGTTTTTTTCCCTTAAATTTTCTAAAAAGCATATGGAATGAAAATTTTCATCAGTATTTATTTCTCTTTCTTTAATTGTTCATATCTGAGAGGCCGAACACTGATGGAAGAATAGAACAATTATGAATAGAAAAGAATGCTGAACTTGTGCCCCATAACGGAGCTGGGCTTCCAATTTTCCTACCGGGTGAAAAGAAAATCTAGAAAGAAAAAAAAAAAAAATGAATCAAAATTCACAGAAAAGGAAAACCACAACTGCTGTTCAAAAATCCTTCAAAAACTTTGAAGAAAATGATTACCAGGTTCGCTAAGTTTGCTGTTAAGAAAGTAGCAGGTCGTTTTGATAGTGTAGGAGGCACAGCGGAGTAATGGATAGCGGCTTGGATTGAGGAATTGGAAGCTGAGTTTGAATTCAAGCCGAATCCATTACATTCACTTATGTACTAATACTCTTGGAAAAGGTATGAACCCTCTTCTTCTCCCCCTCACAGCTATGGGTAAATAGCAGGGCAAACTGGGTTCTATAGCCGTGGATAGCAACTGGTTTACCACAGAAAGAAATGACAACCTACTGTGGGAGAAAAATCTGCCTCATCAGTCTTGTATTGCCTAAGTGTGTATCACGCATGGCACATAACTGATTGACTCATAAAATGACTGTAATTCATAAAAGGAGGCACGATGGAGTAATGGATTGAGTCGAGTTCGAATTCCAGTCAAATCCAATTATGTGCTAATACCCTTGGGAAAGGTATGAATCCTCTTTTTCTCCCCCACCCACCAGCTATGGGTAAATAGCAGGTCAGACCAGGTTCTATAGCCTTGGATGACAACTGGTCCACAGCAGAAAGAAATTGCGATCCACTGTGGGAAAAAATCTGCCTCATCAGTTATGTTTCGAAAGATACATGATTGCATAAGCGTGTATCACACATGGCAGGTAACTGACTGATCTCAGCATGGGGTATTTGTTAGCAAGCTGTTGATTATTACTACAGAGCAAGGTTTTCCATTTTCACTAGTTACAACATAGTCATGAGCTAAGCTTAGTAAATAACAACTGGTTATAATGATTATAGCATAGTTGATTTTTGTCTCTTTTTATCGTTTTCAGTTAATATACATAGAAAAAGCAATTTTGATAGCTTTAGAGTAGGGGTCATAAGATTTTTTTAAGATGACTTAAAAAATCTGATGACCTCCTCCTCTAAAGCTATCAAAAATTGACCCCTTCATGAAATCATTGCTCTCTCATTGGCCTTTAGGCATATACAGAAAACATCAATAATAATCATAATCATTTATTTTTTATTATTTCACTCCAAGCCACTAAGACACAAGGGGTTACTAGGAGTGAAGAAAAATGTATTTTAGGACAAGTAACCAGAGACCCAGTCTTAGACAGGAAACAAGAGATAAACCTGTACTCTTGTTCAAAAGGTAGGGTAAGGGTGTGTACCAGGCAATAGGCAAACCTATCTACTCCTATTTAAAAGTAGATATTCCTTTACCCCTTTCCTTCAAAATGCAGGGCAGGTGCATGAACTGGGCGATAGACAAAGCTATCTACTCCTATTTAAAAGTAGAAATTGTTTTACCCTCTTCCGTCAAAAGGCAGGGGAGGAGTATGAACCGGGCGATAGGAATACCTATGTACTATTTAAAAATAGAAATTCTTTTACCCTCTTCCTTCAAAAGATGGGGGAGGAGCTAAAACATGGCAATAAACAAACCTATCTACTCTTTTTTTAAAAGTAGAAATTCCTTTACCTTATTCCTTCAAAAGGCAGGAGAGATGTGTGAACCGGGTGACAGACAAACCTATCTACTCCTATTTAAAAGAAGAAATTCCTTTACCCTTTTGCTTCATTATAGTTTTGCAAAGATTTATTTTAATTTTAACTTTTGCTATTTATTTTAAATATTATATTTCTCTTCTTGTACTCGATGTATTTGTGTGAATAATAATAATAATTATTTTCTTCTTTTATACACTATATACCTTCAGGATATTGGTAGTTATGACTCTCCACAATTTCCTGTCCTTTGTAGCTCTTAATAAATTTTGTTTTTTGTTATCTTTCCTCAACTTGTTCCATCATCAATTTAATCAAGCTTGCTAGTTTGTGTTGTTTTCTTGCTTTTAATCTGTCCTGCCAGTATTTAATTTGCCAAGCCCTCTTTCCTCATTATTTGTCCAAGAAATTTCAATTATTGCTTTCTGATATTATGTATAAGTGTCCCTTTTGTTTACAATTTCTCTAAAAATTTGTTGCTGCTCACATGTTCAGTGCATAATATTCTCAGCATCTTTCTGTAGAGCAACATTTCTGTTGTTTCAATTTTCTACTTCATCTTTGGGGAGATTATCCAGCATTTATATAGGAGGACTGATATTATGTAACTGTTCAGCCATTTTTCCTTTGTTTCTAATGAAATTTTCTTGTTTCTTAATACTTTGCTTACCTTTTGGAAGGCAACTTTCACTAAGCGTTTTTGGATTTCAGTGTCGCACTTTCCATCCTGTGTTAAAACAATTCTCAGATATTTAAATTGTTGCACTTATTTGCATTTTGGGATTTTCTTTTTGCTAATAACCATGCATTCTGTCTTCTTGCAATTGATGTTTAGTCCTTTCTTCTTGCCCTCCTTTACTAGTTTCTGTAGGAGCTTTTGTAGTTCCCTCTTATGTCTGCTATCAACATTATGCAATTTGCATATCTTGTTGTTAAGATTGTGGCTACCAATAATGAATCCTGGTAGAACTTCTAATTCTATCAGAATCACATCCATCTAAATTATTTCTCTAATTCTGCATCATTCCTTGGTCATGGTAACCCAAACAATCCTTGGTCAAGGTAGCCCAAACAATCCTTGGTCATAATGGATCGAACATTCCTTGGTCATAATGGATCGAACAATCCTTGGTCATAATGGATCGAACAATCCTTGGTCATAATGGATCGAACAATCCTTGGTCATAATGGATCAAACAATCCTTGGTCATAATGGATCAAACAATCCTTGGTCATAATGGATCGAACATTCCTTGGTCATAATGGATCGAACATTCCTTGGTCATAATGGATCGAACATTCCTTGGTCATAGTAGATCAAACAGTCCTTAGTCATAGTAGATCAAACAGTCCTTAGTCATAGTGAATAAAACAGCCCTTGTCCATATTGGACCAAACAATTTTCATAACAGTGCCTAAGAATGCAAATGCAAACGAATGTGAACTCCATTGAACAATCAACCAAATGAACCATAGAACAAAAACTTATCACCCAAATTCTGATGATAGAGCTGTCAAAAACATCTATTGTGTTGTATATAATCATCATCATCATTATTATTTTATTATCATTATTATTATATTCTTATTGATATCATATTTGATTACATGTAAATATTTTAATATTTTATCAAAGACAACCTTAAAAGGTTCTACAACTCCGGGTCAGAATGGACCTGGGAGAAATGACAATTAAGGAGTGACTCTACACTCCTCAAATCCTGCATGTAGGCCTTGTTACCGGATTTAGTTTAGTCATAACCAGGACTTTTTGAAGAATTCCAGATAGAACCATCAACTTGAAATGTAGATGAACAGAAAAACTATCTGTTGCTGATAATACCAGTTGAACTTTTCCAACATGAACAGTAAATCTTTGCATTATTTCAAATGATCTATTGCATTTGTTTGATCCATTATGACCAAGGACTGTTTGGTCCACTATGACCAAGGAATCTTTGATCCACTATGACCAAGGAATCTTTGATCCATTATGACCAAGGACTGTCTGATCCACTATGACCAAGGAATCTTTGATCCATTATGACCAAGGACTGTCTGATCCACTATGACCAAGGAATCTTTGATCCATTATGACCAAGGACTGTTTGATCCACTATGACCAAGGAATCTTTGATCCATTATGACCAAGGACTGTTTGGTCTACTATGACTAAGAAAGATGGATGGAGTTTAACATCATACACAATACCATTGATTGGTCAGAATTGTACAACCAATAAGTAGCTGCATGCATTTTAATGTCATACCAATGACCAAACTTGGTTTAATACACAAATTATTTGTTGAAAGTTTTCTTCAATTTTCCACTTAGATTTGTTCTGACTATCAGTACTTTGTAATTCCTTACTACTTTCTGGTTTAGTATTCTTTTTAATAGAGTGTAAAGAAAATTTCCATCAGAAACAGATAGTGTATATTATGGTTCTCAAATGATGTGTCTCCTTTTGCTCTCCATACTGAACATAGATTTCCATCATTTCTAAAGAAAAGTTCATCTACTCTGCCAAGTTTCTTGAATGCTCTGGCTTTTGCAGAATTTTTAATTAACACTATGTCATCAATTTAAACTTTATTATCAAAATTTATATCATACAGATCTTTGCAATTTTCCCTTAGGCTTAAAAGGCCACAAGTTTTTGAAGCTGGCTAACATTTTCTCTCTTTCTGAGAGAAAATATAACAACTGAGACTGAGAAGTAGGTTCAATATCAGAAGAAACACCAGAATCAATCTTTACTGAAATTTCCCATGGGTGATAACGGCAAGAGTTCACTATCAGATGCACTCCGATATGTCAGAGGTCTGGAGTTTATAGCTATTTGTATGTCCAAAATGTGAGTGAGAAGTTAGAAATAGTTTTGCCTCTGCCCAGAGTTTTAAAAAGGCAAGATTTTCTAATCTTTATCATCCTTTCTCACATGCTTCCCATCCATGGGGAATAGAAGGGAATTTTTATGTGGTTTATAGTATGGTTTTCTTGAACTCATTACTATCCAGATAGTGCTTTATTGTATCTCCACCAAAAGTATTGTTGAAGGATCTATCATTGTCACTATAGATATGTGCAGGTACTTCATAGGTATTACAAAATCTAATTAATGATTTTTACAATATTCGGATTATTGTCCGCATCTTTGTCGACATATTTATTACAACGTTTTGGCTGTTGTATGCTCCGGTCTTCTTCAGGTGGTTGGAATGTCAAACTGAACCCTTTATTTCACTCACTGAGGTAGACTGTTCTAGTTCCACGTCCCATGTTTAATGGATGTTAGTTATCAGTTATCTCCTGTTAATTCCCCTCTCCAAGTTCTCCACTGCCTTAACCGAGTATTGAACTCACACACTTTAGGTCCTGTCACTGGATCTAACCAATGACTTTATCGTTAAGGCAGTCATGAACGTGTCATCTACGTACCTTAACCATATAGTTGGCTTTAGAGATATAGACTCCAATGCCATTTCCTCAAAGTATTCCATGTATATATTCACCATTGCTGGTGATAAGGGCGAGCACATTGCTAAGCCCTCATCCTGTCAATATATGTGTGATCCCATTCCGAAGTGTGTTGTTTGTGTACAGAAAGTCAACATCTCCATCAGATTATCTATTGGAATACTGGTCCATTCTTCTAGAGAAAAGCCAGAGGCCAATCTATCTCTGACTACTGAGAGTGCCTCCGCCGTGGGTACCTTGGTGAACAAACTCACCACATCCAAGCTCACCATCTGGTTGGATAGGATGGGAGCATCTTTGATTATTTTCACAAAGTGGGCAGAGTTTTGGACATATGAAAGAGACTTTCCAATCAATGGGTCAATTATATCTACAAGGAAGTGACTCAGAGGGTGGCACACAGAGCCTTGGCAACTAACAATCGACCTGAGCGGAATACCGTCTTTGCTAATCTTAGGGAGACCATATATGTGAGGTAGCTTGGTGTAATGCTGTGATAACTGCCTATACATCTTAGGTGCGAAGCGATCCTTGTTCTTGATTAGGATCTGTGAGAGTTTGCGTTCCGTTTTCATAGTAGCATCCTTTTTCACTTTGCTGTAGCTACCATTGCTAACGAGGTCTTCCAGTTTTCTTGTATACTCTGATTTGTCCATCACTACAGTTGCATTACCTTTGTCAGCCGGTAGTATGATGATGTTTTTGTTCCTCTGTAGGGATCCAATCGCCAGCCTCTCCAGTTTTGTTATGTTAGACCTGGGCGGCTTGGCTCTCTCCAAGGTCTGTCTCACTTTCCATCTCAATTCATCTGCCTGGGCCTGAGGGATGTTCAAGGCCACCTCAACACACTCCTATTCCTGGATGTTCTAATATCTAGAACAGAACATGGGTTTAAGACATCTGTATACCATAAACCGACAGTCACCGGACAGTACCTCAATTTCAAATCCCACCATCCATACAGCGTAAAGAAAGGGATCGTCTGTTGCTTACAACACCGAGCAAAAGTCATAAGTGGCAACCTAGAGACATTAGATAAAGGATTGGTCAGTATAAGTAGTACCCTACAACATAACTATCCTGGGTACATGGCAGCAGCCCCAAAAAACTGGGATAGGCAGGTACAAGAGGAGGAGGACAACAACACTCAGAAAACAGTCTGCCTGCCTTATGTTATGGGGTTATCAGAGAAAATACAAAGGATCTGTGGTCCATATAACATCAGGACAACCTTCAAAAGCTTGACGACACTTTGCAGATATCTCTCCCAAGTAAGACCCCCAATAGAGGAGAACATGACTAAAGACTGTGTGTACGCTATCCCATGCAGCTGCGGAAAGGAATATAAAGGAGAGACAGGCCACTCCCTCAAGGTAAGGCTTCAAGAACACCAGAAAGCTGTAACATGAGGTTAAGTAGAAAAATCAGGCGTGGCTGACCAGATATGGAGAGAGAAGGGAGATCACCGCCCTCTGTGGGATCATGTTGAGATCATAGACAAGGAACTCCATTGGAAAATTTTTAAACTTAAGGAATCAGCACATATGCTAGGCCACAAAAATCTCTGAGCCGACCAAGCATAGAAATCAATACAATATGGGAACCAATAATAAGGAGTGCCAGAGAAAAGCAATAATAACAACGAAAATTGCAATATGAGCTCTGGTAAAAACATGCAATGATAACAGCAAAATTGCAATATGAGCACTGGTAAAAATGGTTGCTGAAGACATTATGTTTATAATACCCAGAAATTCATACCCAGATATCCTCAAAAACACATGGCACAGTGGATAAAGGCGTTGGTTAGATCCAGTGACAGGACCCAAAGTGTGTGAGTTCAATACCCGGTGGAGAACAGTGGAGAACTTTCAGAGGGAAAATTAACATCCATCACACATGGCAAAACTATGGAACCAGTGAGCAAAATAAAGGGTTCAGTTTGACATTCCAACCACCTGAAACGTTGTGATAAATATGGCGACAAAGATTCGGACAATAGTCCGAATAATGTAAGTTTATAAGTGCTCAAAAATTCAGATGGCCCAGTAGATAAAAGAATTGGTTGGATCCAGTTACTTGACTGAAGGTGGTGAGTTGAATTAAATTAAGTTGAATTAACCGAGACATCCGGAAGAGGCATGGTATGTGGAACTAGAACAAACTACCCTCGTGGATGAAATAAAGGGTCCAGTTCAAAATTCCATGAAGATGGCCAGTGCATACAACAGCCGAAATGTTGTGAATATGGCAATAAAGATGAGGACTACACTCTGAATAATGTAAATTACATGATAGTTTTATAACTTTGAAATACCCTAAAATTTTTCTTTCCAAAACTTGAGCAAAATGACTTAGAGTTCATTTTTAGTGAGAAGTAAACTTGAGATGGGCAGTTTCGACTGCAGACTCTCTTACTCTCTTGATGGATACTATTTCCACTTGGCCTGCTTCTGGTGCATTTGCAGCCATCATAATGTCAATTATTGTTAGACCATACAGAAGGAAAATGGTCATCAATCAGCAACAGAACCACTTTGCAGGAGGCTGACTGTTGCTTGCTTTGATATCTTGAGCACAACAGAAGTTAGGCTAAAAAAAGAAAGTTTTAAAGTTTCAAGACACTTTGAATAAATTCATGGTTGACCCAAAATTGTTATCATCAGATGGCATTAGTAGCATTTAGCTTTAACTCATTTTACTGCCACAAGATGTGTGTATATATATATATATATATATCTTCTGGCAGGTAGCATTTGTGTGTTTATTCTTTAGATTTATTTAAAGTAATGCCACGTTGAATCAAAAGGTTTTTTGAATTTTCACTGATGATTTTTGGCAGCTGGTATTCCATTTCGTATCCATAGTTTGTTACAACTTGTCCAATCATTGCTGAATTGTTTATTTATTTTCATATATAACATACTAACTTAAAAGCCACCCTATCAGGTGGCATTTAAGCTAGCTCCTGCAGAGGGCTCTTGATTAGGTCTTCATTACAATAGGTCAGGAGGAGTAGATGTAATAGGTAACAGTAAACTACAGAAGAATTCAAAATTGATCACTGAAGTATTGCATTAATATTTAAGCTTATCTTTTAAAAGGTTCAACAATAATTCTTCTGCTGCCAATTAACTTAAAGATAATTTGATGTATATAGTTCCTTAATTTGCATTCAAACATTATTTTTATTTCATACATGACTTTTGCAATTAATTTCAATTATTCCCAAATGTATTTCCAAGTTGTTAATGTACAAAAATTTATTTCAAAATTGTTATTGTACAAAAAATTTGTCAAAAACAATCACAGTAATGAAAACTTAGGAATCCAAAATTTCAAGATCGCAGATCTGTATCCGGATCCGGTCTAGAATGTTTTTAATTCCCTCACAGTCAGCCTGATTCCAAAATGGTAGGATATGTTGGGCTATGGCCTCTAGGAGTAGAGTTGAAAAAGTGTGACACAGTGACACACTGACATTCGCATTTATTATAAAGAAAAACATTATTTGTTTATTCTTGATTTTACAGCTTTAATTACATTTAGAGCCAATTTACACTACCTGTCAAAAAAAGGTTTGAGTGCAAAAGCAGTGGCACTAGAAATTAATGATGTAGAATTTCTAGGAAATTTATAAATATGCAAGACAGATTCTGGTGAGAAAAAGTGTCTGGTACAGTAAACCAACATTCCCAGCAATAGACATAGCAGTTAAATCAGTATATTCATTCCAGTTGATATCAGTAGAAAAAATGAGACTGAAAAAGTTGCAATGGATTCCTCTCTGGGATGCAGTCATCAGCCATGCTGATGAAAGGCAACATTAGATGACGAAGCAGTTGTATTTCGGATGTGTTTAAATTAACAAACCATTTATTGTCCCAGTTAACAACTTGAATATTGTAATTATTTTTCTGAAAACTATGTGAATAATAAATAAAATATTATATCATTAATATACTTAGCTAGTTAATGAACTGGCCATGATATGATCTTTTTTATTACCTTGGTAAATAAAATTTCAAGGAGTTGGTTCTTGTCAATACTTGGAATAAAATGTTATCCAGGGCTTCTAATTAAAATTTATAGGTCATAATTATTGCCTGGTGTTACTTAAATTGCTTCTTTGACTCATTCACTTATTCTGAGCTAAATTGCTAGGATTGATAACAAATTTTCTTTCAAAAGAATTAACACATTTACAACCTAATTAGAACAGATCTATTTTCTTCAATTTTAAATCAATTTGCCTGAATCTATGACAACTGGTAAATATTCCAAGAGGAACTGAGGCAACATTCTAAGAACATCAATAAGCACATAAGCCTAAAAATAGTGAGAAAAAAAAGAAAAAGATATCAGAATTGTTAATGGAAAATTATGATTTCTTCATTTTAAACCTTCAGACATCAGCAAGAAGCTGACATATATTTAAAACAACTGTATAAATTATCACACTTTTTTCACTGGATAGATTTACTAATATCCTAAAAAGCCTTAAAAGTAATATGACAACCAGTAGTGACAACAGCCCTCATAGGCAACGGTAGACAGTTGCTGATGAGCTTCTGACAGAGATATGGTTATCAGCGAAAGTCGACAAATGAATGAATATGTGTACTAAATAAGAATATAAAAGTTTGTATCCCTCTGAAAAATATTACAAGAAAGACTTTCTTTATATTCATCCAATAGTGTTTGTTTTATTTTATCTTTCATATGTTCAATAATTTCTCTACGTGGAAAAAAAAATGAGATAAATATATTTTTAGTATGATATCTAGTGTTGTATATAAAACGTTTTCAGTCATAACTCATGTCTAGAATTAATTTCTTTGACTTATACATGTCCTTCCTTGCAGTGTATTATTGTGTTAGTATATCACAGGTTTACTAATGCTTAATGTGAACCTTGGAGACTTGAGAAATCTGAGATATTATATAAATGAATTTTGTAATCATTATACTATCAGCATTTGTTTAAAACTCAGGATGAAAGAGTCTCTAAGTTCTCAGTAATTAATACAAGTATTATCAATATAATTGGACTGTTATATGTATATGTGACTGATGAATTCAAAAAGGCTCTTTATAATTAGACATATTTACCACAAGGCATGTTTGATATATTTATATTCACAGTTGTATATAAAGTAAATTTCTGATTTTTTTTTTTTTTTTACTTACAAGCATTGCAATTATAACATCAACGGATCACTCACAATCGACTATTTATAAAATTGCTATTATTTCTATTAAAAATATGTCATGAAACATTTTCTTTTTTATTTCTATTCATGTTTTCTTGATCATTAACAAATTTTATGAGACAACAACAGCTTCTTTTCAAATCTCTTAGATTTGAAAAGAAGCTGCTCTTGTCTTATAGTTTAAAATATGGTTGTAGTTTGAAATGAGATAAAAGTAGTTTTATCATTTTGTTATTTTTTGGCTAATCCATGAGTTCTCTTCTCAGCCTGTTGGTCTCAATCCCGATAAATAGAGAATGATTGCAAAATATTTTCCTCTCCCCAATTTATAGGCAGAAGCACACAAATGAATGCTGGGATTTCTTCCAAGCCAATAAAATAGGCTGGTTCTCGGTTTCCTCTGTCTCAGTCCTGGTCTGGTTTGTCTTAAAGTCGGAACGCTATGTTCACTTATCCAAATTTGCTCTTGTGCATTAACTCAAATTCTTAGTTTGTGAACTGTTTGCCTTACTACTGTTGCTTCTTTACATTTTACAAGTCATACATCCTCTAGTCACTTCAAAGAACCTCCCCATATTTTGTAGATTTCTATTTATACAAATCTACCCTAAAAATGCTGTCGGCATTAAATAACCCATTGAGGTTGATATGCCGTAAAACAAAATATACCAAACCAATCATATTCTATTCATATGAATCTATTTTAAAAATGTTGTCAGCATTAAATAACCAAGTGAGGTTGATATGCCGTAAAATAAACCAAACCAAACCAAACAGCCCACAGAGGAGACATTCCAAGAAGACATTTTACAAGCTATACGACCTCTTGTCATTTCAAAGAACCTCCCTACGTTTTGTAGATTTCACATCTCAAAAATGTTCTGTGATAATACTATGACAATATTTTATGCATTTTATATTCAACCCAGATGTCTGGTGGTCAGCTCTGAAAAGTAACATCAAGTCTTCTTGAATCTCTAGCACACTTATATACTTGAAGACTCTATCAACACCGTGGTTTGTACAAACTCAACCCTTCCTCAAATTTCTAACTCATCCAAAATAAACTTTATATTCTGAAACTTTCTCAGCTCCTGGGTAAGATCCACAGATATTTTTTAAATTTTTGTTGTAATGGAATGCCCCACACTCCCTATCGTCTATGTGGCCTGACTATATCAGTAGATATATATAGTGAGTACAGGCTATACCTGGGGGCTTGCTTCAGGAATTAGTTGGAGATTCATCTCCAGCTATGCTGGTCGAACTTTCTGCCTCTAGGCAGAGAGGAACCCGGATGAGACGCGTTCAGGGAGGTAAACTGACCCTGAACCAATTTATACGGATTCAAAAGGAAATATTTTTGGCAGAGTATTTGGGCTCAGATAACCCACGTTAAACCGACCTTGTGCCACATGCAACCTTTGTGGAGGCGTAGTTAAATATACTTGCTTCAGGAATTAGTTGGAGATTCATCTCCAGCTATGCTGGTCAAACTCTCTGCCTTTGGGCAAAAAGGAACCCAGACAAGGCTATGCTGAAGGGCAGAGTCTTGTCTGGGGTGGTAGACATCTACCCAACCTCATGTATATGGGGTCTATGGGGAATTTTTGACTGAGCCTAAGGTCTCGGTTTTTTCCCACATTAAAAAAGGCCTTGTGTCACATCCTGCCTCATGGGGAGGTAAAGTAAATAACCTTGCTTCAGGAATTATTAACCTGCTACCCAATTCCCATCTTTCAGTCGTGTATTCTCTTTTACAATAAACCTCTTTTCTTTCATCTACATGAACGTTTCTGTTCCTTCCCTTGAGTACCACTTTTTGTTTATAACCTCTTTAAGGATACAACAATTTTCCTCCTCCTCTTTCATGCTTTTTGTGATTTACAAGCACACAATCTGGCATATTTCCTTTTTCGTTATAGTTCTCCCAGTCCAAGGTAGGTTGTTACTGAATGAAGCATGTAATATGAATGTAAGAGGAAATAGGAAAATGTTAGTATTTGAAGAAGTGACTATATAAGAAGTAGCAAAGTAGACTGGGCTCTGTAGCCTTGTGTGGCAGTCATAAAAGTCTAATCTGAATTCAAAACAATGGAGAAGGCATCAGGAAACCACTCCTCTCTTTTTCCCATGAAATCATAACAAATTGTAGATGTTTTTTGTTTTTTTTACTAAAGTTCAGCCAATAAGAAGCCCAATGTTACCAAATAAGATGTGTGATATGAACATAAGAAGTGGGAGAAGGAAGTAATGATTATAAGGATAAGGAGGATATATAATGATTGACTCTAGACTTGAAGAAGTTAAGATTGTATTAGATTACAGCAAAAATTTGTACCCTATTAGAAAATTAAAAACAAAATTTGACATTATTTACATTATTCAAACTATTGTCCTCGTCTTTTTCGCCATATCTATCACAACATTTCGGCCATAGTATGCTCTGGCCCTCTTCAGGTGGTTGGAATGTCGAACTGAACCCTTTATTTCGCTCACTGGGGTAGACTGTTCTAGTTCCACGTGCCATGTTTTAATGGATGTCAATTATCAGTTATCTCCTGCTAATTTTCCATCTGAAAGTTCTCCACTGCCTTAACTGGGTATTGAACTCACACTCTTTGGGTCCTGTCACTGGATCTGACCAACACCTTTATCCACAGTGGATAAAGGCGTTTAAAGGCAATAGTTCGAATAATGTACATAATACCTCATCTCAGAAATATAGACAAAATTTTACATACTGGCAAACAATCATTTATTCACCAAGTATATAGTCTCCATTGTTTTTATCAAGTTTCACATCATTCTACAAGCTTGTTGATACCATTTTTATAGAAACTTCATGTTTTTCATGGGAAGAAGGTTGTGAGGTGATTTTTGACTATGCAAAGAAAATTGTTCTGTGGAGACTGGAGCAAATGTGAATCCAAAGAAGCCAATTTAAGAGAATGCAGTTGGTACTAGAGGGTTTCCCCTTGAAACTTCTTACGATTCAGCAAGATCTGTCTTGCAACATGCAGCCTTGCATTGTCATCATAGAATTTGTTAAAACTGATAATTTTTCTTGCACACAAGCCTGTTCAAATGGCAAAAAAGTGAGATAACTCTTAGCAATCTCTTCCATCAAAAACTTCAGTTTATTCTCTACAATGGCAAGCAAAATATCTTCAATGAAGTTGGATCAGTACCCAGAAAATGGTTGATCATTTAGTTTAAAATCACCCTGACAAAATCTACCAAACCACTTTTTAACTTTTTGAAGAGCAGGAGCAGAATCCAAGTTTTGAATGATTTTTTTTGCAATTCTGATGCTTATTTCTTTCCAAAATTCATAGAGCATAATATGGCGAAAGCACAACTTTTCATCCTCCATCTTTAAGGCATTTACTGGTGGACAAAACATCAACATTCAACAAAGTCTGAGTTGCAAAGAACACCTGGTAAAAAAACTGGTTGCTGAAGACATTACGTTTATAATACCCAGAAATTCATACACAGATGTCCTCAAGGACACATGGCACAGTGGATAAAGGCATTGGTTAGATCCAGTCACAGGACCCAAAGGCAGTGGAGAAAATTCAGAGTGAAATTAACAGGAGATAACTGATAACTGACATCCATTAAACATGGCAAGTGGAACTAGAACAGTCTACCCCAGTGAGTGAAATAACATTCCAATAACATTCCAACCACCTGAAGAAGGCTGGAGTGTACAACGGCCGAAACATTGTAATATGGTGACAAAGATGAGGATAATAGTCTGAATAATGTAAATAATAAACACAAAATTATTGAAAAGTTAATTAATTTTTGAAAAAGATTGAAAGAAAAAATTAAAATATAAATTGGTATTTAAGCGTAAAATACTCAGAAACCTAAATATACCTTCTAACTTAAATTCTTCACCATCAAGCAAAACCTGTGACCTCAACACCTAAGTGAATGTTTCACATAACGTCTTGTAGTAAAGGGTTCAGTTTGACATTCCAACCACCTGAAGAAGGCCAGAGCATAATGAGGACAATAGTCTGAATAATGTAAATAATGTACATAATACCTCATCTCAGAAATATAGACAGATATTGAAGAGCTGAAACGTTGTAATAAATATGGAGACAAAGATGAGGACAATAGTCCGAATAATGTAATTACCTCATCTCAGAAACATAGACAGATACACCAGAAATCTGCATCAAAACAAATGCCCGTGTCAAGTTACCATTATTTAATATTAACAATGAAGATCAAGCACAGACTTTTGTAATGATCTGATAGTATTTAAGAAAGTATCTCTGTAGGAGTCTGTTCCACAAAGTAGCAGTTCTTGGGAAAAAAGCTTTTGGTGTGGAACACCCTTCTTACCAAGATAATACATAGGGAATGAGGGTGATGTCAAGGTGATACAACCTTGTGGACATAACAAGGTTCTGATTGATTATTATATCTGATCCTTTTTGGGGATGAAGTGGTTGCTGTGGCCTTTGCAAATCCTATTTTGTCATTTTTATTTTACCAGGACAATTACTGGAGATGTGATTTCTTCTGTTAAAAATTGTCTCTAATTTGTTCCAGGGTTTTCTCCCTTGGCGAGCTTATGGCTATATCATGTGAAAACACATTCTCATATGATCACTGAAGTGAAGCAATGTAGAGTCTGGTTAGTACCTAGATGGGTGACCACTTGGGAATACCAGGTGCTGTAAGGTTTTATGTGTGAGCATTGTAATGGATAACAGCTGAGAATTGGAAATTGGAGGTCTGAGTTCCAACTCCAGTCAGGGTTCATTATATTCCCTCATACACAAATACCCTTGAGAAAGTTATGATTCCACCTCTTCTCTTCTATCTATGGGTTAATTAGTAAGGCTTGTATCAATAAATCATTATTTCTTTTTTAAATCTTACATTTGAAAAATAATTTCTGTTTTAAATAATGTGCAAAAGGTTGATAAGCTGTAAAACACAAATCAATCAATCAATCAATCAATTCTCTCTTTTGTGCTTCTTCGTCAGCTGATGTTAATAAATTTTTTCTATCGGCAAATCAGATAAAAATTCTTCTCTTAAATCACTGTGATGAAAAATGTTTGGTTATCAACCAATGGGGTCAGTAGAAAAAAAAAAATCTGTGTGCCACCACTAAGTTCAATTTCAAATCCAGCAGGCAACATAGGCAACACGAGTAACAAGGTCAGAAATCCAACCTTCCCATCACAACAGCAGAAACATACTTTCACTCACCAAGCTCAAAAGTCATTCTGATCCCAGTAAGCAAAAAACAACAGCCTTTATTGACTGAATGATTTTGTATGGCTTAGCATGGTTCAACCAATAGCAAGTCATATGCTGAGTCATTGGACTAGAGGAAGCTATTTGCCTGGGATTGAACATAAGGTATTTTGAATTGTATGAACGATGTCCAAAGAATAGACTCATTTAACTACAGCAACAAACCTCCAAAAAGCCACCATTATAGCACATACTGTTGGAACACTCCAACATGAAGAGGGGAGATGCATGCCATTTTCAAGGAACAAAATGTCAATGCTACGTCTCATGTGTTTCCTTTGCACCAGATGCAAACCACTCTGACCTGCTTGCTTCTATGTGATTGTTCACCACAGTTGCCAAGCCAACTCTTTGACAAAACAATATTTAAGTACTGTCAAGCTGTGGTGTAGCTAAGGGGGGAGACGAGGGGGGTGGACCGCACCGGGTGCCAGCACAGGAGGGATGACACAATGTCACCCACAACAAAATTTTTCAACCAGGCTAAGTTGCTAAAAATAGTCTGAAAACAGTGGTGGAGACACAGGGTTTCGCAGGCGGGCAAATGACCCCCAAGAAATAATTTATGACCCCCCCAGTTTTGTCCCCGCCATCAGAAATTTTCTAACAAATTGTTGGGAAATTTGTGAGTAGGAAAAATAGCAATGTTTTCAGCTTTCATGTGTTTCAGTTGCTACAATCTTGGTTACCATCAAGATACATTGTTGTAACATTTTATCGGATGATATGGTGTTTTAACTCTGCATCATTAATAACAACAAAGCGAAATACGAAGCCAAAAGTGCAACAATTTCAGTCTTGCCTGTGTATCAATTCGCTGAGATACAATTTTCCATTGAGTAAGTGATATACTTTTGAATATATCTACTAGTGTTGGGACATTTAATCGGAATCGAAAAAATCGGAACTTTTTGGCCTATTTTTTCCGATTCCAAAAACGATTCTTTTAAATTTTTAACTTAATTTTCCATTATTGGTACTAATGATAAATATTTATTGTTTTCAAATTATCACTAAAACTAAAATCATAATAACATCAAAATACGATGTAAATTTATTTTACTTGTACAAAGGAAAACGAAAAAATAAACTTTGCATAAATTCTCTAGGTAACCTTTTTTTAAAAGAATGCAGTTGATTTTTTTACAATGTTCCTAAAAATGCTTAAAAATTAAATAGAAGATTTTTGTCAAGAAAAATACTTTCAAACATCATTAATAATTAAATGGTACCCAGAAAATGATGCAACGGAAAATTGGACACCAGAAAATTAGCAACAGAAAATTACATCAACCATGTGCCAGTCGAGACTGTCGGATCTGGCTGTGCTGTCTATTGAAAACGAGCTTACAAGACAAACAGATTTTGACGATGTCATTGACCAGTTTGCCACAATAAAAACAAAAAAAACATTCATTCTAAGATCATAGTATCGAATGTCATTCTTTTGTGTATTGCCATGTTTTGTATTTAGTTGTTCTGAAAGTAAACAGTTGCATTTTAAAAATCTTTTGATTTGAACTGAGTATTGGGTTTTGTCTTGGATCATACATGTAAACAGTAACATACCAGTGAGTAGAGGTAGAGCATGTATGAAAATTTAGCTACAGCTAACCATTCAGCATAGGGTGAATCGGGGGCAATTGGGGTGACATTTGACGCCACTGCTGTCAAGTATAACCATTTTATGTCCCTACAAATTCAGGTATAAACATTTTATATTATTTAATCAGTTGTACCAAAAAAAATCTCTAAACTTATTGTAACAATTAATGCATGTAATTGGCTTATTACTCAGCTTATTATCAATGGGGTTAGTAGAACCAAAAAAGAATTTGTTTGCCAACACAAAATTCGATCGAAAATCTGTCAAAACAATCCAGCAGGCAATGTAGTAATGAGAAATGGGGTCAGAAATACAACCTTCCCATCACAACAGCAGAAGCAGACTTTTGCTCACCAATCTCAAAAGTTCTTCTGAACCCAGTAAGCAAAAAACAACAGCCTTTAATGACCGAATGATTTTTTCTGATTGATCAAGTCATTTTGTGAGGAAAGAACATAAGCATAGTTTCTCTGATACATAAAGAAGCATGTTTTTGCAAACTATTTTCTTTAATTCTCCTTTGGCTGACCACACATAAAACACAAACTCTTTTTTGAGGTAGATGATTTTCTCTTTTGTTACAAAAACAAATCCAGATTGATGAAGTTTGAAAAAAAAAAAAAACAATATATAAAATTCATTATTTTTTTATCCATAATGTTGAATATGTTAAGATTATTTAACTTTTTAACAAGAAAAATCTAACATTGATGCTAAAAACTGGCATGAAACATTATTAAATTATTTAAGGTGGAATGATTTATTATGATATATCTCTAATTTCGTATTTAGATACATTGTATTTATTTTCAATTTTTCTAGTTGAATTGTTTACCAATAGTACCCATGATACATTATTGTATGTTATTAGGTTACAATAAGATTTGTATTTTATATGACTATTACATTATGAAAATTGACATGTAGCAAAGTTGATGTCCTTGTATCATAGATTGGTGGGGGTGCACAAGACACTTGCATCAGCCTTGCAAGTACTTTCTTCGGGAAAGACTAAGATAGAACTCAAGGGAATGCAGAAAAACGTTTCAGAAACTATGAAATAAGTAATAGCTGATCAGGTATAAAAAAAAAGTGAGAGATTAAAAGATAATCTTCTGCTCTAATGGATTGAACATATTTGAAGATATTGCATTATAAGAACTGAATAATGTTACTTGAGTGAATCAGTGTCATAAATCCCACGTCAATTACCATTTAATGTGTCCACACACAGTTAAACTGATTTCACTTAGCAATGAATAAGAGAAACTGGAATATCCTACTTATATCTACCTACCATGCCAGCCAATGTTTCCAGCCTCATTTCATTCTGTCTCTCTCAACGTAACTGTTTGCTCTACCTGCTAACAGTCTGGCCCACAAAAGTACAACCATTTTAAAAACTGATTAAATTTCATACGAATGGAGGTATTTTGAAACATGCAATGATAACAGCAAAAATTGCAATATGAGCACTAGTAAAAAATGATTGCTGAATAAATACGGTTTATAATACCCAGAAATTCATACACTTGATGTCCTCAAGGACACATGGCACAGTGGATAATGGCGTTGGTTAGATCCAGTGACAGGAGCCAAAGAGTGTGAGTTCAATACCTGGTTAAGGGAGTGAAGAACTTGGAGAGAGTAATTAACAGCAGATAACTGACATACATTAGACATGGCACGTGGAACTAGAACAGTCTACCCCAGTGAGTGAAATAAAGGGTTCAGTTCGAGATTCCAACCACCTGAAGAAGGCCGGAGCATACAATGGCCAAAACATTAAGATGTCAACAAAGATGAGGATGATAGTCCGAACAATGTAAATAGTGTATTTTGAATCTGTTTGCTTTATTCCAAAAATAAAATAAAAAATCCTTTTCTATAACAATCTAAAAATACTTAGATTTAACAACCTAGTGAGAAGACAGAGATATGAATTTAGTGAGAATACTATCGACAAAGAAGGTAAGCAGCGAGGAACTTTTAAGGAAAATGAAAATAAAACAAAGAATACTACCTAAAAGGAGAATGATAACAGTTGAAATTTCTGGAACACAAAATGAGAAAAGAAGGCATGGAAAATTTAACACTCATAGTACATACTAAAAGCAAGAAGGAAAGCAACAAGTAATTTACTTAATGAAAGTGGGTAAATGGCTGACATAACAGGGGATGGAAGAGATAGTAAAAAGACAAACATTGTTAAGAGCTATAAAGCATAAGAAGTTGTGGAGGACAACTACTGCTTATATTCTGAAGTTCTATTTTCTGCAAAAAGTGACTGAGGATATGAGTGATAGCAATGTAACTTTACAAAATAGATTCTGTAGTGTCCTAGTGTCTGACAAATATTTAGATACATTTGGCTGGGGTTCTAATAATATGGAATACTGCCAAGATTCCTTATTTACTTAGGGTTGGGTAAGTTCAGTCTTAAGTACACTATGTGTACTTTTTCTCCCTTTTTTACTGCAGCTACACCCTTGTACAAATTAATTGAAACAAAATGAATAATTCCATTATTATTTACTTTTTTATAAATTTTCAATGAAACATTCCCCAGTGCACATGTTAGTACTTTGTATGTCCATTTCACAAAGTCATTCCTTGCAGATTGACCGCAGATTCTTGATTGGTTTTAAATCAGGATAGTTTCTGGGTAGGTCTATAGTACTTTGACTTGCTTACTAGTAAGGCTTGCCAGTGTGTTCATGCAGCATTACAATTTTCATAGGCTTTGTTGGAGTAACATCCATCACAGACAATACCTGTAGGACAACTAATCAACAGCTGAGACAACAGTGTTTGGGCATGATAAAAATCTGATGCAATCATGGATGACAATATTTTTCAAGGCCAAACAAATTTTATCATACACCCGAAAATATTACTGCACATGATCTAATCTGAGGAAAAATAGAAATCAATTACACCCTGTCACTCCAGTCAGTCTAAAACTGACCGTATGATGAAAGAAAGAAAAATAAAGCATTTGTTTTAATTAATTTGCACAAAGGTGTATATATTAAGTGGAATAAATTGTAGTAAAAGCAGAACCAGTGAATAAACTTATGCCAAAGCTTTATTGCACATTATTTTGACTACACATATACTGACAGATATATAGAGTGATTTTTATACATCCTAGATCTTAATGGGAGGTAACTGATGATTTATCAATACACTGTGTACAATGATGCGGCAAAAATGTTTTCCTTTTTTGCCATTCTGACATTATCTAAGCAAGAAATACAGCAATGGGTTGAGCTGTTGATGGAAGCATATCCAGAAGATATTGACCTGAAACTTACTGATGAACTTTTGAACTTTCACATATACATGAGACAAAGCCATAGACCTACAGAAAAACACTCTATTTCATACAGGCCTTCATCAAATTATATACAAGGAAAACATTCTGGTGACCTTCCTTAATCTGGAAGAAATCTTGCCGCTCTTTCTAACCTTAAAGGTCACTTAATTGTCAAGATCTTTTCATGATTCAAAAGAATTAAAAATGAATTCAAGGCCTGAAGGACTCAGGTGAGGTTGTCTGCACTGAGCGTCCTATGCATTGAAAGTGGCAAACAAATTTTGATAAAATTTTGGATGATTTTGATATGAAGAAAGCCAGAAAAAAAACTTTTAAAATCTTAGTGTATTTGATGATTTTAGCTTCTTTATTTTTTTAATATGTATCTTAAAGCCGACTGTTTAATGACAATAGAAGGCAGGATCTAAAAGTGCCAGACTGTCACTGACAGGTAGTCATGATCATCTTATTAATACTTCACAGGCAATAAAATTTCTAAGATCTGGTTTTTAATGCCTCCAGATAGCTACCCTGTTGCCTTTTCCTGTCTATTCTGTCATTAATATGCTCTGGGAAGATAAAGTTATCCATGATCTATTTCCTCATTATGTATCCAATAAACTTCTGCTGTCTTATTTCTGATTCTGAGTAGAAATTTTCTTTTTGCTACTGTTTAAGAATTCTGTTGCTTACTCGCTTCATCCATGGAATTCTCAGTTTCCTTTTGTAGAACCAGGTTTTGGCTGCCTCTTGTTTCTCTTCGGCCATGTAAAGACTGTCCAGCATTCAATTCCATACAATAGGATTATTATCCCATAGCATTTCAATACTCATTTCTTTCTTTGTAATAAATTTTTCTTGTTTCTTAATACTCTGCTTAGTTTTCAGAATGCATCTTTTGCTAATCCAATATTCATTCATATTTTAGTGTCACATTTTGGATCCTTTGTTAAAACATTTCCCAGATATTTGATTTTCGGCTCCTGCTTGTTATTGACATCTCCAGTTCCTTGTTCACATCTTAGGCGTTTTTCTCCTGTTTGACGACCATGCTTTGTCTTCTTGCAGTTCATGGCTACCCCTTTCTACTAGGTTTTCTAGGAGGTTCTGTATTTTTCTTACTGCACCTGCCATCAACGCAATATCATTTACATTTCTTATATTAAGATTATGTCCACTGAAAATAAATTGTGATAGGGCTTCCAGAACTTCTTACGATATCATTGCTATAGAGGTGGAACAAGTCTGGAGAGAAGACACATATTTGTTTTATGCTTCTTTCTCTTTTTATATAGATTCAGTTTCTATCCCTATGCAGGCGCTTTGTTTCCAGTATAAGTTCAGGATTATTTTGATATTCTTTCCAAATAGATTGAGTTTCACTAACAATTCAAATTGATCTTTGTCAAATGCTTTTGCGGAATCTATAAAAGATAAATCCATATTCTTCTGCATTTGTATTGCTCTTTCTCCTCTATCATTCTGATCACAAACATTGTATTTCTTGTTCCAGTGTTCTTGACAAATTTACACAGTTATTCTATTTCTGGTCTGATTGTATTTTGTGCTCTATTCATCAGGATTTGGATTATTAGCTTGCTTATGTGCCTCATTAAGTCGATTGTCTAATGGAGCTCACATTCATTTGTACCTGGTTTCTGAGTTCATTCTATGAAGATAGAAATGTTGAAGCCCTCCAGTATGTCACCCCTGTCATATATTTTGTTTCTGCAAACTGAGAGCATGTGTTCCTATTATGACCCCATTTCTTCCTGGTGCTTTATTTCTTTCTATTCATTTTGTCTAATGCCAGTCTTATTTCCGATATCAATATTTCTAGATTTCCACATTTTTGTGTTTTGTATGTTTCTCTCTCTCTCTCTCATTTGCAGTATTTTTTTCTTTTTCAGTGATTAGTCATCATCTGTTTGCTTTGATAGAGCCTATTGACTGGCTCACCTCTTGTCCTGTTGATGCTTTTTTCTGTTGTGCATACTTGCTGTGTTTGTGTTGCTCATCCTCTCTATGTCTGCAATTTTCATTGAGCCACTCCTTTTTAGCTTGCCTACATTTGTTTTTAATTTATGTGTTTAGTATTCTGTACTCTCTTCCATTTCTTGACATTGTTTTCTGTTGCTTCATCATTGCTAGAATGTCAACTGTCATCCACTCTTTTTTCCTTACTCAAGTTATATTTGTTTTTGACTCTGTAACAGGAGGAAGCTGTGGAAAAAAGATTTATTCTCTCATTTGTATGTCCCCCATTATGGGCATTATTTATCTGTGATATAATAGCACCAATAATTCATGGACAGAACAAAATGGTTGAAAGGAAAAAATGACAAATATGCTTTGTTCTCAGAAAGACTTTTATACTATTACGACATACACAAAATATATATATATATATATATATATATATACATATATATATATATAGTGTGTGTATTTAGGCAGCATCTTTTCATTCATACACGTCTCATTAATATAGACAAGTGTTAGCTATTTATTTTATGTAATTTTTTTTCGTAACGTCTGATAAGTTTAATAACATTATCCTTGAACAAAGAAAGAAATTCACAATATTGATCCATATTTTTTTTAATACAATCTAAGCTTTCGGCTTACATAAGCCATTATCAAAGATGTCAATTACAACATATTAAGCAATATACGGACAAGACAGTGATGATAGTCTGTCATTGTTTGCATAGATGATTTCTAAGCAACGATAAACACGCGCATATAAGACACTAGAAGTGAAAATCGCACCGCATCTCATGACGTCACACATGACCACACGAGAGTGAATTGGAGAACTATTAAGTATGGGAAGCCGTTTGTATAAACCAATGGCTTCTGTTACCAATTATAGACATTTAAGAATATTTGTAGAGATGCTATAATTGATTTAGTTTAGGTTGGGTTTCAACAGTTTGAGGTATAATGCTTCAAGGATTTTTAGTTTTTGTTTATTGTTTTCATGTCGAAGTATAATTGTGTTTTCAACAAGTATTTTACAGAATTGTGTGTGTGTGGGCAGGCATGTTGTTTTAAATGCATATATATATATATACACACATGTGTCCTATCAATAAATATACAGCTGTGGAGAGAATTATTCCCCTCTCTTCCATAATTACAAATAAAGCTGTAATATCTGAAATTTTCATGGAAACTTGATTTTTTACAGCTGATGAAATAATGGATTTGATAGAAGGTGCAATGATGCTCAGAACAAAATTTTTATTTTAATGTCAAACAATAATACAGAAAACATTTAACAGAAAACAAAATTATTGACCCTTTTGTCGCAGTAATTAATTGTGTAAACCTTTATTCTTGATTATGTCTTGAACTGTTTTTGATAATTCCTCACAAGATCACTTATAGTTATTTTGCTTCAATTCTTCCTTGACAACAGATTCTAGTTCCTCAAAATTTGATAGATTTCTTTCTCTAGTTTTCTTCAAATTTGCCCAGAAATTTTCAATAGGGTTTAGATCAGGACTTTGTGGGGGGTACGCCAATACCTTAATTTTGCTATCATCTAAGTATTTTGTAACAATTTGTGTCATGTGTTTCAGATCATTATCATGGTGGAATGTCCCAAAGACAGCATTTGTGCCCTTTGTTTTATATTATTTTTTTTGGTTTGTGAGCTTCATTCAATTTCCTCTATACATAAATGAGTTCATGTGACCAAATAATTCTAATTTGGTTTCATTGTCATGTTGGAATGTCCAGTGACACCTCAAAGACAGCTTTCATGCACTTTGTTTTATATTACTTTTAAGAATAGCCAAATACAGTTCTTTATCTATGATTCCCTGCACTCTCCTTAGTTATCTTGGGCCAAAAGCAGCAAAACATCCCCAAGGCATATCTGACACCACCTTGCTTAATTGAAGGAAGGGTATTTTTTGGTTTGTGAGCTTCATTCATTTTCCTCTGTACATAACAGGAGGTCATGTGACCAAATAATTCTAATTTGGTTTCATTGTCATGTTGGAATGTCCAGTGACATCCCAAAGGCAGCTTTCATGCACTTTGTCTTATATTATTTTTAAGAATAGCTAAATACTGTTCTTTATCCATAATTCCCTGCACTCTCCTTAGTTATCTTGGTCCAAAAGCAGCCAAACATCCCCAAGGCAGAATGCTGACACCACCTTGCTTAATTGGAGGGAGGTATTATTTTGTTTGTGAGCTTAATTCAATTCCCTCCATACATAACAGGAGTTCATGTGACCAGATAATTTCAGCTTTCACTGGCCATAAAACAGAGTTCCACTATTTACACATATATTCTATATGGCTTGTAGCATAAGCTAATGTGTATTTTAGGTGTTTAACCTTAAGCAAAAGGGAGTTTTTCTTCAGGCGGCAAATCTGAAATTCCTACTTGAAGAATGCATCCAGTGACTGTCTTTGTTGATATGTATTTACTTCATTCTTCTGTTAGAGATGTCTTGAAGAATTATTTAATTACAATTTTCCTTTCCATTCTCTAAGAAATGGACTGCTTTCTGCCAGTCCTTAGTTTATTCTCAACACAATGTGTCTCATTCTGCTACAAAATTTCAATCTAGGAACATTTAAATGCTTGAAAAGTGTTGTATATCCATCATCCTCTTTGTATGCATCAACTGTCTTCAGTCGGATCTTCTTGTCTCGTTCAGCCATCTTTGTCATGGTTGCAGAATGAATGAATTATCGCGTTATGTGGCACTCATATATTGTCTCCTTCATTGTCCTTTAAAATGTTATAGAATCAGGTCAATACTATTTAATTTCCAAAGGGTTTTTGTATTAAATGTCAGATTAAGAAAAAAAGTATTACAACTGCAATAGAGCAATATTATTTCATAATTTTCATAAGTGGATTGGGGGAGAATAATTTTGAACTTCACCATTTTCTTGAAAAATCAATAACTATGAATATAATAGATCAAAACTTCTAAAACTTTCATGAATTATTCATGAATTATAAATATGGAATCAACTATTTATGGTAAATTCAGTAAGTACTTGCAAATATTTGCATTTCCTTAAAAATATTAAAATATCCAGTGGGAAAGTGGCAAATAATTCTTTCCACAGCTGTGTGTGTGTGTGTATATATATATATATATATATATATAATTATTTATTTAAAAATATGATTCCAACACGCTGCATAAGATTTCTCATGTTTCAAAACAAGAGCTGAAAACTTCAATATAATTATTTGAATTAAAGTACTAAGCTCTGTTCCATCTTCAAGCAAAATTTTTTGGAATAACTTATTTCTGAAATTTACGTGTTTTATAAGCATATTCATTATTGAAATCAAAATTTCTATGGTAACGGCTAGAGCAATTGTTTAAAGAAAAAGGGTCATAAGGTGTTAATAATTTGTATCAATATCTCAGTTACATTCACAGATGTCAAGTCAGGGTAAGGTTGGGGTGTCTAAATTTAAAGCGGAAGATGACAATGCTAGTCTGGTTAAGTGTCTATGGAGATTTATTTATTTTTTTATTTTATTTTTTATTTTTTTTCTGAAAGGGTTTTGTGCATTCCATGATTGACAAAGAAAAGTTTGAAACAGAACTAAAAAATATTCTGTTGTAAAGCTGATATTCATAAATATTGCAAATTAATTGAGCTGCCAAAATTTATCTTGGAAAATAATCTAGATGGTGTTCTTAGTGAAATTATGAAACTGATAAATATCCTCTTGACAATTCCTATGACTTCATCAGAGCCAGAACGCTGTTTTTCAGCACTGAAAATAATGAAAAATTTTCTAAGGAGCGCTATGAATCCTAAGAGATTAAATGCACTTAGAGTAATTTCAGTGGAGAAAACTTTCCCTAACAATCATCCAGAAGGGTGACTGCTCGGGAATACCAAGTGCTGTAAGCTTGGATGTGTGGGTGGTGTAATAGACAATGGCTCAAAATTGTTAATTGGAGAGCTGAGTTCTAATTCCAGTTGTGTTTATTATATTCACTTACATGCAAATACCCTTGGGAAAGGTATGAATCCACTTCTTCTCCCTCCAACTATGGGTTAATTACCATATGTACTTCCATATAGGTCACACCAGTAGATAGAATGCACCCTTAGTTTGGGGTTGTCAAAGTGGGTATTTGTGGTTGACTCATAGATAAGTCCCACTATAATCTAGGGAGTTATATGGCCCCTTTTTTAATGTAGATATAATTAATATTTGTTAAATATTTTCAAATATTCACCTTTATTTCAAAACTTTGCTTACATAAGAAAAGCGATTTGTTGTAATTGTGTGGTATTTCCTAATCAAGTGCAGGGCTGCTTTGTTTGGACAAAAATGTGGATACTGGTAATCGTTTCAGTCCTAAAATCTTTTGAAAATGATAGTCTTTCATTGTAAATCAGATATTAAATGCTAAATATGAGCATTTTCTCCCTTGCTATCACATTTTCTTGAGACTAAGGCACTCACTTGGACTACTAATATGCCACTGTCTACTTTAGATTCTTAATGATTTCGAGTTTGCAGCCTTGATTTTTATTGAAATTTCAGTGAAAAAAAGTGTGACTTATTATCGAGTACATATGTTTTTGACGTATTTTTAACATCAAAAACCGACATTATTTTTGCACCAACCTAATAGTAAGACTTCTATCACTGAAACATTATTATCTCAAGAAAAAAAAAATTGCATACAAAATATTTAGATATGTTGATATGCTGCTAACCAAAAACAACCAGCCAACCGATCTTATATATATTCTGAAATGTTTACACTCATGACCATTTATGCCTTTACTGTCTTAAATAAAGGAACTGGAATATTTTAAATAAAGAACTATATACAATAAAGGAATATTTTAGTTGGTTCACAATGGAACCAATGAAGAGTTGCATGTCTGTGAGTCATAGTTAAGATTCAAGATTCTTGGACTGTCACTCAAACTAGAAATGAATCAAAGGTGACACTGAACAACCAAAGAAGACATGGTTTTCGATTCGTCTTTAAAAACCTAAGTTTGTCAGTCAAGTTTGCTTGACATGCTTGCATATTTTTAAATATATATTTCATGAAATCAGGACAACCATTGGTATAACCTCCATTTTTTTGAACATGCACTTTGCTGGTTCAGAATAAGATGAATAAGTTTCTGTCTGGATTTCTGGGATGAGGAATTACCATTATTTAGACAATTTACATGTAAACAATTGTACTCATCTTCGTCTTTTTTTGTATAAAAGTTTCTTTTCATCACTAGGCTACAGACTTAATAATGTATCTATGTACATAGATTAGTGATGAATCATCATTTAAGTACACTGACACAGGAGGAAATTATGTTGAAAAATATGTGTAATGACAAAAGTACGCAGGTGTAGGCTTTAAGAAAGCTTTATTCAACTGAGAATTCAAGGTTCACGTATAGTGTCCTTTTATAGTCCCAGTAAACAGAAATAGCTCTCTCAAAGGGGAGACCACTCTTGATTATTCATAATATATTTGTCTGAATTTCTGGAATGAGGAGTTATTTTTATTTACATTATTTACATTCAAACTATTGTCCTCATTTTTGTTGTTGCTATCACAATATTTCAGCTATTGTTCCCCACACCCTTCATCAGATGTATGTCAGTCTAGATAAACTAGAGGGAATTCTGAATTGATCCCTTTATTTAATCTACGAAGGTAGACTGTTCTTGTTCCACTGCCTATACCTCGAGATATCTTGTCTAGTTCTTATTTTCAGTACATTTCAGTTATTGCTTGGCTTGTTTACACTAAGTGCACACTGCTAGGGATTGAACTCACAACCACTATATAACCAAATTCATGAACCAAGGATTCAGTCCTTTGTGGAGAACATGGAACCTTAAACATAACCTTTGTGAATTTGACAACAGTAAATGTTAGTTCAATCCCTGTCACTTTCTGATTGTCATCAAGGTTTTTAATTTTTTTTTTTTTTACAGTGAGTATCAGCCTGTACAAGGCCTAAGAGCCACTCTGGGTAGACGGTTAGAGAGTAGAGGCACAGTTTATGCAGGTATGTTGGATAGATAAAGGTTAATTCTAGACTTGAATAGATTAAAATTATAATGATCAGGGAAAATATTTAGGAGTCCATTCCACAGAGCAGTGGTTCACAGGAAGAAACTGCTTGAGTGGAACTTACTTTTCATTAATGGAACATGAAGAGAACTGCTACAATGTGGGTCACATGGTGGGTCTTAGTCATTAAGGTTAGAACTGGTGGGTCTAAGGAATGTAGTTCGTCTGAGCACTTACTCTGAAAGAAGCAATAAAGCAGTGAGAAATCTTGCAACATTTCTTTTGTGAAGAGATGGGTTGTAGGGCAGAAAATTTGTCACCCACAAGGATGCAGAGATTCTTTTGAACTTTACCAAAACTGGAAAGTGAGGACTGGGTAGCTCCTGCCTAAATATGGCAGCAATGTACCATTTTTAGCATGATCTGGTTCTTGTAAACGTAGTGCATTTCAGGAGTAAGGTACTTACTGGAATGGTACATGAAACCGACCATTTTTTCACTATCTTTAGTAACAGATTGTACTTATGAGTTCCACTTGAGATCTGGGTTGAGTTCAAGGCCCAATAGTCACTCAAGGCACTGTGCATCTGTAAAAACATCTGTTCATTGTGATTGGTGATAGTTCAGTGTCAAATTAGTGATGATGGAATGTGACTAATTTGGTTTTCAAGGCATTGAATATAATTGGCCATTTTCTTTGCAGCTCTGATTCTCTTTAATATTTGCTGAGTTTGCCTACTCTGTCTATGACATTCTCAACACTTAACAGTGAGAACACATTTCTCTATGTACTCCATCTCTACAGGAGGTAGATATATAGTAATATGGGGTTTACGGGTTTAAAATGAACAGCTGATTTACCAATGCCAACAAGATTATTTAAGGATGATAATGACGAGAAAACAAGTAATTTTAACAAAACAAGATCAAGAATTTATTCACAAATTTACTCTCAAAGTAGTGTCAGTAGTTTGTTAGTTTCAGGAAAATAAGTCAGAATTCTTAAAGTTGATAGTTTTAATGTACTGTCATGAAGAAGACATGTTCATACAACAGATTAAATGATCTGACACAAAATAATGTTCAAAAACGTTTACGACAAGCCTAAGAGAGTTTGTTGCTCTCTAAAGGGATATATGGCATGGTGCACCCAGATATGATGGAAGTCATAAGTGTTCTCGTGAGACAAGCTTGTTAACCATTACACCATGCCAATGTGCCCACCGAAGGATATGGTTTGCATACATTCAAAAGTAGACAAAAAGAGATAGTTTGAAATACTTTCTTGGATTGTTGAGAGAAAATTCTTTGAAGTGTCATGTATGGTTAGAGGCCATGGCAAGTAAATTTACATGTACAAGAAGTTCAGTACTGGTATGACGAACAGAAACAAAACCTTCCACATGATTTTAGACATTCTTCTCTGATTAATTTAATTTTTCTCATCATCTTAGATAAAATGGAATTTTGTGTATGATCACTACTCTCTTTCCTTCTTCTTATTAGTTGACCAGCTAATTTCTGTGAAGGCAAGGTTTTCATTGGTCAAAGAAAATTTCACATATGCTTACAAATTCCTTTTCCTTCTTCTTCTCAGCTCACCAATAAATTAGGCAAGGTTTTCATTGGTCCAGAAAAAATATCATATAGGCTCATGAATTGCTTTCTTTCTTTTCAGATCACTAGTCAATTTCTGTGAAGGCAAGGTTTACATTGGTCCAAAGAAAATTTCACATAGGCTCACAAATTCCTTTTCTTCTTCTTCCTCAGTCCTCTGAGTTTGAAGCATTTGGGTGAAGGGAGTTATTATTATTCTGCACTCTCTACAGATGATAATGACTCCCTACAGATTCCTCTTTTTTTGTTAGTAGTGTGATTTGCTTTTTTTCTGAGCCCTCTTTTTATGGTACTTGTTTCTCTATCCATTTACTCAAATTTGCTAAGGAAGTTACTCACTACTTTCCTCTGCTTCTCTTGTTTTTGATGTTTCAGGTGTCCTTTTAGGGTGTGAGCGATTATGGCTCTTCACAGCTTTTTTTCTTTTATTTATTTTAGCAATACTTGCTCACCTCTTTCTCTTTGGGGTATTGGTTCTTCCATCCATTTGCTCAAACTTTGAGTTGCTGCTTTCCTCTGCTTCTCTTGCATTTGATGTGTCCTCTGTCTGACATGACTGATAATGGTTCTCCACAGCTTTTTTGTTTTTTCAGTGATACACTCTGCTTCATAGCTTTTTATGGTCTTTGTAATACTTGTTCCTCTATCCATTCACTCAAATTTGGTTACTTCTACTGCTTTCCTCTACTTCTCTTGTTGTCAGTGTTTGCTTTGACCCTTTAGGGTATTAATGATCATAGTTCTTCACAGCTTCCTGACTTTTCTGACTAAAAATATTTTTTATGATACCTTTTTTCTCTTTCTAATACATGATCCTCCATCCATTTGCTCAGATTTATAAAGTAGTTTACTCACTTCTTCCTCTACTTCTTTTTGATGGATTTGATTTTTATGGATTATCAACCTTTTACAGCTTATTTAAAACCAGAAAATATTTTTATATTGGAAGAATTTGAGGGGTAATTATGATTTACTGATATAAGTCTTATTGATTAACCCATAACTGGGGGTAAAAGGGATGAATTCATACCTTTCCTAGGGGTATTTTTAACTAGATAAATATAACAAACCCAACTGGGATTGAAATTCATCACTTCAGTTTTCAATTCCAAGTCGTTATTCATTACACCACCCACACATCCAAGATTACAACACCTGGTATTCCCAAGCTGTTACCCATCTAGGTTATGACCAGGCTCAATATTACTTTACTTTAGTGATTGCATGAGCTCCAGTGTTTCAATGTGATACGGCCATAAGCCTCCACTGCTTCTCTTGTATTTTATGTATCCTGTGTGTTATAAACTTTGAAAGCCTTCTTTCCTCCTCATGTGTCCTAAATACTTCAGCTGTTTCTTTTTGAATGTTAGCAATAGTTTCATTGATGTTCCTATTTTCCATTCAATTTCCTCATTTCTCATATGCTCTGTCCATAGTATTCTCAACATCATCGGTTTATGTTCCTTCTTCATTTATTACAGGAGTGTCAAGCATTCAGGTCGTCCATTTAACATTAAATAACCTTCTAAATAAATCATTAAAGGTGTTTATATATTCATTGATTATAATAGTTCGGGACAAGTCATCATGTCAGATTTAATGTTACCAATGTTTTCTCCCCCTGATTGACCTTTCCAGAGAAATACTGATACATTCATTAGCTCTGACTTTGGCTCTCATTGTCAGTTGACCTTTTGATCCCCAGTGTTTGACCAGAGTCCTCATAAGCAGACAAGTTTGCTTCTGTTTGCTCTGGGCTCCCATATCACTTGACCAGATTCCAGTCTGGGCAATGGAATTCTTGACAAACTGATTGGATACCATATGTAAACAGGATCTGCTGGTTTTATCTGTTACAGTTTATTTGTCAAGAGCTCAACAAGATATAGGTGTTCCTGTTAGCCATGTTTATTAGAAATCCAATTATGGTCTAACTCGTATTATCACTGAAGGGAAAGGGAGAAAATTGATAAGGAGGAGAAAATTATCAATCACACTTTAAAGGAAAGGTCTCGATGCAAATAGAAAAGAAAGAAAGAAAGAAAGAAAGAAAAGGAATTTTGTTAGTTAATTTATGGTAGCAAATTGATTATTTGATGATCAGAAGGTTGCACTTCTTGCATGTTGCTGATTATTTACTAAGGAACACCCAATCAAAATCTAAGTAAAAGTCAGTCAATTAACACTTACATGTCATTGGACACTTGCATTAGTTAACATTATTCACTTCAGGCAGTATTCAGTAAGTGGATGACATTCCATTTCTTGCTCACTTATATGAAAATTTTTTTGATGCTTTTCTGACAGTTACTCTGCATTTCCATTTTTCCATAACAGGTAGCGGATTGATTTTTCTATAAGAAGATTTGGTTCTGTTTATCCATAAGATGTCTTTGTTCCGTTTATTCATAAGAATTAATGGTTCCATTTTTCCATAAGAAGTGGTTCTGTTTTTCCATGAGAAGCCTTGATTCCATTTTTCCATAAGAAGTCTTTCTTCCATTTTTCCATAAATAGTGGTGTCATTTTTTTCCATCAGAAGCCTTGGTTTCATTTTTCCCTCAGACATAGTGGTTCGGTTTTTTCATGAGAAACCTCGGTTCCATTTTTCCATAAGAAGGCTTGGTTCTGTTTTCCATAAGAATTCCACTGTAATACTTGGAAGGTCTGTACACAGGAGCCTTACTAAGGTATTCCATTCACTTCTTACAGATTCCCTTTGAAATAGTCCACCAAACTCTCAATTTGTGTAGCAGACTCTCAACAGCTTCCTACCTTGACCACTATAATTTTAACCTCTTCAAGTTTAGGGTCATCTGACAAATATCCTACATATCTTTATAATGGGTATGTCATATTCCTTCTGATATAAACCCTTGAAACAATCTCATTCAGTAAATCTCTACCTTGAGTGGCTCTTGAAACTTGTATTGAGAAAGATTACTTTGGTTTCTAACTTTTGATGTTTATATTATCTTTCCTACATGACTGTATCTTCTTTTGGCATCTGACGTCAAATGCATCCCATTTTTTTCATTGATTTGTTATCAGGTACCAGGTTTCACTGCCGTAAAGCAAGGTGGGAAATTTATTGGAATTGGAAAACAGGTTCTTGGCTTTTTGGAAGAACTTCCTTTTTGGTAACAGTCAGATTGTTCAGGTTTTGCTAATTGTACATATATATATATATATATATATATATAGTACAGGTAAACTATCAATTGGATCCCAGTAATTAATTATTAAAACTGATCCACAGTGAGCTCACTACATTTATTATAGCAGAGCATATGTATTTTCTACAACATCTCCAAGATAGACACTTAGGGGCTGATGATAGCCGTGTACAAAATGGCTTGAAATAGACTATTTTCTATGTTGAGGTAATTTTTGTTTTTTTGCTGTAATATATATATATATATTCCAAATGAGAACAATGACTGAAAGTTCAAGCAATTCTAGATTTTTATTGAACAACCTGTGCAAGTTAATTGTTTAAAATAGATACCTCCACAGATTACTGACACCTGAGTTTTAAAATTAATTTAAAAAAATGAAAATACTTTCTTGAATCTTTTCTTTTAGTTTTCTTTTCAAGTTAATAGATTAAATTTAATATTTCCAATAAGCAAAATACTTTGTAGTATATCAAAACCAATTTAAATTTACTGCAAGAAGTTTTCATTTTGAAATTGGTGAAATTATTGATTTTAGCACCAACTATAGCCATCTATTATCACGATGTAAGTCTCTTTATTAAAAAAAATCTTCAAAAATATAATATACTTTACTGAAACTTTATTTGAATGAGATTATCTGATTTAAAATTTAATTAATCTGATTTGAAACAAAAATATTACTTGCCACTTATTACGTGCCACTAGTATGCAAATGGTTACAGAGAGTAAAAGTGAGAGAAAAGACTCTGTATAGAAAGGATTGATGAAAAGATAAAAGATGAATTGGATCCAAGATGACAGAAGATAGGATTAGGTGTTGCATTTAAATTTTTGAAGATTGTAGCTATCAGGAAAGCAAGCAAGAAGAAGGGAGTTCCACAGTCTGGAAGTGTGAGAAAAGAAACTGCTGGTGGCAGTGACACTTAACTATTTCAACAATGAAATGATGGGACCCAGATGGCAATCTAGTAGCAGGTTTAAATTCATGTAGTCGAGGCACCAGGAAAAAAAGCTTATCAGAGCAGTTGCCATGAAAATATTTGAAGAAAAGACAGAAGAAAACCATGTCACATCGGTGAGAAAGTGACTGAAGTCGAGTTTTAGATCAAATTTAGATTCATTTTAGAATGAATATCATATCAGACCAACTCAACTGACCAACTCAATTCAAGCTGCGAGAAAATACGACATGAAGATCAGTTTAAGTAAGACTGAGGTCATGACCATCAGCAAGAGACCAGAAAACTGGACATTAACATCAATGGGACCCCCCAGCTAAAGCAAACTAGTTATGATTAATGATCATTAATGTTTCCTTTATATTGTTGGTGGGTTGATTTTGTTTAGAGGCATATCCACCACGATGGGTTATTTAATGCCAAAATCTAAATAATTTAAATACAATTTTATGGCTTCAACTAAATATATTTTGAACACAGATAAAATGTATTGTTGGTCATTTTGCTTTAAAAATATATTAGTCATTTTACTATATGATTTGTTGGTCATTTTTTTTATTTAAAAATTTATTGTTGGTATTTTTACTATAAAAATGTATTGTTATACTTTCATAGTATTTTTTTTTTGTTGGGTGTGGGGGTCACTATTTACCCATAGGTGGGACCCTAACAGATGCTACCACCCTGAGTCAGGGTGGATCTGAAAACAACAGCAAATGAAAGGTGGTTCTTCACTCCTCAAACCTCCAATCGCCTTGTTTCTGAATTCCTTGTTGCCAGATTCCTTTATTTTGTAAAAAATTTATTGTTATGTAGAAATAATATTATTTTAGAAAATAAATCTATCTTTATTTCATGCAAAAATTTGTTACCATATTTTTTTTATCATGAAAATTTTCACACTTTATTATAAAACCTTTTTTCTAAATTGTAATGTATACACAAAAATATTTTAGCATAAGACTTTGACTGATTAGGGATCAGCAGAAATACAAGTAAAGTTAACTTTAAATATTAAAGGCAGTAGGAGTTTGGTTAATTACAGAGTAATTTCCCTTTATTTATCTATTTACAAATAATTAAAATGTAAATTCTATAAACAGAATGTGATTTGATATGAAGCTTAACAATATCTGGCAAGCATTAAGTGAATACATATAAAAGTTACATGCCAATATATTTTATGTAAGTAATGTTTCAAAACAGCTATCATATTAAATTGATTTCTAACATGATAAACTATTATTCAGAGGATTTTCCAGTCTACAGTGACTATGCATTGTCTATTATGATATCCAAAATAGAAAATGAATTCCTGACATCTACTGTTTTCAATAAATATTCCTATCAAAGCGTATATATCAAAGATAATCTGTACAAATGCATCATAAATATATACTGAGCTACTGCTTTGTACATGCATCTTACAAATTCTGATGTCTATATATTTCAGAAATTCCTTTCCCTCTCTTTAAATAAATTTACATATATGAATTATTGATTTGGATACACTCTGCTACATTTATGGATGTGCAACAAGGTAATTTTTTTAATTTTCCATTTAATGAAATGAAAATTCATTTTCATAGTTCAGATTGATCAAAATGCAACAGGAGTTTCCTATCCTTCATTACTGAACTGTATTTCAAATCTGTTGACAAATTAAAATCTAATTTTAAATAATGATGATTGATTAAAATTACACCCACTTTTGAAAGTGACAGTCAAGATGCAAAAGGTGATTGTCTCTTTTTGGCCGAGATGAAGTCATATGACTCATGTGACAGTCATTTATTGATGTCACTTCATAGAGTGACAAAAGAGGTTAGTCTTTCAGTCAGGGTATAGGAGTCAAACTGAACAGTTTCCTCTATGGGCTTCTACTCAGGGCAACCTGCTGCCATGTGGTGCAGCTTACCCATGGTTCTATTTTCCTATGTGTTATATAGGAATAAAGTGTCGCTGCCGACACTTGATTTTAAACATAGATTGCCAGTGAGCAAACACAGGCAAACCCATTATTGAATTAAGTAAACCATGTGACCATAGAGAAAACACATATATGGGAGGTAGTGTGATGTTTTAATAATCACCATTTTTATTTTATCCTCTATTACTATACAGATCGCTATTTCTACTCTATCCTCTATTACTATACGGATCGCCATTTCTACTCTATCCTCGATTACTATACGGATCGCCATTTCTACTCTATCCTCTATTACTATACGGATCGCCATTTCTACTCTAGCCTCTATTACTATACGGATCCCTATTTCTACTCTATCCTCTATTACTATACAGATCCCTATTTCTACTCTATCCTCTATTACTATACGGATCCCTATTTCTACTCTATCCTCTATTACTATACGGATCCCTATTTCTACTCTATCCTCTATTACAATACGGATCCCTATTTCTACTCTATCCTCTATTACTATACAGATCCCTATTTCTACTCTATCCTCTATTACTATACAGATCCCTATTTCTACTCTATCCTCTATTACTATATGGACGTCTATTCTCTATACTGTTCACTAGACTTTTTTCCATTCAGATCACTATGCGAATTACTTTTCAAGTGAGTATTATCAAGCAAGTACTATTAGTGCAACCGATATTTAAAGGCATCTGACACCAGTATTGTTCAACAGCGTTACTGTAGTTGTATCTGCAGTTGTAATATCTCTACTACAACAAGCATTACAAAAGTAATGAGTGTTTGTTGACATCATAAAACTATGGAAATATATCTTGACCAGATATAGAAACCACTAAACATTTTTGATAAAAGCTACTGATATGGCCAAACAGTGTGATGTTCACATTAAAGTTAAAAGAAGAAGATCTCCATGCCCTTGTAGGTGATGAATTATTATCCACCCTACAATCCCTTTCCTTCAGATAAAAATGTCACACTGCTCTATCATTATTTCCATGGCATGTGTTCTGATGAGCTATATTCCTTAGTTCTATCAGCCCTGACCTACATAAATAGTACCCTCCATGCCATGTACACAAGTGGAAATCATTCCTGTTCTTTTCATATGACATTAGTAAAAAATAAGTTCCACTCAGACACTTTCTTCGTAAGAACTGCTTTTTTGTGGAACAGACTCCTGGCAGGATGTTTTCTCAATCTCTACAATCTTGACTTCTTCAACTCTAGAGTTAACTTATTTTTTCTGCATAACCCCATGAACTTCACTTGCTGCCTTGTCTTTTGCTCATAGTAACCACATAGTAACCCTCTAGCTTGAGTGGCTCCTGGGCCAGGTATTGGGTGAAAATTAGTATGTAAAAAAGAAAATTCTGTGAAAGCCTTTAAGTCTCTTGTTTAGTCTGACTAAAGACTCAATGAAGGATGAGAGTGTGATTGACAGTCAAGAATTTCTGGAGGTGTGGACAACATGAAGAACAACATCCTAAACAGTTTTGTCACATAAAATGAAACGAGGGTGAAAATGATAACCGATGAAATGGTGGCACCAAGACTCATCCAGAAGGAAAGAATTTTAAGGCAATTCACTCCTCAAATAGCGTCATACTGTTTGATTTTTATGCCCAGTGACACATCTACCATATTCAGAAATCTACATGAACGTATTGTCAAAATTCAGAGCAGTTCTGTATTTAGAGAAAAGTGGTATACTTTGGCATCATGAATATATAAAACCTTACAGCAGCTTAAAGGCCAGACAAATCAATCACAGAACATGGCTGGTCAACTTTGCCTCATTCAACCTGCAGTCATGACCTGGTACCCTTAGATTTCCACCTTCACTAGTCTTTGAAGAACTAATTCAGCTGACAATGGTTCTCTAATGATGATGAAGTGAAAAAGGCAATTCTTAACATGGCTAAGAAAGCAGCCAGCAATCTTGTATATTTATACATGACTGCATTCAAAGATGTAATTCTATGATTGAGAAGAAAGGTTGATGACTAGATTTTAATCTTGTGAATTTTGTGTTCATTTTAATTTATTTTGTGTAATTTAAATCGTTTTTTTTTATTAAAGATATGCATTACTTCTTGACTTTTATATCTGTCTTAATCTGTTTGAGCTTTCTGTCTCAATCTGTTCCCATTTATCAGATGTATTTTCTTTTTCATCTGAAATTAGCCTTTCTTATATCTAGTCTTTCTTTCTTTCTACCCCAGTTTACTCATATCTATCACAGTATGTTCATAATTTTCCTCGAAATGGTGACATCAAATATATCCAATTTCATTCTCGGGGTTTGTTTTTTTTTTTTGATTAAGTATTAAAAATGGATTATAACAGATGACAAAACATGAGAAAGTCTCAATCTGTTTTCATTTATGTGTTTGTTCATCTCTATCTCAGTCTGCTTATATGTTTCTACTGGTCTATTTCTCAGTCACTCTAATCAGATGTATTTCCTTTTTCATCAGAAAATATGCCTTGATTATGTCATATCTATCTATCTCAGGCTGTTCATATCTAATTATCTATCTCAATGTTTTATAGCTGATTTTTGTATATGTCTGCAACCATAGACGGTTATCAAAATGATTGGCCAAGGTTATGTTATGCTTGTATATCTGTCTCAGTCTGTTCATTACATTCGATATATATATATATATATATATGTATATATATATGGGGAGAAAGAGAGAGAATTCACATCTTTCTAGCTATCTATCCATGCACAATTGTATCCAAGATAGATCAAATGTATACAATTATATCCTCCCGTCTTTTCTTTTTGATTAAATATTGAAAATGGATTATAACGAATTACATAACACAAGGAAGGCATAATGAAGAGGAGCTGGAAAGGTCAATATTTGAAGGAAGTCGAGGAAAACTAATTTGTATTCATTGGCTTGGGTCAGTGCATTCAAACACGAGGGTTAAGGAAAATTTGATTAACTTTTACAGCATTCTTACATTTTTCTATTTGGTGGGAGTAAGGAAGTGCAACATTTCTCCAGATTGTCCTCTGTCCCAAGCACTTTAATTACCATATATATATATATATATATATATATATATATATATATATATATAATTATCAAATTAGATATAATAACATTCAATTGAATGCCAGTTCAAGAATTTTTTCATTTTACAATCACTCACTGAGACTCTCAACAAAAATGTTGCGATTGATTACAAAACACAACAAAAATCTCTTTTATTATTTTATAATTGCACATTTATTTTTGCTATCATACAATTTGAAATGTTACAATTGCAACTATGAAATTTGCAAGCTCTCTATGATAATTTGAAATTCAAATAATAAAATCTTATTTTATATATATATATATAGGCTTAGTGGTAGGATCCCTGACTAACACCAATTCAGTCAGGTTTCGATACTAGCTGGAGGCAACTGGATGTTTAGCCACACTGATGAGCTGTGAAACAGTCTGTGGATGATGATATATATGCCCCTGAAAAATTTATTTGAGCTGAGCTCTCTGGGGAGGAAGTATGGGTTTGTAAACAGTGACTATTATGGCTAATAATGTAAGACTCTTCAGTATGTCAAATAGAATTCTCTCAGTCACTGTGTGTTTATCTAAAAATAAATACGCTTAAATTCACCTTCATCCCTGCCATGTGCCAATGGCTTAGTAGAATCCCCGACTGACACCAATTCAGTCAGGTTTCTATCCTACCTAGAGGCAACTGGACATCTAGCCACACTGATGATCTATGATATAGTGAAACAGTCTGTCTGTGAATGACTATATATATATATATATATATATATATATATATATATACACGCACACTCTTAGAAAAAGAGGCAAGAATTAATCAATTTCATGATTCTACTGCCTAAAAAACAAATCTTTTTTTCAGCAGGTTTTCCCGATTACACTATTTAAAATGACAAACATGTTTGTGTGGATAGATTTTCAAGTCTTGTTTGAGATATAGAGATGTTCTGTTGAATGTCAATGAATATTCTCCTGTTTTTTTTTATTAAATGTTCATTTTAAAAATGGTTTATGACAGATGCTTCAGCATGAGCAACGTCTACGGAAGAGTTATTGGAAAGGTGAACATTTGAATGAAGAGGAGGAAAATGAATGTATTCATTGGCTTGGAACAATGCACATCAATACATGCATTATCTATCCCACTCTCTCTCCCCCTATCACTGTCTGTTCATTATCTATCATTATATCTATCTCAGTCAGTTCATATCTGTCTATATTTCTGAGATGAGGTATTATGTACATTATTTACATTATTCAGACTATTGCCCTTTTCTTTGTTGCCATATTTATTACAACATTTCAGCCGTTGTACACTCCGGTCTTCTTCAGGTGGTTGGAACATCAAACTGAACCATTTATTTCGCTCACTAGGGTAGACTGTTCTAGTTCCATGTGCCATGTTTAATGGATGTCAGTTATCTCCTGTTAATTTCTCTCTGAAAGTTCTCCACTGCCTTAGCCAGGTATTGAACTCACATGCTCTGGGTCCTGTCACTGGATCTAACTATTTTATAATTTTATTTATTTATAGGTGTTAGTTAGATCCAGTGACAGAACCCAAAGTGTGTGAGTTCAATACCCAGTTAAGGCAGTGGAGAAATTTCAGAGGGAAATTAACAGGAGATAACTGATAACTGACATTCATTAAACATGGCACGTGGAACCAGAACAGTCTACCCCAGTGAGCAAAATAAAGGGTTCAGTTTGACATTCCGATCATCTGAAGAAGGCTGGAGCATACAACGGCCGAAACGTTGTAATAAATAAGACAACAAAGATGAGGACGATAGTCCAAATAATGTGAATAATATACAATTCATATCTATCACAGTCTATTCTTAATCTATCTCAGTCTATTCATTATCTATCATTGTCTCTTCATTGTCTATCTATCCTTATACCTATCTATCCCAGCCTATTCATATCTACCTATCACACTCTGTTCATTTTCTGTCTATCAATAATTAAATCTACCTATCTATCTATTTATCTAGGAAAAGAGAAAGAGAGAATGAAATCTTTTTTAGTGATTTTTTTTTCCTTATTTTACAATTTAAAATGACCCAGGGATATTTTTGTATACATAGGGTGGGACTTGTAATTTTCAAGACTTTTTTGCTCTATCCTCCAGGAAAAGAGAGCTGGTATTCTACAATCAACTATCAATGAATATTCAGAGAATAAATGCGTATTTTTCTGAATTGATATTCCTCACTGCCTGCAGAAGCTTTGACAAGAGCTTCAAATTTCTTGCTACTGAATAACCAACCAGGCTGAATCCAAAATATTCAGTTGATCTTTTGGAGAAGGCTTTCTGGATACTTCACTGGATCCAAAATGGCTCAGATATGTAGAACCAGATTCTTGTCAGAAAATAGATTTGGTCATCAGAGTCGCTTCTATACATGAATTTTCTGCTGAATGGATGTGTTTTTTTTTTTTCCCACCTACTAGTCCTTCCTCTCTGATGATATTAACAGGGACTTCTTTAAGGCCATGGTAGAATCTGTCTAGCTTTATGGCCCAGCAACGTGGACACTGATGAAACACCAAGAAGAATCACATAACAAAACAAACACAAGGATATTACAATTTGCATTGGACCTGGAAGAAACACCCAACAAAGAAATGCCTGTATGGACACCTTTCTCCTATCTCAGGTTTGCTAAGAGAGAGAAGGCTTCAGCTAGCTGGTCACTCCTGAAGAAGTAAGTCAGAACTTGGGAGTGACACCCTTCTATGGAACCCATTGCACGGCAAAAGATCAGTTGGAAGACCTTGTTCCATCTACATTGACCAACTTGGAGATGGTGACTCTAGATGCCATCTGGAGGACATACTGACAGCAATTTCTGACAGAGATGGCTGGCGGGAACGAGTCAGGAGAATCTGAGAATTCTCGACTTGATGATAATGATGAGTCGGTTATCTTAAAATATAAGAGGATAAAAGAAGGTAGCCAACAATAAAAGAAGATATCAGATTACATAAATTCAAGCCTTAAATAGTAAAAGCTTTAAAATTTCATAATAATAAATGTATCAAATTTTATTCTCCTTCAAATATCATGAAGCAGACCTTTATTAAAAGAGAGATTTTTTTTTTTGTCCAATCAGTTGCAAAGGAAAACTCAAAAAAGTTTTTTGGCAGAATAAACACACATTTTTTATGAAATAATGTTAATAAAAACAAGGAAAATATTACAAGAGGATTGCAGGTTTATTTCTTATTTTGTGCAAGTTTTTCTAAACAATTCTTAGTAAATATTAAAACATGTCCTTCTTGCAGAAAGAATAAATATCTTTTGGATTTGATGTTTACCCATACACTCCAGAACAAGGAATCCATTCATCATTTATTCCTCTGTATTTTTACTCTTCTGCTTGACATATTGACAGTAAATATATCATCATAAGTTACCCTCTACATAACAGCTATAAAAACAGGACAGTTCCTGTCTCTCTCTCTTTCTTATCTCTTTTCTCCTCCCAGCATACTGTAATAACAACATCCATGGGGGCTTTTTCCCCAGTATGGGGATAACTTTCCCCTTAGTCACTGAACCTTTTGACACATACACACACACACATATTCAATATCATCTTTCTTTTGCATTCATACTAGTTTATTTTCTATCTTTTTACTCAAGTATATAAAAAACAAAAACATAAAACATTACCTTGTTGAAACTGCCATCCAATTGTGTTGTCATTGCTTTTAGTCTAGCTAGAAATAGTGCTGCCACATTATGGTGACCACCAACATGAATTCAACATCTACTGTAACAATGTCTTTAATATTACATGTGACATCTTCTGTCTCTTTGAATCCTGTTTTTTTTTTTTATTGTTCTCCATGTTTGTTTCACTTTCAGTAACCACTTGCATCCTACTGACTTTTATTGCCTTGCTTGGGTTGAAATGATTAAAAATAAAACTTCATTACAATTTTAATAACAAACAATAAACTTAAATAGTCCAACCATCTGTAACTTGCAGGAGATTTTTAGACAATGTCATTTTCAAGGCACATCTTCATCTGAGGGAATTTATATATATTCTTTATTAAAACTATATTTTCAAGGTCAATATTGTGAACCCAAATATCACATTGACACATAAAAGCAGTGACTTTGTTAAATTTAAAACTTCTTTTATATTCATGTGTACTTTTCTTTAAATTTTATGATGTTTCAACAAGTTGTTTTTGTTGGGACATTGTTTCCATCTTATTTGTCATGAATTTTTTTAAACATATATATATATATATATATATTGTGTATATTTTGGCAGCATGTTTTCATTGACACATGTTTTATTGAATAATTTAAACAAGTTTTGTCTACTTATTTTCAGTTGGATCCTTTCATATTCATGGACAAGTATCTTGGTGTCATTATTAAAGGAAGAGAGAAAATTAGTGTGTTGATACATACTATTTATTCCAAGTACTTTCAACATTAGCTCAATATCATCATCAGAGTAGTTTTTTTTTTTTCAAGACAAATATTGTAGTGTTCATTTTCAAAGGCAAAATTACTGTGTTCATCTGAAAGTAAAAATTTTTTTACTAGTGAAGTTAAGAATGCTGAGTTTAGTGCAGTTAGCTTCAGGTGTGGTAACTAAGTTTTGAGGTTGTCAAGAGATTTTTTTAAAAAAATAAGTGTTAAGAACTATTGGTATACCCCAATATTTTAAACTCTCTACTGTAAAGATTTGTAAACATTTGTGTATATTCATGATTAATTTTATTAAGTTTTGGTTTCAATTTTTAATATAGATAAATCCAAGAATTTTAGTTTATATTTATTATTTTCATGAAAAAGTACAGATATATTTTCAACAAGTGATGAGCTCTACAATATTTGTCATGAAAAAAAAACAACACCCTGTTTATGCCATAGTGCAAATGTTGAAATTACTTGGAGTGACATTGTGCCAATGTTGAAATTACTTGGAGTGACATTGTGCAAATGTTGAAATTACTTGGAGTGACATTGTGCCAATGTTGAAATTTCTTGGAGTGACATTGTGCAAATGTTGAAATTTCTTGGAGTGACATTGTGCCAATGTTGAAATTTCTTGGAGTGACATTGTGCCAATGTTGAAATTACTTGGAGTGACATTGTGCCAATGTTGAAATTACTTGGAGTGACATTGTGCCAATGTTGAAATTACTTGGAGTGACATTGTGCCAATGTTGAAATTACTTGGAGTGACATTGTGCAAATGTTGAAATTACTTGGAGTGACATTGTGCAAATGTTGAAATTACTTGGAGTGACATTGTGCAAATGTTGAAATTTCTTGGAGTGACATTGTGCCAATGTTGAAATTGCTCAGAATAAATATGTATGAACATGGTAATTTTCTCTCTTCTTTTAATAATGACAGAAAAAATATTTACTTTGTAATAATTTTTGGGAGATAATAATGATTTAATGATTTTTACAAGTACTAATAATTAACCCACTGCTGGGGGAGAAAAGGTGGATTCATACATTTCCCAAGGGTATTTGTATGTAAAAGAATATAACGAACTGAGATTGGAAATCAGGTCTCCAATCTCCAATTGTATGACTTTTCCATTACAACTACCTGCACAACCAACCTTAGAGCACTTGATATATTCCCAAACAGTCACTCATTTAGATACTGAGCAGACTTGACATTGCTTAACTTTGGCGACAGTATTTCAACATGTTATGGACATAAGCCAAAATTTGTCTGAGTGGAACCTTCTTACATTTGGAATACGGGTTCGAAGGGTGATTAGGGTCTGTGGAAGTGACATGGCTTGTCTTAGTTGTAAAGGTTTGAACAGGGGGCTGACAGGACTATCCAGGTGGTTGCCTGAGATGTCAAAAGTGGTGCCAGTAAATACCTGGTATCAAAAGTCTTTGATAAATACCAGGAAATTAATTTCATTTTTTGAACAAAAAACTGATATTAGTTTAAATCAAGAAATAAAAATCTCAGACTTTGGCTTTATATGAAACCTGATATACATGAGAGGACTTTAAAGTAGATTTTGATGATCTTGATAAAATGCATGTGCCTACTGATTTGGAGATACAAAATACAAATACTGAATTGCACAAGTGTGAATCTCAAAGCTACGTCATTGTCCAAGTGTGCCCCAAGATTAATGCAACAGTTGAGCCATATATGACTGAAGATGGTTTTTGCCATGCAAATACAATTCTAATTAAGCAGAGGAAGAAACAGACTGAATCTAGAAGAGCATGGTGACTTATGGCAAAGACTCACCAATTTACAACCAAATATCAAATACCCATGCTACTGCTCATCAAAACACATCCTCCCCATTAATAATGTCAACCAATTCAATAAAAAGGGAGATTGATTTATTTTTTTTTTATGTTTTTAATCCTGTCCCCCCAAGCAAGGGTTGTGATCCAAAATATTATTGGAAGGTCTGCTAAAAAATGTTAGAGTAAATGAAAGTTTTGATGCCTTTGATCAGAGGTCAAAAAGGTCAATATAAACCTCTCTGGGGATTGATTGGCCTATATAGGGGTTTGATAAATGCATCAGAGTGATATAACAAAAACTCACCAATTTGCAACCAAATATCAGTTCGCTTGCTACTGGTCATCAAAATGCACCCCCCCCAAAAAAAATTAATGATGTCAACCAATTCAATAAAAAGGGAGATTAATTTATTTTTAATCTCTTCATTATTAACTATATTATTTACGTAATTTTCCTCATTATTATTATTACTATAATTATTATTTCTCTTCTTCTACAGGTTTTTCATTTTCAGCTGGAGATCTTATAGATTTTCTCCATGACATTGTACAACCTCAGACGGCAACTTTTACAGAATATCTGCAATGCCAAACAATGCGAACTTCTGAATCAATGGGATACGAGGCATTATTTCAGTTTCCTGATAGTCTCCAAGAATGCAGATTAGCTTGATTATTTCATGATTTAACCATAGCAGGATAACGACCAGTTATTATTATTATTATTATGCAAAATGATTGACATAACTCTTCCAATATTTTACAACACTTCAAGAAATGTGCAATTTAACAAAAGAAAAAAAAAGAAAATGTATAGTGTTTAATAATACAATAAAAATACATTAAAAATATTTCAACAGTATTCCTGTCTTATTCAAGTTGGGTCTAAAAATTGAGTGTAAGCATAAAAAATATGAAAAAATACAAAAATATATAAAATTACAAACCTTTGTATGAAACTTGCTCGTCTTGAGGTAAATGGTTGTTGTGCTAATCAATTCACTTTGTTGCATTAATTAGCATTGGAGCCCCCTTTGTTTACCTCAGGGTTCTTGATAAGATCTAGAGACGGATATGCAATGTAATTAGCCCTGATCTAGCATCTCGTCTGCAGTTGCTCTCTCACAGATGTGCAGTCGCCTCTCTCTGTCTTTTTTACAAATACTTTTGGTTCAATGAGCTGCTGGCGCTGGTTCCCAGACTTCATGAATTCAAGCGTCCTATAAGACAGGCATCCTGCTCTCACTCTTTCACTGTTGAAACTGTTAAATGTAGCTGTCTCTTCTACTCCAATAACTTCATATCTCGCACCTCTCGCCTGTGGAACTCCCTTCCCTTTTCATGTTTCCCTGATAGTTATAATCTCCAACTATTCAAATGTAATGTCAATCGACATCTCCAGATGCCTTGATCTATCCACTATCCTTCTCTTCATACTTTCCTCTATCACTCCTATCTACTCTCACTCCAAATTCTCTGTAACCCCTTGTGTCCTAGTGGCTTCTTGCCTTGCTTGGGATGAAATGCTTAACAGAACAAAAAAAAACTGTTTTTCTCAGAACAACTAACGTTTGTACAAAGACTAGTATTTTTATATATTTTTTGTATTTTTATATATTTTTGTATTTTTATATATTCTTTTTATTTATTTTTTGTATTTTCATATATTTTTTGTATTTTCATATATTTTTTGTATTTTCATATATTTTTTGTACTTTGTGTACTTGTATGCAATGTTGGCTTGTATTTTTATATATTAATTTCTACTCTTACTTATAAATTAATTAAACTCGTTTACAAAATTTTTTTCTGTGAGGCAAGTACATGAATATGTTTTTTTACTAATTTTGATGTAGTGAATTGAAATTTCCAAACAGTTTAGGGTCGATCATTTCTGGTTTCTTTTTCTTTCACATATCACATATTTATTATACTACTGTAGTGACTTTAAGCATTGTAGCAGTAGCAACTCTAAAATAAACCTTGTATCAGCAGCAGCTCTCAAATATAAAAACACATGAACCCTAAAGTAACTCTCTCTCTCTCTCTTCCAGGTTTTTCCTCTTTCAAACTGGTATCAAGAACTTTCCATGCTGAAGCAAAAGGGGCTGTAAATGTTACATGCATAAAACACACAAACAAAGTAAGTTCCCACAATAACATATTCATCAACATTTTGTTGTGTATACAATTTACATCAAACAAAAAGAAACTCTTGTCTCAAACTTTCCTTTTGTTAATTTTGTTTTAATGTTACCTTTGCATTGCAAATCAATTGGTCTGTTATTTTGTGCATGTACACTTTATGCCATTATTTCATGTATTACAAAAATGTTCTTGTATGAAATCTTATGCATTTAATTATTGAAGTAGCTAATCACTAAACTGCATATATATCCATAATATATGTTTATTTTATCTATTACGAAAGCTTATTACAGAAAAAACAGTATAAATACTCAGCATTAATGAAACTAAATTACTTGGATAAAAACATACATACACATCACAATACATCAGACAGTCAGAAGTGAGGTTTTTGGATGATCTTGTGTACTTTGTATCTGGTATTTTGTGGAGAAGCTTCCAACCAAAGCCCCTCATCATGCTGGGGTTCCTATTGCTTTGGTAGTTTCTTTCTATCTAATAATATCTTGATGGAACATTTCTCTATGCTCATCATTCACTGCACTGGAGTTCTAAGGGATGATGTTAAGGTGGGAATGGAGAAAGTGAATTTAGATTTACATCTTTTATCTTCATAAGTGTGTAACAACTTCTCTATACAGTCTTGGTAATCTGGTTCCCATGTGTTACCAAGGAAGGCATGGCAGACTGAATTAAATACTTACCCATTCTCTAAGTCTACTTAAAGTAAGAAGCTCCTCAAATACGTTATCCCTCAGCACTTTGCCAATCTGAGGTCCAATGAAGATGCCCTGTTTTAGCTTAGTAGAACTGAGAGCTGTGAATGCACAGTTGTTGGAAGGCAGCACCATCTTTGTCCAGGGTCTTGACAGAATTCTTTATTAAACCAAGCTTGATATGAAGAGGAGGAAGAAACACCTTGTTCATGCCTACTAGAGAATTTTCTTAGACACTGTTTTCATCAAGCACGAAAGTGCTCCTAGAATCCAATCTTTCTGCTTGTAGGGCTTTGATATAGCCTAACTGTCCCAGAGACAGCGAAAGCAACATTTAATTCATGAAGCCAACTTACATACCCATAAGGAGTTCAGTAACCTTGAAGTACCAGCAATGATTCCACTGGTACTACTTGTATTTGACAGATTTCAAAAGGAGCTCCATATTGTCACATGACTCTTTAAAATGGAATGAGTGGGAAATGAGAATGCTGGGGTATTTATTCCTGTTGTGCAGGAGCACAGACATCAGACTTCACTTTGAAAAGTCTATGAGAGCTGAGGGATTGTGTAGGAAGCTAAGGAAGGTGCACAAGCCAGAGACATCTGTACAGTGGCACAACTTGATTTCCATATTGAAGTTCTTGTTTCATGTCCTGAAACTAGTGATCCTTACATCTGCTATGACCAGATTTCATTGCTTAAATTGGGATTCTAGGAGCTTTGACTGCTGCTTAGATATATACAAATTACAGGTAAGGTCATTCAGGTCTTTTGGGTGATCCACTGGGGTCCACTACCACTTGACCTTCAATAAATAGATACATTGTCTTTAGAAAAGAGCGATTTGCAGAATTTTCCTCTGAAAGCAATTCTTCATATGAAGAAATAAGATCTTTATTTGTTGTGGGGTGTAGAGACAAGGAGATAATCTGAGTAGGGAACAGGTCTCATAACTGCGGCAAGGTTGGGATATTTGAATTCTTTTTAGAAGGCAGAGCATTGAAACCAGTTATATTTGTTATATGAAAATAAGAATCATCTTCATGGTTCTCTCCAGACCATTGGGACAACAAAGTTGGCGGCTGCTTTCTTACCATGGAACCATGCAATTACTTCATTGTAACAAGATATGCAACAACAGAGTGGGGGGGTGTCAGAATTTGTCTTGATCCCCAATTTTACCATCAAAATAATGAAAGTAAGCATTTCTCAGGAGGGGGGAGTAATGGTTTGGTGCTATGCAACTGTCATTAATTCCCCACATATGTAACAGAATGAATTTACTTTGTTCATGCCTCCTCGGTGTTCTGAAGATACCTGAATCTATTGTAGAGGTATTTATTAGCTCACAAATATCTGGAAAACAAAAATATTGATCATATATATATATGGTTATATCCCTGTATACTGGGCATTCGAATTTGAAGATGATTTCATCACAATGAAACTTAGCTTGCATGGTTGAGTGTGGGCTTTCTAAAGGTTACCATTCTGTAAGGTTTTTAAAAAGAACAATGTCCTAAATGGGACACATCTGGCATCTTTGCATGCATTTAGGTGTATAATTTTTACATATATATCTCAAAAACTAGGGGTGAGTAGAAACAGATTTTGTATCTGAATTCAGCACCCCAAAATTAGGTTAGAACAACACTTTTTATTACTTGCATTATTTACATTATTCGGACTGTTATTCTCAGCTTCATTGCCATATTTACAACATTCCAGCCATTGCACGCTCTGGCTTTCTTCAGATGATTGGAATTTCAAACCAAACCCATTATTTTGTCCACTGAGGTAGATTGTTCTAGTTCCACGTGCCATGCCTCTTCTGGATGTCTCAATTGTTTCCCTTTAACTCAACTCTCCAAGTTTTAGTTCACCACTGCTGTGGCCTTGTATATAACGTTTGGTTTGAAATCACCTGAAGAAGGCCAGAGCATACAACCGAAACATTGTGAATATGTCAATGAAGATAAGGATAACAGTTTGAATAATGTAAATAATGTAAGTGATCATAATACCTCCTCTCAGATATAGACAGAACTATTTTTATGCCTGTTTCAATTTCTTTGTAAACCAGTGTTATTATTGATATTTTTATTAACAGACCTGAGGGTCGGTGTGTGGTCAAGAATTCCATGAAAGAGTTGATGGTCTAAAAGTTTGAGAGACTCTGCTAATATCGACATAAAAGGTCTGGTATCAATTCTCACATGTCATTAAAGACACTTTCAGTAACAGACATTGTTTATACTGGATAAACTGACAAAGCAGTTTCATATGCAACAAGAATCAATTCAATATATGTTTTAGTGCAGTCTTTCTTTCACTTTGTTTAAATTTACTTGCATTTTGTGCTACAGTAGCCCTTTGTTGGGTCATATTGGACAAAAAGCCTGCGTCCACTTGTTGCAACCATAAGCCCTGGTTTCATAAGCCTTGTTATCAGGTGGTCATATTTTTTCTTCCTCAGGCCCCACTTCCAGTTAGAATACGATCACTCCACAAGACAGCACATTGTACTGATATTTTTTTTTTATCTAGTTTAGTGTCCTGGTACAGGAATTTGGCTTTTATAGAATCCACTTATATCTTTCTTCTATCTTGTAACTGCAGCATTCAAAATTATCAAATTTACATACCTCTGGACCTGATATGTGCAGCTATTATGGGACTATAGCTGTCATTTTGACTAGATAATATTATGCCTTATCATTAAAAAAAAAAGAAGCCATGTTTGAAAAGCCAATTCTTTGATGTTTAATACATTTTCAAAAGTGCAGTTCTCTAGTCTTTTACGTCAGATACTACAAGACGTTATGTGATACATTCACTTAGGTGTTGAAGTCACAGACAAGATTTTGCTTGATGGTGAAGAATTGCATTTAAGTTAGAGGGTACATTTAGATTTCTGAGTATTTTAGGCTTAAATCCCAATTTATATTTTAATTTTTTCTTTCAATCTTTTTCAAAAATTAACTAACTTTTCAATAATTTTGTGTTTACTATTTACGTTATTCAGACTATTGTCCTCATCTTTGTCACCATATTTATTACAATGTTTCGGCCATTGTATGCTCCGGCCTTCTTCAGGTGGTTGGAATGTCAAACTGAACAATTTATTTCACTCACTGAGGTAGACTGTTCTTGTTCCACATGCATTGTCTAATGGATGTCAGTTATCAGTTATCTCCTGCTAAATTCCCTCTCCAAGTTCTCCACCGCCTTAACCAGAGTGTGAGTTCAATACCTAGTTAAGGCAGTGGAAACGTAATAAATATGGCGACAAAGATGAGGACAATAATTCAAATAATGTAAATAGTGTATGTAATACCTCATCTCTGAAATATAGACAGATGCTGAAAGGCCAAAACGTTGTAATAAATATGGCAACAAAGATGAGGACAATAGTCCGAATAATGTAAATAATGTACATAATACTTCATCTCAGAAATATAGACAGATACTAATATTGTGTTTGTTTATTTATGTACTACTTGGTAATTTGTCTTGCTTTCTAGTATTTTTGTTTACCTAATGCCTTACATATTAAAAAAGTTCATTTTTGAGAGCATTTAAAACCCAGAATACAGGGTGCAATGGATAAATTGTCGTCTAAATTACAAAAAAATGGAAATAATACTAACATCTCATTTTAACAAATATATTTACCAGAATTACACAAAATATCTTGAAATACTAAAGAGTAAATTTATTCAATAATATCACCATTGGTTTCAACCACAGCCTCCAGATGACTTCGGAAACTACTGCAACTCATCTGGACAATTTCCTTGTTTAAGTTGGTGAATGCTGCCATAATCCTTGCCTTCAGTTCATCTTTGGTGTTACAAGGAGTTTTTTTCACCTCTCACTCAACTGCACCCCACACATAATAATAAAAGGGGGTTACAGTCTAGGGAGTTAGGTGGTCAAATGTAAGGAGTGATGTGTTCGCAGAAATTGTCTGAGAGCCATGACTGGGTTCTCCCACTTGTGCGGCATGATCCAGTCTTCTGTTGCCAGACACAGGGTCTTGTAGCAGCTACCCTCCTTAGCCCAGGGTAGCACTACTTTCTCAAAGTACTTGATGTAGGCCTCGGTGTTGAGTCTGAGGCCATGTGACAAGATGAATGGAGGTATAATGTTGCCATCACTAATGATCACTCCAAACACCTTTGTAATTACCATTAGACTCATCCACCTCTTTCTGAATTCTCTGTAATGTTCTGATATTGACATCCAAACCCTTTGAATATATACTACTATACTGTGCAGTTGACAAAATAAAAAACAAACAATATGCATGTGGGAAATTGAAAATAAAAAATGGTGACAATTTACCGATTGTACCCTGTATACATACATTATATATATGTTCAAAAGGTTGTCATAATCAGGGGTGATAATGCTGACAAGCTGCCACTGTCTATAAAATGCTTCCATGTCATGTGTCTGAAATAGTCTCTGACAACTAAGTCCAGCCCTAAGTTGGAAAATGGGTGAAGGTGGATAACTGGCAACTCATGATCAACTGCTTTAGGTAAGATGGAGCTCATCGGCTTAGAAAGGAAATCCATCTAGAAGGAGGAAAACCCTGATTTTAAATCTCCACTGCTTGCAGTCATATCCAAATACAGAAAAGGCTATGGAAGTAAATCCAGACAGAAAACCCAGAGTGAAGACCTGAAGGCAGTTGGCTTTCAACACTGACAACTTTCCAAGAACTCCTGTGGCCAAGCTGGCCCCAAATGTAATGCCTTTTATTCCTTTGAAACTTTTTGGTATGATTGAGGTGGGACTGTGTAATCTGGACAGTTCATGGCCTTCATATACTATTGCCCAGAACTTTCACTCCAGTTTCACCACCAAAGAACTCAATTTTGATTAAACAAGGTGCAAGATTTATCTCATGAGATACATAGATGCGTACACTTGGATTCAATGAACTGAATTTTATGGAATGTCCCATAATTCATATCATTCAAAATTTTATGCAATCAACTTGAAAATCATAAACCTGAAAAGCCTTGTCTCAGGTACTGACTGAAAAAGACTATGTCAGTCAAACATGACATCTGGATATTATTTACATGCAAAACCATTTAATCTATTTTATTTAATAGACTATTCTTGTTCTGCTACCCATGTCTAGAGACATCTAATCTAGTTCTTTTTAGGACTACCCAGTTATTGCTCAATCTGTTTCTACTGAGTACAAGTACACACTATCAAACCCAGGCATTAAACTCACAATTATTATATCACACAAATTAACAAACCATTGCTCTAATCAATCAGGCTAATGTCTGCATGTAATTAACATAAATAATGATAATTCCTCATCCCATAATTTAGATAGAAGTTAGATCTACTATCTACCAATTATTTTTCTCATTGTAGACCATATTTATTGAAATGGTTTCAGTGATTGTTGGTTTCTTCACACTTGTGCCTTCTGTATTAATAAATGCATAATGTTTTCAAATGCAGCTGTTTCAAAATTTAGCAGATTGTATAATGTTTTCAAATGCAGCTGTTTCAAAATTTAGCAGATTGTATAATGTTTTCAAATGCAGCTGTTTCAAATTTTTGAGTAATTAAAAACAAAAAGCAAAGATGATGAGAAAAATAAAAGCAAGAATTATTCTGTTAAGTTTCTAAAACTAGTTTATATTGCAAAAATTCTGGTCATCTGGTTGATAACAAAAGTCAATCTGCTTGCCAGTTCTTATCTTCACAACTCCATCAAACAGCAGACCCCTCACCACTTATCTCCAACAGACTTGAGTTTTGTGGCAAAACTTGGCTTTTGATTGAATCTCAGCTCCGATAAGCAAAATTTGTGATTGTTTCATTGTTTTTGTTAATTTGACTGGTATCACTTATTGTAATGTAAACGTTTAAAGCAGTTCACTAAGCAAGGATTTTCTCTGACAACAAATATTTTGAGGTCAGGTGGACTGTGATATTGGTTGTTGCTTCGTCAAATTTCACAAGGTCAGCAACATAAACCTGGAATTGAGATTTCTTTTACAATACCATATCTTAGCATTTTTTAAAAGATATTCTTCTACATCCCTGTTTTATCACCAATGTTCTTGATCAATGAAAATACAATTCTTCCTGATTCTCAATGCATTTCTATAATCAAAATAATTAGCAATAAATTTACATTATAAAGGGTGCGACCGAAATACATCCCATATAATGGTAAAACATTAGTAGCAATGGTGTCTTTGTCTTGCTGATGTCTTTCTATTATGTAGGAGGTACACTAAAGTTGAAAGCCCCCCCCCCCCAGAATTAGCATTGGATAAAACTGACAGAAGAGTGAAAAAAAACTAAAAAAGTGCTCTTAGAGTGATTAAAAAAAGAATGGAATCAATTATCAAACTTATACTTTGAGAAACTTTTGTAATAAATGCCAAAAATTTGTGCTGCAGTAATCAAGGCTAAAAGAGGATATTTTGACGAGAGCAAAATTAAATCATATTTTTTTTCTTTTTGTCATAATAAAATTTCTAATAAAAAATCATATCTCATTTTTATAGCTGTTGTGGAGTGATTTCGCAGTGGAGGCTTGTATTGGTACTAAGTTGGTCTTAAAATAGGTTCGACATACAAAACGTTAGGAACTTGATATAATAGGTATAACGCAGAATAATCTAGTTGTGGTCGCTGATACTTTAGTATCCGACTAACTGTCGTCCGACATTGACTGACTGTCTGACTGACCGACCGACCGACCGACTCATTACTCTTACTTATAAAAGGTGGTAGAGTCTATTAACTATAGAATAGGTGTGTTCCACTATAACAATAACCATGTATAATAATTTTCTTTTATTTAAAGGAAGTAACAACAATATTTTGGGCCATTTAAAAAAAAAAAGATCAGGAGTCACTCCAGACTTTTGAACTGTAAGCAAATTTCTTGAACATGGAGGTATTTCTACCACATGTTGTACATACAATAGACCTATCTTATCAGTAACACTTGCATTAATTTCTCACTAGTGATAAACCTTTTGTTATGATTTTTAATACATTTCTATAGTAAAATAATTAACAGTGCATTTATAACTCTCCTCTGTCTACAAAATTGCATTAATTCCTAACTGCTGACAATCCCTTTATTTACTATTTTAATGTAATTATATAACAAATTCAATTTCTGTGCATTTCATTGTTCCTGTAATAGCTATATTCTATCAGTCATGCTTTCATTAATTCTCACTAACAAGACAATTCCTTTTTCTGATTTTCAATGCATTTCTATAGTAAAAAAAAATTGCATTTCATATATATATATATATATATGTGTGTGTGTGTGTGCAAATATGTAGGAAAATAGGAAAGAACCATTAGGTTAATAATCCAAAGGTCTTTAGTATTTTTGTTTTTATTTTTAAAAACCAGTGCTCAATATATAACTAGAGCCTAAATTAAAATTATTTAAAAAAAATATGATTCCTTCACTACATAAGATATCTCATGTTTCAAAAATAGAAGCTAAAAAACCAGCTCTATTTCATCCTCAAGCGGATTTTGGAATAACTAATCTTTAAATTTACGGAACTTTATAAGCATAAACATTCATAATATTAATTACATGAAAACGGTGAAACCAATAATTGTAATAAGGGGTGAAATGGTGAACATATTGTATCAACATATTAGTTACTTTTGGAAAGAGATTAACTCAAGGTAGGGTCAGAGTGTCTATTTTCAAGCGAATGATGACATCAGCTTGACGCATGTCTTCTGGTCTGTTTCAACGACAGAGAGTTGTTGGCATTATTATTACGCCATTAAATTCATATTTGTATACCTTAAATTTTTTTTTTTCTAAAAGGGTTGTTTGTATATAAATATGTCGTATTGAACTACAATTTGTTTTTTGATGACTTCATAAAGGTTTTTTTTTATCTTATGATTGGCTTGAGCTATTAAACCTTTTGCTTTAAATTGAAATTGTTTATAAACTATGAAATTTAAAAAAATTTAAGCTAATTATTTAAGGCGAAAATTTGTAGATGTTCGGCAAAAACCCACTAACTCTTGTCTATGATTTAATAGATTGTCATTTTTTTAGAAACTTATTAATGTGTAGTTTTTCCTTTAGGTATAAAGGGCATAGGTCATCTCATGTTTTACAAGTTCTTGTTTTATTTATTATTTTCTATTTTACTTTTGGTGTTTTATTCATTTCTTTTAAATGCCAAAAATATTTGGATAGAGATGTCTGATTTCTATTTCTAATATTATTGAAGAAGCTTTTGTGTTGTCTCCATCTAATTTTAAATTCATTGTTCGTGGATCCTATATATATCAATTCAATGTAAGAACTCTCAATGGATGAGATTGTGCATTGGTATACCCCAAATTTTATGCAGTATTTATTTTCCAATGGGCTGTTTTCCATGTTTCTACAATCACATAATTTTTCAATATTTTTGTATACTTCCCTGTCTCCCTTGATATATCTGATTGATTGCCAATTGTCATCAAAGGGGATCAGTTGCAAGATTGGGTCATAGACTGCAGCTAATTTTACTTTTGTGAAATGTGACAGAGAAGCAACAAACACTAGTGATATTGTGAGATACAATAGTGGTGCCCTGAAATAAAGGTAAATGATGTGTAAACTGAGGTTCATTATCTCATTTGTTGGAGGCATTGTTTTTATTATTGCAGGAATTCTCAAATAAATTTGCATATTGTGGAGTAGTTGGTTATGGTTAAGTGTAATTGGCAAAAAATGCTCAACAAACAGAATTGACAAAATTCTCAATGAACAAAAAGAAAAAAAACAACTGAGCACAATAATACTAATCAATCAATATATGCAAGTCAAAAGTAAGCAACAGTAATAAGGCAAATCAACAGTAATAAGGCAAAATGTTCACAAAGAGTGGAGTTAACAAACAAAATGGATACATTCAAGTGGTTATAGCATTCTTGTGAGAAACAAGAAGACTTACCTCCCACAAATCAAGTTTGCTTGATGTGTCAGGTCCTGTTGAAAGACCACAACAGGCATTAAAAGAGAAATAGATTATTCCGGAATTCCCATAACGTGAGTAGACGTACAAAGGAAAAAAATAAAAATAAAAAAGACTAAGAATTCAAACAAGCTTGAATTTATAAAACTGGAAGTCTAGGGTGAACAAGAAGTGAGTCTCGTATGCAAATTTTAGTTGCCCCCGACATGGGTATAAATAGCGAGTCTGGGAGGAATACAATAGAGACTCATTGTTGGTATGACAGTGTACATACTAACAAGACTGAGAGAATAAGAGGTCACTAGCAACAGCTCAGTTGGTAGACCGGAGGACTGGACGAAAGCAAGCACTTTAATCCATTTCGGTCATCACAAACGACAGGCGAACTGAATTACCTACAATTCTGATCTCAAGACAAGAAAGAAGAAAAATGGTGGATGAGATCAAGAAGTGGTTCATTTTTATTGGTTAGGAAGAAATCCCAGCATGCATCTGTAAGATTTGTCTATAAATTTAGGGAGTGGGCTAAATTTTCAGTTGTTCCTACTAGTATTGGAACCAATACCCATAGAATTTAAATTTCTTATTATCATTTGCTGTTGAAACTGCCAATTTTTATCTGTATAGAGATAAATAAAATGTCAGTCTCTCAAAATTTATTTTATTTATATTATATTTCATTTATTTTAAAATATACTTTTTATTAATTTGTGAAAAAATATTGGGTTTTTTTTATTCCAAGAATTTATAATAATTTAAAGTTTGAAACAGATCAAACCTGTCTTCTGTTGTAATGTAAGCAAAGAGTGTGCTGATATTTGGGGGACACATCTAAACAATTGCTCTCCTAGCAATTATCTTGTAATGTAAGCAAAGGGTGTGCTGGGATTTGGGGGACACATCTAAACAATTGCTCTCTCAGCAATTATCTTGTAATGTAAGCAAAGGGTGTGCTGAGATTTGGGGGACACATCTAAACAATTGCTCTTCCAGCAATTATGGGGATAACAGAGAGAGTGGGGAAGATATGGGAGATAACAAAAAACAATACTGCCTTGAAAAGTACAGCAACTAGAGAAACAAAATGCAAATGGGACTGAGTTCATAAGATACAGTGTCTTGCCAACTGCCGATGGCTGTTTTCCCCTAGCTTTTATTCACATGAGGCATCTTACAAAGCACCCAGATCTTAACCAGTTGCAGAAAGGCCTGTATCTATTTAGACATGCCAAACTGTCCCATTGCTAATGAGAAAAACTGGTGTTGACAAATATGTTTGCATGTGATCTGTGGCCTCTTTTGCTTCTATAGTGATGCTCATTCACCACAACTACAGTTATGAACCCAGAATTTTAATTTCAATCTGCCTAGGCCAGGTATAATGTTAGAGCTCTAATTACAAGGTCAACAGAAGAAGCTCCGTAATATGCACAAGAGAAGGAACCTCTAGAATATGACTTGCCATCCTACCTCAGTTTAAAGGATAAGACTGGTTATGTGCATACAGTACTTCACTTTAGAATTTAAACAAATCCATATTTGGCAAAGGAATTGCTGACCACTTTCCTATTGTTTCATTCAAATAGTGATACCATCGACAACGTACTTCTTATCTCATCATTTTTTCACTTTGTCTAATCTTGACATTTTCTCAATTTGTAGAACTAAAAGTGTACATCTTGTCATTTCCTCATGTTGAAGAACTACAAATGTACTTCCTATCTTATCATTTGCTCAGTTTGTAGAACTGCAAGTGTATTTCTTATCTCATTATTTCCTCATGATGCACAATTACAAATGTGCTTCTTATCTCATCACTTCCTCAATTATAGAACTTCAAATGTATATCTAATGTTCTCATTGTCTGATTGTAGAGCCATACAAGAAACCATTTAATCTTTTAATTTTGTGTTTATCTTAATTTCTGTAGATAATGGAAGTTATTATGTTAGAGCTAAGTGAAGGATTGTTTCCATTGGTTTAAAATATGAATTTATTTCTTGTTGAATCTTCATGTTATTTTGATCTATTTTACATAGAACCTCCTATATCAGATCTGTCTGTCCAGTTGCCTATCCACTAAACCAATCGCACAGATTTTCATGTGAATTGAACTAATTTGAAAGCTACCAAAATGTGTTTCCAATGTCAAATTCAGTTCCTAAAGTTTGAATTTCTTTTTGCAATGAATACAAATTTACATCCTGAAAAGATTTTAAAAAGATAAAAACTCTTGTGTGCATTTTCAATCTTGTAATGATATTCTTTGATTTTCATTCTTTCGCTGCCAATGCAAATACATATTCTGTATTTCTAGTCATTTAAATGAGATAAAAATATAAAAGACATCCATCCTGAAAATATTTAATTTTTTTTTCAGAATGAATTGTATACAATGTAATATAACAATTTTCTTTACCTCAGATGACAATAAAAAGATAATGTCCAGTTACAAAAACAATTGAGACATGCATATAAATAATGTTTAAAATTCTATGGAATGTCATTATATATCTTAATGAATAATTTGGACTAATATCCTTGCTGCTATGATCATAAATATAATCTGAACATCTAAGAGGAGTCATTATGATTATTCTATGAGTCATTTGAACTAATATCCTCATCCTTGCTAGTTTGATCATAAATATTATCTGAATTTCTAAGATGAGTCATTATCATCATTCTATGAGTCATTATCATCATTCTATGAGTCATTATCATTATTCTATGAGTCATTTGGACTAATATCCTCATCCTTGCTAGTTTGATCATAAATAGTATCTGAACTTCTAAGATGAGTCATTTCTAAGATGATTGTCATATTGAAAAACTGTTAAAGATTTGAAGGATTTGTATTGATATTAAGTAAATGTTCCTTCTATGTGCAGTGTCCCTTAAGGATATGGGCAATCATGTCTCTCCACAACTTCCAATCTTTAGTTGCTCTTAGCTTTTTCTTTTCACCATCACTCCTAGCCTCTGTTCTGCCATTTACACAAGATAATTAGGTAGCTTATTTACTGCTTTCTTCTATCCATCTTGCCTTCATTATGCCCTATGGGTGTGAAATTCTCCAAGCTCTCTTTCTTCATTATGCATCTTTGAATTTTCATCTGTGTCTTTCTGATTCTAAATTTATGAATCCTTTCTGTTTCCATTTTCCTTAAAACTTCCTTGTTACTTACATGTTCTGTCTATGTCATTCTTGGTATCATTTTTTGAGAAGCATATTTCTGTTGCCTCTCGTCTCATCATCTCTAAGATTATTCATCACTCATTGCTGTATAGAAATGGTGGTTACACAACAGTCCAGCAATTTTTTCTTTGTTTCTAAAAATCATGCATGTTTTATTGACATTACATTTGAATATTTGAAGATTATACCTATCAGGAAAACAATTAAGAAGAAGGGAGTTCCACTGTCGGGAAGTGCAAGAGAAGCTTCTGGAGTAGAAGAGGTGGTTACATTTACCTGTTTTGACGGTGAAAGGGTGGGACTGAGAAGCCAACCTAGTAGCAAGCTTAAATTCATTCACAGTGAATGTAGCTTGTCAGAGCAGTTGCCATGAAAATATTTGTCGAAAAAACTGAGGGAAGGCACATCACATCTGTGAAAAAGTGACTGGAGTTGAGAGGCTAGATCAGAACCTATCACATTGCATAGCCGTCTTTGGATTTTTTTGAGAACCTTGAGATGAACAGCAGGGGCATCAGACCATATATGGCAACAGTATTCAATGCAAGGACGAATGGTTGATTTGTAGATTTGAAGGGTGGACTCAGACGAGGAAAACCTTCTGGTGTGACACATAGAACCAACTTTCCTTGCAGTAGATGAAGCTATTGATTCATTGTAATTGTTCCAGCTCAGGCAAGTGGAAAATGTGAGACCAAGAAGATGCAGAGAAACACTCATGTGTTGACTTAGTAGTGATTGAATTTCTCATTTAGTATACAGCTTTTACTGGATTGGCTTTAAGGAGAAACATGACAACATTGAAATTACAATATGCGAATTGTTCAATAGACAATATTATACACCAGTAAGAAGAACCACAGTCTACAAGTTTGGAAGTAATATCTAAATGATGACATTCAACAACTGCAACAACTAAAATGGACAGCACATGTAAGTCAAAGAGAAAATAATATCATAATCAAGTTACTGACATGTCACACTACTTTTATCATTAGGAAAAAAAATCCCTTTACTAGACCATCCTTCATTGAACTTTGTGGACTGGTGCTACACAATCACAAAGAACTGTAGCAGATAACAGAAACCACATCACTTGAAGACTTTCAACAGAAGCAACAACTAAAATGGATAGGACATGTAAGTGAAAGAGAAAATAACATAATTGAAATATTGACATTCCAAACAACATTAGAAAGAAACCTCTTTCAATATATCATACTACTTTAAACCTTGTGGTCTGGCACAACACAATCACAAACATCTGTAGCAAATAACAGAAAACACAACACTTGAGGACTTTCAACAGCAGCAACAACGAAAATGGATAGCACAGGTAAGTCAAAGAGTAAATAAAGATACTGACATTCCACATTACTTTGAGCATTAGGAAGAAACCCCTTTCAATAGATCATCCTTCTTTGAACTTTGTGGATTGGTGCTACACAACCATAAAGAACTGTAGCAGATGACAGAAAGCACATCACTTGAAGACTTTCAACAACAGCAACAACTAAAATGGATAGCACAGGTAACTCAAAGAGTAAATAAAGATACTGACATTCCACATTACTTTGAGCATTAGGAAGAAACCCCTTCTTTGAACTTTGTAGACTAGCATAACAGAATCACAAAGAACTGTAGCATATAAAAGAAACCACATCACTTGAAGAGTTTCAACAGAAGCAACAACTAAAATGGATAGCACAGGTAAGTCAAAGAGAAAACAATGACATTGACAATCCATACTACTTCAAATGGAAGGTTAGGATTTTGATTGGGTGATTTGTTTTTTATAGCTTATCAACCATTTGCTGGTTAATTAAAGCCAGAAAATATTTTTAGATTGCAAGAATTTTTTTAAAAGATAATAATGATTTACTTTTATTCATAAAACTCCTAGTAATTAACCCATAGGTGGTGGGTAAAGAGGTGGATTCTTACCATTCCCAAGGTTATTTGTGTGTAAGGGTATATAAAAAAACAAAAAAACAACTGAAATTTGTAATCTGCTCTCCAATTTCCAATTCCAAACCATTATCCATTGCACCATATGAGCACATGGCTGAGTGGTTCGTACATTCGCATTCTGACCCAGGTTCAAATCTCACCATGGTCGATTTGTCAGGAAGAAGACTTCCTGATGTTATCAGACTGTAGGGATTGGAAAGTGTCTGAAAAACATATCATGGGTTGACCCAAGCTTTGTGAGTGAAGTTGGGTAGACAGAACACTTGGGGGCCATCGATAGCTTTGCTAGCACAAAGTCACACATCATCGTGCCTGAGGATTTGAACGTGTTGGCCTTGTTCAAATTGTTGATCAGGTTAGAAAACACGCTCTTTCCCAGAAATTGTAAGTAACGTCTGCTCAGCATAGTTGCAGTAGGGCTCTGTGGGTGTTGAATAAACACAAATGCTCCTGAGCAAGCGTCTGCAATAGGGACTGGCTAGCCACCCTTATAGACAGGTCTCCTTGAATACTAGTGACAAGATATACATACACAGAGATTGCACCACCCACGCATCCAAGCTTACAGCACCTGATATTCACAATCACCCATCTAGCTACAGACAAAGCTTGAAATTGTCTAATTGTGGTGTTTGTATAAGAACTGGTGCTTCAGGAATGTTAGGAACGATGCCCCCCTTCAATATGAGAAAGAGCAACAACAATAAATGGACATCAGAAATGTATTTTCCTGAAAAATAAAGAGAAATATTTTATAAATGTCAACAAATGTAGTACATGCTGATTGGTCAATAAATACCAAATGTTTCCTTATAAGGAAATATCAGTATTGCCATGCTGATTGGTCAATAAATAGCAAATGTTTGCATGTAAGGAAATATCAGTATTACAATGCCGATTAGTTAAAAAATAGCAAATGTTTGCTTATAAGGAAATATCAGTATTACAATGCTAATTGGTCAAAAAATAGCAAATGTTTCCTTATATGGAAATATCAGTATTACCATGTTGATTAGCCAATAAATAGCAAATGCTTCCTCTTCAGGAAATATCAGTAATACCATGCTGATTAGTCAATAAAGACAAATGTTTGCATATAAGGAAATATCAGTATTAACATGCTGATTGGTCAATAAATACCAAATGTTTCCTTATAAGGAAATATCAGTATTACCATTACTATACAATAATCGTAAATCTTTCTCATGTTCATTGTAAAAAAGCTTTATCCTCTTTTGTATTGTTTCCTCATTTGCCTATTATTATTGCTTAAGCTTTTCTTATGTTAGCTTGATAGTTTCATTTGAAATTAAATACTCAATTGTTTTTTTTCTATTTATGTCTGTATTATGTTAAGGCAGTGGTTCTCAACCAGGGTAAATTTGTACCCAGGGGGGAATTTCTTGGTTTAGCTTTGGGGAGGTCTTGACTTTTAATTTCTCTTGTTTTGTTTTTTTTTATTTACAGAATTTTGTTTATTGAATTACAATATCCAAATATTCTCTTGAACATTTTCTTTATTGAAGAGTGATAATAAAATAAGCACATTGTACATTTCCTTCTTGTTTGTAGCTAACCATCATAATAAATATATTGTTATTAGCACTAAATCTTAATTAGTCAAATAAAGCTTTATAAGCTTAATACATCCCTTGTGCAAATTAACTGAAACAAAATGATTAATTCCATTATTTTTTTTTTCATATTTTTCCAATGAAACATGACCCAGTGCACATGTTAGTACTTCGTATATCCATTCAATGAAGTCGTTCCTTGCAGATTGACCACAGATTCTCAATTGGATTTAAATCAGGAGAGTTTCCAGACCAATCTAGTACTTTGATTTGCTCACTGGTAAGACTTGCCAGTGTGTTTGCGCACCATTACAATTTTTGTATGCTTCCTTGGAGTAACGTCCATCACAGACAATAGCCATAGGACAACTAATTGACAATTGAGACAGTAGTGTCTGTGCAGAATAAAAATGTGATGCAATCACAGATGATGCAATATTTTTCGAGGCCAAACAATTTTCATCATACACCCCCAAAATAGATTCAAATTCTGCACACCACTGCAAATGACCTAATCTGAGGAAAAAAATGGAAATCGATTACACCCTGTCACTCTAGCGGGTCTAAAACTGATCTTATGGTGAAAGAAAGGAAACTAAAACAGTTGTTACAAGTAATTTACACGAGGGTGTACTTATTGTTGTTGCTGTTTTAGATGAAGCATCCTTCAGTTTATTTATTTAATAATTAGTTATAAAGAAAAACAAATTACTATACATATATTCAAGTTTAAAGATCCATCAACATTTTCTGATGCTATTAAATTTGTAAAACTCTTCTATAAAAATAATCCATGTAAATGTATGTATGTGTGTTAATATGGAAAAGAATGAAGATTTTCAGTAATCTCTGCATATTATTTGGAATGCACCTTTTGACTAGGACAGTCTTGAAAAATTGTGACTGATATTCTAACTTATGGTGAAAATATGCATTGAGGAAAAAAAGTTGAGAACCACTGTGCTATGGTGATAGACATTCAGCCAATGTCATTTGTAACTATTTGTAATGCATTTGGTGCATTTGATGAGCAACATATAAATCATACTATTCATTATATACATATTATGATTTGTTATGGTCTTCTCTCTTAGATATAAACTAAAAACATGTTTTGTCACACATTTATGTATTACAAAAATACTGTGTTACATATATAAGATAGTAGATGATATAGACCAGCCACAGGACACAGTAATAAACAGTGTAATTATATCCTTGCTATGTTTCAACTTAGCTATCTGAAACAGAGTAACATGATATTGGAAGAATAATGAAGGAGAATATGATGATGAAGCCAAGGCTGTAATGATTGAATTAGCATCTAACCAAATCTGCAGAGATATCATTCTCAGTAATACTCTTATCTTTAAGTAAATATGTGGTCTAGTAAAGATAGCAGAAAGAACCAAAATACAGATGGAAGTCATAACTGCAAATAACAAAGAACAAAATATCCATGCTTGGAGAAACAGGACCAACCAATCTTGACATTTGAAAACCTCACAAAAGAACCGATGATTTCACCTGGAATACAAGAACAGAAAAGTATACAATTCTCCAGAGGTTCAAGAGCAACTTTCAAGAGTGTTATTCATAATCAAATTTCAGGTCATAATGGTGTAATGTATATTCTGTGATAAACTTGGTCAAAATATTAGAATATTCCATTTCAGGTTTGAGTAGATCACTATTTATACAACTATATATCCTATGAACCACTTACTCAACTTCATGCAACAGACTGCTGACATGACAGTTTTTCAGAAGATGCTTATTGACATCGTCTTTGTAGGTTTTAGCATGGACCATTTTTCTTCAAACCTTATGACCTCATGTCACAGGATTAGAAATAAAGACCTGTACCAAATAACAGAAACCACATCACTTAAGGATTTTGATTAAGAGTAATAAATGAATTACATATAACTTGATGAACTACTAATGTCAGAATCAAGATGTTAGCTTTCAACGCTACTTCAAACAAAAGGTTAGGATGAAAGTCTCCATCAATACCAGAAACTCTTATGGCCACATCACATTGAAGAACTGGTTTCCATACTATCACTGACATTAACTGACACCAAGCCTGGTCAGCACCTACATGGGTGACTGCTTGGAAATATCAGGTGCTGTCAGCTTGGATGTGTGGGTGGAGTGATAAATAATGGCTTGGAATTGTTAGTCGGAGAGCTGAGTTCCAATTCCAGTTCAGTTTCTGATATTCACTTATGTGCAAATATTAGGTTAGTGCAAAAATAATGTCGTTTTTGACGTTCAACTTTATGTGAGAAAACGACATTATTTTTGCACCAACCTAATACCTTTCGGAAAGGCAAGAATCCACCTTTTCTCTCCCCAGTTGTGTGTTAATTAGTGAGACTTGTACGTCTAGAAACATTATAATTTCCAAAAATAAATAAAATAAAATTGCATACAAAATGCTTAGATTTTGCCTTTAAATAATCTATAGAGTTTGATATACTGCTTAACAAAACAAACCAAATCAATCAATACTGGAATGTGCAATAACAGTTGTTGGATTTAAGAGATCAATTTTTTAGGAAAATCTTTTTAAGAGGGATTTTATAAATCTCAAGAAAATGTAGCATTGACTGATTGGTCAATAAATGCCAAATATTTCCTTACAAGGAAATGGCTACTATTACTATTACCATTGTGGAGAGAATCAAGCAGAAAGTCCTTGCTGAAGAGGCTGACTATTCACAAAGTTCTGTCTCAAAAAACAGGGTGTGATGGCTAAATTGTAGTCATTTTATATTTTTTTTTAATATTTGCACATGTGTATTGTTTGTTTTTGATTTTTTCAACTAAACAGTATAGTTTGATCAGTTGGGAACTGTCTGCAAGAAAAAGAGCATGATGCCAGTCACAACGCCAGAAATGTGGAAACAGCATGCTGTACTGCTTGGCATTCACACCAAAAGCTTCAATATTAACATTTCAGACTGTTTGGGTGTCAATCTGAGGACATTGCAGAGGATTTGAAAAGATTTTTGATGATCTATCTAGTCACCATCATGGTGTTTGGAGTGATCACGACGTTATGCCTCTATTCATCTTCCCACAGAACCTCAGACTCAACACAGAGGCCTGCATCAAGTGCCTTAAGGAGGTAGTGTTGCTCTGGGTCAAAAGTGGGGCTGCTGAAAGACCCTATGTCTGGCAACACAACTCTGCATGATGCCACACAAGCAGGAGAACCCGGTCATGGCTGTAAGACAATTTCTGCGACTACATCACCCCTTAGATCTGGCCACCTAACACCCCAGACTACAAACCCCTGGATTATTATGTGAGGAGCACAGTTGAGTGAGAGACCAATAAAACTCTTTGTAGCACCAAAGATGAACTAAAGGCAAGGATTATGGCAACATTCACCAACTTAAATAAGGAGACCATCCAAAAGAGATGCAGGGAGATGCCAGTGTTATTTCCGTTTTGGTTTCATTTAGTCGACAATTCATCCATCACAATCTGTATATCTGTTAAAATGAGATGTCAGAGTTATTTTCATTTTTGTGTAATTTAGATAACAATTTATTCATCGCACCCTGTATGTCTGTTAAAATGAGACGTCTGTGTTATTTTCATCTTGGCATCATTTAGTCAAAAATTTATCCATTGCACCCTGTATATCGGTTAAAATGAGATGCCAGTGTTATTTTCATTTTTGCATAATTTAGATTACAATTTATCTATCGCATCCTGTATATGCATGAAAGTTGACTTGAAGGGAAAAAAATCTGTTACAAAATCTTTGACGCTTCTCTATCATAGATTGCTTTTGTTTATTTATCTCATGAAATATTCTAATATCTAATATTTTCAAATTGTGGATTTTTTATTTTAAAAAATTTTAAGCCATAATAAAAAAAACAAAAAAACTTGAAACCAAAAAAATGAATGTGTTATTACAGTAGAGTATATGTTAGTTCCACTTTTGGAATTAAATTACAATAAGATATAAAATTTTCCACTAATATTCTAAGTTTTTGAAATATACTTGTTGATAAATGTTTTAGATAATGTGTGAGGAGACAGCAGCAGGTAATAACATTGTCTCATTTAAAAAAAAAAGGCCTGAAGGATCCAGCATTGGATAATTAAATTTGGACATAGAGCTGTTATGAGATGAAATTAAGAATATACAAGTGTGAAAATGATTATATATTTATCAATAAAACATGCATTTTTTTTTACTTATGAAGGTAAATTACTAAATCAACTGATAAGCCATACCTGAAAAAATAATGTTTAGACATTACAACATGAAAAGAAATGCTGATAAAATATGGGGAATATATAACTGTACTTTCAGCTATCTATCCCCAAATAAAAGATCAGTTTATATTGGATAGTCTGACTGTTATTCAAATAATACATTATGAATATATTTTATCACTTTAAATATTATTTTTAGTGTATACTCACATATGAGTAGATGCCCCATTTTTTTTTTTATTATTAAACAGTATATTTATTTTCATCTTCAAGCCTGAATATTTGAGAAGTCTTATTAATGGAAAATATTCAAGAAAACTTATTAAAGGAAAATATAAGAAATCTTATTAAAGAACAATACGCTCTCTCTCTCTCTCACATACACACACACACACACAAACACAGTCATACACACACAAGAAATTTCTTGAATATTCCATCTGGTAGATGAAAATAAATATATAATTGGAGCATCTACTCAAATATAAGTATTCACTAAAAATAATGTTTAAAATTTTAAAATTTGTCACATTAATAAATAAAAAACCATTATGCTACAAATTACTCTGAATATTGGACTCTTTTGATGTCATTTTAAATATTCTTAATGGATACAAATTGGTAGAAAAACATATGTCTACATTGTACTGGGACAGACATATATATATATATATATATATATTAATGCATTTTTTATGTTTATAGGTTCTTTTTATAGATACAAATATTTAAATAAATGCTCTGTTTATATCAAACAGTATTAACAACATTTACTGGCCTGAATATCTGAGAAATTTTCATAGAAGATATGCGTTCTCTGACAGGAATTGAACCTGTATCCTATACTGAACCATCATATGGCCTGACGTGCTTTTACCGATTTCGCCACAGAGGAGTTTTTCGGTTAGCAAGGTCGATTTTAGCAAGGAAAATTGTAGTTTAAAAACAGTGGTCAATATATATATATATATATTGACCACTAATATTATCAATATATTGCTCTTTATTGTAATAAGTTGAGCTCTCTTTGGTATACTTCCAGTTGAACTACTTTTATTCCAACTTATTCACATTGAGAAATAAATTATAACCATGGAATATTAGTGTTTGAGCCTTTTTTTATTATTTATATATATATATATATATATATATATAGTTTTATATGACAAGTGATAAAAAGATGCTGCAAAAACAGCATGCTGAATGTAAAATAAACACCATAAACAGACAAATTTTATTTGTGTTTTTAATACTACCACACATAATAATAATTAAAAGGAAAAAATGAAGAACTAGCCAGCTAATAGGAATATATATTTGAAAAACAAGGTGAATAAAATAAGTAAATGTTTATTGTAAAAACCAGTACAATAAAAATAAAGGTAACAGTTATGCACAAGGTCATTGCAAGTCAAACCATTAGTGAGTGCTACTATTGAAAGGTCGATAGTTCTCACGTAAGTCTGAGTTGTACTCGACAGATCCCAGTTAGAGTATTTAGCTACTGTCACATGTGGCACAAGGCCAAATTTAATGTGTGGTTTCCAAGTTCATGCAATCATCTAAAAAATCCCCATAGAACCCACATAAATGGGATCGGGTTGGTCTACCTCCCCAAACGAGAGACTGCCCTTCGGCATAGCCTCTTCCAGGTTCCTCTCCGCCCAAAGGCAGAGAGTTCAACTGTATAGCTGAAACGATTTCAGCTAGACTCTGTAGTCCATTGTCATTCAGATGTGTATAGGTAGTCACTGAGGTAGGTGACAGGTTATTCCATTACATCAGATAGTTACTTTTGTATTTTCTCATCTAGGTGATGAGAAAAGATATGAACACATGTCTTCTGTCTGCTACCCTCACTCTATTGATCATAAATTTGAAGCGTATTTTTATAGACTGAATTACATGGCAATATGATCATTGAATGTTTTCATTGTTGCTAACAATCTCTCTGTTATATTCTGTGCTAATAGGAATATATATTTGAAAAACAAGGTGGATAAAATAAGTAAATGTTTATTGTAAAAACCAGTACAATAAAAATAAAGGTAAGTTATCCACAAGGTTGCCATCCAGTAGTGAGTGCTATACTATTGTCATGTCAGTAGTTCTCACATAAGTCTGTCATACTCAACAGATCCCAGCTAGTTTCTGTATTCCATTGACTTACAGCTACTTATAGGTAATGACTCATGGGGGTGACAGCTTAATCCATTACATCATTAATAAATATGTATATATATTATCAATAAAAGGAATGGAATATAAGGAAAGAGAAAAAAAAATAAAATGGAAATCAATTGGAAGTCAATGACAAAATCCTTCTGTTTACAGAGTGAAGGTTTCTTGGATAAAATATATATGGCTGCCAATGTCTTAAGGTGGTAAGTGGAAATTAGCAGCACAATTTTGTTTATTTATAAGGTGTTCCACAATGGAAGACTTGAATGTATTGGTCAGAACATCAGATGGTAATTAAGAAGAGTTCTGGATTTTTGTAGGCACGTGTTGTTTAATCCTAGCATCCAGCCTTTAGGTTGTTCTTCTTATGTACTGCATACTGCAATGACATTTAAATAAATAAATCAGGGAACTATTATGTTGAGGTGGAAGAACGTCTTTGCACATGGATGGAAGGATGGGTTTAACAGAGAAAACCACATGTGTATTCGCAGCAAAGTAACATTGTCAAACTGCTATGGAAATCAGTTTAGCAAATCTGTCACTTATACTACCTTGCCAAGGAAGATGTAGGCATGAAACAAGGTTAGCTAGCTCATTCTTCATTTTTTCCTTTTAATTATTATGTGTGTTGATATTAAAAATACAAATAAAATTTGTCTATTTATGGCAGCTATTAATTTTTCTACCACTAATAAAATGTATGAATGTAGAATATACATGCATGTTGAATATTGGTTGAGGAAGACCTTTGACTTGCTGTATCAGATGATAGCATAAACAGGAAACAGCTAAAATAAACAGGACACACAGGTGTCCTGAGCCTTGAATAAACAGGACACACAGGTGTCCTGAGCAAAAGGAAATGTATGCTTGCATGGGTGCATGCCAGAAAAAGTGTGACCACACAATATTGGCTAGAAGAGGCATGGCCACAAGAAGCTGCATAGGCTACATACTGAAAGAAGGTGTAGCCACTTAAAATTGCATGGGTGTCCAAATGTTATAAAAACGGTCCAACTCTTGGCCTGAGAGAAAGGCTGGCTAGAGTTTAACTGATGATGTGATCATCTATCTCTACCCAATTGCTGCAACTTAAACAATAAAGCTATTTATATATTTTTATATATAAGTGTTTGTCACCTTATTTGAGTCCAGCAGCAATATACAACATGCAGAGCAATATAGAAAAATACAATATATTAGATATTTATATTTCCTTGATTTTTTGAGACTTGCTCTTTCATGTGGACACCGTCCTGGGTATGATGATAAACTACATCCATGTCCAGAGGAAGACGACAAACTACGTCCAACAGCAAGGCCCCTGATCAGGAGGATTTGAGGAGCGTGGAACCATCTCTTAATTGATGGTCTTCCCAGGTTCACCCTGACCCAGGGTGGTAGCACCTGTTAGGGTCCCAGCTATGGGCAATTAGTTAACCCCGAAACTGAGGTAACAAGCATTATGTAAGTGTAAAAATAGGTTTTAATACCTGAAATACTTTGTAAAAAATTATTACTAGAATTAAACTAGTACCAGAAATACATTTTTTAAAATAATATTTACCAGCTATACATTTTTGAGGAAAAAAATATTACCAGAAATAGATTTTTGATAAAACAAAAATATTACCAGGAAACAAAAAAGTTGTCAGCATTAAATGATCCACTGAGGTTGATATGCCGTAAACCAAACCAAAAACTTTCATGTGGACATGTGGTTTATTTTCAAATCAAGAATTCCAGACCTTTTGCCATTCTTTGCTATCTGTGTTACATGAAAAGGGTAGAACCAGCTGATAAAGATTGTATTCGCATAAAGCTAAAATATTAAAGAAAAATATGATATGGCAAGAGATTCAAAAATGCTTGAATCAAAATGTTAGTGTGTGTATATATATATATATATATATATATATATACACACACAATTACTTCATGTAACTTTTTATAATCTAATCGCTAATATTTTAGGCAAAAGCAATCTGAGCAGTTCCAGGATGTGACTCACTATACTGTTAGCTGATTGGTCAATTGTATTTCCTTCTTTGATTGGTTAGAAAATGATTTTGCATAGATTTGAACTTACAGTAAAAATAGCTTCAAATTCTCCTCACAATGCATCAACAAGGAAAGTAATGTCAAACCTTTTGCTATACTCAAGTTCTCTCTCAATAAACATGAAAATAGTAGATCTTTACATTGCTGATAAAGATCTACATTTTTCTGTTCATGTGAAGCTAAAATATCACAAGTAAATCTCATGGATAATCAAGCAAATATAATTCCTTTTTTTTGTATATTCTTTATTGGGTAAAGATCCAATTACTCTTCAAGTGCAAATTCAGGCTCTTCCTGCTGCCCAATTTGTGACTAGATTTTGGTAACTACTGAGGAATGATGAACCTAAAATAAAAAAAACAACTTTAAAGATGATTATTTTATCTATTCCTGTGAAAATCAATCTCATGGTGAAGGGGCATCAGCTAAATCAGGCAAAATATCCATTATTTTTCTTGGATCATGTCGAAAAGTCAACCCATTGCTTTAAGAAGTGCAGAGACCTCTATGGATGAAGATATATGTATTTAAAAACTAATGCATTCAAATTGAACAATAGTGCAAATTATCCTGTACATCAAGTGTCAAATGTATAAAACAAAAAGTAGAAATTTCCTCAATAACAAATGAACAAAAATAATCACCATAAGTGAGACCCAAATCTAAAAAAATATAGATAATTTGCTATGATTTTGTGGAATTGCTCACCTTGTCTTCTCAGGGACTTCACTTAATGCCTGCTAAGTGGCTTTGTATAAAACTGTATAAAAAGAACACTCAAACCAACTTTCTCTTTTTCTCTCTTCAAATGTAGGACACTATACTGACAAGACTTGCTTTGTTTCCTCTGGGGAAGTTAATCCCAGGTATAGAATATGTCACATGGCAAACCACATAATTTTTCTTTCCTTATTAATTAACTTTCAATTTTTCACTATAAAGTGATATTGTATGAAGCAGTATAATTTAAGAAGTCTTCTTGATCTACTGGTAGAATTAATAGATAAGATTATATGTAGTCATGTCAGTTCAGGCCATTGCATGCTGTACTTTATCTGTGTTGGGCTCAAATGCAATATGAGGTTCACTGGGAGCTAAACGTGTTTATGTTCCGAGAGGGGAACATGACATCAATAAGACATCATGTGTGTGAAGAGACGAGAAAATAGTGTAAGGTTTTTGCCCTCTTTTCTTAAATACTGCTTTGGCAATGATGTCTAGCAGACATTACTACACCGTTGTGCAAATTAATTGCAACAACCTTTTTAGTTTCCTTTCTTTCACCATACAGTCAGTTTTAGACCCACTGGAGTGACAGGGTGTAATCGATTTTTATTTTTTCCTCAGATTAGTTCATTTGAAATGGTGTGCAGTAATATGAATCTCTATTCAAGACGTATGATGAAATTTGTTTGGCCTTGAAAAATATTGTGTCATCTGTGATTGCATCAGATTTTCATCACACCCAAACACTATTGTCTTGTATGTCAATTAGTTGTCCTACAGCCATTGTCTATGATGGACATTATTCCCAGGAAGGTTATGAAAATTGTAACACTGCGTGAACACACTGGCAAGCTTTACCAGTGAGCAAATCAAGATACAATAGACTGGCCCAGAAATTCTCTCCAATCGAGAATCTGTGGTCAATCTGCAAGGAACGAGTTTGTGGAATGGAGATATGAAGTACTAACATGTGTACTGGGTCATGTTTCATTGGGAAAATACAAAAAAGTAAATAATAGAATTATTTGTTTCGTTTCAATTTGCACATGGGTGTAGAAGTTCTTTGTCTAGTAAATCATAGTCACCTATAGATATGTAGGTAGATATCATTGTGTATACCATATCACCATACAATGGTTGTTCATTTGGGTCCAAGGAATATAATTCATCAGCTTTTATTTGGTGGCATGAGGAATCATTACAAGTAGAGACTTCAGATGACCAGGAGTTCTACATATCACAACCATGTACTGATGCAATTCACATAATTTACAGATACCAAATTCATGGTCATTTGATCTATTGGAAACCTCATCTGACCATTCCAATGGCAATCAGTTTTCACAGGCAATAAGCTGGAATTCTGAAATTATTAAGAATTTGAACATGTTGACTACCATTACCAGTCAAATCAGTTTACCAAGGTTTTTATACACATCGCTATTCCATATATATTAGGTTGGTGCAAAAATAATGACGTTTTCTCACATATGTTAATATGTGAAAAAACGACATTATTTCAGCCTAATATTTATATATTATTTTATTAATTTCACCCCAAGCAAGATAATAATGCCCCTAAGACTCAAGTGGTTACTGGTAGTGAAAGAGAATGAGAACACTTTAGAAGGAACTGGAAACCCAATCCTAAACAGGAAACAAGGGATAAACCTCTACTCCTGTTCAATAGATGGGGGAGTAGTGTGAACCAGGCGATAAGCAAAAATAAGTTATCAGAGATTGTCCAACAGCTAATGGCATGGATATTGAAATTGGCAAACTGAGTTCAAATTCTAATAATATTTTGCATTCAGGACTTAAATGATCATAACTTTTCACAGCTTCATTTTTTATTTTTTATCCCTTTGTCCATTCAGTACATAAGCCATCATAACTCTCTACATATCGGCTTTTTTATTTTCATTATCTTTAAATTACGATGGTTTCTTGGGAAAGATAGTGGAGTGCTTCTTCATGGTTTTGAATTTAGAAATGTTCTTCTCCTAGATTAACCACCACCTAAACTAGAGAGCCATGTCTGCCTTGCTATTTAACCCATTACTTGGAGGAGAAAGTTGGATTCATGCCTTTCCCAAGGGCATTAGTGTGAAAGTGAATGCAGTAGACTTGCCTGGAATTTGAACTAAGCTCATGACTTTCACCACCTGAAGCAATAATTGTTACATTACCCACACGCCCTTTCCCTTATAACCCACCTGCACGAGAATATCAGAATGGAACTGTTATTGTTTTTGCCACCAAGTAATCCAATATTCCTTGTCAAATATTAAAACATAGGGAATCTACTAAAATAAATATGAATCCCATGAATAACTTGACTGGAGCTGTTAGGCAAAACAAATACTGGCTAAATATTCTTAAATATCATTAAAAATTATTAAAAATCATTAAATATCATTATCGTATCCAGCAGGGATCTTTGTTACATATTTATTTCAGTGTGTTAAGTCTGATGTATTAGAACTTTAAAAAAGGAAATGTTTAAACATGCATCAGATTAGAGAAAGATGCATTCCAAAAGCTAAGCAAAGTACTAAAAGACAGAAAAATTTTATTAGAAACAAAGAAAAGAATGCTGGATTGCTGTGTTATATCCATCCTCTTATATAGCAGTGAATGCTGGACAATTTTTTCACGGATGAAGAAAAAACCGGAAGCAACACAAATGTGGTTCCACAGAAAGATACTGAGAATTCCATGGATAAGAATAAGCAAGCAACAAGTCTTAAAGAAAATGGCAACAACTCAGTGTCAGAAAAAAGATGGTGGAAATTTCTTGGACACATAATGAGGTAAGAGGGCTTGGAGAACACTCTGGGCATATTGAGAGCAAGAGAGATAAGAGGAGGCAACAAGCCACCTAGCTGATGAGCTTGTGAGAATAGAAGACGGAGCAGGGGACAGGAGATTTGGCAAAGGGAGGAACACTGCTGATTTTGCCTATACTGATACAATGATAAAATATTGATTCCCATGAAATTATCCTTAAAAATAGGGTAGGAAGAAAATTTCTGTGACACATGATTATGAGAGACTACCAAAAAATTTAGTAAATTTAAACATCATGTGGACTGTATGTAGCACACATTTTTGCCCCTCTCTTTTATGAGCAGCACTCCTGGATCATTACAAACATGCTTGCAACAGATATGAAAAATATAATTGCCCAACCAATCTATTTTCTATTGAACATATTGTATCAGTCTCTCTTCTATTATACAGACCATAATGTTTTGTGTATTACAAATCAACAGACACTGGCTTTTACATGTGGAGATTATCAGAGTACAAAATAGCTTTGAGTAAAATTTCTGGAAATATATTTTCTTCAACATTTGTAAGTCAAAGAATTTTTTCCACTGAAAGCAAAAGTGCTTCCTGACATTGGATGTTATTTTGTGTGTCCCAGAAAAAAAAAAAAAAAAAAACAAATTTTGCTGCATCAATTGTTTTCATATTAGATCAAATAAATCTGTTTTTTTTAATGAAACTTTTCTCTGAGTTTAATACAAAGAAACTTTTTCTCTTCATCTATCTATCTATCATATATATATATTTTTATTTTTATTTTCTGCAGTCCAAGTGGACTAAGGAATTCCCTAACAAACAACTGATATAAAAAAGAATTACAAAAAATATGAAACAGAAATGATACTTATTTGCACAAAAAGTTAAGCTCTTGTTCTACGAATTTTTTGAGTTTCTTTAGATCAAGCATTTCCTAAGCACAACAACTAAAAGAAAAGAATAAAATCTGCTGTTAATACTCAAGACTTAAATATAAATAGGCAGATCACAAGACAGCTTATCCAGCTTAATCCAAATGGTGAATTAACATTAAAACGAAAGACATTGACGAGAAGTAAAGTTGGTCAGAAGGTTACTTCTGTCAATAAATAGGAAACACTTTACTGGAAGCCCATTTTAGCTAAGTGCTTTACCTCATCTTAGATAAACTCACGAGAGGAAATACTGTAACAGGACAAGAGAACATATCACATGGCATGAATACAATGGCATTATCTTTCATATTCATAATTACAAAGTTTAGCTTCTTCCAGCAATGCCTATTGGGACTCAAGTACACCCTAGACCTCAATTGGAACTTATATATATAATCCATTGCTAAAAATACTGGCAAAATGCTTGGGTCCTTGTATCACTTCAGTAAATACTTGATTTATTTTGCCATGCCCTATTTTTATAAATTTGATTTTGATTGATTCGTTTTCTACAGTTTATCAATATTTTGCAGATTATTTAAAACCAGAAAATATTTTTAGATTGTGAGAATTTTTTTTGAGATAATAATGATTTAGTGATACAAATCTCTATAATTAACCCATAGCTGGGGGAGAAGAGGTGGATTCATGCCTTTACCAAGGGTATTTACATGCAAAATGAGAACCCAACTGAAATTGGAACTCAGCTCTCTATATAACATTTCCAAGCCATTATCCATTACACCACCCGCACATCCATACTGACAGCACCTGATATTCACAAATGTTTATCCGTGTAGGTACTGAGCAGGCAAAACATGTTTAACTTCAGTGATTGTCTATCTTTATGAGAGCTATTTTAGACTAAAAATAAAGAACTGTTGCTATGTCTAGTCTTTACTTCCCTGTATTGATAGAGTTCAGAAGTATCTTTACGGCCTTCTGGGTGATGAATTATTTCCCACCCGACAGAAAAAATGTCACAAGGGTCCTTCCATTCTGTCACAATTTTCATGGCAAATGTTCTGACCAATGTAGGTACAGATCAGGCTCAATGTTGCTTAATTTCAATGTTTATACAGGATGCATGGCCCTGCAATGCATGGCCATAAGCCCCAAGATAAGTTGAGAGCAAAAGGAATAGGGGAAAACAGATTGTGTAAATGCATGGCAGAACAAGGGCTAGAAGATATCTAGAGCCACAGATCTAGCTTCAACATTCTCATCTAGAGCAAATTCAGTGTAGAAATGAAATGAAAAGCCATTTTGTTGGTTCGAAAGGAGGTTATACAAAGTAAGATGGTTAACCATTTTGACATTGATTAGAGTTTCAAGTATTAGGTTGGTGCAAAAATAATGACGTAATAATGTCGTTTTCTGGCATATTTTTTAACGAAAAAAAAAAGACATTATTACGTCATTATTTTTGCACCAACCTAATACTTTACCAAAAAGTGGTAAGAGACTAAAAGGACCATAATTTGAGGGATCAGTGGCTTCCTCGAAATTCTTAAAAACAGGAACTGTTTGGAGGAGGACATTGAACAAGGTGGAAAGCAAGAAGCAGTGAAGCATTTGTTGTAAAGTTTGGACAAAACAGGAGCCAGCTTAGGAGCACATTTCTTTAGGATGATGGTATAGATCCATCACATCTGTTTGCATAATGGCGATCTAATTTAGAAAAGCTGTCAGAAGCCAGTGGTCATATCACTCAGTAGAGCCTCAGTTCTAGGGGGAAAATCTGTCAGGGGTACTCCAGATATATTGAGAGTGGAAGAGGACTTCTGAGTATAGCATTCTGCCTTATCTGCAGTAGATATCAATATTTCAAATTGATTGAAGAGGAGGGACTGAGGATTTGCTATTGTTCACCAGTAATCTCTAGAACCAACCTTGTGAGAGGCAATATGGTGTCACATTCTATCAGCAAATAGTTGAATTATTGGATTTAAATTTTCTTCCAGAATATAATTTCTTGCTATCAGAATCAAAAAAACTTCATGCATTTTATCTGCAATATTCTTTAAAAGACTCAATGGTAAATGTAAGGAATTGTTTGCAAAGTTTTTCTAACAATGCACTCAAACTTTGAAGAGAAAAACAAAAGCCATATATTTTTTTTTCTAATTTGCTGTTGAATATCGATAGTCGATTTTAAATTTCAAAAAGAAAATAATTAAGTTTATAATTAAGAAAATAACTAAGTTTAATTATATTAATCAACTTGTTAATTTTGGGAGAATAACAACAAATAATTACAGTATCTTTAGTTTAATGAATTTATTTTCAGAAACTAAAAATAATTAAAGATAATCATTATTTCAACTGATTTTCTTAATTTTCTTGTTACCTTTTGTCACAATATCAGTAAACAGTTAAATAGAAAGAAATTCAAATCAAAAACTCTTTAAAACTCTGTTAAATAGAGTTAACCTGGAATCAAGTCTACTTCTTCTATGCTATTTTAGGACATAGACGATCATGGTTACTTACATTATTTACATTATTCGGACTGTTATCCTCATCTTCATTGCCATATTCACAATGTTTCAGCTGTTGTACACTTCGGCCTTCTTGAGGGGATTGGAATTTCAAACCGCACCCCTTATTTCGTTCACCAGGGTAGATCGTTCTTGTTCCACATGCCATGCCTCATCCGGATGTTTCAGTTATTTCCCTTTAACTCAATTCTCCAAATTTTTGATTCACCACTGCTGTGGCAGGGTATTGAACTCACAAATTTTTGGATCTAGTTACTGGATCTAACCAATGTCTTTATCCTCTGGGTCATGTGTCCTTGAGGACATCTGTGGATAAAGACGTCGGTTAGACCAGCCTTGAAATACTTGACCTGAAAAATGTTCATCAAAAGCCTGATGAAGAATTTCCAGTGTCTCAAGAGAACTTTGCTCAAATTTGTTATCAATCATAATTTCAACTAAGCATGATGTTAAGTTGAAAAGTTTGGTTTACAAGAAATATGAGATTACAGCATAACTTAATTTAAATAATATTATCAATTTGTCCTCTCATGAATTAACTGAGCTAGAATCGTTTGTTCTTGCTCATGGGTTGGGCTTTTGCATTCCACCCTCTATACCTGATAAGGAGAAGATTTTTTTTCAGAGTTCAAGGTCTTCTATGCACAGCTGGCAAGACTGTCTCCTACTTCTGTTGATGCATTTTGCAATTTGAAAGCCCTGTTAAATAATTCCGCACACACACATTTTCTAGTTCCTCTCTTGCTTCAGCTGGAATGGAAATGGAAAGCTGAATATCAGTGAGTGGTTTAATTCCCTGAGGAATAATTACGATTTAATAATTTCCAGACAAGATAAAGGTGCAGGAGTTGTGATTTTAGACCGAGCAGATTACGTAGCCAAGATGTCTTCGATCTTAGAAGATACTTCGGAATTTACCAAGCTAGGATCTGCAGATACTTGTGACAGAACTTCTTCAGGCAAAGTAAAATTTCAAAAATTACTCCTGAAGTGGGTAAAGACTGGGGTGCTTCCACAAGAAATTGCTAATGAAATTCGACCGTCTGGCTCGATTCGTCCACGTCTGTATAAGCTCCCAACAATCCATAAAGATGGGGTACCATTATGACCAATTTTATCAATGATTGGTTCAACCCAACACAAGGTAGCCCAATGGCTCTCAACGCTTTTGGAACCGGTGTTACAGTACTTGAGTGAATTTTGTATAAAGGATTCATTTTCCTTTGTCTGGCAAGTTCCTGTGTTCTTTTGATGTCTGTTCGCTATACACTTGTGTCCCTCTTGTGGAAACTATCAATATTTTTTGTGATTTGCTTTATCGCAGTTCATTGTCTCCACCGAGTATTCCGGAGTCAGTAATTTTTGAATTGATGAAATTTGCCACGTCTTTTGTTGAATTTAGTTTTAACAACACCATGTTTCGACAGATTGATGGGGTTGCTATGGGTTCCTCTTTGGGTCCAGCACTTGCTAATATATTGGTTGACTTTCACGAAGAAAAAATACGGAAGAATGCACTTCGGCCTCAACTGTATCGGTATGTCGATGATACCTTTTGTTTATTCAACAGCGAAGTTGAGGCTGATCAGTTTTTTCTTTTTTAAATGGTATCCATCCAGCACTGAGGTTCACTGTTGAGAAGGATTCCAATTTTCAATTGGCCTTCTTGGATGTATTAGTACATCGAACATCAACTAGTTTTCTAACCTCGGTTTATCGGAAACCAACTTTTGTGGGGTTGTATATGCGTTGGGATTCCTTTTGTCCAACAAAAGGTAAGATAAACATTATTAAAACCCTCCTTCACAGGGCATTAAAGATCTGTTCAGAGTCCTTCTTGAATGATGAAATCGATTTTGTTAGGATAACCCTGTGTAGTTTAGGTTTTCCGCCGGATACTGTTAATTCAGTTATCTGTAACAAAATTGAAAAGTTCAGAAGTGTCAAGCTTTGTACTGCTAAAAAGTGTCCAGTTTATCTCAGATTGCCCTGGATTGGAACTAAATGTGAAAGTATAGTTAAACAAATTTCATCTAATGTTCGTCGTCGTTTTTTCTCTGCTGAGTTTCGGATAGTTTTTCAAACTCTTGGCCTAGCTCTCCTTCTGCGTGTAAAGACGTTCTCCCTCCCCATCAAATTAATTCAATTATTTATAAATACGTTTGTAGTTGTGGCGCTGACTACATAGGGAGAACGACTCGGTACTTAGACATAAGAATAGAACAACACGTGCCTACAAAAATCAGGAATCACACCTTGCCGTTGAATAGACTCGTCTCGAACACCTATTAAAGAACAGAGATTGTGCAGCCAAATTTAGTGTTGACTGGTCGGACGACCGGCTGACGGGCTGATCGGTTGAACTCTCTGCCTTCGGGCGGGGAGGAACCCGAAGGAATCTACGCCGAAGGGGAGGTAAACTGACCCTGAACCCGTTTATACGGGTTCAAAAGGCATATTTTTGGACGAGCCCACGGGCTCGGAGATCGCACGTTAAACCGGCCTTGTGCCACATGATGCCCTTGTGGTGGGGTGACTAAATACTAGTGTTGACTAGTTCAGTCTGAAGTCGGACGACCGGCTCATCGGTTGAACTATCTCCCTTCGGGCGGGGAGGAACCCGAACGAGTCTACGCCGAAGGGCGGAGTCTCTTTCGGGGAGCTAAACCAACCCTGAACTCGTTTATGCGGTTCAAAGGGCATATTTTTGGCCAAGACCACGGGCTCAGAGATCCCACGTTAAACCGGCCTTGTGCCACATGATCCCCTTGTGGGGGGGGGGTGACTAAATACTAGTGTTGACTGGTTCACCGTGTTGTCCTGGTCACACTCTTTATTTCATCTAAAGGTTCTGGAGGCACTTTACATCGGGTCCCGCAAGCCTTCTTTGTGTAAACTATGTCAGTGTTTGTTGGGGGCTCGCTGTCATTTGTCTCTAGTTCCTTTTGCTCATTATTTTTTCTTCACCTCCACAATTCGTTTTTATTGTACATTTTCTGTGTTTTAACTTAAATTAAATCTCCCGTTGAAGCCTGAAGAGTAGGATGAAACCGGTTGCTTCGCCCGTTTTTAAGATGTCTAGTAATATTAAACTTCACACTTTTATTTCTGTAATTAAATTTTGTACCTACAAAAATATCTTTAAGTGTATATATATATATATATATATATATATATAGAGAGAGAGAGAGAGATCATTAAGTCCTTTGAGGTGAAGAAATATGGTTCTCTTAAGTGTCCTATTTATGTGAGGCTACTGTGGATTGGTCCTGGGAGTTAAACATATGCTGACAAAATTTCTAATTCTATTAAACGATGTTTCAATGCTTATATGATCCAGAGTATTTTTACAACGAGGAGGGGCTCCTCGCCTCTTGTCATAACCAAAGTTTGGTAATATATCAATATAAATATCAATGTGAAATTGACTATGTGAGCAAGACCATCTCGAGGTCGGAGGTTACAATCGCCCAGCATGTCCCTGGCCAGGTGCAGAGACACAAGCCTGTGACATCTTGGTGTTTGCAGACTCATGATTCTGCGATTGATGAGTACCTTTTAATTCTGTTACTTGCAGGATGAATTATTCTCCTGATTTCTTTTCTGTCTTGCACAGAGCACAGATGAGATGTCATTTAGATATCTTGGAGTATGTTACTGTTAACATACAATAAGTTGAAACAATTGCCTGACTGGGAAGAAAATTAGTAAAGAAAATTTTTTCTCCCGCCCCAACTGCCTTCTCAAGATTGGTAACTTATTATTAGTATTAGTTGTTGGTAAAGATTTTTCTTATCAACAACATTTTATATTGCCAATGATTTTGTTTATGAAGAGGTGTTGGCCGAAAGGTGCCTAAAATCCTAAATCTTAAACGTGATACATTTGTATCTATTTCAATTATAGAATTATGATCATTGTCCTTAAAATTATATATATATACATATATATATATATATATATATATATATATATATATATATATATATATATATATGCTCCTGGAAATGCGGGTGAGCTCCTATTGCTATTAAACATTACTCTTCAAGTATGAATTGAGTTCTTCAAACTACTGGCATATTTCGTATAGAGAAAAACGTTAAAATTCTTTTCCTTTCTGCTGTGTGATGATGGACTAGATGTAAGATATCTTACTGATATCAAATTAGTTAGGTTTTGATCTTGGCTTGAAGCAATCAGACATGAAACCACACTGAGTAGCTATGATACAGCAAAACAGTCTGTCTGTTGATGATATATATATAATATATATTTTAATTCTTTCAAGTTCATGAATTCATTTCTTGTTGGATGTAGAAAATTGATCAAGAAAAATACCAATATTAGTCAAAAATACATCAGTGCTTCATCAAAATAATAATAAGCAAAAACTTAAAATTCTGGAAGCCCTTTTTATAAGAGAATTATACTCACACTCACACACACACACACACACACATATATATATATATATATATATATATATGTGTGTGTGTGTGTAATATATATATGGGTGTCTGTCTAATATATATGTGTGTGTGTAATATATATATATATATATATATATATATATATGTGTGTGTGTGTGTAATATATATGTGTGTGTGTGTCTAATATATATATGTGTGTGTGTGTGTAATATATATATCTATCTATATATAGATATATATATATATAATAGTAGATTAAGTTGAACAAGTGTGGTGTTTGTTTGAAATAGGACATGTATGTATTGCTGGCCACTTATATTTGAGGATACCTGTATACTAGGGTGGCTAGCCAATCCCTATTGCAGACACATGCTCAGGTGCATTTGTGTTTATTCAATACCTACAGAGCCCATCTGTGGTTTATACCGCAACTATACTGATCAGATCTTAGTTACAGTTTCTGGGAAAGAGCATGTTATCTGGTGTGATCAACAATTGGAACAAGGCCAGCATATTCAAGCCTTTGGCAACGATGACTAGTGACTTTGTGCTAGCACAGCTATCAACGGCCCCCAAGGGTTCTATCTATCCAATTTCGGTCACAAGTCTTAGGTCAACCCATGGTATGGTTTTCAGGCACTTTCCAAAGGTGCCATATACTGGGATTGACCCCTCCAGCCTGATAACGGACTGGAAATAGGACATACCTTTTTAGTATTAACTGATTTGTTAACAAATTCTTTTAAAAATAGTCTTTGGAAATGATTTTCATGGTTTGTCAAAGTGAATAAGCAAAACTTTTTTCATTACTGTCTTTGTTTTGGCAATAAGAAATATCTACATCCATCTTCTTAGAGAGAAAATATTTCCAAGACGATATACTTCCAGATCTAACTGAATACTTTACCAACATTATTTGAGTTAGTCTATCGATCACATCTCGTGAAGAATTCATTACTTTTTCATTCATTCTTTTCTCATCCTGACGAAACATTATTTATTGTCAGCAAAGGTTTTATAGATCTAATCATTCATAAACCATTAAATTAATTAAATACCTACATTCTATGTAAGTTGCAATACAAGAGATTCATAGTTTGAAATTGCTTCAAATGCTAATAAAACCATTTATCAATTGGTCCGCATTGATAAAATATTGACTACTTGATGATGAAATTTCTTGATAAATGCTCAAACAGTACATGTCATTTTTGGAATATTTCTTTTAGTTGCCAACCATTTTCAGATATATCTCATTTATTTACAAGAAAAAGAGAAGGCATAGTTTGTTTGCAAATAAAATAAGAAGTAATATCAAAAGTTTGTTCGCTGTCCTGTAAGACAATTTTTCTTTTAATGATTTTATTATATCTGGTCTGGTGCTTTGGTTATATATCGTGAGATACTTACCAAAGTTCAAAGAAGAATCTGTCATGTTATCAGTACTTACCTGGCATTATAACTTCAACTACTTTTCTCTCACTGTAACATTTCTTGCCTCTGTCTTTTCTGTAAATATTTTCATGGTAATTGTTCTTATAAGTTTTCATCTTTGCTACCTAATCTTCATGAAGTGCAGTACTAGATTGGCAGTTAAGTCTCATCATTTTACTGTTAAAATTGCTAAATGCAACCATATTTTCTGTTCTAATAGCTTCTTCTCTCACACTTTTCACCTGTGGAACTCTTTTTCTCATTTTCTGTCAACTACAATCTTAAAAAATTTAAATGCAACATCACTTATCATCTTCTGTCTCCTTTAATTCTATTTCTATTATAAACTTTGCTTGTCCCTCCCATTGTTAGTACACACAGCCATTATGTCTTGCCAATTCTTCTTAAATAATGGTCTCTTCCACTTTGACTACGTAAAAACTCGGAACTGATAGATCAGAGACACTACTTGGTTTTAGTGAGAAAATTAAAGAACGAAGTGAAGATAGAAGTGTTTAATGTTTGCTTGAGTGAAATGTAAAACGTTGTCAATCTCAAATCTTTTCATTTGTACCCACTTACTTATAAATTAATTTATTAATAAAAATGTTTGCAATAAATATTTTTTCTAGTTCTTTTTATTGCCCTTTCTACTCAGTAAAATTTTCTCAGTTTCTTTCACACTTAGTAATTCTTTGTGTCTTAGTGGCTTTATCACCTTGCTTAGGATAAAATGATTGAAAAAAAAAAGAACAAAATGCATGTATAACAGTCTGTTAGTAAAAAATATATATATTATTGTTATACATTATATATACAGACACAAATATTTAAGTAAATGCTCTGTTTAGAATAAACAGTATTAACAACATTTACCGGCCTGAATATCAACAAAATTTTATAGAAAATATGCATCCTCCAACAGGAATCATAAATGTATCCTACATGGAATCATCATATAGCCTGACGTGCTATACCAGTTTAACTACAATAAAATATATTAAAATAATTGTCAGACTTAATCCATTTTGTAGTGTGTAACATCATTTGTTTGCGTTAAGTTATGCTTCGAGCAGATATGGTCATTCAAGGGAAATCATGGGAAATTTGTCATTTAAAAGCAGTAAAATTTACCTTACTAATCAGACGCTCCTTCGTAGCTAAACTGGTATAGTATGTCAGGCTATATGACAGTTCCATGTCGGATACAAGTTCAATTCTTGTTGGAGGACGCATATTTTCTATGAAATTTCTGGGACATTCAGGCCAATAAATGTTGATATTTGATCTGGTGATTCTGCTATATATCTTGAAATTCTCAACAAAATCCAAAGTATCTGTAATGTTATTAGTCCTGATCTGGCATCTCGACTTGAGTCGTTTTCCCACCAATGTAGCATGGCTTCTATGTTTTCTATAAACATCATCCATACACGTAATTTCTGTTTTGGAAAGAGACTCTAAAGCTATAATGGTAGATGTTTATAATTCATGTATGCACCAGTCACAGTACTTATCAGTTGTCTTCAAGGATTCATTATACAACAAATAGTCTCTTTAACAAGTCAAGGGGTTACTGGTAGTGAAAGAGAATGAGAACACTTTAGAAGGAACTGGAAACCCAATCCTAAACAGGAAACAAGGGATAAACCTCTACTCCTGTTCAATAGATGGGGGAGTAGTGTGAACCAGGCGATAAGCAAAAATAAGTTATCAGAGATTGTCCAACAGCTAATGGCATGGATATTGAAATTGGCAAACTGAGTTCAAATTCTAATAATATTTTGCATTCAGGACTTAAATGATCATAACTTTTCACAGCTTCATTTTTTATTTTTTATCCCTTTGTCCATTCAGTACATAAGCCATCATAACTCTCTACATATCAGCTTTTTTATTTTCATTATCTTTAAATTACGATGGTTTCTTGGGAAAGATAGTGGAGTGCTTCTTCATGGTTTTGAATTTAGAAATGTTCTTCTCCTAGATTAACCACCACCTAACCTAGAGAGCCATGTCTGCCTTGCTATTTAACCCATTACTTGGAGGAGAAAGTTGGATTCATGCCTTTCCCAAGGCATTAGTGTGAAAGTGAATGCAGTAGACTTGCCTGGAATTTGAACTAAGCTCATGACTTTCACCACCTGAAGCAATAATTGTTACATTACCCACACGCCCTTTCCCTTATAACCCACCTGCATGAGAATATCAGAATGGAACTGTTACTGTTTTTGCCACCAAGTAATCCAATATTCCTTGTCAAATATTAAAACATAGGGAATCTACTAAAATAAATATGAATCCCATGAATAACTTGACTGGAGCTGTTAGGCAAAACAAATACTGGCTAAATATTCTTAAATATCATTAAAAATTATTAAAAATCATTAAATATCATTATCGTATCCAGCAGGGATCTTTGTTACATATTTTTATTTCAGTGTGTTAAGTCTGATGTATAAGAACTTTAAAAAAAGGAAATGTTTAAACATGCATCAGATTAGAGAAAGATGCATTCCAAAAGCTAAGCAAAGTACTAAGAGAAAGAAAATTCTTTTAATGCTTGAGAACATTGTCTCTCTAATTCATAAGACATTCATTTTTCACCCACAAAACAATTCAGACCCATGTATATTACAAAAAGACATTTTTGTGCAAAATATGTGTCCTGTCATCTTTTGTGATGAGGCAATCCTAATGGAATATAGTCATCAGACAAAATTAGCAAGTGGCAGATTTATAAATAAGATATAACTAGAAGCCAATTTAAGATATCAAATACCAGATATACTTATGTATAAATTGACTTCATGACCACTGAATTTTTTGCATGAATTTTAATCCCGCCAGAAAAAATTAACCTGTGTCTAGTGTAACTAGTCAATGTAAATTTATGATTTTTAATCTCGTCAAAAGAATTATCTGTGTATCTTCTGACCCAATATGGTTTTGTGCAAAACACTGATCATAAAACTTGCACTATATTTGAGTAAATACAGTAAACATTTGCATGTATCAAGTGTCCTTTCACTTTTTTTATCAACTCTGTAATAATATGTATTGTTCTGTATAATGTATCTTTAATGTTCCTGACTTTACTGGGTTCAGTTTGGGAAAGGTCTTGGTCTTTTCATTTTCCTTGTTTTTTTATTTACAGAATTTTGTTTATTGAATTACAATACCCAAATATTCTGTCTATATTTCTGAGATGAGGTATTTTGTACATTATTTACATTATTTAAATATTATAGCAACAAAAATGAGGACAATAGTCCGAATAATGTAAATAATGTACCCAAATTCTATTGAACATTTTGTTTATTGAAGAGTGATATTAAATAAGCACATTGTACATTTCCTTCTTGTTTGTAACTAATCATCATAATAAATATAATGTTTTTAGCACTAAATCTTTAATTAGTCAAATAAAGCTTTATAAGCTTCATACATCCCTTGTGCAAATTAATTGAAACAAAATGATTAATTCCATTATTATTTTTATTTTCATATTTTTCCAATGAAACATGACCCAGTGCACATGTTAGTACTTCGTATATCCATTCCACAAAGTCATTCCTTGCAGATTGACCACAAATTCTCGATTGGATTTAAATCAGGAGAATTTCCATTTCCTTTTAATTCAACTTCAAAGGCTCTGGTGCCAAGTTTAAAACAATCCCTCAGTTTTGCCAGAATTTCAATACTTGTATCTTTCATTATAAAATTTACAACTGAATAGTATTTTTAATGATATGACATGATATATAATCATAATATGAAGAAAAAGAATTTGACAATTGTTACTTTCCTTATTTATCACATTAACCCTAGAACACTAACCATGGGTATATAGTACCCAGAGCAAATTTTCCTATTTTTAATTACAATTTTCAGTACCTGATTTTCTTACCTAAATAATGTTTTTCATTTCTCTCCCCACTGAACCCAAATTTATAGAAATCTTCCCAATTGATTATCATATCAATCAAGTTATACCAGTTGCTTATACACTTTTTGTGCCAACACTGGACATTCACCGAGTACGTGCTTAACTCTTTCACACATTCTGCATTTGTTTTCGACTTGTGATTTCTATATCTTCACCTTCATTGCATTTTTCTGATGACCTCTACTGCTATGCTGCAAATATAAGTGACTGTTTCTCTTTTTATGGAATAATCATTGATCGAGAGTGTTATGTAGTACGAAAAGGTTTTTCTTCCTCCGTATGAATCCAAATCCCTCGTCACCAAGTTGTTATGTAGTGGTTTCACAGTGGAGGCTTGTATTTGTACTAAGTTGGTCCTAAAATAGGTTTGGCGTACAAAACGTTAGGAACTTGATATAATAGGTAATGACGCAGCAATCTAGTTGTGGTGGCTGATACTTTAATATTCGACTAACGGTCGTCCGACATCGACTGACTGACCAGCTCACTGCCCACTCAGCAACTGCTACTACTCCAACTTATTATAGGTGGGAGAGTCTATTAACAATAGAATAGGGGTGTTCCACTATAACATAAAGTCAGCTCCCAAGTCCAGCAGTTGTTTCTGTATGATGAAAAAAAATGACCATCAAGCTTTTTTTCTTTCAACTTGTCATGCCACTTCTTACATTGCTTCTGGTTCAACATTTCTCACTTCCAGATCCCCATCCACTCTACATAAAGCTGTCAGGAGCAGTTCATGAGAACTCATAACATATCGCTTAAGTCCCAGAACAGCTCCATCTTGGGTATGATGATAAACTATATCCACATCCTGAGTCATATGATAAACTACATCAAACCACAAGACCTCTGATTCAGTGGAACCACCTCTTAATTGCTGGTGTTCCCAGGTCCACTCTGACTCGGGTGGTAGCACCTGTTAGGATCTCAGTTATGGGAAATAGTTAACCCCCAAACTGGAGTCAAAATACTATGAATAAGTAAAAATAGGTTTTAATACCAGCAATACTTTTATGGAAAAATTATTACCAGCAATACATTTTCGGGAAAAAAATATTATCAGAATTACAATTTTGAAAAGAAAAGATATTACCAGAAATATATTTTTGGAAAAATATTGCCAACAATACTTTTTTGAAAAGAAATATTACCAGCAATAAAAATCTTGTTGGCATTAAATAACCCATTGACATTGATATGCCGTAAAACAAAATAAACCAAATCAAACCAGAAGAGACAATGACACAACTTCTTCAATAATCATTACCTCTCTGCCTCCAGCCTTTCTTGGAATATACAGCCAATCAACACCACTGTTTGAATTCAGAGCCTCATGCATATTCATTAGTATTTATATTTGGCTATACATCTCTTATAGTTCTCTGTATAATTCCAATCCAAGAAAATCATGAAAGGCACACATAGGGATACTGTTTACACTGGAGACTAAAGTGTATACATAGGCCATAAATATAGCACATTAAAAATATATTTATATCTATAAGTAGAAAACAGATCAACAAATTTACTTTCCTACAAGTAGTCATTTCTTTTGTAATGCTTTGGATGAAAAACACATTATGATTTAAAAAGTTGTTTCTGTACTTTTGTATAATTCATTTGACAAAGAGTCTATACTTTATTTCCAATATATGTGGAGAGTTGGATTGTCTGAACACACTTCCAAGGTGAACAATAAGAAATATAGATATAAATGCCACGAAAGATATCTAACTATAATATTGATAGACTAGAATTTAGTGAGACTTGCTTGACAGGCTAAGAATAATTCCCCAGTGATGAGATGAAAATCTTATACTTAGACCAAAAAAGATGACAGTCTTATGCTCAGACCCAAAAAATGGCAATCTTATATTCAGCCCCAAAACGATGAAAATCTTATACTTAGACCCCAAAAGATGACAATGTTATATTCAGCCCCAAAAAGATGACAACCTTATAATCAGCCCCCAAAAGATGACAATCTGATATGCAGACCAAAAAAAGAACCACACTCAAGGAGTTGGCATTATCCATGGTGAATGCACATTGGTCCAGGTACCAAAGCAGTCCCAGATCACATGTGGGCATGTTTGTCAACACTAGTTACATCTTTGCCAGTTTACAGTGGAAAAGCTGGGCATGTCTAAATCCAGGTCTTCATAAGATGCCACATGCTAATAAAAACAATGGGAAAACCAGCAGTTGGCAAGACACAGTGTCTTGTGAAGTTTGTCCCATGGACATTTTGTTTCTTAAGTTGCTGTGGCTTCTGAAGGAGTGTGTTATTTTTGTTAACTTCCATCTCTTTTTCTCTCTCTCTAATTTTTATCTCTGTAGTTGTTTGCAGAACAATCTGATAGATGTTTCCCTCCCACCCACTCTCAACACACTCTTTGCTTATACTATCTTGAACAATCACACCACAAAAGCACTGACTAGATGGCAGGCAGTAAATGACTGCATGATCAAAGTTTTATGCTCGACATGCCAAAGAACCAGTTATAGATAGTCGTCCACCTGAAAAGGAAACTTTTGATGTTATTTTACAAGATATGCCAGACGGTGTGCCAAGATACAACATCAAATTGCTGCTACCTAATACCTAACTGGACAGTGACAGACAGGAATTAACCTCAGCGATAAGGTCTCATGGTTCAGTGAGCAATATGAATGAAAATAGAAGTTGGTGCTATGTAGCATCTGCAGTCTCCATATTGGCATTTTATCAGATTCAACTGTAATTTTATATTTCGTTCATAATTTTCATGTTCTTTTCTCTGCGAAAAGTTTAATTTTTCCCTCCAAAAGTAGGAAGAAAATGTTTCCTGTTGTAGTTTCACTTAGCTTATATGAAACACTGCAAAGTATATTAGTATATCTAATGCCATATATCTGTCCTCGGTATGACGATAAACTACATCCGCATCCTAGGTAAGACGATAAACTACGTCCAGCAGCAAGACCTCTGATCAGGAGGTTTTGAGGAATGTGGAACCACCTCTTAATTGCTGGTGTGCACAGGTCCATCCTGACCCAGGGTGGTAGTACCTGTTAGGGTCCCAGCTATGGGCAAATAGTTGACCCCCAAACTAGGGTCAAAACACAATGAAAGTGTAAAAATAGATTTTAATACTAGAAATACTTTTTAAAAAATTAATGCCAGCAATATTTTTTGAACCAAAAAATAATACCAGCAACAAAAATTTTGTTGACATTAAATAACCCATTGAGGTTTTGATATGCCATAAAATAAAACAAACCAAAACCAAACGTAATGCCATATAAGACTTTATTCATAATTTTGTTCTTTTCTCTGCAAAAAGTTTGTTTTCCCTCCAAAAGTAGGAAGAAAATGTTTTCTTTTGTAGTTTCACTTAGCTTATATGAAACACTGCAAAGTATATTAGTATATCTAATGTTGTATAAGACCTTGTTCATTACATTTAATATTAGAATTTTATGAAGTTTGGTAGAAGTAAAAGTATTTTGCAGCATTTTACTAAACAACCAGATACCTGAGCCTACTAACTAACTTAATTTAAGATTATATGATTTGAAAGATAGTTTTTGAATCAGTTTGATAGGTGATGACATATAGCATTAAATATAACACTTCCTACTAAAATCTCTGAGGTTAAGATATTGGATAAATTTACTATATTGAACCTTTGAAAAGTAAATGAAAAATCCACTGAGAGAAACATGGTTGAAATATTAAAATAATCAGAGAGAAAAGCAAGAATGTTCTTGAGGGAAAAAAATGGAGAGTCTTATATACCATCTGAAATGGAATATTCCTTTAAAGAATATTCAGAAGTAAAGAGTTCTACTTTAATTTTATTTTCAGAGAATTTCCTTGTTAAAGTATTCTTAATTTAATGTAGACATTTTTTTTTAATTTGCTTTAAAATTTCAAATTGTTGACAGAATTTACATTATTCAGATTATTGTCCTCATCTTTGTCGCTGTATTTATTACAATGTTTCGCCTGTTGTACGCCTTCTTCAGGTGGTTGGAATGTCAAACTGAACCCTTTATTTCATTCACTGGACTAAAGGGTTCTGTTTAACATTCCAACCACCTGAAGAAGACTGGAGCATACAACAGCCAAAACATTGGAATAAATATGGCAACAAAAATGAGGACAATAGTCCGAATAATGTAAATAGTGTACATAATACCTCATCTCAGAAATATAGACAGATACTGAAAGGCCGAAACGTAATAAATATGGCAACAAAGATGAGGACAATAGTCCGAATAATGTAAATAGTTTACATAATACCTCATCTCAGAAATATAGACAGATACCTTTAAGAGAATCTTTAGCCATTATTTACACTATTTATATTCAAAATCTTGTCTTCATTTTTATTGTTGTTTTCACAACGTTTCGGTTGTTGTGCCCTCCAGCCTTCCTCAGATGTATATTGATCTGGTGAATCTGGTGACATAGTGGTTGTGAGTCTAATCCATGGATCAGATAGTGTGTACATGGAAATGGACAAGCTATAACTGAGCAGTATTATAAAAAAAAATAGACACTATCACTGGGCATAAAGCCTGGTCAGTACCTAGATGGGTGACTGCTTGGGAGTACCAAGTTCTGTAACCTTGGATGTATGTTGATGGTGTTATGGATAATGGCTTAGAATTGTTAATCAAAGATCCATCTTTCAATTCCCATTATGTTTATTATATTCACTTACCTGAAATTACCCTTGGAAAAGGTATGAATCTACTTCTTCTCCCCCAGCTATGGGTTAATTAGTAAGACATGTATCACTAAACTGTTATTATCTAAAAAAATACTTATAATTTAAACATACTTTCTGGCTTTAAATAAGCTGCAAAGGGTTGATAAGCCATAGAAAACAAGTCTATTAATTAATAGACATGAGCAGTGGAACGACAACATTGTATCCCCAAAGATTGAATAAAGGGTTCAGTTCAGAATTCCCTGTAGGTTACCCAGATCAATATACATATGAGGAAGACCAGAGTACATAACAGTCAAAACATGATAATGGCAACAAATATGAGGACAATAGTCCAAATAAAAATAGTATAAATAATGATTACTCCTCATCCCAGAAATTCAGACAGAAAATTTTAGCTAGGAAAGTAAATCAATAACTTTTAAAGAAAAGTTAGAATCATTAAAAAGTTTCTTTTTTTCTTAAGAAAAACACAAGAGCCCATAAAATTGTCAGGTGAAATTTATTTAAAACCTTTGTTTTGTGACCTACGGTGGCCATTAATGATTAAGTATAACTGAAGTCTTCAATGTTAAAATAAAACACTATTTAATTACAACCGCAAATAAATACTTAACAAGAACATAAAAAGGGAAAGTCAACCAAAGATAATTAACCATTTCAGTGAATACCTTGTTAGTAGCGTGGCTCAGTTTAATGTCCAGTAAATCCTAAATCAAAACCCAAATCATTGACGCACAATAATTCACACTAATTCAACTGGATAGTTCCACTCAATAGTCACCACAGTAGCCTGACACCACTGTTTATACACCTGGCAAAAAACATATATTCACAAATCCAGAGTGTCACACTCGAACCTCAGTGTCGGCAGTTACTCATTTTCTTCTTATATGACACCTTGTTTCTTGTAGAGTGAAGTTGAAATATCTTTTAAAAGATTAAAATAGAAAACTAAGCTAAAATACTGAACCATTGGAATTAAGATGAAAGTAATACTAATTAAAAAGTAATAACAATTAACAAAATCAAAGAAATTTGAATAATATTACCATTAATACTAATCCCTTCAGGACAAAGGCAGTTATGACTCTCCACACATTCGATTTGATTATTATCAATGAATTGTCATGACTCCTTGAGAAATATATGGGATTAGTTTGCTGTGACTTTTCCATGGTTTTGAATTCAGTTTTTTTTCTCTTAGGCAGGTTACCCCCGCCAAGTCTAGAGAGCCAAGTCTATCCTATTATTTAAGACTCAAGAGTTACTCAAACTAGAGGGTTACTATTAAAAGGGTTAACATGAATGTGATGTGTGTGTGTGTGTGTGACATAAATGAAAGAAAAGATTGTAGGTAGTGACGATTATGGTGATAAGGAGTAATTAATCCTTGACTTGAAAAGATTAAGATTATAGTGTTTGGGATAGCATGTGGCATCCTGTTCTACAGATATTGGGAAAACCTTGTCTGAGTGGAACTTCTTCCTTACAATTGGAATACAAAGGAAATTAATGTGATTTGAAGTATAAATCCACCTCTTCTTTTTCCCTGGGAGGACTTGTATCAGTAAATCATTATTATCTTCAAAAAATTCTTGCAATCTAAAAATAGTTTATGGCTTTAAATAACCCACAAAAGGTTGGTAAACCATAAAAAGCAAATCAGTCAACTTTTTAAATAAAGGTGAAACATGTGAAGTATGCAACTTAAGAATGAAATATTTTTGAACTGTCAAAATTTATTGCTATTCTTTTTTTACCAACAACACAAGAATTTATAAAATAAAAGTTTCAAGACTATTTTCTATCATGACATTATTAGCACTAGACAATGTTCTTTTTTTGTATTTCTGAATTTTCAAGCATCCAAAATAGAAAATTTATTTCATATTTTTATCCTTTAGTTATGATTTTATCAATAATGGACTGTAACGTATTGTCTTTGGATATATTTACAAATTCACAGACAGCTTAGTAAATGATGAAAGGGAAATTACAGCTTTATAATAGCAGTCAGTTCTTTCTCATTCCTTGCTATGCTTATCCTCTCTCTCTATCTAGCTCTATCCCTCCCCTATGATTATGCATCTGGTGGCTGGCATAAATGATCTTTTCATGGAACATTCTTGTTCAATCACCAAAGTTGTCTCAAACCCTGTCAGGATTTACATGGTGGGGGGGACCTTTTTGGAACACCCTGTACCATAAGTACCACTTATAATCCAAATTATATTTTAAATTAAAATAAACAACAAAGGGTTGATAAGCTATAAAACAAAAAGACAAAAGCATGGAACATTGATCTGCACAGGTAACATCTGATCATTGCAGTTGAGCCACGTTAGACTTTGGCAAGCTTTGAATTTTGGCTACTTTTGCTTTATCTTTCTTTGTTCTCACATTTCACACGAGGGCATTATTTGGGTTCTTTTGTGTGCCACATCTCTTCAGGATATATCATAAAATCAACCAACCAATCCCAAGAAGTAAGGGAAATTAACAAATAAAGAAAAGGAATCTGTGGAATAGAAACAACCAAAGGAGTTCAAGTATGAACCAATTAGTTTGAGTTCAATCCCAAGGCTGGGCAGAGTGTATTTGGACTCTGCGGAAAGAGGGTGATCAATAACTGAGTAGAACTAAAAAAAAAAAAGAACTAGACAAGATATCCCTAGACATGGTTAGTGGAACAGTTCAGTTTGAAATTCTCTCTACGTTACCCAGATTTATATAACCCTGATGAAGGCTGGAGGGCACAATAGCTGAAACACTATAACAACAACAATAAGAAAGAGGTCAATTGTCCAAATGTAAATAGTCTAAATAATAATTATTTTAGTTAGATAGAAATTCACAATTACAATTTTAGTGTAGAAAATGCTATTTTATTAAAAACTGAATATAATTTACTCAGAGATATATTGAAAGTGCAATGATTTCTGAATCCCTTGTGGTTATGACCAGGCAACTACAGTTTATCCCTTGTTTTTATTAATCAGATGTTTAAACAATATTGGATGCAAAAACATTGTAACAAAAAGTGTCTGAGTTGAAATTAGTAAAATCTAATTTAAAATTTAATTTAATTTTTTAATTTTAATTTAATTTAATTTTAATTTTAATCTTAATCTAATTTTTATTTTTATTTTAATATTTAATTTAACTAAATTTAAAATTTAATTCAATTAGTAAAAGCAAATTTAAAATTAATTTAAATTTAATCTAATTTATTATTAATTTTAATTTAATTTTTGTTTTAATATTTAATTTGTTTAATTTAATTTTTTTAATTTAATTTTCATGTTGATTTTAATATTTAATTATATTTTAATTTAAAATTTTATTAGTAAAATACTAAATTCAACTTTAATTAAAAATTTAATTTAATTTAAATTTAATTTATTATTAATTTTAATTCATTTTTTATTTTAACATTTAATCTATTTAAGATTTAATTAGTAAAATAGAACATAAAATTTAATTCAAAATTTAATTTAATTCATTTTTAATATTAATCTTAATTTAATTTTTAATTTAATAATTAAGTTATTTAATTTAATTTAAAATTTAATTTAATTAATAAAATCTAATTTTAAAAAAAATATTGAAAATAAAAACAAAATCAAGCATTAATCTCTTCCTAATGTACTTATGTAGATTTCATTGAAAATAAAATCTGATGACACTATTTTATCAAAGAAACCTGTCAACAAAAGTTTTTCCAAATTGTCATATATTTGCAATATTTTTCACTATTATTTTCCTATTAAATTTTGGAAATTTAAATTCTCTACAGATATTTCTTGCATGAACCTGGCTTCCTGCCAGTTATAATTGTAAAAAAAAACCTCTTCCAAAGATACAGATATTTTTATTTTTATTTCTATTTTATGCTAAAATCTTTCCCTGGATCCAGTAAATTTAATATCAAATTTAACCCATCCTGGGTATGAAGATAAACTATATTTGGCAGCAAGATATCTGATCAGGAGATTGGAGGTTTTCAGAGGCATTGAATCTCATCTTAACTGCTGTTGTTCTCAAGTCCATCATGACACAGGTTGGTACCATCTTTCAGGGTACCAACTATGGGCAAAGAGTTGACCCCAAAACAAAAATCTACAATATATTTTTACAGTAAAATTACCTGCAATACATTTTATAATAAAATGATAATTAATATAACATAAAAAAGTATAAAAATACATCTTTATAGTAAAATTACCAACAAACATTTTATCATTGACAAACTATATATCAAAACAACATACATTTACCCTCTACAAAACACACACACATATATATATATATATATATATATATAAACAAGGACTTGTACCAACAGAAATAAAACATAGATTTGAACAAAACAAATATCATTTTTTTATACCTTAAGGATACTTTCGACCAACAGTTTTTCAAAAGGTATTAGTTGGCAATATACAAAGACAATCAAGACACATTAATAATCTCCAAGAAATCACAGGCTGGTTTTCAACTGTGAAGAATTCTTATAAGTTTTGTTTTACGGTGTGTAGCAGTCACTTCTAAATTTGCATGATGGTCACTCGGTTGTTGTTCATCATGCAAATTGAGAAGTGACTGTTACACACCAAAAGTTGAAACACTCTGCATCTACACAGCATTGGACAATAAAACAAGGCTTTTAGGATTCTTCACAGTTAAAAACCATCCTTAGATTTCTTGGAGATTATTAATGTGTCTTGATTGTGCTTGCATATCACTCACAAATACCTTCTGAAAAAGCACTGGTCAAAAGGATCCTAAAGGTATAAAAAAATGACATTTATTTTGTTCAAATATATATATATATATATATATATATATATATAAGTATTTATTCGAAAATTATAACATGAAAATGTTATAAAATCACTACAAAAATAGCCATTTTATTTCAACACTTCTGGTGTCTTCTCAAGTGATGGTGTTGAATGTAGAATAAAGGGTTTTAAAAGGTTCAAATTAATCAGACATCCCTCACTAGGTGGAAATGCTGTTACATAAGCTGGTATGACCAATCAAAATACAATAAATACAAGAATTTAAAGAACTTGACAACGAACTTTGGTTATAATAATTATTTAATGCTTTAATGTTGGGGTTAGACTAAAATAGAATTCATTCTAACTAAAATTATACTATAAAATTAAAAATTACCAATTTTAAATTTAATTTATATTAAGTTTAAAATTATAAAGAAGAAAAAAAATACATTCATATATATATATATAGACCTCAATTTAGTTGTTGCTATCATGTTTTAACTGTTATGTCTTCCAGCCTTCCTTAGGTATATATCAATGTGGGTAGTTTTGAACTGAACTCTTTATTTAATTTATGGGCGTACATTGTTCTCATTCCACTGCTAATGTCTAAGGATATTATCTAGTCCTCATTTTATTACTTACCGAGAACAAATACACACTTCTCAAACCAGGGATGAAACTCATAACCACAATGTCACGAAATTCACAAACCAATACTTTTATTCAGTTGGCCATTGTCTCATAGGACAATTTGCTGTAGAGAATTTAACCTGGCTGCTGATTAGGTTGCAACTGCTGCTGCCCATGTTTTGATTGTTGCTGATAGTGTTAAAGACTTGCTGTCATTTGTCTTTCCTTCTTTATTAGTGTCTGCCATATTGTATTTATTTCTACTAAAGAGATCTACATAGCCTTGCATATGCTCTGATTCTTTTGAACATCTAATTCTCCATTTTTTTTCCTTGTGATAACAACAACAAGGATAAGGAAAATAGTCCTGATATAAATAGTGTAAATAATAACTCTGCATCACAGAAATTCTGACAAAAATATCTGTAACTGAGGGCATAAAATTATCTTCAAAATATTCAGATTTCAGCATTAACCCATAGATCTTGATATGAGCACCTGTTATGGTTAGCAAGCTTGTTGTTGTAACGTAGGAAAAGGTTACTGAATAAGAATAACAAAAACGAAGGTTGGAAATGGAACGATAACATTTATAACAGGAAAAAACATACAAGAGTCGCCAGCGGCATTTAGTAAGTAATCAACTGCTACTGATGAACTAGAAGTGAATCAAGGTGAATTGCAAATGAAATCCCACAGTGAAGATATTCACTAACCTCACCATGTGGTCAGATGTGACACAAGGCCGAATTTGATGTGGGGTGAGCCGAGCTCAGGCAAAAATTCCGCATAGAACCTGTATACACGGGGTCGGGTAACTGTCTACCTACCTCAGACAAGATTCTGCCCTGCGACATAACCTCGTTTGGGTTCCACTCTGCTTGGAGGCATAATTTTTGTGAAAGACCACAGTGAAGATATTCACTAACTGCCCCACCTGATCACATATGGCACAAGGATGAGTTTATTGTCGGGTATCTAAGCCCATAGGCTCTGGCAAAAATTCCCCGTAGACCCTGTAAAAAATGGGGTCAGGTAGCTGTCTACCACCCCAGACGTGATTCTGCCCTTTGGTATAGTGTCATATGGGTTCTTCTCTGCCTGGAGGGAAAGAGTTTGACCAGCACACTGTGGAAGACCACAGTCAATCCAACATACATATATTCCACTGTATTTATAAGGATTGGGACATACCCATTATAGTCCATAGGTATGGTATAACACTTATCTTGGCATAACAATTATGGCTCATTAGTGAGTTTAATCCTCACTGGGTGACCCATACTTTCAGCCATGCTCCACATCTAAGCTTCACTTAGTCATTTGAGGGCCCTGCATAAAATGTTTCAGCTGCATATAGGGTATAGACAAACAAATTCTCGAATGTTTGAAAGACCTGCAGACAAATATTAATGTCTGATCTGAGGCATTTCAGTAGAAAAACTTTTTATGAAAGACAAGTTTAGTTCTTTGAGAATTGAAAATCCACTGAAGAATTGACAGATAAATGAAAGAACTTTAACCAGTGGTAAGAAACTGACAGGAGTTGCAATAATGTGATTTTTATTCTTCTGTTGCAGATTTACTTGTCACTGAACAACTTTCAAAGGCATCAGATTGTCAAAAACTGAAATTTTGGCATACTCAGTTGAGTTCCTCCAATTGAATACATTCAAGACTTTATAATCCACCTGAAAGTGGTTCAGATTATCTCATCTAAATAGTTATTTACTTTGTTTATTAAGTGGTGCCATAATTTCAAATTAAGGGTTATTATTTACTCTCTTTCCTTTTTAATTGTATTTACTTTATATTATAAAACAACAACCTTGTGTAATTTAGAGAACACTTCTTTATCAATAAGAGTATTTGTTCAATTACCTCCTCTTAATTTTCAAAAGTGCTACTAGAGGATGCTCTTCAACACTATAAATACTCCGCAATAATTATTCGCAGCCTCTTCTTAGTTTTTACAATAACATGTAAGTTTCTTGTGGAAAAACACGTCCCCTTTTTGGAACAGACATAATCAATACACACACATCCGTATGCACCTTTCACTTCATTTTTTTCTAGCACTTTCTCCTACACCAAACTACACATATGCAAACAATTCACTAGCTTAAATGTTTTATCCATCCATGTTCATTGTTTAGTAACACACAACAATATTCTATTGCATATGTAATCATTTATTATTAATACATTTTCATTTGTTTGTACACATTTATATTGGTCCTTGTTGTTTCTTATACTTTTTTATGTGGGCTCGTACTCTGAGTCCACCATGTTGGTTGTGGGCATTTTAGGAGACCCACATATTTATCTGTCAATGTGTACACCAATGCAGATTTACCATTATGCTTAGGTGTGCTTAAGCACAAGGCCAAATTTCTGGAAAAACATGGAGGTGGAAGAGAGTTCTACAAGTGAGAAAAGAAACTGTCAGCATTGAAGATATGATGAGACCTTGTTGCCAATCTAGTACTGTGCTTAAATTCATAAAATCTATGTACCATAGTGAAGAGCTCATCCAAATAAGTACCATGAAAGTATTTGGAAAGCAAATTTATGGTGGTGGGAAAGTGACTGAAGGTCAGGACCAATAATATAGAACACAGGGGTTTATGGGAATGAAAGTGGAAGAGAAGATTAAGAATAGAGAGGATTGAGGAAAGGGCAAAAGATAGATGGGAATACCACGAGTATGCAGGGGGTGAAAATGAAAGAGAAGAATGAGAATAGGGAGGATTGAGGAAAGGGCAAAAGATGAACTGGAATGCCACTAGTAGGCAGGGGATTACAGGGAGTGAAAATGAAAGAGAGTCTGAGAATAAGGAGGATTGAGGAAAGGACAAAAAATGAACAAGATTCAAGAAGACAGAAGATGGTGATTGACATTGCATTTAAATTTTTGAAGATTGTCGTTATTAGAGAAGCAAGTAAACTACTTCCTCAGGTTTGAAGTGCAAGAAAAGAAACTGTTGGAGTAGAAGTGGCAGTTGAATTTAGCTATTTCAACAGTAAATGGATGAGATCTAGAAGCCACTTAAATTCATGTAGTCAGGGCACCAAGAAAAATACCTTGCTAATGCAGTTGCCATGAAAATATTTGTAGAAAAAACAGACAGACGACATATCACCTCATTGTGAAAGTGACTGAAGTTGAGATGCCAAGTCTGGATAAATTACAATACAGATGCTTCTTTGGATTTTGTCAAGAATCTCTAGATGCACAGCAGGAGCACCAGACCAGATATGGTAGGAGTATACAATGCAAGAACAAATAAATAGATTTATAAATGTGCAAGATGGATTCCCACGAGAAAAATTTTATTCCATCTTTAAGTGATTCATTGTTTGTTGTTTTTGAAAAAAATAAGACTCCATTCAAATTATTCTTATTTGTTGAGTTGATTAGAGACACAAGATTTCAACCCATGTTCTCTTGCACAATAATGTTTTAAAATGGATCATTTTCATGATATTTTTAAAGTACTCTATCAGGCATTATTTATTTCTGACTGGCAATTCTTTTATCTTATTGTGCTGCTAAATAAATAAATAAAAAAAATAAATAGCAAGAAGATCAAAATTTCATGTTCTCTAAAATTAGACCAGATGATAAGAATCACCAGGCAAGCAAAGCCATTGTTTGACCAACCAATCATAAAGCTTTCAAAACCAAAATGTAAGATAAGAAATAAACAAATAATAACAAGAAGACCAAACTTTTACCTTTAGTTAGTTCAACCAAAAAATCAGAAATCTTACACAACCAGGATATATATGAGACAATAAAAAGCAGTGCATTTTTAAAACACATTTGTAATGTTGTCTCTCTATGTTTTCTATAAATACTTTCATGGTAATTGTTTAGTTGTTCAGATGATATATTTGCTATGGTACTTAGCCTTTACGAATTTAAGTGCAGCACTAGACTGGCATCAAGATCTCAGTTAAGCTGGCTAGATGTAGCTGTAAATTCTATGCCAACAGTTTCTTTTCTCACACTTCTTGCTTGTGGAACTAACTTCCTGCTCCATGCTTTCCAGTCAACTTAATCTGCAAAAACTTAAATGCAATGTCAATCTCTATCTCCTGTCGACCTGATTGCTCACTTCTATTTCTGCTGATCATTAAGGTTCCTATTCCTAAACCTTCTAAACTTTGTAACCCCTTGTGTTTTAGTGGCATTACTGCCTTATATGGGGTGTTTCTTATTTTAAAAAAAGTATATAACCTGATGGAAAGTCGATAAATTTATTTTGCCAATTTTCTGATGCTGTGGTTATCATAACATAACCCAGAGATGAAATACGACATTTGCAAAATAAAAATAATTTCCAATAATGCATTTCTAAAAGTCCTATTGCATGCATTTCTAAAGTAATAATTTTTTACAATACATTCCTGTAATAAAATCCTCCATTATGCATGCAATTAATAAAATCCTTCCATGTGCATTCCTGTAATAAAAATCATTTCCGCTGCATGCCTTTATAAAAGTCCTTCCATTTTATTCCATTAATAAAAATCCTTCATTATGCATTCCTGTAATAAACATTCTTTCTAATGCATGCCCATAATAAAATCCTTCCCTATGCATTCCTATAATAAATATCCTTTTGACTCCATGACTGTAATGAAAATCCTTTCCATTGCATTCCTGTAATAAAAATCCCTCCCGAGGCAGTCCTGTAATAAAAATCTATTTCTGTGCTTTATCGCAATAAAATTCCTTTCCAGTGCATGCCTGTAATAAAAATACTTAGGGACTAACATGTATGAGAATGAAAACTTTATCAACATTCAATAAAGTTACTTATTTACATTTAAAAACAGTAATATCACAATTAACATAAGCACAATATTCTTTCCTATATATTAGGTTGGTGCAAAAATAATGACGCAATAATGTCGTTTTTTGACGTTAAAAAATACGTCAAAAAACGACATTATTGCGTCATTATTTTTGCACCAAACTAATATATAGAGAAAGAATATGTCAAGCAGACTTATCTTGTTAATGCTGCTTCTTAAGTGTTGGGGTTACCAATGTAAATGGTGTTTTGTTGAAAAGACTAATGTGGCTGCGTATTGAAGAGCATTTAACATTTATACATTTTTTAAAATCAAGGAAAAAACAATGGAAAACCGATTTGTGTTTCAACGATAAAATATATATTAAAATCAAGAACAAATACAAGGTGATTTTTGTAATTTGTGAATAAGGAGAAAAAAGTAGTTTCCCTTTATCTGTTAGTTGAATTAGGAAATGTAATTAAGCAAGTTTTCTGAATAGAATGTTCAGAGTTCTGTATTGAAATAAAATGTGTATTCAGAAGAATATACAGTAAGTTCAATTGTATATTTGTTATAACTAACAGAGGTGTTGCAACTTGGTTTGTTTACAAAGAACTGATGATGAATGATATTCAAGTCCTGTGTATGCATGTGTGTGTGTGTGTGTGTGTGCGTGCGGAGTGAGTAGAATGAATAATCTGTGTAGACGTGTGTGATTTCTACTGTCTTCAGCTGTCTTGGTTTCAACTCTACTGGTTGATTTGGGAATGGATCCAAACTTATATTACTATTGGTGGCTCCCAGCACGAACGTGGGATAAATTTTGAAAGAACACGAAAAATATCTGATTGGATGAAAAATTAACCAATCGGTGATTTCATGACAAAAGTATGTTTGTGAATTAACGGTAGGAAAAATTCAGTGTGGTGAATGTGATCAGTAAATTGTCCTGTGATATTTAGTATATATTATTTGACCAATCACAGTTGAGAAAAATGTAGGCGTGGCAACATAGTAGTAATCACTACAATCTATCTGGTAGATTGAAATAGTACTAGAAAACTTGTATCTTTAAACTCCTGGTAACAGTTACTGTGGCAGCAGAGAGAATCCCTTGTGTCGCTTCAGAGCAGGTCTGAATCTCTTTTCGTTGTGGTCAGCTTTTTCCTATTCCATGTGGTTCAATTAACCAATGAGAGGCTGCCTGATATCATGTAACCTATCTCTATATATGGAAACAGACCAATGTTAAGTCATAATATTTTTTAATGAGTGCCATTAATTTCCAGTAAAAAGAAATCTTTAGTAATTCCTTCATAGCATAAAAATCATTTGAATGACAAAATGAAATTGTTTTATCATTTCATTCATTTATCTTCTTGTATCATTAATTTTGATATTTATTTTTTTTGGAAATGCATTCTGATACAACAGCTGTCACAATAAAATAAAAAGTTGTCTTTTTAAATGACATTATTTCAAACTAAATGCATCAGTCATATGTTGATAAAAACAGAAGAAATATTTTGTCAATCCAACAATTTTTTCTTTTGGAAACCATTTTTCATAAAGCTGCTTTAATTTCTTCAAATTCTTCTGAGGTACAAACATTATTCTCTTATTACTGGCAAATTCTCAATGGAGTACCAATTGTTTGCAGTCATTTTCACAGTCTAATTGAAAGATTAAGATAAAGTAAAACAGCCAAGTGTTTTACTAATGAACCATACAAAAAAGTAGATTCTCCAGCTAAAACTGCTACTGATAAATACCAAAACTAGAGAATCAACTATGAGTTTTGTTTCAATGATTGTGTTTTTGAAGACATGCCAATTTTTTTTTATGTAGAATGATATGCATAACAAAAGATTTTATCCAAATGAACCATTTTGAGGTTTCATCATCATCAGTCACATGTCCATCCACCAGACTAACAAATCATCAGTTAGATTAAATTACTGACTTTCTACTGCAGATTCCTTAGACTATTATTTTGTATTGTATAGATTTTTTAAAAGGTCTATAAACCATAAAAAACAATCAATCAATTAATGTATATACATATACAGAATAAATACATCTATTTTTAATCCAACATTTTTATTACTTCAAATATTATTTTTAGTGGGTGTCCATATTTGAAATTAATGCCACCTTTTTATATTGTAAACAGTATTTATTACATCTGTTGGTTTGCACACTTAAGAAATCTTAATAAAGAAAATATACTTTCTAGCAGGGTTCAAAACCTGCATCTCCATTTGTAGGAGAGAGACAACTGTATGATTGGGTGTGACTTTGACCACTTGGCCTGCATGGTTCTGTTTATCCTTTTTAATGAAAGCACATTTTCTTGTTCAGAGTAGAATTGACAAAGTTTACAAGATACAACATCAAGAAAAAGAAAAGAATAAAACAAAAAAAAATAATAGAAAGCAAATAAAAAATAATAAGGCAAGAAACAGTAACATGGAAAAAAGTTCACAAACTAAGAATTGTCATTGACAAACAAGAGTGAATTTGGATAAATTAACGTAGTATTCTGACTTTAAGATAAGACAGATCAGGATTGAGTCAAATGACACCAACTGGTCTATCTTATTGGCTAAGAAGAAATCGCAGTATGCATTTGTGTGCTTTTTGCCTATAAATTGGGGAGGGTAAAGTATTTTGTAGTCATTCTATTTCAGGATTGGAACCAACGCATATCTAAAACATAAAAAAGCCATTTCTAAATTAATGGATTTATTTTTAATTCAACATTTTTATTACTTCAAACATTATTTTGAGTGGATGCACATATTTGAAATAGGTGCCTTGATTTTATTTAAACAGTGTGTATTACATCTGCACACTTGGGAAATCTTAATAAAGAAAAATTCTCTCCATCATGGTTCAAACTTGCATATCCCTTTGTAAGAGACCACTGTATGATCGAGCATGCCTTTGACTACTCAGACAGCATGGTTCTGTTTTTCCTTTTTAAGGAAAGGATATTTCCTTGTTCAGATTATTCTCTATAATAAATATCTACAGAATATTTTATAACATAAAATCCTTTATTTTTCTCAAAATACCTATAACTCTCATTTGCTTTCCTGTCAACTTTAACCTTCAGAACTTTAAATGTCAATTGGCACCATTAACTCCTTGCATCTTAATGGCTTTATTACCTTGTTTGGGGTGAAATGATAAAAAATGAGGTCCAAACCTCTTGCATTAAATATTTACTAAACCTGATTAAGTCTTGTACAAAGCCACAAGAGCTGAACATTGTATGAAGACTGAAACCACATTAATTGTTTTTTTCATCATTTCATCCCATGAAAGGTAATAAAGCAACTAAGACACAAGGAGAAACTAAGTGAGAAAGAATAATAATAAAAAGTAAGTTCATTAAGTAGCAAGGACAACAGAAAAAGAGGAATAGAGAAGACAGTATATAATGATTGACATTGTATTTAAATTTTTGAAGATCAAATTTGACAGGGAAGAAAGAAGTTGGAAAAGAGTTCCACAAGAGAGACGTGTGAGAAAAGAAACTGTTAGAATAGAACTTATGGTTACCTCTAGCCAATTCAACTGTAAATTGATGAGGCGTTGTTGTCAATCTAGTACTGCACTTAAATTCATAAAGTCTACCAAAGCAAAGAGTTCATCCAAACAAATATCATGAGAGTATTTACAAAAAAGGCACATAGAATATATATAATGACAGGGGCAAAGTAAGCCATGACACCAGGTTAGGACCAATAATATTGCTGATTCTTCTTAGGATTTATCAAGAAGCATGACAAAGTTATTTACCATATATACACCCTTGTGCAAATTAACTGAAACAAAATGAATAATTTCAATATTATTTACTTTTTTCCATATTTTTCCAATGAAATATGACCCAGTGCACAAGTTAGTACTTCGTATGTCCATTCCATGAAGATGTTCCTTGTGGATTGACCACAGATTCTCCATTGGATTTAAATCAGAAGAGTTTCCAAACCAGTTTATAGTACTTTGATTTGCTCACTGGTAAGGCTTGCCAGTGTGTTCATGCAGCATTACAATTTTTATACACTTCCTTGGAATAACATCAATCACAGACAATAGCTGTAGGACAACTAATCGACAGTCAAGACAATAGTGTCCAGGTGTGATAAAAATTTGAGGCAATCACGGATGAGGCAATATTTTTCAAGGCCAAACAAATTTCATCATCCACCCCAAAATTAGATTCATATCAGTGCACACAACTGCAAATGACCTAATCTGAGGAAAAACTAGAAATCGATTACACCCTGTCACCCCAGTGAGTCTAAACTGACCATATTGTGAAAGAAAGGAAACTAAAGTGGTTGTTTCCATTAATTTGTTAAGGGTGTACTTGCATATAAGACGACATCAGATATAATGCAACCCCTGAATTTTTTGGCATGAATTTTAACCCCTAAAATTAACCTGAGTATAGTGCAACTGGTCCCTGTAAATACATGATTTTTAACCTCTTCAAACAAAAAAAAATTAACTGTGTTTAGTGTGACCTTCTGGTTTTTACATAAAAAATTGATCATAAAAAACCAACACTAAACTTAAGTATATACTAAGCGTGACAAAATCTTGAACAGAGGTACAGAAATACTGCATATGTAAGGACTTAGTGCCATTTACATTACAAACAGTTTAAATAGAAAAGCTTATTAACTAACACTGCAAAAGCCTATGACTTAGTATTTTGTCAATTATTTAAATCAATGTTAAGTTTGGAAGTCATCTCATCTGAACATTTTGTCTGGTTACTTATTGTTTTTAAAGTTTTAAAGTATTTGCTACAAAATATTAATGATACCACTGCCAATGGTTGGCGCCGTTTACTTTGTTTAATTCCTGAGATTAAGGAAACTCAATCTGTGTAATTTAAAGACAAAAACTTTACAACCATTTCGACGTGAAGGAAGAAGCAAAAGTTATTATTGTTATGTCCCATGAGTTTCAAGAAGAATGAGTCTTGTCATTCCACAGGAGACTAAATTTGATTTATTAGCTTGTATATCAGTAGAAATTTAACTTGATCTTTCAGAGGTAATGTTCCCATTCAGTATGAGCTGAAGTTCAATAAACAAATAACACATATAATAGCCCAATTTTGCCAGTAACACATCACTTAATTACTAAGGACTGACAATCCTTTTCTTTCTGATTTTATTTGAAAATCTATCATGAAATCAGTAGCAATGCTTGTATCAATATAATAGTTCTATTTATTCACTTATACTTCCATTAATTCCTGACCACAGACAATCCCTTTTCTCTTACCTCTTTTTTAATTTCATGCCAATAACACACTGGGGGGTTGCTGTATATGAAACAATATGATAAAAACATTATTAAGGAATGAAAATAATAAAAAAACAGAATTTAAAAGGACAGAAGATAATAATGATTGACATTGCATTTAAACTTTTAAAGATCAAACTTGACCAGAAGGCAAATAGCCAGAAAAGAATCCCTCAAACAATAAGGGTGATAGATGAAACTATTAGCATGTAAGTTTACGTACAATGTTACACTGAGCAATTTCAACTGTAAAATGATGAGACCTATCTGCCAATCTAGTACTGCACTTAAATTCTTAGTCTAGGTACCACAGAAAAGAGGTCATCAGAATATTTTCTATGGAAATATTTATAGAAAAGGCATAGGGAAGCTACTGTACAGCAGTAGGAAATTGACTGAAGCTGAGATGCCAGGTGAGGACCAATAACATTCTTCTTTGGATTTTATCAAGGATCTTCAAAAATATATAGGAGCACCAGACCAAGTGTGGCTGTTATATTCTGTGTGAATGGTAGACTTGTAGATATGTAAGATAGATTCTAGTGAGAAAAATTGTCTAGCATGACACTATAAAGCAACTTTCCTAGCAACAGACCTCGCAAATTATTTGTCAGTGGAAATCATTAGCCTGAGAAGTTCAATGACTCAGTCTTTTGGAGGTTAGCATCAGCCATGCAGATGGAAGACAAAAAAGGTTCTCTCAGACAATAGTGAGTAGTTTTGTTTTGGAAGTTTAAATTAGCATGCCATTCCTTAACCCAGTCATCAGCAGAATGCAGGCTAATATAGGAATGCATAATAGTAAAAAATATTTGTAATGCATTCCTTTTGTAAAATAATTTCCTGTACATTCCTAAAGTAAAAATCATTCCCAGTGTGTAAAAATCATTTATAATGTTTTCCAGTAGTAAAATAATTATCTGCATTATTGTCGGAAAAAAACATTTCAAAAGAATTCTTATAATAAAATTAATTTCCAATGTATAATCTTTTGCAAGCTATTTCTATACTAAAAATATTTTAAATGCATTCCATTACTAAAACTCATTTGCAAAGTATTCTTACAGTAAAAATTATTTCAATACATTTATGATGCATTGTAAAAGTCATTTGCAATGATGGAAAATTATCATTCATTTATATATATATATATATATATATGAATGTAATGAGAATGAAAATAATATATAAATTCTAATGTTCGCAGCATTAATTCAAAAGAGGGCTCAATACTGATAGGAGAGCAATAATTATAATTTTTTCATGTAGACAAAAAGAATTTACTCACACCAAAGATGCAACTTTGTTTCAACACACTTATTTGCACCTCAAATTGCAACTGAATGCACCGAAACAAAGTTGTATCTTTGTCATGAGTAAATTCTTTCTGTCTATATCAAAAAAGTATATATATAATATATATATATATATATATATATATATATATATACACACACATATATATATATATATATATATATATATATATATATATCCAAATCTGAGAAAGAACAGATAGAGTAAAATTCCACTGTTTGTAGCATTTACTTTTAAAAAAGTACTCAATATAAAGTAGAGCAATATATTATTATTATTTTTATTATAAGAGATTATAATAAAAACATTTTTGAAATTGCTACACAAAATCTTTCATGTTTCAATACTTTGATTGTACTTCTTCAGTCAGTGGTCAGTAATTGGTGATTAAATGATTTTTAAGGAAATTTAAAAACAAAGTGTTACTTCTTTTCTGAAAGTTAAAGTGGGGGTGGAGAACATAAGGTCAGAATTAAAAATAAACTTGTGGGTATGTCTTGATTAACCAATTAAAAGTCAGATTTATGCTAAATAGAAAATTATGGTCAGAGGGTGGAGGTAGGTGAGTTATTTTTTCATGTCATGATAAACTGGAACATAGACAGGCCATCATTGATGATTGCAGAAAATATGTCAGTGACAAATGATATGTATATGGTGGTACTAATTTTGAAAAACCTCATCTTGCAGTAGAACAAATTGGTACCTGAGGAAAAATGGGGAATAAAAAAAGAAAAAACCAAGAACATTAAACCATGGTGAAAACAATTGTCCAGCGTTCAAGTTCCAAGTCCAAAGAAAAAAAAACCAAAACGAGTAAAAAAAGCAACTACGTAAATACACTAAATAGAGCAAAAAAAAAAGATAATCCTAAGGAGCCAGGCAAACCTACCTAGGTTTCCCCTAAATGAATCTTATATATACAGGGTGTCCATAAAGTTCATTTGCACTTTAAAAAAATTATAACTTTATTTGTATTTGTGATAGAAATAATTTGTAAAAAGGATTAAAAAGAAGTAAATCTATATTTTTTAAGGTTTTATTGAAATTTTATTTAAGTTTCCACATGTCCTCCATCATTAGCAATACAAACGGTAATACGATTTTGCAGTTCACAGAAAACTGATTTACAGTAATGCCTGAAATGACATTAGTTATTTTAGCTATACTTAAAACGAGGTACATTAAAATTTATAACATTTTTTACAGATAAAGTTATAAATTTTTAACGTGCACACGAACTTTATGGACACCCTGTATATATATATATATATATATATATATATATATATATATATATATAGATAAAAGATAGTTTTAAGGTGTGCTATATGTATGGGTTTATAGTGGCATGAGAATTCAGTGTTAAAATGAACAATTGGGTTACCCATGCCAAGAAGGTTAATGAAGGATGATAATGACGAGGAAACACACAGGTGATTGTAATAAAACAAGATAAGGAATTTATTTATGAATTTACATACTTGAACTTGTGTCAGTATCTTGTTTCAGGAAAATAAATCAGAAATTTTTACATTTCGTAATTTTAATGAATTGTCATGAAGAGGAAATGTTCATACAACAGATTAAATGATCTGACGTAAAATAATATTAAAAAATATTTAAAACAAATGTAAGAGAGTTAATTGTTCACAGAAGGGATATACTGTTGCATATATTCCAAAGTAAATGAAGAGAAATACTTTGAAATACTTAGATTTCTTGGATCGTTGAAAGAAAATTCTTTGAAATGCCGCATGCATCGTTAAAAGCTGATAATATAATTGGTGAGTAATTTGACACTGATGAAAACTTTAATGCTGGATGCGGTGAAGAAAAAATCCTTTCACATGACTTGGTGAGTAATTTGACACTGATGAAAACTTTAATGCTGGATGCGGTGAAGAAAAAATCCTTTCACATGACTTGGTGAGTAATTTGACACTGATGAAAACTTTAATGCTGGATGCGGTGAAGAAAAAATCCTTTCACATGACTTGGTGAGTAATTTGACACTGATGAAAACTTTAATGCTGGATGCGGTGAAGAAAAAATCCTTTCACATGACTTGGTGAGTAATTTGACACTGATGAAAACTTTAATGCTGGATGCGGTGAAGAAAAAATCCTTTCACATGACTTGGTGAGTAATTTGACACTGATGAAAACTTTAATGCTGGATGCGGTGAAGAAAAAATCCTTTCACATGACTTGGTGAGTAATTTGACACTGATGAAAACTTTAATGCTGGATGCGGTGAAGAAAAAATCCTTTCACATGACTTGGTGAGTAATTTGACACTGATGAAAACTTTAATGCTGGATGCGGTGAAGAAAAAATCCTTTCACATGACTTGGTGAGTAATTTGACACTGATGAAAACTTTAATGCTGGATGCGGTGAAGAAAAAATCCTTTCACATGACTTGGGGAGTAATTTGACACTGATGAAAACTTTAATGCTGGATGCGGTGAAGAAAAAATCCTTTCACATGACTTGGGGAGTAATTTGACACTGATGAAAACTTTAATGCTGGATGCGGTGAAGAAAAAATCCTTTCACATGACTTGGTGAGTAATTTGACACTGATGAAAACTTTAATGCTGGATGCGGTGAAGAAAAAATCCTTTCACATGACTTGGTGAGTAATTTGACACTGATGAAAACTTTAATGCTGGATGCGGTGAAGAAAAAATCCTTTCACATGACTTGGTGAGTAATTTGACACTGATGAAAACTTTAATGCTGGATGCGGTGAAGAAAAAATCCTTTCACATGACTTGGTGAGTAATTTGACACTGATGAAAACTTTAATGCTGGATGCGGTGAAGAAAAAATCCTTTCACATGACTTGGTGAGTAATTTGACACTGATGAAAACTTTAATGCTGGATGCGGTGAAGAAAAAATCCTTTCACATGACTTGGTGAGTAATTTGACACTGATGAAAACTTTAATGCTGGATGCGGTGAAGAAAAAATCCTTTCACATGACTTGGTGAGTAATTTGACACTGATGAAAACTTTAATGCTGGATGCGGTGAAGAAAAAATCCTTTCACATGACTTGGTGAGTAATTTGACACTGATGAAAACTTTAATGCTGGATGCGGTGAAGAAAAAATCCTTTCACATGACTTGGTGAGTAATTTGACACTGATGAAAACTTTAATGCTGGATGCGGTGAAGAAAAAATCCTTTCACATGACTTGGTGAGTAATTTGACACTGATGAAAACTTTAATGCTGGATGCGGTGAAGAAAAAATCCTTTCACATGACTTGGTGAGTAATTTGACACTGATGAAAACTTTAATGCTGGATGCGGTGAAGAAAAAATCCTTTCACATGACTTGGTGAGTAATTTGACACTGATGAAAACTTTAATGCTGGATGCGGTGAAGAAAAAATCCTTTCACATGACTTGGTGAGTAATTTGACACTGATGAAAACTTTAATGCTGGATGCGGTGAAGAAAAAATCCTTTCACATGACTTGGTGAGTAATTTGACACTGATGAAAACTTTAATGCTGGATGCGGTGAAGAAAAAATCCTTTCACATGACTTGGTGAGTAATTTGACACTGATGAAAACTTTAATGCTGGATGCGGTGAAGAAAAAATCCTTTCACATGACTTGGTGAGTAATTTGACACTGATGAAAACTTTAATGCTGGATGCGGTGAAGAAAAAATCCTTTCACATGACTTGGTGAGTAATTTGACACTGATGAAAACTTTAATGCTGGATGCGGTGAAGAAAAAATCCTTTCACATGACTTGGTGAGTAATTTGACACTGATGAAAACTTTAATGCTGGATGCGGTGAAGAAAAAATCCTTTCACATGACTTGGTGAGTAATTTGACACTGATGAAAACTTTAATGCTGGATGCGGTGAAGAAAAAATCCTTTCACATGACTTGGTGAGTAATTTGACACTGATGAAAACTTTAATGCTGGATGCGGTGAAGAAAAAATCCTTTCACATGACTTGGTGAGTAATTTGACACTGATGAAAACTTTAATGCTGGATGCGGTGAAGAAAAAATCCTTTCACATGACTTGGTGAGTAATTTGACACTGATGAAAACTTTAATGCTGGATGCGGTGAAGAAAAAATCCTTTCACATGACTTGGTGAGTAATTTGACACTGATGAAAACTTTAATGCTGGATGCGGTGAAGAAAAAATCCTTTCACATGACTTGGTGAGTAATTTGACACTGATGAAAACTTTAATGCTGGATGCGGTGAAGAAAAAATCCTTTCACATGACTTGGTGAGTAATTTGACACTGATGAAAACTTTAATGCTGGATGCGGTGAAGAAAAAATCCTTTCACATGACTTGGTGAGTAATTTGACACTGATGAAAACTTTAATGCTGGATGCGGTGAAGAAAAAATCCTTTCACATGACTTGGTGAGTAATTTGACACTGATGAAAACTTTAATGCTGGATGCGGTGAAGAAAAAATCCTTTCACATGACTTGGTGAGTAATTTGACACTGATGAAAACTTTAATGCTGGATGCGGTGAAGAAAAAATCCTTTCACATGACTTGGTGAGTAATTTGACACTGATGAAAACTTTAATGCTGGATGCGGTGAAGAAAAAATCCTTTCACATGACTTGGTGAGTAATTTGACACTGATGAAAACTTTAATGCTGGATGCGGTGAAGAAAAAATCCTTTCACATGACTTGGTGAGTAATTTGACACTGATGAAAACTTTAATGCTGGATGCGGTGAAGAAAAAATCCTTTCACATGACTTGGTGAGTAATTTGACACTGATGAAAACTTTAATGCTGGATGCGGTGAAGAAAAAATCCTTTCACATGACTTGGTGAGTAATTTGACACTGATGAAAACTTTAATGCTGGATGCGGTGAAGAAAAAATCCTTTCACATGACTTGGTGAGTAATTTGACACTGATGAAAACTTTAATGCTGGATGCGGTGAAGAAAAAATCCTTTCACATGACTTGGTGAGTAATTTGACACTGATGAAAACTTTAATGCTGGATGCGGTGAAGAAAAAATCCTTTCACATGACTTGGTGAGTAATTTGACACTGATGAAAACTTTAATGCTGGATGCGGTGAAGAAAAAATCCTTTCACATGACTTGGTGAGTAATTTGACACTGATGAAAACTTTAATGCTGGATGCGGTGAAGAAAAAATCCTTTCACATGACTTGGTGAGTAATTTGACACTGATGAAAACTTTAATGCTGGATGCGGTGAAGAAAAAATCCTTTCACATGACTTGGTGAGTAATTTGACACTGATGAAAACTTTAATGCTGGATGCGGTGAAGAAAAAATCCTTTCACATGACTTGGGGAGTAATTTGACACTGATGAAAACTTTAATGCTGGATGCGGTGAAGAAAAAATCCTTTCACATGACTTGGTGAGTAATTTGACACTGATGAAAACTTTAATGCTGGATGCGGTGAAGAAAAAATCCTTTCACATGACTTGGTGAGTAATTTGACACTGATGAAAACTTTAATGCTGGATGCGGTGAAGAAAAAATCCTTTCACATGACTTGGTGAGTAATTTGACACTGATGAAAACTTTAATGCTGGATGCGGTGAAGAAAAAATCCTTTCACATGACTTGGTGAGTAATTTGACACTGATGAAAACTTTAATGCTGGATGCGGTGAAGAAAAAATCCTTTCACATGACTTGGTGAGTAATTTGACACTGATGAAAACTTTAATGCTGGATGCGGTGAAGAAAAAATCCTTTCACATGACTTGGTGAGTAATTTGACACTGATGAAAACTTTAATGCTGGATGCGGTGAAGAAAAAATCCTTTCACATGACTTGGTGAGTAATTTGACACTGATGAAAACTTTAATGCTGGATGCGGTGAAGAAAAAATCCTTTCACATGACTTGGTGAGTAATTTGACACTGATGAAAACTTTAATGCTGGATGCGGTGAAGAAAAAATCCTTTCACATGACTTGGTGAGTAATTTGACACTGATGAAAACTTTAATGCTGGATGCGGTGAAGAAAAAATCCTTTCACATGACTTGGTGAGTAATTTGACACTGATGAAAACTTTAATGCTGGATGCGGTGAAGAAAAAATCCTTTCACATGACTTGGTGAGTAATTTGACACTGATGAAAACTTTAATGCTGGATGCGGTGAAGAAAAAATCCTTTCACATGACTTGGTGAGTAATTTGACACTGATGAAAACTTTAATGCTGGATGCGGTGAAGAAAAAATCCTTTCACATGACTTGGTGAGTAATTTGACACTGATGAAAACTTTAATGCTGGATGCGGTGAAGAAAAAATCCTTTCACATGACTTGGTGAGTAATTTGACACTGATGAAAACTTTAATGCTGGATGCGGTGAAGAAAAAATCCTTTCACATGACTTGGTGAGTAATTTGACACTGATGAAAACTTTAATGCTGGATGCGGTGAAGAAAAAATCCTTTCACATGACTTGGTGAGTAATTTGACACTGATGAAAACTTTAATGCTGGATGCGGTGAAGAAAAAATCCTTTCACATGACTTGGTGAGTAATTTGACACTGATGAAAACTTTAATGCTGGATGCGGTGAAGAAAAAATCCTTTCACATGACTTGGTGAGTAATTTGACACTGATGAAAACTTTAATGCTGGATGCGGTGAAGAAAAAATCCTTTCACATGACTTGGTGAGTAATTTGACACTGATGAAAACTTTAATGCTGGATGCGGTGAAGAAAAAATCCTTTCACATGACTTGGTGAGTAATTTGACACTGATGAAAACTTTAATGCTGGATGCGGTGAAGAAAAAATCCTTTCACATGACTTGGTGAGTAATTTGACACTGATGAAAACTTTAATGCTGGATGCGGTGAAGAAAAAATCCTTTCACATGACTTGGTGAGTAATTTGACACTGATGAAAACTTTAATGCTGGATGCGGTGAAGAAAAAATCCTTTCACATGACTTGGTGAGTAATTTGACACTGATGAAAACTTTAATGCTGGATGCGGTGAAGAAAAAATCCTTTCACATGACTTGGTGAGTAATTTGACACTGATGAAAACTTTAATGCTGGATGCGGTGAAGAAAAAATCCTTTCACATGACTTGGTGAGTAATTTGACACTGATGAAAACTTTAATGCTGGATGCGGTGAAGAAAAAATCCTTTCACATGACTTGGTGAGTAATTTGACACTGATGAAAACTTTAATGCTGGATGCGGTGAAGAAAAAATCCTTTCACATGACTTGGTGAGTAATTTGACACTGATGAAAACTTTAATGCTGGATGCGGTGAAGAAAAAATCCTTTCACATGACTTGGTGAGTAATTTGACACTGATGAAAACTTTAATGCTGGATGCGGTGAAGAAAAAATCCTTTCACATGACTTGGTGAGTAATTTGACACTGATGAAAACTTTAATGCTGGATGCGGTGAAGAAAAAATCCTTTCACATGACTTGGTGAGTAATTTGACACTGATGAAAACTTTAATGCTGGATGCGGTGAAGAAAAAATCCTTTCACATGACTTGGTGAGTAATTTGACACTGATGAAAACTTTAATGCTGGATGCGGTGAAGAAAAAATCCTTTCACATGACTTGGTGAGTAATTTGACACTGATGAAAACTTTAATGCTGGATGCGGTGAAGAAAAAATCCTTTCACATGACTTGGTGAGTAATTTGACACTGATGAAAACTTTAATGCTGGATGCGGTGAAGAAAAAATCCTTTCACATGACTTGGTGAGTAATTTGACACTGATGAAAACTTTAATGCTGGATGCGGTGAAGAAAAAATCCTTTCACATGACTTGGTGAGTAATTTGACACTGATGAAAACTTTAATGCTGGATGCGGTGAAGAAAAAATCCTTTCACATGACTTGGTGAGTAATTTGACACTGATGAAAACTTTAATGCTGGATGCGGTGAAGAAAAAATCCTTTCACATGACTTGGTGAGTAATTTGACACTGATGAAAACTTTAATGCTGGATGCGGTGAAGAAAAAATCCTTTCACATGACTTGGTGAGTAATTTGACACTGATGAAAACTTTAATGCTGGATGCGGTGAAGAAAAAATCCTTTCACATGACTTGGTGAGTAATTTGACACTGATGAAAACTTTAATGCTGGATGCGGTGAAGAAAAAATCCTTTCACATGACTTGGTGAGTAATTTGACACTGATGAAAACTTTAATGCTGGATGCGGTGAAGAAAAAATCCTTTCACATGACTTGGTGAGTAATTTGACACTGATGAAAACTTTAATGCTGGATGCGGTGAAGAAAAAATCCTTTCACATGACTTGGTGAGTAATTTGACACTGATGAAAACTTTAATGCTGGATGCGGTGAAGAAAAAATCCTTTCACATGACTTGGTGAGTAATTTGACACTGATGAAAACTTTAATGCTGGATGCGGTGAAGAAAAAATCCTTTCACATGACTTGGTGAGTAATTTGACACTGATGAAAACTTTAATGCTGGATGCGGTGAAGAAAAAATCCTTTCACATGACTTGGTGAGTAATTTGACACTGATGAAAACTTTAATGCTGGATGCGGTGAAGAAAAAATCCTTTCACATGACTTGGTGAGTAATTTGACACTGATGAAAACTTTAATGCTGGATGCGGTGAAGAAAAAATCCTTTCACATGACTTGGTGAGTAATTTGACACTGATGAAAACTTTAATGCTGGATGCGGTGAAGAAAAAATCCTTTCACATGACTTGGTGAGTAATTTGACACTGATGAAAACTTTAATGCTGGATGCGGTGAAGAAAAAATCCTTTCACATGACTTGGTGAGTAATTTGACACTGATGAAAACTTTAATGCTGGATGCGGTGAAGAAAAAATCCTTTCACATGACTTGGTGAGTAATTTGACACTGATGAAAACTTTAATGCTGGATGCGGTGAAGAAAAAATCCTTTCACATGACTTGGTGAGTAATTTGACACTGATGAAAACTTTAATGCTGGATGCGGTGAAGAAAAAATCCTTTCACATGACTTGGTGAGTAATTTGACACTGATGAAAACTTTAATGCTGGATGCGGTGAAGAAAAAATCCTTTCACATGACTTGGTGAGTAATTTGACACTGATGAAAACTTTAATGCTGGATGCGGTGAAGAAAAAATCCTTTCACATGACTTGGTGAGTAATTTGACACTGATGAAAACTTTAATGCTGGATGCGGTGAAGAAAAAATCCTTTCACATGACTTGGTGAGTAATTTGACACTGATGAAAACTTTAATGCTGGATGCGGTGAAGAAAAAATCCTTTCACATGACTTGGTGAGTAATTTGACACTGGAGAAAATCTGAACATTGGACAGGTGAAAAGAAATGAAAATTTTCACATGACTTTGGATGTTTTTGCATTGATTTAATTTTTCTCCTTATTTTATATCAAAAAGGATTTCATATAGGCTTGCTATTTTCTTTTCTTTCTTTGTATAGACTCTTTCTTTCCAAAGAAAGTTTCACATAGGTTCCCAGATTTTTTTTTCTCAGCTCACCAAAGAAAATTTTCACATTTCACAACAGATTATCATGTCTGGATGTTGACTTCAATGCCCCCTTATATATATATATATATATATATATATATATATATATATATGTAGATACACCTAGTGAGCCAGACAAACCTACCTAGGTTTCACCTAAACGAATTGTCAGGGAAAGTCGGCTCTATGGTTGTATTGAGCTCTTTTGTTAGTTGTTTACTCGTATTGGGTTTTTTTCTTTGGGTTTCAAACCTGCATCTGTGCGATTTTTTTTCGACAGACTTCCATGTTTGTAGCTCTTACATTTTTTAAAACCTTTTTTTCCCTTGAGATTGATTTGATTTTTGGCAAATCAAAAATTTGAGGGTTTTTCGAAATGAGTATAGTTATCTATATTTGTATATATATATATGTATATAATTCCAAGTTTTGAATAAGCAGTTATACAGCGCTGTTTATTCAAACCTTGGAATCATATATGCTCTAGTATGAATTTGGTTGCTGAGTCCTGTTGAGCACCTTCCTGGCTTAATGCTTCAGCTCCTGTACCATGACAACAGTTTCTCTTATTAATGAGCACTGTTTGCTATACTGGCAAGCGTTTCCAGGTTGAATTTTTTTTCTTATTTTAGATCTTGGCTGGATGATCTATTCTCCCCACTGTGCAAGTTTGGTTTGCTTGTCAAATTGTACTCATCTGGTGGTATATATTGTAATCATCTTACTTTTGAAAGTTACTGGCTACCTGAAAATTGTGTGCAAACACATGAAACTCAAAGTAGTGGCTAATCATTTCCTACCTGGTTATTGAATTATATATATATATATATATATTTACAAAATAGACGACCTTAAGTTTCCATGACTATAATTTATTTCCCCAGAAATAGTCATGGAAAATTAAGGTTGTCTATTTTGTAATTATTTTATATATATATATATATATATATATATATATCATACTTATTATAAAACCCAGGCTGTGTGTGTGTGTCTGTTCATTTATATATTGGATTGGATTTCCTACATTTTTCAACCGATTTCAACAAAACTTCACAGGACTACGTAAAATTACCTTGCGGAGGTTCTAACAGTGCCAAAAATTGGAAAAACAATGGTTTTTGCACAAAATGAATTTGAAAACACGATTAAGAGGCATCGCTGTTTTGAAAATGAAAGAGGGACAACTCATATCGAGTTATACTTATAAAACCCAGGTTGTTTGTTTGTTTGTGTGTGTGTGTTTGTTTATATATGGGATCGGATTTCATACATTTTTCAACTGATTTCAACAAAGCTTCACTTTTTTTTTTGGCAGGTAGTGTTTCTTATTGTCTTGCACACTTTTTTCTTTATTTTTACATTCAGAATGCTTTAAAAATTCCATTGACAAGACAATTGTTTATAATAAAATTCTATTCAATCAGTAGACTCATAACAATTGAAAACAATGTTTATGTTTGAGTTTGGGTTTGACCAATTCATAAAAAAAACAAAAAAACAAAACAAAAAAAGACTAATTAAGACATGTGTGTCTGTCAACCTTAAACAATAATCTTTGTCAATTTTATTTTTCAGTCTTTATGATGGTCGATACTTGATCTATCTCTTACTGTTACATCCCCGGGCAACGCCGGGCTGTACTGCTGGTATATATATACATATATATATATATATATATATATATATATATATATATATATAACTAGATAATTAAAAAATAAACAACCTTAAGTTTCCATGACTATAATTTAATTTCCGCAGAAAAAATATTTTTCCTGGTTCATCATATATTTTCTGGGGAAATAAATTATAGTCATGAAACCTTAAGGTTGTCTATTTTGTAATTATTTAATTAATATTTGCTCTGGTTTTACATTGAGCTCTCTAAATCACATCCTCTTTGGAATTATCCACATGGATTACCAAACCCTTCATTACTGTTGGGGCGCACCCACCTTCTCATCAGAATGGACTGATCTCTCTACTACTAATAGGACAGTTCTATAGAGCTCTAGAGAGATCAGGTGACCATCACACTTCCGTCTCTCTACTGGAAGATACAGCTGGACTTTATATTCTTTCTTATTGTTACTGACTAACCTTCATTCGTTTCACTACTAATCTCTCTGTTGTAAATACCTCTTCGAATATACCAGTATTTTTCCCTACGTATGTGTTTGTCCTTATTTTATACAATACACGCACGTGGAAATACTCAACATCTCAACAATTACCTTACAATAATAATAATCATAATAATGGACTCTCACGTCGGTTTCAACGTATGAGGATCTGACAGCTTAATTGATTCAGTTATGAAATTTTGTGCGATAATCTTAAGTGACATTTAAGACCCGATAGTGATTTACAAAGGAGGCCACATATGGAGCAAGTGTGAGGATTTTGAGATGAGATCTCTGTTAGATTGGCTGACCTTTTAGATCTTGCTCTCACTTCTTGAAGACGATTCAGACAAGCAGGTTAAACACTGCTGAGTCCACTAAAACATGTTGATCTCCATTCTACCCTCTCCAAGGCTAAGTGTTCAAGGGTGTTATGTGGTATATTGACAGCTGACAAATATATATATATATATATATATATAAAAGTGAACATCAAAGTCAGCGCACAGAGGCGACAGGCTTTTTCATGCTGGGCACAATCATCAAGCAATTGCGTCCAGCATGAAACAGCCTGTTGCCTCTGAGTGTTGACTTCAATGTTCACTTTTATATTTATATTTACATACGCTCTATCTCTGATATTTAGTACTTTATCCAATAAATATAGCACACCTTAAAACTATATTTCTTCATATGTATATATATATATATATATATATATATATATTTATATGTCTGTGTGTATGTGTGTTTATAGGATGTATAATTGTATCTGAAACAAAAGTGAAGATAATGAGGTAAGTTGTAAAAGATATAAATGACAAGTTTCAGTGAGAGCATCTGCTCTCTCAAACTTCTTCAGCTAAGCTCTCAGTGAAACGTGTCATCTCTATCTTTTACACCATAACTAATTATCTTCATATATATGATATGATGAATTCTCCTATTGATTTCAACATATAAGGATCCAACAACCCCATTCAATTTTATGCTTGCGTCATATGTGACACTTCATTCTAACTTGTAACCTGTATACAAATCCATATATTGTAAAACAGCAAGGATCTTGGGACAAAGCAATAGAAATATTTGCTGATGTTTTTCAGTGTTGTCTTTCATCTCTTAACCAGTCAATACAAGTGATTTCAAAATTTCTCCAATTCTCTCTAGCAGGGGCAACTCACCAATGAGGCACATTTAAAGCTGAGAGCTTACTCTTTAGCTTGTAACTATCTACACTATTCAGACAGTTGTCCTCATCTTATGGAAATAACTGAAACTGAGATATGCAGAAAAGGCATGGCATGTGGAACTAGAACAATCTACCCCAGTGAACTAAATAAAGGGTTCAGTCTAAAATTCCAACAAAATTCTTTAGCTCATTTTTATACCTGAGAGATGGCTGCCCAATACTCCTTTGTCCATTGTCAAGTTGGCTATGCATGAGGATTTTAGGTATTCTCTCATCACGCATCCTTGCAACCTGACCAGCCTAGCAAAGTTGTAACTGCATTGCATTTTGCAAGATGAATATTGGACACCCTATCATTAAAAGTATAGCCACAGACCACATGGAGTCAACTTTTGTGGAAGATATCTATTAAAGTTGATATGGGGGTATGTGGCTTTGGGAACTTTCTTTGAATGTGGATCTTCTTCACACAAAGATACGAGAGCTCTGATTTTGCTCTCTTGGGTGGGGGACTTCATGTTATATTCCTAGTTGTCCTGCATGTACAATTTCTAAGCTCAAATGGATCAACCATTGACATCTTTTGAGGCCTGATTCTGAACTTCGTGACTGTGAGGTCAACTATCTGATACACCTAGCTCTTTTGATGCTCTGGTATGACAGTGAGTGTGAGGCTTACTTAGAGTGATCCAAGTACCTATTGTAGTCACCATGGATCAACTCCTCTTCAAACAAAACCTCCTTATTGATATTAAACTGATGTATTTTGGCTACTGCATTCGTTGGCAAGTGAGTTATTTTTCTGACTGGTTACGTGCATTGGGATTTGCGAGATAGTACCTGCGAATCGAGTTTTCGGTATTTCTTTCTGCCCCGGATATTCAAGTCTGAACTTACAGTGATTTGTTCTTTGCATTGTGGAATTAATCTGTGTAAAACAGTTTTTTTGCTTTCAAAATGCTTTCAGGTCAAGACACTGAAAGTGTAGAAATACATTTTTATATTGAAGGTACCAGTAAAACATTTCCATTGTAAAAAAATTTACCAACAATGCATTTATGTAAGTGTAGTCAGTTTTGTCATGCTTGAACTAAAATTCCTGTTCAGAAATTTTATGTCACAGATTACTTCCACTATGAAGCAAAGAAATTGCAAATCCAAAGTCGAATATCAGGGACAAAAAGAAATGTTGAAATCATGATTCACAGGTCCTATGTCACAAATCCCAATGTAAACAGTCAGAAAAATAACAGACTAGCCAATGAATGCAGTAGCAAAATAAATGATTTTTTTTCCCAAATTCGAGAACACCAACTGCTTTTATTGACAGAACATTTTTTTCATTCATTGACAAGTGGGAGGGGACACACAATATTAGCATATCAGAGATGCATTTATGGCAACACCTGCAACTGACTTGTTTCTATTTTGGATATTCCATCTTCAGCATATCATGCAAAATATGTGCCCATTTTCTTGGTAATTAACTTTCTTTTTTGCCACATTTTCTGTCATAGAATAAACACAACACATCGCTTGGTTTGATATGCCATTTTCTTCGCTACAGTAAGGAAAAATAAAAAAATTACCAGAAATACATTTTTGTAAAAGAAATTACTAATGCTTCCAAGAAAATTAAATTTTGGCTTTAAATGACCCACAAGGAGTTGATGTGCCCCAAAAGAAACAAAACAAAACAAACTCAGCCATCACAATTAATTTCTACATTTTTATGAAATTTTTTAACACTATCCTATATTCATATATTTTCTGTGTTGTAGGCAAGATTTCTTCTATGGACTATACTTTGTCAAACACTGATATATATATATATCTGTAAAGATTTTTGATTTGTATCTGAAGTCTTAAAAAGACACTTTAAGTTGACTGCTCTTTATTAAGCAGTTCCACTCGAGAAATTTACTGGGTAAGAATGAAACATGGCTTTTAAAATGTCTTATAAAAAACTAAACTGAATGATGAACATCAGCATTATATGAAGATTTGTGTTTTATTTAGTCTTTTTGCTTTTATTCAAGAAAGTTAAATGTCTAGCTGAATAAAAAAACAACAAAGTAAAACAAAGTTAAAATATCTAAGACTAGTAAGATTAAACAATGATAGGCAAGACTGCTGATAAATTTTGAGCTGACCTAAAGGAAGAAAGATAGGAAAAGATAAAAATCATTTTGAAAGTGTTGTGAGAAGTTTAGGTAAATAAAAAAATAATGAATGCAAATTTTATGGATGTTTTCAAAACATTTTTCAATGTCTTTTCAGCTGTTCAAGCATTTCTCTGCATTGATAGTTAAAATGATATACAAGCATCTGTCAAGGGAAATAACACATGATTCAAAAATGCTTCTTTCTTATAGAGAAAACCGTAACTAACATCTGTCTATATTTCTGAGATGAGTCATTGTAACTATTTACACTATTTAGACTGTTGCCCTCATCTTTATTGTCATATTCACGGAAATAACTGAAACTGAGATATCCAGAAATGGCATGGTATGTGGAACTAGAACAATCTACCCAAGTGAATAAAATAAAGGGTTTGGCTAAAAATTCCAACATATAACATCTGAAAAGAGGCCAGAGCGTATAACAGCAGAAATGTTGTGAATATGACAATAAAGACAAATGCAACATTAGCACTAGAACCTATCTACCCCAGTGGATGAAATAAAGGGTTCAATTTGAAATTTCAACATATATCAACTGAAGAAGGCCAGAATCTACAGTGTCCAAAACATCGTCAATATGACAATAAAGATGAGGACAACAGTTCAAATAATATAAATTGTGTAAATACCTAAATAAAATCTTTTTCTTTTTCTTAAGGTGTTCAATGCATAATGTTTTTATTTTTCATTAAATTTTTAATGTCAAATTTAATTTGAAATTATAGACATTATTTACATTTGAATTTAATGTTTGCCATTATCATGTTTCAGTGATGACAATAGTTTGAATATCAGTAAATAATGATAACGTCTCATGCCAGAAATTCAGTATTGTTATATTATATTGTCAAAATATTTATGGATGTTATAAATAAAATGGATAATCCCATTAGTGAACTGAAGTATTATAACAAGGTAAGAAGAAATATATAAAACAGTCTAAGGTATAGAGGAGAAACTATACATTATTGAATTTAGGAACATGAATAATTTAATAAATAAAAGCACATTGGATAAAGGTGTTGATTAGATCCAGTGACAGGATGCAAAGATTGTGAGTTCAATACCTGGTTAAGGCAGTGGACAACTTGGAGAGGGGAATTAACAGGAGATAACTGATAACTGACATCCATCTCCTGTTAATTCCTCTCTCCAAGTTGTCCAACCACCTGAAGAAGGCCTGAGTGTACAACGGCCGAAACGTAATTAATATGGCGACAAAGATGAGGAAAATAGTTCAAATAATGTAAATAATGTACGTAATACCTCGTCTCAGAAATATAGACGGAAATTTATCTAATAAAAAATAAATTTAAGATAATATTACAACTGATACTTCTGTATTGAAAGAAGGACAAATGAAGATGAAAGAATGTCGGAATTTCTGGGTGATTTTCTTCTTATTCATTGTGTATCAGTCAACAAAGAGGGACAGAAAACTCAGCAGCACCAACAACAAACACTGGATCACAATGGGCAGGACACGGGCAAGACATCCACATAGAACACCATATGTATGGGACAAACACAGCTGAGACACCAGAAGCACAAACAAATTTGAAACAACACTGGGAAACACAAATCCTTGGTGACGCACAGCAATCCTGTTATAGTATTTAGTTGTCTCCCCATGAAGACAAGATGTGACACAAGGTCAGTTTCATGTGGGGTACCCAAGCACATACAACCAGGCCAGGACCAAAAATTACCCAGCTCCCACAAACATCAGTTTCACTGGCATCAGTATTACCACTGTACCCTGTCTTTAGTTTAATGAGGGGGTACTGCTTAATAATTGTTGATAATGCTACAGTTGATAAAATAATTCAAGATAATATTATTTCTAATAGTACTCGATGATAGTTGCTTCTTGTCATGGTGAAGGAGTTTGCAGGGCTCAGTGACTTTGGGAACAATACCATCAGGATTTCTAAACTTGGCAGCAAGATCAAAGACAAGAATGCAGACTAAGTGCAACCAACTCCAAAGACCCCAAAGATAGAACAAGCAGATGATGATTGCAACAGATCCCAATCATTGAACCAGCAGATGAAGAGGGCTACGCATGATGGACATACTACAGTAGGCACCACTCAAAATTATAACAGTCAGTGGCAGTCTGTTGCAGTTTCATAACTGGATTCTGCTGGTCTTGTTCCAGATGGAATGTCAGGAAATAAGTGTGTGGTTCACTTCCTGGCAAGTTGAAGTCCATTTTAAAGAAATTCATGCCATCGGCAAAATCTTGCAAAGCCAAATTGTGAGAGAGATTGGATGACGGAACCAGGTTTTGGTAAAACTGGAAGGTTCTGTTATGAATGTGAACATTGGCAGTGAATGTAGTCATCATCATAAAGGAAGTGATCAGCAAAGAAGAAATTAAATTCTTGGATACACTACGAAAGCTGACAAGGTGAAAAGCAATAAAAATGAGGATGAGAGAAATGCCTAAAACTTTCAAAATAATATAATTAATAGCAATACAAACAGTATTTAAAAATAAACACAACTAAAGAAAAACATCAAATAGCAGCAAAAAACTAATCAGTGAGAAAAATAAGTAAATGTATTTATCTGGTTAGATTTGATCTTCTGTAACTATTTTCTCCAATAACTGAAACAGTGGAGCAGTTGTTGTTTGAAGACAGGTTTACCAAAAGAAAAAGGGGTCTCAAGTTCAAGTTTTGCCATGATCTTATTCTTTGTTTATTGTTTTCTGATATTTTGAGATCAAGTAAAGCAATAAATCCATGAGGACACGAGGTGAAAGTGTCCTTCATTTTCACATTGCACCAGAGAAAAAAATTATTGAGGAGAAAGGACAAGAAAAAGGACAGAAGATAATGGTTGACAATGCATTTAAATCCTTGAAGATCAAAGTAAGAAACAGGAAGGGAGTCTGAGAGCAGAAACTGTTAGCACAGAGCTTACTAATATGCAACAAGCTACCAATCTAGTACTAAATTTAAAGTCATAAAGTCAAGTTACTAAACTGGAAAGATTTATAGAAAGGCATAGAGAACCTATATTATGGTGGTGGGAAAGTGACTGAAACTGAGATGCCAGTTCAGGACCAATAATGTTGCAGATTCTTTTGTTTCCAATCTTCACGGTTTACTGTGGGACAGAGAACGGCAGCCTGAAATGTTGTCACTGAAAGTGAGGCCTTTACTGTAAACTCTTCCTGGACAACCACATGATTGATTCTGACATGAACTACTATCAAATATAAACCATCTTGAAACAGCAACCGAGAAAAGTGTTTGTATTTATTGAGTATTTTACTTTTGAGAATGAAGATAAAATTGTCAGAGTTCAGCTGGGAAGTTTACTTTAATCAGCTGATATTCTACATTCAGATGATGAGATCTCGTCTGGTCCTGCTGGGATTTTCTTAACAAAAAAAAAAATTAATTTCCTGTAAGACCGCAAAATGTATTTCAGTATTTCTTTATTCAGCAAGATAAAAAAAGTACAATGTAAAATGAGATTATAAATTTGCTTAAAAGATAGCTAAATATAATGGAACAAAAGAGTAATAAAGTTTTTAATTGAGTTAATGTCAAAAATTTGTATGTAGTGATATGTAAATGACTGTATAATTAGCATAGCTAAGGCATAGACAAGCAGTAAGGGTTGAGTAGCTTTCAGTATACAAGATAAACGACAACCAATGGACTGATAAAATACAAAGAAAAGCATACTTCAAAAATTTGTATTTTTAGGTTGGTGCAAAAAATAATATCGTTTTTTGACGTTAAAAAATACGTCAAAAAACGATATTATTTTTGCACCAACCTAATATTTACACTATTTACATTGTTTGGACTGTTGTTCTCATCTTTATTGTCATTGACATTTCGACCATTGTATGTTTCAGCCTTCTTCAGGAGATTGGAATATCTGAACAATGGAAATAATTACAGTACCTTATCTCAGAAATATATTCAAATATTGTATTTTATTATTTTGAATTAATAAGCTTAACAAACTTCATAATCCCTGTAAATGAAAACATTGCCAGTAATTATCATTCTTGTTTTTTTTTTTTTTGCTGTGTCCTTTTCTTAAACGATCATGGCACTCCACAGCTTCCACTATCCTTTGTAGCTTTAATCAATGTTTGTCCTTTTGCTATCCCTCACAGTTCCTGCTCTGCCAACCATTTACACAAGTTTGTTTCTCCCTTACACCACTACACACATCTCAAAGTAATAATAGTTTTTCCAAATGTGTGAAGTTGAAAATATGGTCAGAGCTAATTCTAAAATTAATTGATTTATTTCATCTTTCTTAAATGATATAGAAAATTTCAATTGCAAAATACTAAACATAAAAATAGTTACTGTCAAATAAGTGGATGTAATGTGAAATTAAATGCAGATTAAATTACAAGTATCAAGTCATAGAACAGTAAATGCCATTTTTTAAAGCCAAGTAAATTAATAGATTTTTTAAATTGTAATTTTTTTCCCAATTTGGCATCTTTCTTCCTTCATCTAAAACTTCACTTGGTACCTTAATTGGAATAAAATTAAAAAAAAAAAAATTCCACATGTGTTATAATCTTTTTCTTTCCCTATGTTTTATCCAATTTAACACAGGTATGTATAATTGCCTTCATATGGAAGCTCAAAGTAAAAAAAAATTGTTGGTTTCCTGCTAAATGAGACTGGAAAAAAGAAGCTGAAAAATGTTATTTCAGAAGCAGACATTTTTGATTGAAATGAGTAAAATGAAAAATCATCAAGAATTTTAAATAATACAAAATTTTTTCATAACAAAAAAAATCTCAAAGCAGAAACTAAAACTGTTGGAATTAATTCTTGTCTGTCTTGGCTGATTTTTTTTTCTTTATTGGCACCAATAGTTATTGTTATGCTCCAACTAAAGAGTTAACATTGCAAAGAATAATGTTGAAAATAATCAGAAAAAACCTTAATTCTTGAAAGATTAACACAACACAATTTTCTTAACCAAATTTCACCCTAACTTAGTAGCAAATTTCCAACCACCCCTATTTCAAAATTTTGAAAGATGATCATCCCCGATGAAGGACTGGCAAAATATGCACCTTCTCTGACTTTTTTCTAGACAGTGTACTGTATATAGAAAATAATCAAGGGACTGATGCATTTGTCTAATTTCCATCAGTTTTGTTAAATTATTATTAGACTCCTGGTAAGCCAATTAAGTTTCAAAGGTCATAAACATTTAATCTTGAAAGACTGATGCAACACAATCTTAACAATGTTATTTCTCCCACAGCTGGTTTTGTTCTGTACTAAGTTAAGCTCAGCAGATTCTTAGACTTTTACATCACTACATAGCCTTGGGTTTTAATTAATCTCTCTAAATGATAACAAGGAAGTTTCATTCAAAACACTTCTTTCACAAAACAGTAACTTTGTGGAGCAGACTCCCAAGGGGTTACTTCCACAATCACTTCAATCTTAACCTATTGTATATGAATGGCCACAGTTCCCCTGAAAATTACAAAGTCCTCTATACAAAGACAGGATTGCAAGGTTCAGTATTTAACCACCACACACAGTGGCAGGATTCGATACAAAATCAATTTAATGTGTAAGGCCCGAGAGCATGCACCCAGGTCAGGGCCAGAAATTGCCCAGACCCCACAGCTGTAGGTTAAGCTAGCATTAGTATTACTACTAAGGTCCCTGTTTAGTGCAGTGAAGGAGGTGCTTGTATGGGTAGCTGTTTCCTGGGGCCAGGCATCTGTCAATAATATTTTTGTTGTTCTGTACAAAGAAATAGAAACAATTGAGAGATATAAATTAAACCACACAAAGTTTTCAGTATTTACTCACTCAAAACCAAAACTTCTATCATGATAGGATGGGACACAAGGTTTGTTTAACGTGGGGAACCTAAGCGTGTGCAGCTGGTCTAGGTCCAAAATTTACCCAAGCTCATGCAAACATTGCTGATATATGATGTAATGAATATGCATACACCTGGTTCCCCCTCACAGTAATATGATTGGCTGGTGTCAGCCATAAATACAGACTGATTTGGAGGTAGGATGATACCTATTGCCTATGCTTATTGTCTACCACTACGATGAGGACCAGTCCATTATATTTACCTGCTAGATTGTCCTACTCGGTTAGAGTAGTCCAAAACAACTTTGCTACTTCGAACAAATATATCCCTTTCCGGGACATATGAATATATTACTACTGACCAACTTTAGTTCAATGAGGAAGGTACAGCCATGGACAGGTGTTTCCTGGAATCAGGCACATCTCAATAATATTTCCTATTGCGCTCTACCTGAAGATAGAGACACAACTGAGAGATAAGAGAAACCTTGCAAATTGCATCACAATGTTCTCAATATTTACTTACCATGGTGATTAGATGTGACATAAAAACGTTGGTGCCCAAGCGTGTGGGTGGTCCAAAAATTCAACTGAGTCAGACTGGCATCAGTATTACTACCAGCCCCACTTTTTGTGCAAGGAGGGAGGTGCTACCATTGGCAGCTGTTTCCCTGAGACCAGGCAGCTCTCAATATTTTTTTCCAGTTTTACTCTGCCCAAAGATTTGTGATCTGTCTGAAGATAAATGAATGACTGAGAGATGCAAAATTTCTCTCCCAGGCAGGAAAAGTCAATTGCATTTATAGCAGTTTGTTGGACCTTTAATAGTTTGCCATCCATCGAGCATAGGAAATGGATTAGCATGTTTTTCTACATAATCCATTCCATTCAGTGACACTTGAAGTACGATTGGTTAACATACAACTTTTACTCATTTATATGAAATCTCTGTCTTCATTCAGTCGAGAGGCATTTTTCTTTCTCCAAAAATAGCATGCAACATGAAAGTGTTTTGGCTTTCAGGGTATGTCACCATTTTCTTTTGAACAACTAAGTAAGTCAATATTTACTAGCACCCCTATAAGGGTAGATGTGGCACAAGGGCAAGTTTAACGTGGAGTCTTCCGAGCCTGTAGGCTCAGCCAAAAATCCCCGTAGAACCTGCATAAACAGGATCGGGTCTGTCTACCTCCCCGAACGAGACTCTGCCCTTCATCAGAGCCTCGTCCAGGTTCCTCTCTGCTTGAAGGCAGAGAGTTCGACTATAGCTGAAAAGATTTCAGCTAGTCTCACCTATGTAAGTCTAAGGTAAATTAATATCTATCCTACATATCCCCATAATATACGCATCTTCCTCCACCTTTTACATCTTTACAATAATCTCATTCAGCAACCCTCTACCTAAGTGGCTCTTGGGGCTTGTATTGAGTGGGCAATAGTAAAAATAATCAAAGTAGTCATGACCTATTCACTTGAAAAAACAGACTTTCTAGCCTTCTCTCTCCCCATTTGGCCTTGTACTTAGTTAAGCTTCCTAAGTAACTAGAAAAACAGGCTTTGACCACTTGAAAGATTGGCACAATACAGTCTTCCTAGCCTTCTTTTTTGCATGTGATCTTTGTCTGTACAAGGCAACACTCAGAAATATTATGTCAGTCAGGCTCTGTTTACTTAATAGATTGTCAAATAAAATATTTGTGGTGTTATTTCTTTTCAGCTGGCCTTGTGTCTTGCTCAATTAAGCTTAAAAATATGAAATCAAGTATGTCTCTGATACTTGTGTCTATCCCACAGTTTTCTTTAACCTATTATAATAGCCACATTATTGTTTATATGCAACTTGAATATAAGCAAATGTATTCAAATCTGACTAAATCATACACAACTGAACTCAGTATGGCTTATGCAACTCTGAAAACAAAAGAAAATAAAACTTCAAAATTAAACTAAAAGAGTTACTAAAGACATTATTCATACCACATACATACACGACCATTTTTTTTTGTTGTTGTTGTTGACACAGTACCATGATGAATCTTGCACAAAGCAAAGTGGATCATGGTTGACAGAGAATTTTTTGTCAGGCAAAGTTTTACAAGGCTGGATGCTCTTCCTGTAACTCAACTCCAAAGTCCAAATACACTGAGTGATTTATCAAGACACCATCTCAAGGAAATTAGCCCTTCATGGCTTGAGACCCCATCTTAGCCTTTTATATATATATATATATATATATATATATATATGATAAAAATATAGTTTTAAGGTATGCTATATTATGGATTAAAGTCAGGTAGAGAGAGTATTTAAATATAAAAATGGATATTGAAGTCAACACCCAGCATTAACAGCCTGTTTCATGCTTAAATGCAGTCTTTCTGGTCTGGAGATTGCCTTTAAGCATGAAACAAGCTATCACTGCTGGGTGTTGATTGTCAATGTCTACTCATATATATATATATATATATATATATATATATATATATGAGTGTGTGTTGGCGATTACATCTTACAAAAAGCTCAGCTGCCCTTTGTCAGGTCTTGTTTTGACTCTTATGGAATGTTAGGCAGCCCTCCCCACCAGAAAAAAAAAAGATTTTAGATATCAACCACCTATTCATTGTATTCAAGAATTGAAATGTCTTTCTTTCAATTTATTGGGTATATATATATTATAAACTGTTACATTAGAACATACAAGTTGCTTTTACAAAACTGCATATTTTGTTTTGACATTTAAAACATGTCTCATCTGTTAGTTAACAATCATCATTGTAGTATTTACTTGCATGTTGTAATGTAACAATTTCTAATGCTCTACTCTTGTAATGAGCCATTTTTTAAATGGATCTAATGAATATTTGAATTTTATTCTTTTCATTCTTTTACATTTGTATATATATATATATATATATATAGTGAGATAGAGATAGAAATGCTTTTCCCACCTTGTGGAGTTTTGAGCCACAGCATTATCGTGGTAATGATGCTGTTGTTGTTTCCTTTATGGTGGCACCTACAGGAAATATGCAACAGCCCCAGGCAAATATGGAATTACCATTGATAGATGTTCCTCTGAATTCGCAGCAAATAAATAAACCAAAGATCAAAGAAAAATATTTCTTTGCTTAATACCTGAACATCTTGGCTTCACAAAATACATCTTAAACAAATCATATTAAATCTGACTAAATTCTTTAAATTAATAGTATAGGATTTCAAATGGAGAAAAGAAATTATGTAATTATTCAAACTCAAGGAAAAAATTACTTGTTATTAAACATCATGTCCCTTCATGATGTATGTAATCATAGCGCTCTCCATAGACACCCTTTCTTTATTATCAATGAATTGCAATGGTTTCTTTGTAAAGTCAGTAGAGGGATTTCTTTTGGCTTTCTCCATTTTTATGAATTCAGAATAATCCTTCTCCAAGAGTAACTGTTATCTAAGTCTCGAGATTCCAATCTAACTGTCTTATTATAAGGAGAAAAAGCTGGATAAACACCCACTGAGTGTATGACTCTGTAATTTTTCCCAGTGGTCATATGTCATTAGATGGGACAGATATTTACTAAGTTTAACTGATTCTGGCACAAGGACAAATCGGTTAGATGAGATAAGAAAAATTTTAAAATGGCGAGAATTTGCCACACCTTGAAAAATTAGCATTCAAAAGCCAAGCTCTTCACCTGAGATAGAACATCTGGAATCTTTTGGAAATAGAACAATTACTTCAGACAAAATTTTTAGTTCTGTTTAAGAGAAAACAAGTATGTGTGTGTGTGTTGCATATTGGTTATCACAAAGTCTAAATAGTAAACTAAGTCTGAATTTCAGTTTAGTCTTTTGCATTCCCTTTTATACTAATGTCTTAGAAAACATATGAACCTAACTGGTTTTTTTTACCTCCACCAGCTATGGGTTAAATAGCAGTTTAAACTGTGTTCTCTAGCCTTGGTTGCCAGCCAGTCTAGGAAGAAGACAACTCTGAAGAAGATATTTTTCCAAGAAGTCATGGTAGTATAATAGTAAAGAAAACAAATCTGTGGAGAGTGTTGCAGAATGCAGAGGCTGGGTCAGGATGGTCAGAGATTGGTGAAAATACTTTGTGAGTATGATATTCTGAAAGTAATGGATAGCCTTTGTCTAAGTTTTGGATATAAATCCAAAATGACAAGAAATTAACAGAAAGCTGCTGGAACTTTGAAGCATCAATACGCTTCCCCCACCCAAGTTTAAAGGACAGGCTAAAACCATACATGGAGTGATGCAAAGCAAACAAGCGACACGAATTCCCTTGAAGTTTTTCCTCCCTCTGCCTTTTAAAATCCATGCTGCCCTGTCTGCCCCTCTTCAGAGGAATTCAGTGCGTATTGAATTTCTGAAAAGACAAGCATAAATCTAGTTACATAATATTCATATTCCTGGATAAGGCATGAATCCATCTCTTCTTTCCCATGGGTTAAAGAGTATGGTAAACTGGGCTCTCTAACTTTGGATGGTAGCCAGTCTAGGAGAAGAACAATTTTGAATTCAAAATCACAGGGAAAACAGTGAGAAACTATCATTTTTTCCAAGAAGTCATAGCAATTTGTAAAATAAAAATAAAGTATTTATAGAGACATGATCACCTTCATCTTGAAAGGATATGGCATGAGGAAAAAAACTGTGGATGCATGGCACACAGAGAGAGGAAAAGAGAGAGCCATGTAGTTATTGGACAACCTCAGTATGTATTAAACTTCAGAAAAATCAAGTAGATATTCTTTAAGAGTAGCTTCTTGCTGAATGATGGACTATATTATCTACTGGATATGCTTGCAAGGGAACAAGCAAAAACAAGATACTGCCAGTGAGATGGAAAGAAAAAGAGACAAGATATGTTAAAATAAAATTATCTATGTTGCTAGTAAAATTGGATCGACATAAAATGTCTCTTTATGGGTGAGGGACGCAATCTGGAGGATAGGAGAGTCAGTAGTATACAGGTCTAGCGTTCAATCTTGACTCAAGTCAGTTGACCAGAAGTCCAGTGCAAGAGTCTTGTGTCCACCCATCAAATCTTGTCATTAGGTAGTATTCATATAAAATACAAATTTTATTCTAAACTAATTGTGTACAATAATGGATCCCACACAATGCAGGTGAATAATTCAACTAGAAAAATTTAAAACAAATATGATGTATCTAAATACACATTAGAGAAATGTTATAATAGATCATCCCATCTTAAATAAATCAACAATATTCTGCAGCAATTTTTAACATCAACTTGAAATTTTTCTGTTAAAATGTTTAATAATTTGAACACATTAAACATCATGGATAAAAAATGTGCTTACAAATTAACTGTAATATATATAAATGTAGGTAGAAAAAAAGTAAATATTGATAAGGTAGGGTGGATTAGGGTTACAACACAGGTCCCCTAATCATGCATGGGCCTCCCACAATCGAGTGGTGGGGTCAGTGTAGTACACACCTGCTCTGTAGAACGCCACTTGTGAATTCTGTGACTGCCTACTTACTGCTGAGCAGTCAGGATGGATACATGATGCAGCATTTTTTTGCTTTATTGGCAACACTTGTGATTGGCATCAACATTGGGGTTTTCTTTTAATAATTTGGGAGATTTTTTATTGAGCCAGATGTGATGCACAGAGCCCCTTTGTAAAGAGTGACGTTTAATTTTGCACACTATTTACATTATTCAGACTATTGTCCTCATCTTTGTCACCATATTTATTACAATGTTTCAGCCATTGTATGTTCCGGCCTTCTTCAGATGGTTGGAACGTCGAACTGAACCCTTTGTTTTGCTCACTGGGGTAGACTGTTCTAGTTCTACGTGCCATGTTTAATGGATGTCAATGAAATAAAGGGTTCAGTTTGACATTCCAATCACCTAAAGGCCGGTGCATACAACAGCCAAAACGTAATAAATATGGTGACAAAGATGAGGACAAAAGTGCGAATAATGTAAATAGTATACATAATACCTCATCTCAGAAATATAGACAGATACTGAAAGGCCAAAACATTGTAATAAATATGACAAAAAAGATGAAGATAGTAGTCCAAATAATGTAAATAGTGTACATAATACCTCATCTCAGAAATATCAACAGATAATGAAAGGCCGAAATGTTATAATAAATATGGCGACAAAGATGAGGACAGTAGTCCGAATAATGTAAATAGTGTACATAATACCTCATCTCAGAAATATAGACAGATACTGAAAGGCCGAAAGGCTGTAATAAATATGGTGACAAAGATGAGGACAATAGTCCGAATAATGTACATTGTGTACATAATACCTCTTCTCAGAAATATAGACAGAGACTGAAAGGCCGAAACGTTGTAATAAATATAGTGAGAAAGATGAGGACAACAATCCGAATAATATAAATAATATGTCATCTCAGAAATATAGACAGATACTGAAAGGCTGAAACGTGATAAATATGTTAACAAAAATGAGGACAATAGTCCGAATAATGTAAATTGTGTACATAATACCTCATCTCAGAAATATAGACAGATTTTAATTTTGCTTTTGTAATATTCACATCTTAAGGTAAGCCGTACATTCAGTTACCATCATGAGGAAGAAAGCAGACGCTTGCTGCCTCGTGTGAGTATAGTTTCGCTCTAGCAGAAACCCATTTACATTTTCTTCTTTTTTTTTTTTTCTATTTTTTCTTTTTTTTTATTTAATTTTTTTCTCTCCCCCCTCCACTTGCCAAATGTGCTCTACCATAGTAAGACATTTTTTCGCAATGATTCTCCCTTATTCGATAGTTAAGTAAGAAATCCTGGTTCGTAAGAATAATCAGGAAAAATGGAAAATTAAATGTCTTTAGCTAGATGCGAAGGTGTCTCGTCAGTATTCTAATGATGTTGTGACTGTATCTTATTGCTTGATATATTGTCTGAACTAGGAATTGTTCTCGCCGTTTCTTTCTCCTGTTCTAAATTTTATTGAAAGTATATCTCCCAAACCCACTATTTGGTGAGGGTGAAGGATTGGCCGTTGATCCCCAACCCCCACCCACCAGGTCGACGCTTGGACATAAGGTAAGCCATACATTGAGTTACCATCATGAGGAAGAAAGCAGACGCTTGCTGCCTCGTGTGAGTATAGTTTCGCTCTAGCAGAAACCCATTTACATTTTTCTTTTTTTCTATTTTTATTTTTATTTAATTTTTTTTGTTCTCTCTCCCCACCCTCCACTTGCCAAATGTGCTCTACCATAGTAAGACATTTTTTTGCAATGATTCTCCCTTATTCGATAGTTTAGTAAGAAATCCTGGTTCGTAAGAAAAATTAGGAAAAATGGTAAATTGAATGTCTTTGGCTACATACGATAATAAATCCGGATAACCTTATTTTCAATTTCTTTTTAGAATAGGCAATGGGACTTATACTAAATTAAAACTTAATGTGATAGCCAAGTGTGAACCAGGACTCCTTGCTTGTTATCTCCCCTCCCCATCCTTCCCTCTGTTTTTGTCGTCCTTCTTTGTGTTATCTGTAATAGGAGTAGGTAGTCTCTTCTACTGCCCGGTCAACACTCCTCCCCATTCTATTGGACGTGAGTAGAGGCTTACGCCTTGTTTCTTGTCTAGGAAGGGGTTCCCGGTAGTCTTTCTCTCTCCGGCCTCTGTATTAGTGCAGCTCTGTTTCTCCCGTGATGTGTGCAGTCTGTGGCATCACCTCTTCATTCTGAGGGTACACGGCTGACAGTTCTCTGGTTGCTGTTTCCGACTGGTAGTTAGGAGCCCTAACTCTTGCGTAGCGTCTTCAGCGGCCGCTCTGATCAACAGTTGTATAATACCGGGGTGTTTGTAGTGCCATCTCGCGCATGGAAAGGTGTCCCTGCAGTCACCTCCGGTGGGCAGCCCTGAGGCCACATAATGATGCAGGTTGTGCCAACTCCTCTCTGCCCACGTCACGGTCGAAACTGTCGGTTTCTTTTACTACGGGCCTTCTCATCTTACAAACAAAATTCAACATGAGTTACAAAAACCGAAAGATTAACCCTAAACCAGCCTCTCAAAAATCACCTAAAACCCTCAACATTTCGTTCTCCAACATCCGTGGCATTAGGACAAACTTCTGCAGTCTGGAATCTTTCCTCACTGCAAATGGCCAGGATATACTGGCTCGCTGTGAGACAAACCTTGTCTTGTCTATCCCCTCTTCTGATCTCTCGACTCCCGGCTACTTTCCTCTCCTCAGAAAAGACTCTCTAACCCACATGCACGGTCTTGGTGTCTATGTCAAGGAACATCTCCCTCTGGCCAGAGTTCTCTCTTGAATCGCCAGACCAGTCATAGATGTGTCTCCGACTCTCTCTCCTCAATGCAGTAAGCTATCTCTTCTTTCTTTACCGCTCTCCATCCTCTCAAGACTGTGAGATACTCGATAGCATTTCTGACAGCATAGACAAGGCTCTCTCCCTCCACCCGTTTGCTCACATTTTTGTGTTTGGTGACTTTAACGCCCATCACACCTTGTGGCTTAAGAATGCTACTACTGACCACGCAGGCATTCAAACGCTCAATTTTTCAATCTCTCATTCCCTCACACAGATAGTTAACTTCCCCACTCGTTTTGCCTTCAACCGGGAAGGTAAAGCCTCTCTTCTCAACCTGTGCTTTACCTCCATCCCCGAATCCTGCAGCACCTCGCAACTCTGCACTCTTGGTAACTCTGATCATGGGGTAGTATCTGTTAACATCTCCTTCAACTCCACCCCCTATATAAAGAACCTCCTACCACTAGAACTTCGTTCTACTATCAACGTGCTGACTGGGACGCGTTCTGTGATTTCCTCCGCGATGTTCCCTGGGATGGAGTCTTCAAGCTCCCCATCCAAGAATGTGCTTCTGAGGTCTCTTCCTGGGTTAAAGCTGGAATCGACGCTTTCATCCCATCTAGGAAATATAGAGTCAAGTCATGCTCCTCCCCCTGGTTCTCCGCTGCTTGCTCAGCCGCCATCGCCCATAGAAGCCACTACTTCCACCTATTCCGTAGCGACATGTCTGACTGCAATAGACGTCTCTCTTTGACTCCGCCCGTAACGAGTGTAAGCGTGTCCTCAACGATGCTAAGTAAGGAACGTATTGCATCTCGCAAATTTGGCTCCAAAGATTATTGGCGTCTCTGCAAGAGCGTATTGAATAATTGCAAACCTTCTATACCTCCTTTATTCAACCAGTTCGAAGTCCTGACCTCCTCTACCGACAAGGCTGAATGCTTTCCTCGGAAATTTTCATTCCACTCTACGCTCGACTCTTCCGGTGTACCCATACCCGACTTCCCGCTTAGAACTGAGGCCATATTGAGTGGGCTAAACATAACCCCATCTTTGGTACTGGGCGTTATCTCCAATTTAGACCCCAACAATGCTAGTGGTGGAGACAGTATACCAGCCATTGTCTTGAAGAAATGCGCGCCTGAACTGGCGCCCGCCCTTTCTAAACTATACAACTACTGCCTCAAGGAATCTTGTTTTCCTGACTGCTGGGAGTCCTCTTCGATCGTTCCTGTCTTCAAGAACTCCGGTGACCCCTCTGACCCTTCCAACTACCATCCTATCAGTCTCCTTCCCCTCTTTGAAGATCCTTCCCTTCTCTCTATTAGAATGTCTGACGCTCAACTTCTCGACAGCAACTCTCTGCGGCTTCTCGGTCTCACGTTGACTGCTGACCTGAGATGGAACAAATACATTGAGTCAATTGCTTCGTCCACCGCAAGGAAAGTTGGCTTTCTGAGCCATGCCAGGAAGTTTTTCTCTCCGGAGTCGATCCTCCAGATCTACAAATCAATAATTCACCCTTGCATGGGGTATTGCTGCCATATATGGTCTGGTGCCCCTTCTGTTTGCCTCGAGGTTCTTGATAGGCTCCAGAGGCGGATATGCAATGTAGTTGCCCCTACCCTGTCGTCTCGTCTACAGTCACTTTCTCACAGACGCGCCGTCACCTCCCTCTGTCGGTGCTACAAATACTTCCATGGAAATTGCTCCGAGGAGCTGCATTCACTGGTTCCCAGACGTCATGCGTTCAAGCACTATACGAGGCTGGCATCCTGCTCTCACCCCTTCAGTGTCGAAACTTCTAAATGTAGCCGTTTCTTCTACTCCAAAGCTTCATGTCTCGCACCTCTTGCCTGTGGAACTCCCTTCCCTATTCCTGTTTCCCTGTGAGCTATAATCTCCAGCTATTCAAGTGTAATGTCAATCGACATCTCCAGTTGCCTTGATCTATACACTACCCTCATCTTTTCTTCTATCACTCCTATCTGATCTTGCTCTAAATTTTCTGTAACCCCTTGCATCCTAAAAAAAAAAAAGATGTTTTATGTGGAGTAAATCAAAAAGAGATCTAATCTGAAGCAGTGTATAAGAAACAGCCTCTCTTATATACTTTTGAATATACTGAATGAATTTGCCATCCGTCCATCTCTGATCAGGAATTTGGTTGCATAATATCCTTATTTTAAATGGGAAATATAACAGGTTATTGCAAACAAGTTGAAATCTATTTACAAACAGCTCATAAAATAATTTTCTACATTACTTGATAGAAAATATAGACAGCTTTGTGTATATTCTCCTTTATAAGAACTTATAGTCATATTAATATTTCTATTTATTATACCTAGGTAAGTCTTTTATTTAATTCTGAAACAAATTACTTTTTCTCCATTGTAAATAATTGTCATATTCTTCTGTGAATACTGCATTAATATTCTTTCTTCAAAGCTAACCCTCCAGCCTCTATTGTTTTAACTTAAAGACATTTTACACTATACGGCTCTCTTTTTAAAGTATCCCTCCAACAAGAAAGAAGGCTCATTGGAACATCACATAACCATTGTCAAGAACAGAAAACTGAAATGGTATTGGCAGATCCTAAGAATTAACAATCTTTCGACTATCATCCCAAAAGGTACCATCTAAGTTAAAGAAGAAAAAATAAAGAGAAAAAATGGGCCAATGTCACAGAGTAGACTGGTAGATTATTCCCACAGACTGAAACATTGGTATCCAACCAAGATGGAGCTCAGGTGTTCAATTGTGTACTAACTCTATGACTACAGTTATTTGGTAAATAACATTTGGGAGGTACAATGCTAAAACAATGTGAAGTGTAATTCCCAGGGTCCAAAAATCCATCTCATAAGGCTAACATCGACCGTGTGCATAAATCAAAAGAATGAAAAATTGCCAATTCTCAATGCATAACTACCTCTTCAGCCACAATAACCAAGCCCTCCTGTGGCCCAAAGTAGGTTTCTTTTATTGCAATAAGAAAGGCAGTGGTTGGTCCAGACTGTTAGGAAAGTACAAACAATTACCATTTTTCAAAACCTACTAAAGTTGACTGATTTAGATTCTGATTTTTCTTTATTTGGCAGACAGCACAGGGAACACAAATTCTTTTCCGAAGTAAGACTTACTTTTCTCCTCCATTGTCAGCTCTAAAACTGTACGATTATTTTCCTGACAATCTCGGGTTTATCATGTTGAAAAGGAGTAAAATATGAATTTATACATTTCAGATAAATTTATAAAATCACATACAGAGAATTGAAGGAGGTATGGTAGAGTAATGGAGTGTAGCTCGGATTGAAGAATTGGAGAGCCAGAGTCAAATCCAAGTTGAGTTCATTACATTTGCTTATGTGTTAATACTCTTGAGAAAGGTATGAAGTCATCTCTTCTCCCCTCCAGCTATAGGTACATATCAGGACAAATTAGGTTTTATAGCCTTGAGTGACAACCAGTCTCGGAGAAGGAAAACTCTTAATTCAAAATTATGTGTAGCTTTGGCAAAGCACATTCTATGCAGCTAAGGAAAAGATCATTTGTATCGACTGACTATTGTTGACTTCTTTTTTTCCCGTTTCTTTACTGATAAAGAACAAAGTAATCCTGTTTTCCAAAGTAGCATTCTTTTATTGGCATAAAAAAGGTTGTAATTGGTCAAGAGTCGTAAGAAAGAGCAAACATTTACTGTATATCAAGACCTAATCTTGATTCTTCTTTTTTTTTCGGCATAGACACAAATTTGTTTTCAAGGTAAGATTTGATTTTCTCCATCCTCACAGGTCATGGGAATGATAATGAAGATGATGATGATTTTCTCTAATTGGTGCTGCTAACTGATGATTTTAAGAAAGACATGAATCCACTTCTCCCTGAATTTTGTCTCATCATCAGCATCTTTAACTAATTCTATCTGAATTTACAGGAGTTAATTTCACACTAATGCACTTAGGGAATGCAAGAATCTACTGCTTGTATTCTGTCATATTTTTGATATCTGAAAAATGTCTTGACACTAGTATGTCATAATGGATGACTGAGAAGAGAGCTTCAACAAATGATGGATTCTTTCCTTCTCTTACTCAGTCTTTTAGAGCATGGAGGTTTGTTGCTGTAGTTAATACTTTGGACATCATTCATACAATCCAAAATACATTTGTACAGCTTAGGGTGGTTCGACCAATAGCAAGTCATGTGCTGATTGGTCAGACTAGAGGAAGCTATTTGTTTGGGATTGAACATAAGGTATTTTGGATTGTATGAATGATGTCCAAAGAACAGACTCATTTAACTACAGCAACAAACCTCCAAAAAGCCACTGTTAAAGCATATACTTTTGGAACACTCCAACATGAAGAGGGGAGATGCATACCATTTTCAAGGAACAAAATGCCAATGCTATGTCTCATGTGTTGAGGTAAGGAACTTATTTTCCTTTGCACCAGATGCAAGCCACTCTGACCTGCTTGCTTCTATGTGATTGCTCACTACAGCTGCCAAGCCAAACTCTTTTGACAAAACAATATTTATGTACTGTCAAATGTAACCATTTTATGTCCCAACAAATTCAGATATAAACATTTTATATTATTTAATCAATTGTACCAAAAAAAGCTCTAAACTTATTGTAACAATTAATGCGTGTAATTGGTTTCTTTTGTCTTCAAACTAAATTCAACTCAGCTGTTTGGGTATCAATGGGAGTTAGTAGAACCAAAAAAGAATTTGTTTGCCAACACAAAATTCAATCGAAAATCTGTCGTAACAATCCAGCAGGCTATGTAGTAATGAAAAATGGGGTCAGAAATACAACCTTCCCATCACAACAGCAGAAGCAGACTTTTGCTCACCAATCTCAAAAGTTCTTCTGAACCCAGTAAGCAAAAAACAACAGCCTTTAATGACCGAATGATTTTTCTGATTGGTTATGCCATTTTTGGAGGAAAGAACATAAGCATAGTTTCTCTGATACGTAAAGTAATGGGTTTTTGCTATTTTCTTTAATTCTCCTTTGGCAGACCACACACAAAATACAAACCCCTTTTTGAGGTAGATGATATTCTCTTTTGTTACATCTATGAAGAAACTCAAATTACTGGTAGCATTACCAAAGATGCTGGAAAAGCGATTGGTTCCTTGTCCTGCTACAAGAAGTATCTAATTCCTTCTACCATGCTTTATCTTTACAAGATTCAGATTAGGCCAAATACAGAATATTGCTGCCATATCTGGGCAGGAGCTGCTCAGTACTTTCTTTCCAATCTTGATAGAGTTCAAAATCATTTTTGAGATCTGTGAGTGACAATATATTTTCCAACATGCTACTTGCTTCCCAAAGATTCAATTTTGCAACATTGAATTAAGTATGTGAGGTTTCAATGGAGATTACTTGGAATTCATAGAGAAGATAAGAACATTTTGTGTATTGGAAGCATTTTTATTAAATGTAAAATTTAATTGGCACAGAATCTTTTCAAGGTATATTCGTCAGATTTTATCTGTCACTTTTTGTTCAAATTTGACCATAATTCCTGGATTTGAACAATGAAAAATGTCATCCTCTGCACAGTGGCTCTGAGCACAACATCCAGCACACAAACAAATCCCCCCCCCCCAAAAATATAAAACACAACAAAAGAATCCAATCATGGAGGTTACTGCCAAGAAAAAATGAGTCTAGGAGCCCTACATTTGCTTTAATTATTAATGACTGAGTGAGGTTTACAGCAAACATCCAGTTTCACTAATCCACTACAGGCCTCTCTCAATGTCAGAACCATGACCTAGCTTTACCAACTCTACCCTCCTCAAAATCGCCACACCTTGCCCACAAGAGACATTCCACTTGCATCTGCTGTATCGGCAATACAAAAGCATTTTATATTTACAATGTCTTCTTGTCTTTCACCAGCAGTATTGTTGTTTTTCCATGCTACCATACATGTGTCTATAACAAAAATATTAACCTTGAAACTCAAGTCATGTTCATAAATACCCTCATTAGATCAAGATTCTTTCATATGGAGGTCACACTTCATACAACTGTTTCTCTGATCAATGGTTAAGAATGGCTTCAAGCAAGTGAAGCCTGTAAGCCACAGTGCGGACTGCTTTTCATCAAAACTCATGTACTGGCAACATAGAATCACAAAGAACACTGCCAGATAACAGAATGCATATCATTTGAGGACTTTCAACAATAGCAACAACTAAAATGGATAGCACATGGAACTCAAAAAGATAATAATGACATAATCAAGATGTAAACAAAAGGCAAGAAAGGAAACTGCCATCAACACTAGCAAGAACAATAACAGCTACTGGACTTAAGAAATCTATTTTCCTGAAAAATTATTTTCAGGAAAAAATTTTGACTAAAGTTGCACTGGTTGCCAAGTCAATAAACTTTTCCTTACAAGGAAATGACTAATATTACCGTCACCATTACATATAAGTCTATGCATTTATATGTAAATGAGACATTATTTATTCCAATATCACTAGAACTGCTGATTTTATTATGTTAGTCTACTACACCAGACATTTACGACATTGTAGTAGATTTTGAAGTTTCCCACTTATAACCTATAATTTTTCTGCATGTCATTCTCCACACCATGTGCACGTGTGTCACATCTCTATTTTCAGTGGTCATCTTCAGTGCCTCCTCCTCTGTTCATGAGCTATCCCATCCAATTTCTCTGCCGTAAGATGGTGCCTGTCACATCCCCCACCAGTACTGCTTAAAGTGTGAAAGTGTTCTTAAAGTAAAGGTATCACTGAATTCTTTCATGCAGAAAAATTGCACTCACTTACATTCATGGATGCTTGCTGAATATTTATGGAGATCATACAGGGGATATGAGCACAGTTACATTGTGGTTAATGCATTTAAACAGTAGGAACAAGAATGTATGTAACAAAGCACATTCTGGCTGATTCAGCCTAAGGTCAACTCAAAATATTGTTTTGCTGCTGTAAAACTGGCTCTATCCAATGGTGTTATTGTGGTTTGAGTAGCTGTTGAAGTTTCAGCAAAAATAAAGTCCCAGAATGTCCTGAAAAGCAGAAAGTGCACTTCATCAGAGAACCAAACATGATCCAAGAAACCTGGATTGTTTTTGATTGGGTCACAAAACCATTCACACATGGTTACGCATTTTTCCAGGTTCCTCTCTGTAAGTTTTTGCTTTATTTGGATGTTGGAAGGATACAAATAAAGATCTGATTTAAGAATACAACTCAAAGTCTCTTGACAGATTCTCAGCTATTGACTTTGTCATTGAAGTGATTTCTTTGGGCTCCACTCCACTGAGTCACGTACTGCATCAATGTTCCTTTCTTTTCTAGCACTCACCCTCTGACCAGAATAAGTCTCCCTAAGATATTTAGAGTTCAGATTTTTCACAGTACCATACTCTCTGAACTTCTGAATCCAGTCAAAATTTCTGCTTTTTGATGGAGCATGACAACACTGAAACTTTCTCCAAAAATTTGCTTGCACTATGGGGTGTAATTTGTTGGCAAAATAGGCCCCCATGCAAAATGTCTTTTTCTTGGTTGACCATGACGTATTGAGGAAGATTATTGTTCCAATATTTCATGCACAAAATCAACTTATATACACTGAAAGAGAAAAGAAGAAAAATTAATATTAACAGTTATTTATTTTTGGGGTCCCCCTGTAATACTAAAAATGTTAATAGCATGAATAATCAAGTGGTGTCTTTAGATTTGAATTTGAAATAAGATTTGAAAGAAATGTCTGCAAAAAATGAAAATACTTTTGATACACCCTAATATATAAAAAATATATCAAAATAGAGTGTCTCTTTTAACAAATACAATATATTTTTTATTAAGGATTTGTCATAGTAACTTAAATTTTAATGTCACCCCCTAATCTAATTTCCTTCCAAAAAAAAAGTATGACAAAAAGTTAACTTTTTGCAGTTTCATGTTCTAAAAAGTTGTGTAAAGAAAAAAGAAAGAAAGCATGATTAATGAATATTAAAATCCATTCAATTAATATTTTAATTTTGAAATTTGTATTACCTCTTCAAACTGTGAAGTCAAAAACAGATATTAAAGCCATTGTAATTTATTAGTTATTATAAACAGGTTGATTTAATTAAAATGTCCTCTCTTTGTTTAGAAGAAATGTCTAAATGTTTTTTTTAATAAATAACAAAATACATTTTCTGCATCTTATCACTATAAAATTATATTTAGTGGGTAGACATGTTTGCATAGACATCCCAGTTTTTTAAACAGTGAAATTAATGACAATCAACCGAGAGATCAAGTGTGTCTTACCAATTCGGGTACGAGGAGCTGTCATGACAAAGCAAGATGCAGATAGCACATCTCTCATTGGGAAAGAAATGATCAGGATATTAGTTCAAAGAAGAACAGGAAGTAATATACCTGAAAAAAAAACAACTTTTTTTTTTTTAATTACTTCAAAACAAGCCAATAATGTAACTAAGGCACAAATAGTGAGATTGAAAGAATATTAAAAAACAGTAGTGACGAGAAAGGACAATAAACGAAAAGGTTTCAGGAAGACCGAAGATTGTCATTGATGTCACATTTAAATTTTTATTAAAGTTGATTTACTTCTCTTACTTCTATTCTATTTTTTACTTCTATTATTTATATTATTAAAGTTGATTTACTTTCTTTCCCACTACAGATGGGATAGGAAATATATATATATATATATATATGCATATTGATAATTATTATATGGTTTGATGATTATAATCAGTACTGGTTTAGTCTTATAAAGAATTCACAACTGAAATGGAAGCCAATGAACTATTTAATTAATCCATTCCCTTTATATTTCTTTCATGGTCAGTGATTTCAATGATTCATTGATTACACCTGGTATTATATAAATCGCTTTTTACTCAGTATTTTTTCATTTTAGATTTTTTGTTTAATATAGCAGTGAAATGGAAATATCTCTCAGAAGAAAAAGATTAGCAACAAAATGACAAACAGTGACACCAAAGCATATTTCAAGATCAAGTTGAAGTAAGATGATCCCTTACAAGACAAAGGTATCTGAGTACCTCACATGAAAGGCTTGAACAAATAAGACAGCAATCTAAGAGATGTAGGAGTAAAGGAATTGATTAATTAAATGATTCATTTTGCTTAGGACCTAATTTTGTCTAAATGCTGATAAATATTTTATTTGTATAGATTATTAAAATGGCTAAGGAAAGTAACCACTCATAAATTTACTAACTTAAGTTGATTTAATTCCTTTCCCACTACAGATAGGACAGGAAATATATAAATACACATTGATAATTATTATATGGTTTGATGATTATACTCACTACTGGTTTAGTCTTGTATATATATATATATATATATTCAACTCCTATTTTACTTAGTTTGGTCTGAGTTTTGCACAAAGTTTGAATTATTTTTTTTACAGTGACTATAACGTCTGTTTCTTAATATAATTTTGTTTTTTACTGTAATGTAAGTACACAGGAGGGGGTGCTTAAAAATTTTAAGCCTTCACCAAAAAAGGAATCCAAAGTATCCATTGTGCTGATAACAAATACGATGCCAGTTTGATTACATTGTGCAGATCAGTACGAAAATTTCAGTGACTGCGCAGGTCTGTGATGCCAATATTGTGTGAAAGTTTTGTGTGAATTGATTGGGCGGTTTTTGAAATATTAGGGAAAAAGTTATCTCGATAATAATTTGGCACAGAGTGTATACACTTACTTTTTTCTTGAGAATTTAGAAAGCATTCCAAAATGTACAAAAAACCCCTCATTCTTGCACATACTGCTAGAATGGCTGGACGGGAGAGTAATGCCATTTTCACAAACCAAACTTGCTGATGTCACGTGCTGCACGTTAAGGTAAGACCCTTATTTTCCTATACACCAGATGCAAGCCACTCTGGCTCGCTTGCTTCTACGGGGCTGTTCACCACATAAACAATGATATATGTAATTGATAACAGAAGCCATTGGTTTATCCCAACGGCTTCCCATACTTAATATTTCTCGTTTTCACACTCTCGTGGTCATGTGTGACATCATGAGCTGCAGTGCGATTTTTGCTTCCAGCGTCTTCTATGCACGAGTTTGTCATTGCTTGGAAATCTTCCATGTAAACAGAAACAGACTATCATTATTGTTTTGTCCGTGTATTGTTTAATTTATTGTAATGTAATTATCATCTTTGATAATGGCTTATGTAAGCTGAAAGCTTAGATGTGATTAAAAAATATCAATATGGTAATTTTCTTTCATCTTTTAATAATGTTATTAAGCTTATCAGATGATATGAAAGGAATTTGCATAAAATAAATAGACAAAACTTGTATATATTATTTAATAATCATGCATCAATGAAAAAGTGCTGCCTAAATACACACAATATAACCTCCTGCAGTTTAGTGGCTTTGTTGCCATGCTTGGGATGAAATGTTTTTAAAAAAATTTCATATATTAAACCTCATAAATAAAGATATTTTTAATTACATTGCAATGATTTTTATATGGTAAACAATGTGTACCTTATTTCTTTGGTATACATATATATATATATATATATATATATATATATACATACATATTTATATGAATAAAAGTGGATACTGAAGGTAATCTAATTTAATATGATTTATCATCATTACTTATCCCCAGCAAACCCAAAGCATTTCTCCGCGAATACAGTTTTCTCTTTCTTTCATTCTAATCTGGAAGCCAAAGAGGGAAGATGCTCTCAATGAAATGTGTCATTAATAAATTTTCCATTTTGTCTCATATATATATATATATATATATATATATATATATATATATATATATATATATACACACACACATCTTGGAAGAATATCTCTCACAACCATGTTATATGGGTTTCAATCTTGGAAGAAAATCTGTCACAACGATGCTACCAAGTTTTTGATCTTGGAAGAAAATCTCTCACAACGATGCTACCAAGTTTTCGATCTTGGAAGAAAATCTCTCACAACGATGCTGCAAAGTTTTCGATCTTGGAAGAAAATCTCTCACAACAATGCTACCAAGTTTTCGATCTTGGAAGAAAATCTCTCACAACCACACTGCTCGCTGCATCAAGCCTTTCTAGGCAGCCCCACTTTTTTGTTTCTTTTATTGGTATCCTATTATAATATAATATTTTATATTTTAGATAATTATATATATATATATATATATATATATATATATATATGAGATAGTTTCAGGAATAAATGGAGTTTTCAGAGTTAATAAAAATAATAATATATAAATGTTTCATTGAATATGACTGACAAGGAAAATTTGGTAAATTTTTTATTTAGTTTTTCTAAAATTCTTAGACTTTTTCATTTGGTGGGATTAAGGAAGTGCAAAAATTGTCCATAGTATCAATTACCCCAAGTGCTTCTTGGGGTTTTGTTGTTATCAAGATTCTGGTTGATAATACGAGCGTCTTATATTGGTCTCATTACTGTGAGATAGACCCTTTACATAAAATATCTGGCAACCTGTATGAATTTCACCTTATTAAGCAGTGGAAATGGTATGGTGAAGGTTTTTTTTTTAAAATAGAATTCCAGCCACACTAAACTCACATGGCTCAGAATAAACCTACTACTATTTAGACATCATAAAAACTACATCTTAAACCGATAATCATGAAAAGAAATTAGCAACATTTAAGAACAAAACCTTGAAATTGGATAAAGAAGTGGACGAAAGCACACTTGGAACAATAGACATGACAAATAAATTTGATACTCCCTTATTGGCATACAAGGAAATAAAAAAGTGGACAAAATGGCCCAGGAATCTCTGAACATGGCTCCCTCTAAAGTAATGTTGCCTCACACTGACTTCAGACCCTGCATAAACAGGACCATTAAAGACAAATGGCAGCAATTATGGAACAATTGTGATAACAACAAACTTTTCAATATCCAACCTTTTCAGTGAAAGAACGGCAAGTTCCAGAAAGGTAAGAAGAGAGGAGGTGGTTCTAGCCAGACTCCGTATTGGTCACACATACATAACCCACCGGCATCTACTAAAAAACGAGGTATTCCAACATGTGTCCCATGCCAAGAATCTTACACAGTCAAACACATCCTACTAAATTGCCATAATCCCTGACAAATCCGTAGTAAACGCTACAAATCGGATTACCTAAAGGATTTATTTGAAAATCCTAATTCAAGAAACATCATAGAATTCACTAAAGAAATTGGGATCTACAGAAAAATCTAAAAAACAAACAAAAAAAATGTATTTTTGAAAAACAAAATTACTAGCTATATATTTTTGAAAAAATGAAAAATAAATATTACCAGCTATACATTTTTTTAAAAAAAGGAAAATATTACCATCGATAAATAATTGAAAAATTATTACCAGAAATAGAATTTTTGAAGGAAAAATATTATCAGAAATAGATTTTTTTAAAAATAATATTACCAACAATAAATTGTGTCGGCATTAAATGACCCATTAAGGTTGATATACCATAAAATCAAAACAAACCCACCAAATGAAAAAATAAAAGAATCATAGAAAAAATAAATAAAAAAAATCACCAAATTTCGTTTGTCTGTATTATTCAATGAAACATGTTTGAAAGAAAGGTTGCTGCTCAAATATACATTATATATATATATAAGAAATAGTTACAGGAATAAATGGTGTTTCAGAGTTGATGATACAATAAAAGATTTGGTTGAACTGGAATCATTTTATGATAAACTTAAGCTGTCATATATTAGATCAGAAAGGAAATAATGAAAAATGGACTTCCATACACTTTCCTGAACCTTTTTTGCTGTAAATCAGTCAGAATTTATATTGATTAATTGTAATTTATGGACTTACAAGCATTCAAATATATGCGGCTTGAATTCAGGATTTGGTAGCCAAAAAGTAAAACAAATATTTTATAAGATAACTTTAAAGAATACCGAAATAAATAAATACATGAGGTGTTGAATAATTCTTGGCCCAACAAAAGATGGTCACATGACAAAAAAAATATTTTTATAATCATTTCAACCCAAGCAAGGCAATAAAACCACTAAGATACAAGAGGTTACTGAGTGTAAAAGAATATGAGGAAAGAAAACATTATCATGAAATGAGAACAATAAAAAAAACACTCATTAAGAATTAATTTAAGAATATTTTTTTTAATCATTTCACCCCAAACAAGGTAGTAAAGTCACTACAGGTGCTAAGAGGTTACTGAGTGTTAGAGAATATGAGAAAAAAACTACTATTAAGGAGAGAGGACAATAAAAGAATAAGAATTAAGAAGACAGAAGATAACAATTGACATTACATTTAAATTTTTGAAGATCAAAGGCAATAAAGCCACTAGGATGCAAGAGGTTACTGAGTGTTAAAGAATATGAGAAAAACTACTATTAAGGAGAGAGGACAATAAAAGAATAAGAATTAAGAAGATAGAAAATAATGATTGAGGACATGTGGAAACTTAAATTTCAATAAAACCTTAACAAATATAGATTTACTTCTTTCTAATCCTTTTTACAAATTTTTTCTATTGCAAATACAAATAAAGTTATAAATTCTTAAAAGTGCATACGAACTTTATGGACACCGTGTATATATATATATATATATATATATATATATATATATATATATAGATATAGACTTTGTGTAATTTCTATCAAAATATAATCTTTATTTGAGAAGGATTATTCATAATTTGAAAAAGTCAGTCAATGAAATTAATGAACACAAAACATCTGTTATCTTTAATAACATTTGCCCAAATGAAAATTTGCTACGTAAATACACAATATATATATATATATATATATATATATATATATATATATATATATAGAGAGAGAGAGAGAGAGAGAGAGAAATATAAATAAATATAACAGACAACTAATGTCTATTATGTTATTCTGCTATGTTGACATAGAAGATTGCATGGGACAATAACTGTTGTGGAACAGCAGATGCAGGTCATAAATTGCTGATGCTATGAATATCATCTTTGATGGTGAATATGTTTGTTTAAATTTCCATATAACCAATCTGAAGATGGCTCATGTGAGCCAAAAAGCTTAGATCAAGGAACAGCATAATAAAAAAATATATACAAATATTGGAGAGATTATTTATATTATTCGGACTATTGTCCTCATCTTTGTCACCATATTTATTACAACGTTTCAGCCTTTTTGCACTTCAGGTGGTTGGAATGTTGAACTAAATCCTTTATTTTGCTCAGTGGGGTAGACTGTTCTAGTTCCATGTGCCATGTTTTTAATGGATGTTAGTTATCAGTTATCTCCTGATAATTTCTCTCTGTAAGTTCTCCACATATGGAGAGAGAAGGGAGATCACCGCTCACTGTGGGATTATGTTGACATCATAGAGAAGGAAAACCATTGGAAAATTTGTAAACTTAAGGAATCAGCATATATGCTAGGCTTCAAAAATCTGAGCAGACCAAGCATAGAAATGAATACAATATGGGAACCAGTAATAAGGTGTGCCAGAGAAAAGCAATGATAACAACAAAGTTGCAATATGAGCTCTGGTAAAAACATGAGATAACAGCAAAATTGCATTATGAGCACTGGTAAAAATGGTTTATAATACCCAGAAATTCATACCCAGATGTCCTCAAGGACACATGGCACAGTGGATAAAGGTGTTAGTTAGATCCAGTGAAAGGACCCAAAGAGTGTGAGTTCAATACCCGGTTAAGGCAGTGACTGATAAGTGACATCCATTAAAAACATGGCACATGGAACTAGAACAGTCTACCCCAGTGAGTGAAATAAAGGGTTCAGTTTGACATTCCAACCACCGGAGGTGGAGCTTGCAACGGCTGAAACATTGTAATAAATATGGCGACTAATGTAAATAGTGTACATAATACCTCATCTCAGAAATATAGACAGATACTGAGAGGCCGAAACGTTGTAATAAATATGGCGACAAGATGAGGACAGAAGTCCGAATAATGTAAATAGTGTACATAATACCTCATCTTGGAAATATAGACAGATAGTGAAGAGATTTCTCTTGAAATTAAAGCAACTATGCAAAGCTTAGAATGGCTCATGGTCAAAGATAATAGACATTCATAGTCTTTTATATTTAAGAATATATGTTTGAAGATATATATATATATATATGTGTGTGTGTATGTATGTATGTTTTAAAATTAGGATGCATAAGCTTTTTAAATTTTTGCCAATCAGAAACATTCATGAAAATAAATTTGTTTAAAAATATATCTGATAATGCATTTTGCCATTTAAGGCTTCATCAGATTTGAAAAGCAAAAGTGAAAGAAAGAATCTGTATGCGTATTATTTAAACATATACAAATACACATACACGCATTTCATTCTCTCACTTTGGCTTTTTAGATCTGCTGAAAGCTTAACTTTCAAAATGTATTATCAGATATATTTCTAAACAAATCTACTTTCATGTACATATATATTACATAGAATAGAAATCCAAATTTACCTCATTCATTTAGCTATTTCAACCAACAAGAAGAAAACCTATATTAGCATTGTCAACTCAGAATTATGAAGAAATAAAATAGAAGCTTAAAATTTTTACATTTTATTTTATTCCTTCGCACTTCTGAGTTGACAATACCAATATAGATTTTCTTCTTCTTGGTTGAAATAGCTATTTTAATGAGGTAAATTTGGATTTCTATGTAATATATAATAAATTCTATTCTATGTAATATATAATAAATTGAGCACTTTTTGTGGATCAGTTTTAATATTTTAGATTATTAGAATTCACTTGGATTTTATACCAGTGGATTATTACCTACATACGTACATATATATATATATATATATATATATATATATATATATATATATATATATATATATAAGTGAACATTGAAGTCACTTAGAGGCGACAGGCTGTTTCATGCTAGATTGTGTCTGACGATTGCATATAGTATGAAACAGACTGTCGCCTCTAAGCGTTGACTTCTATGTTCACTTTTATATTTACACATGCTTTATCTCTATCTTTATCTTTATCCCATAAATATAGCACACCTTAAGAGTATATTTCTTCATCTTTATATATATATATATATATATATATATATATATATATATATATATATATATATATATATATTATAATAATAATAATAGTGTCTGGGAAGTGAACTTCATTATAAATACTAAACTTTAGAACCAAAAAGTATACAATAAATAAAAAATAAGTATACAATAAATAATGTTTTCTCTTCTTGAATTCAAAATGCCATAAATTATACTAACATTTGTTTAACAAGTAGAATGTACATGAAACCTGATTAACCAATGAGAATCAAACAACACAAAAGTAAATATACCAGAATTTCTTTCTTTCTTATCTCCATATCTTATTCTCTGATGAAGTTTTAATAAAAGTGAAACATTGATAAACATTTCCTATTTGTTCCTTATCTTAAAATTCTGTCAGATTCCAATCTATACTTGAACTATAGTTGATTCCAATAATAAAATTAAATAAATAAAATAAAGAAATCTAGAAAATGGCATTATATAATCTAAAAAAAAAATCATTCTCTCTAAACACAGAACTGAGTAAACCAGTTTCTTCATTCCCCTTTTTCCCATAAATTCCAAGTGGCCTCTCAATAGAGCCTACACAAAGAGGAGTATCACACTGAGGGCAGTACTAAGAATGTTGAATGATTAAAATAACTATTAGAACATATCCTCTTTTTGTATAACTATATCTGAATCTGATGGGACACATACTTAAACTGTAAGTAAGGTCAACTCAGTCTGGTGGTAGTATAAACCACAGTTTGACTCTGGTGGTGTTAATGCAACTCAATGGGCCTGAGTAGACAGGCATGCTTGAAAACAAACAGCTATGATGAAGATGAGAAATCTCACTGATTTCATATTGGAACAGCTCAAATGATAAGTAAATGCCAGAACTATGAGACTTTGCAAAGATAACTCAAGAAAGACTGATAAAAATTGAAAAATTATTTGTTCTTTATTTCATAAATCTAAAATGTTTTCTTTCTTGCCTTTTCTTTTTGTTTTTCAAGTTAAATTCATGTATCTTACAGCATTTTGTTAATCAATTTATTTTTCAATATCTTTCTATGTTTATCTTGTATTTCAGTCAGTCTGAGGTATCCATTAAAATTCAGGATTAATGTTTCATGAAAGCATCAGCAAAATTTTCACTCATCTTCCATAAAAAATTACAGTTAGAGGAGTGTATTTTATCAGTTTCATAAACAAATAGTATATATTTGCTCAGTATATATATATATATATATATATATATATATATATATATATATATCCATGCATCGAGACATAATTGAATTTGTATAGCATTTTTTTATGTTTTTGATGTAATACCCAAAAATAAAGTATATATATTGTCAAAAATTTTCATTAAATAATATTTAAAAATAAATTTAAAAAATAGGAGCTGGTAATATACATACTTATATTTGATATAAAAAAATAATTTTAAATAATTTAAGTAATTTTATTACATTTACTTGATTTAAAAAGAAATATAGTCTTAAAGTAATTAAGAGTAAAAAATATCTTAAAATTGTAGATTGGATTTCTCTGTATCCTTGGAAACAGGAAATTATGAATTTATATGTGTGTTTAAAACTCAGTAAATTTAAAAATAAGTTATTCAAATATTCGCTTGAAGATGAAACAGAACTAATGCTTTTAATTTAATTATATAATTAAATTTGAATTTTTTAGGTTCAGTTTTTGAAACATGGTTGTTACTGTGTAATGAATAAACCATATTTTAAATCAGTTAATTTATAATATTTATGCTCTGTAAATTTGCATTGAGCACTGTTTTGTAAAAATAAAAATAAAGAATATCAATAAGAACACCAGATTATATATCTTACTGTTCTTTCTTTATATATATATATATATATATATATATATATATATATATACACACATTAGTGGTCAAGATATATATATATATATAAATTTCCAATAGGATAGAATCCAGGCAGAACTCAATGTCCAGGACAGAGTAAGAATATAATATAAAAGGCTCAAACACTAATATTCTATGGTTATAATTTATTACATTTGAATCGTAATCACAATCCAATTCATCAGACCTACAAAATGTAAGAGGGTAATTTTAAAACAGTGGCTCCTACTGCTATTAACACATTGCTCTTCAACTAAATTAAGTTCTCTGAGCCACTAGCGTATTTTGTATAGAAAACGTTAAACTTTCCCTTTCTCTCTGACATGCGATAATAGCCTAGGGGTAGGATCCCTGACTGATGCCAAATCAGTCAGGTTTCAATCCCAGCCTGAAACAATTAGATGTCTAGCCACTCTGAAGAGCTGTGATACAGTGAAACAGTCTGTCTGTGAATGACAGTATATATATATATATATATATATATATTATATGCACAGTACTTAGTGGAAAGTGCTCAATATCAGTGATAGAGCTAATATATTCAGTTATATAGATATTAGTTTGTGGCCCTGGGTTTGTGGTGGTGGTGGTGGATGACCAAGACCAGTTTGTGTATCTGTTTTTGTTGCAAGAACATCGCTACATATATAAATGCTACAGTCTCTACAACAAAACAGAATTACAATTGTGTATGCGTGTGTGCTCGAACGCAGGTATGTATATCTGCACCTAACCTTGGATTCTTTGTGTGGATGTGTTTGTGAAAACTAAAATGCATACACCTGTATGTATGTGTGTCTATGTGTGTAAGAGTGTCATCCAAAACAAACACAAAAGAAAATTCCCCCTCCCACCACCAAATATAATCTAACACAAATAAGCGTAAATATAACAATTTTTAAAAAATAAATAGTTTTTCTGATGATCGAAAAGAGTGAAAGCCAGGATCACAAAGTAATATCCGTACAACTGTGTGTGTGTGTGTGTGTATATATATATATATATATATATATAAAGATTACTTCACTTTATCATATTTGGTCAATGTGTACATATATATACATACAGTGGGGGGAAATAAATATTCGTACACTTGAAAAATTTTATTTTTATAAATGTAAAAGCCTTAAATAAAACAAATCTCAGCACATTTTATGTATAAAGACACATACTATTAAAAAATAATAATAAACTTAATCAATTCTTATTCTAACAGAAATTAATGCATTTTTTAAATTCTAACTGGTGAAAAAAGTATTCGTACAAATCAATTATTAGAATAAAACAATCAATTAATTATGAAAAAAGTATATTCCAGAATGTTCCAGTAATGTTATCAGTAATTATAGTTAACGCTATTAGCCATTATCGGAGCATTCTGCAATTTCTAGTCTTACGAGAAGGTTCTAAGAATGCCTAAAAGTAAAGAATTGACTATTTCACAAAAACAACATATTTTGTCTCTTTGGAAAGATGGGAACAGTTACAGAATGATTTCTAACAACCTGAATATTCCTTTTACTACAATTGCTTCATTCATTGCAAGGTTTAAAACTCGTAACAGCATCGAAAACCAAAGATGAACAGGTGCTCAGAGGAAGATTTCTCTAATATCAGCAAGGAGATTAGGACACCAGATCCAACAAAATCCACAGGTTACCCGAGAAGAGCTGCAGGAACATCTGCATGCATTAGGGATTAAATGAACTACACAAAAACAGTCTGAAATCATGCATCCCAAGGAAGACTCCACTCCTCTTGAAACGACACAGATGCTAGGCTAAAATTCATTAGAGAGCATAAAGATAAAGAATATTCATTTTGGGAAAAAGTACTATGGACAGATGAAACTAAAATAGAGTTTTTTGGTCATAATTATTGAAATCATGTGTGGAGGAAGGACGGTGAAGCCTACTTACTAAAGAACACGTTGGCAACTGTAAAGTTTGGTGGTGGTAGTATCATGATCTGGGGCTGTTTTTCTACAAGAGGTGTTGGCAGAATATCAAATATAGATGGCAAGATGAATGCTGAAAGCTACCAGAAAATCCTGCAAGACAATTTAATGCGTTCTGTTGAGAGACTTCGGCAACCCCTGATTGGGTTTTCCAACTGGATAATGATCCTAAGCATACTGCTAGATCTACAAGAAAATGGTTAGCTGAAAATAATGTTGATGTCTTGCAATGGCCAAGTCAGTCCCCAGACTTGAACCCAATTGAGAATTCATAGCGATATTTAAAAATTCAAATTGGGAAAAGAGCACCAACAAATATCAATTATTTGAAGACAATATGCCAAGAAGAATGGGACAAAATACCACTCAATGTGTGCAAATCATTAGTTGAGACGTACAGGAATAGACTCGTAGCTGTTGAACTCAATAAATGATATTCCACAAAGTATTAAATTAAGTTAATATGCTTTTTTGTTTTGTATGAATACTTTTTTCATCAGTTAAAATGAAAAAAATGCATTAATTTCTGTTAGAATAAGAATTAATTAAGTTTATTCTATTTTTTAATAAAATGTATCTTTACACATAAAATGTATCAAAATTTGTTTTAGTTAAGGCTTTTACATTTATAAAAATACAATTTTTCATGTGTACGAATATTTATTTCCCCCATTGTATATAGCAGACAGTACTGTTTCACAGCTCCTCACTGCAACTAGACATTTGAATGCCACAAGCCAGGATTAAAATCCAACCGATTTGATGTCAGAGTTTCTACCACCAAGCTATCTCCATTCGACAGAATGAGCTAGCTAAATCTAGCATATTGTTTTTACAAATGTAAACAAAATGCCAATCAGCCATAAGGCTCAATTCATTTTACTGAAGAGCTTTGCGCTAGCACAGGTGACTATATGTATGTATGTATATATATATATATACTATGAAATGGACTAAATCTGACAATTATTTTGATATATTTATTGTTTATGCGTTATTTTTATAAAACAGATGAACCTGGGAACACCAGTAATTAAGAGGTGGTTTCATGTTCCTCAAAGCCTTCTGATCAAAGGCATTGCTGTTGGATGTAGTTTTGTTGTCTTACCCAGGACACAAATGTAGTTTATCATCTTACCCTGAAGACCTCATTTGTGAGGCGGATATTACCCCTCTGCAGGGGTACAGTTGGTATATTCTGGAGCATAAGCTGACAGGGTGTTTATTACAAAGTAAAACATTTCTTATATTCAAGGTCCTAAAAATAGCATGAAGTAAAACTTGAATTTTTGATTATGGAGACTTGACGTGAAGGAAGAAGATTATACATTTTTTTTTCTGGTCCAGGAAAGCAGAAGATGCAACAACACGCTTGAGGTGATGGATTTGCTATCAGAATTAAGATGGCAAATACTCTGAAATCTTTACTGCAGGTGGTGAGCGATTGTTTGATGACATGTTAAAACTTGATATTGTTGATGCTGTCACCTTTTATAAGTCGCTGGAATCATGAATTCTGAAGAATCATAAACAACTTTTATGAGAAACTATCTTCTATTACAAGAACTACAGGCCATCACAGACAAACATTTGCTACTGGGAGATTTCAATACCAGAGTTGGGTTAGATCATGGGGCCCTCGTTAAACGTCTATGGTTCTCATGGCATTTTGTAAACGAATAGCAATGGGCTTTGCCTTCTCTCTTTTTACAATGAATTTGGATACCTTATAAACAACCCTATGTTTCAAAAACATAACAGGTTAAAAAGCACTTCCATGTACCAAAGGTCAAAAGAATGGTATTTGACTGACCATGTTGTAAGTAAAAATAGCCGTCAATATGGCATCCATCATACTCCCTCCTTCCATAACATATTCTGGTTATCTGATCATTCTTTATTGTACTCTAAGGTATCATTACAATTTCAGGCTAGGCATAGCATGCAGTATTTCTGAAATGCATAAATGTTTAATCTCTTGATACTGACAGAAATTGTAGATTGTCCTAATTAATCAACATGCTGGTTGAGAGAGTTTAATTTCAGAGAATATTGAAGAATTGTGGAAAATTCTTCAGAAAACAACATTCCACTTCTCTTGAAGTTCTTAGTGTGCCAAAGCAGAAGCATAAAAATTGGTTTGATGAAAACAAAACAGGCATACAGTTACTGAATCAAAAAATGCATTCTACTCATAAGTTATGGACTATGCACAATAAATTTGCATCAAAAAAACATTACCATAGAGCTATAAACAAACCGATTGTTAAGGAAAATGATAGAAGAATGGTCGCCATTGAAAGCATCTGAGCATTAATTTGGATATCTCAGTATCAGTTAATTCCACTTAGCACCTCAAATCTCCAAGTTTTTGTTGCCTCTGCTGTGGGCAGGTATTGAACTCACAACTCTTTGGGTGAAAGTTACTGTTTGGATCACTCAAACAATGCTTTTATCCATCGGGCTGTATCCTTGGAAATATCTAATGGTATAGCACATGGAATCTGTCTATATTTCTGAGATGAGGTATTATTGCTTCTAGGGTCCCAAAAGATTTTGGAGGCCAGTTTGGTCTTCATGTGCATACACAAATGCACCCACACATATGCACACAATGGAAGAGATGACAGCCAGCAGCCACCAACTAAGGCCTTGTCCATGTACACAATAAAAGGGATGAACCAGCAGCTACCAACTAAGCCATTGTCAAGGAACTCACAAACACATTAGGCTGACTGCCATAAAGTAAAACTGTCCACACATTTCAAAACACACTAAGAACACTTAATCACTTTATAAAACAAACTTCACTGCAAGGAAAAATGAACATTTTATTGTCATTGTATATTTCTGAAAAGAATATATAGATTTTATTTCAACTAATGTTCTACTTCTACATATCCTTCAAAAAATAACCTTTTTCATGTTTGATTTAAAAGATGTAAAGTTGTTGTTAAATGTTTGGTATCTCGACACTCAGATAGCAACAGAAACCTTGGTAGACAGATTCCAACACATTCTTCATCCATAACTGAATTTGTTGTTGTTACTTCCAAATCAAAGCAAAATTCATGGAGGGATACATTTTGATTTTCAGAATTCTGGGTAATTATGGGTTGGATTCTTTAGACCTTCTACTTAATCTCATTTCATTTTTGGCTTCACTCATTATTTTATTTGAGGTACGTCTGACAAGAATAAATATGATTTTCCACATGACTTGTTTTTTCATACAAATTGTGAAACAGACTTTGAGAGATAGAATCTCAATGTAGAAAAGTGATATACTGAGAAGAATTTGATTTCAGTCATATAGAGATGAACGACCAGTTACGTATGGATTCACTCACTGACTGTCTGGCATGATGTCAGATTTCATCATGTCAAAGACAAGAACAAAGATTGAATCAAAACAATAAATAAATAGAAAAAAATAGTACGATAAAACAAAACTTATATACAAACTTATTTGTAGTATGGACTCAGGAAATGTTTACTTTTATTACCTATACATGGATACCCATGGATGAATGCACATTTTATATATATATATATATATATATATATATATATTATGAAATGAACTAAATTAAACAATTATTTTAATATATTTTTGTTTATACATTATTGTTATATTCCATGCTAATAGGAATATATACTTGAAAACACAGTCGATAAAATAAGTAAAGGTTTATTGTAATGAACCAGTACAATAAGAATAAAGGTAACAGTTATACACAAGGCCATAACAAGTCAATCCAGTAATGAGTGTTACTATTGGAAGGTCGGTAGTTCTCGTGTAAGTCTGAGTCGTACTCAACAGATCCCAGCTAAACTCTGTAGTCCATTGACTTACAGATACTTATAGATAGCTACTACCTATAGTGTAGTCACTCATGGGGGTGACAGGTTATTCCATTACATCAGTTACTTTTATAGATACAAATATTTAAGTAAATGCACTGTTTATAATAAACAGTATTAACAACACTTACCAATCTGAATGTCTGAGAAATCTCAAAGAAAACATATGTCCTTTGACAGAAATCGGACCTGTATCCAACACGGAACTGCCATGTATCCTGATATGCTATACCATTTAGATACAGAGGAAGCATCTGGTTAGCAAGGTTAAATTACTGTTTTTAAATATTAAATTTAAGCATTATTATAAACAGAGCATTTACTTAAATATTCGTATCTATAAAAATAATGTATAAAAAAAATATATTAAAATAATTGTTGGACTTAGTCCATTTCATAATATATTATATCCTTTGTTCACATTATAATACCCTTCAAGCAGATATGAGAATTTGAGGGAAATGATGGGAAATTTGTAGTTTAAAAACAGTAATATAAACTTACTAACCTGATGCTTTCTCTGTTGATAAATGGTATCGCATGTCAGGTTATATGACGGTTCTGTGTAGGATAGAGGTTTGATTCCTGTTGGAGGACACATTTTCTTTGAGATTTCTTTTACTGAACTTTTTCATATTAGTTAGCATTGACTATATATAAGTGTGTTCAAATCTATATCTATCTATCTATCTATCTATATATATATATATATATATATATATAGTGAAGTGTGTTTTTAGTAAATTTAGGCATTTCTTTATAGGAACGTTTTTATGTAAAGATTTTATATCTAAACTGCTCATATATTTGTTTATTATGTCTTAAACTCTGGTGATCTTTCAAATAAATGAAAAAAAAACAGACACTAAAAAACAAGTATATGACCAGTTTAGATAGAAAAGCTTTATATTTGAATGTTTCTGTAAAGAAATGTCTAAACTTACTAAAAACATACTTAAAAACAAAAATAAAGTTACCTCTTCCTACATATATTTATATTAAGACATTTTTTTTTATATATTTATGTACATTTTATAAGACAAAAATCAGTCTCAATGGAGTTTTAGGGTGACACATCAAAAACAGTGTAATAATAAAGCAAAATATTATATTCAATACAATTTTTACATATATATATATATATATATATATATATATATATATATATATATATATAATGGTCAGCCATGATCATAATTTTCTTATGCAGTAGTCAGGTGGTGAATGACAAAGTCTGATGTGACCTTGTATAATGGTGTATATTTCTCCCCTTGGTTGGCTAATATTTACACAGAATGCACTCAGCAACTAAAATTACTGAGGTTGAGGAAAAAGCCATATGTCAGAAGAATGTAAACCCAATTATTCAAGACTATCGAATGCATTAACACTGGCCTTACCTTTACCAGTTTGTCATGATTTCTGTAGCAAGTTGGTTTTTATAGGCTGAAGTTACTATTCCTAAGCACAACCAGTTTTGAATTCAGAGTTTTCCTTCTCCTAGACTGGTTGCCAAACAAAACTATACACCCTAGAGTCCTACTTATTTAAACCACAGCTTTTGAGGAGAAGAAATGGATCAATACTTGTACAGAGTGTATTTGTGTGAAGACCAGATCCAATGGGTGCAGATGAAATTTGAACTCAGCTTGCCAATATTATTTTCTGCACTAATAATCACTGCACTACGTGCATATCTACTCATCCATATTATCAACTCACATCTGAGTACAACCACTTTCACAACTGTTGATTTCCATGTCACTGATGATGTCTCTGGTGACTCATTATCCTAGAAAATTCATCTAGATTTTAAGCCACAGTTTTTGCAAACAAGCTTGTCCCTTGCTGTGTTGGTATCACTATGCTGTGAATTGTAATGCCAGGTTAGTCAATTTGCTGACCTGCACATTTTGTTACATAGATTGCAGGTAAAATAAGGATGGACATTGGAATAAGAGATTTTCTTGTCTGTTTTAAATGTTGCTGGATGTCTAGCTCCTGTCCTCACTAGAAAAGCCTGGTGGAAGGTACCAGTTTAGTTGGTGATGACCTATGGAGCAGGTGTTTTTGGGTTTCATGGTACTAGTGGTTCTCATAGAGTGATCTGACATAAAAGTAATAAAAAGCTTCAAAAATGTATTAAACCAAAACTACTATAGATAATGATTCTCACAATTCATAGTCAGAGACAATTGCCTTGGTTCAGCTAGTACCAAACTCTCCATGCTATTCTCTATCCTTACAAGAGCCAGATCAGGCCGAAAGTGGAGTGCTGTTGTCCTATTTGGGAGGAATCTGTTATGCCATTGGTCCTGACCTGGCATCTCAGCTTCAATCCCTTTCCCACTTAGCAAATGAAAGAGGCAGTATAAAGATAATATGAATTACGGAAATAAATGACATGAAAAAATTCATGAAGGAAAGACAAAAAGGAATGAATGAAAGAAAGAAAATAAAGATAAAATGAAAAAAATGAAGGATTTAAAAAATGAACTCAGTAAAAACAAAAAGATAAAAAGAACAAAGGAAGGAATAAAAAGATTGAATGAAAGAATGAAAATACAAAACTAATGAATGAAAGAAAGAAAAATGAAAACATAAAATGGACGAGACAAAGAAGAAAGGAAAAAGCTGAATGAAAGAAAAAAAAAGAAAGGAATTAAAAAATAAACACAATAAAAATAAAAACATAATAAGAATAAAGGAATCGATGAAATGAATGAATAAAAAAATGAAAATATAAAAATAATGAATGAAAGAAAATGAAAACATAAAACAAAACAAATGAGAGGAAGAAGAAAAGAAAAAATGAATGAATGAAAGAAAGAGAAAAAAGGAAGGAATTAACAAATAAATTCAGTGGAATGATAAAAATATAAAATTAAGGAAGTAAAGAAAGAATAAAAAGTTAAATGAAAAAAAAATGAATGAAGCAAGAAAGGAAAATGCATGAATGAGTGAAAAAAAATATTAGGTTGGTGCAAAAATAATGTCGTTTTCTCACATAGTAACATGTGTGAGAAAACGACATTATTTTTGCACCAACCTTAATAGAATGAATTATGGCAGAAAATATATGAGTGAAAAGAAACTTGTAATAGCTGAAGAACAAAAAGGAGAGAAAGAAAAACGAAAGAAAATGAAACACAAGTAATTACACTGGTCACAAATCATATGTCCACGTAAGTATTTTCGTAGCCAAGCTTTCAAACCAAAATCAAAAAAGCAGAAAGATAAGAATAAAAGTCACACTCAGTTACCCAAAATAAATAAGCTTTTTTCTGGCTAAGTGCACACAAATTGTAAAAGTGCTAAAAATGTTCTCTTTTCTTGAAGATGGACATTAAACAAGGCAAATAAATAATATAATGGAACTTAAAAGTGATTTCTTTCATATTTTCTCTTGAGGAGAAGAGAGTTTTCAAATTGGAATGGCTTTTTGTTTTCCCTGTTTTTTTATCTTTACATTTTTATAGCAGCAGGCCATAGTTTATCAGTCTCTCAGGAAAGTTTCTGAATAAACTTTATCACAAAGTCTTTCATTATTCCCCTCACATATTATGTCGTCTTAGACATGTCCATCAAAAAGAGATTATATAGGCAGGAAAGCATGCATGGACCAGATTGAAAACAAAATCTGTTATATGGTTGTGAATACTGGATAATTCCCTCACAGATGGAGAGCAGAGGTGAGGAAACAGAGATGTGATTCTAGAGAAGGATTTTAAGAATATCATGGATGAAACATGTGAACAATAAGGAAGTTTTAAAGAAAATGAAAATAAAAAGACAATTATCCTTGTAATAAAGATGGACATTAAACAACACAAATAATCGGACATAAAAGTGATTCCTTTCATATTTTCTATTTAGGGGAAAAGAGTTTGCAAACAATAATGACTTGTTGTGTAGCAGTATCACAGAATTATTTTTCTATACATAACCAGTGAAACACCATGGCATAGAGATACTATAAAAAACACTCTTACCCCCATGCTCAACAGCATTGGGCCTAACACGTTAACTCACTGTCTTGTTATTGCATATACCTTATTGTTAATAAAGGCTTATTAAATTATCAGCATCTCACTTGTAATTAGCACGATAATACAACACATCCAACATTACCTGTTGCTTTCTTTGTCTTTTTATTTTTATAGAAGCAGGGCAATAGTTTATCAGTCTTTAATGAAGGTTTCTTAATAAATGTTATCATAGAGTCCTTCATTATTCTCTTGTCATATTATGTGGTCTGAGAAGACGACCATCAAAAAGAGATTATGTAGGCAGGAGAGCATGCATTGAGCAAGTTGAAAACAAAATCTGTTATATGGTTGTGAATACTGGATAATTCCCTCACAGATGGAGAGCAGAGTTGAGGAAACAGAGACGTGATTCTAGAGAAGGATTTTAAGAATATCATGGATGAAACATGTGAACAATAAGGAAGTTTTAAAGAAAATGAAAATAAAATGTCAGTTATACTTATAATAAAGATGGACATTAAATAAGACAAATAAAAGTGATTCCTTTCATATTTTCTATTTAGGGGAAGAGAGTTTGCAAACAAGAATGATTTGTTGCTTTCTTTGTTTTTTATTTTTATAGAAGCAGGACAATAGTTTATCAGTCTTTAATGAAAGTTTTCTGAATAAATGTTATCCTTTGTTATTCTCTTGTCATATTATGTGGTCTGAGAAGGGGGCCATCAAAAAAGTAGTGTTGCCAGGAGGACGTGGAATTCACCAATGAGAAATAAGTTGAAAACTAAATCTATGAAATTAATATGAATTTTTTATAAAAGGAAGAAAAGGAAAATCTGAAATGAATTGAAATCCAAAGCAAAATTGTAATATCAAAAGATGACTTCCAGAAACTCAACGTATTAAGAAACAGGAAAATGTCATTAACCATAAAAGGGGTGATGAAATGCTATCTAATATCAATACTCCTGTATGGCAGTGAATGCTGGACAAATTCCTCAAAGATTGAGAAGACACTTGAATTAAGGAAGATGAGGTTCTACAGAAGGATGTTGAGAATACAATGGATGAAGTATATGAGTAATGAGGAAATTTTAAAGAAAATAAAAAGATAGCCTTTTGAAGAAAATTTGATACTCACAGAACATATTGACAGATAGTTTGGGCAGGAGGACATGCATTCACCAAGGAGAAATAAGTTGAAAACTAAATCTATGAACACTATTTACATTATTTGGACTATTGTCCTCATCGCCATATTTATTACAACGTTTCAGCTGTTGTATGCTCTGGTCTTCTTCAGCTAGTTGTAATGTTGAACTGAACCCTTTATTTTGCTCACTGGGATAGACTGTTCTAGTTCCACGTGCCATGTCTAATGGATGTCAGTTATCTCCTGTTAATTTCCCTCTGCAAGTTCTCCACTGCCTAAACCGGGTATTGAACTCACACACTTTGGGTCCTGTCACTGGATCTAACTAATGCCTTTATCCATTGTACCATGTGTCCTCAAGGCACAGTGGATAATGGTAAATAGTGTACATAATCATCTCAGAAATATAGACAGAGAAATCTATGAAATTAATATGAATTTTTATAAAAGGAAGAAAAGAAAAATTCTGAATGAATTGAAATCATGTACTTGGGTATGAGCAGAAGGATTAAGGCAATGGAGATGTCTTCTTTTTTTTTTTCTTGTAATGGGATAAAGGTAGGAAAGAAATATTTATTCTCCTAATTCACTTTCCCCCATTATGGGTATTATTATATCTGTGATATAATAACACTATATTTCATGGACGAAACGGAACAGAAAAGAAAAAGAATTACAAACATGCTTTGTTCTCAGAGAGACTTTTATATTAATAAGACATACACAAAATTATTACATATATACACTTGTTCCATGAGGCGAATAATATATCGCATATATCTACATGGCAAAGCAGAGTGTAAGGAGAAACAAAAAGGAAAGGTCTTACATATAATATGGAGATATTGAAAAATGACCATCGTTATATGGAGTGACATTATTAAGTGGCTGTCATGTGACCCATAGGGCTTAGCTCCACCAAAGGGAGATAAGCACCTTCTGTATCCTTACGTTCTAAAATAGAAAAGGATTCATAGTGTTTATATTTTAGTTTCTGTTGTCTGACAGTTTTCCTTTTTGGTTGATTCTTATATCATTTACTTTACATTTTGAAATCTAAAGCAAAATTGTAATATCAAAAGATGACTTCCAGAAACTCAACGTATTAAGAAACAGGAAAATGTCATTAACCATAAAAGGGGTGACGAAATGCTATCTAATATCAATACTCCTGTATGGCAGTGAATGCTGGACAATTTCCTCAAAGATGAAGAAAAGAAGTGAGGCAATGCAAAAGACATGTGCTACAGAAGGATGTTGAGAATAATATGGTCAAAGTATGCAATTAATAAGGAGTTATTAAGGAAAACAGAAATAAAAAGATACTTATACTTAGAATCAGAGAGACAATGAAAATCTTTGGAACACATAATAAGGAGAGAAAGCTTGGAAAATTTGATACTCACAGGACATATTAAAGGCAAGAGGGACAGAGAAAAACACAATAACCTACCTTATGAGATTGTTTAAATAGTTGATAGAAGAGGAAGTTGGAGTGATAGTAAAAATATAAACATTGCAAAGAGCCATAAATGATAGGATGTTGTGGAGAGCTATAATCACCAATGCCCTAATATAAGCCTCGTTTGGAACAGATCAACTATATTCTGATGGTTAAACGCAACTTCTATCCACAGCATTTGAATTGTATACTTCAACAGATTTATGTCTAACCCAGCAGTCCTCCAAAGATGGGTAATCACTCAGATTTTAGGTAATAATAGGATTTTGAGTTGGGCTAATGTTGGGTTAAGACTGAAATTTATAATAATGTTTACCTTGTACAAGGCCCAAGAGCCAGTCGAGTTAGAGGGTTACAGAGTAAGAATTAAAATGCACAGTTTATGTAGATTTACAGTTAATCCTAGACTTGATCAGGTTAAGATTGTAGTGATCATGGAAGCAACTTCTTGGGAGTCGGTTCCACAAAGTAGCAACTTGAGTGGAACTTACACCTCACCAATGGATTGCAGAGGGAATGAGGGTGGTTTGCTACAATGTTCATGGCATGGCAGGTCTCAACTGTAAAGTTTAGAACTGGTGGAATGTAGTTTGTTTGAACACTCTCTGTGGAAATAGTGATAGAACAGTGTAAGGTTTGCGATGTTTCATCTGAGATAAAGAGGTTGCAGGGTGGAAAGGGACTGTAGGGTATGAAAATAATTTGTCACCCACAAAGCCATATAAACACTTTAAAATCAAGAGTTGAAAGTGAAGTGTGCAGCTCCTGCCTATATATAGCAGCAGTACTCCATTTTTTGGCCTGATTTGGCTCTTGTAAATATAGAGGATAACATGAGGAATCAGGTACTTACTGGAGTGGTACAGGGAGCTGACCATTTTACCTGCATCCTTTGCAATGTCTCATATGTACGAGTTCCACTTGAGGTCAGATGTGAGTTTGAAGCCCAATAGTCTTTCAAGGCATGGTGCTTCCCCTGTTTATCCTGATTGGTGGTAGATCAGGTTCAGATCGGCAATGATGGAATGTAACTAGCTTCGTCTTTGAAGCATTGAATGTAACCAGCCAATTTTTACCACATGGGAAGTTTGTGCAAGATTGGAAAGATTAGTCACCGATCTCTGACCATCGAGAGTTTTAGAGGTGTGCCCGTATATAGTCATATCATTGGCATAGATGTTTACAAATGATCTAAGTATATTCTTAGGTAGATCATTTCTGTAGATTATTTGGTCAGTAGTTGCACAGGAACCTCATTAACCTGAGAAATGCCTTGAAAAACAGGCAATGTAGTCTGTCCAAGCACTTTCCGAGGAACTAACAATAGAGGAGAGTGAGGCTTGCCACATCCTGCTTGTGGGAGAGGGAGTGAAGGGTGTAGAATAATTTGTCACTCGCAAATGCTAGGAGATGCTTTTGAACTCTATCAAGGCTGGAGAGTGAAGTCTACGCAGCTCCCATCCAAATATGACAACAGCACTCCATTTTTTGGCTTGATCTGGCTCTTGTAAAGGTAGAGGATAGCATGAGGAATCAGGTACTTACTGGAGTGGTACAGAGAATCAACCATTTTTCCAGCATCTTTAATGATGGATCATATGAATTCCACTTGAAGTCTGGGTTGAGCTTAAGTCCCAATAAGTGCTCAAGGTGTAAGGGTACTCCTTGAGGGAAAACTTGTAAATCATGAATGGTAAAAGTTCTCGGTTCATCTAATTTACCCCACTGAGCTAGATCAGAGGAGAGATCAGCTACTGGGCTCTGGTTACCTTAAATTTTGAAGGTGCCCCCACATACTGTTATATCATTCACTAAAGATCAGAAAATAGTCTTAGGCAGATCATTAATGTATTTGTAAGAAGAAAGAATAGAGAAAATTACTCATATGGTATCAGAAATATTTGTGCCTGTTTAATACAAAAGGTGGTCTCTACCCATAACTGTTACAAAGACTCCTGAAAATATTTCTTGACACATACTTTTATAAAACAGGTTTTTCTATAATGTACATGAAAAATTAATACTGAACCCAACTTGTGTTGTTTTTGACAACACAAGTTGGGTTCAGTATTAATTAATTAAATGCACACACTGAGATTTTGCTTGCAAAAAAAAAAGGAATTGGCATTTATACTAGGATACAAAAATCTCCTAAGCCAAGTATAGAAATGAATACAATATGGGAACCAGTAATGCAGAGAGCTTGTGGGATCACTCACATCATACCAGCAGGGATAGCCTCGTGTTCATACGAATAAAAATATACAAAGGAATAATGCTAAAAGCATGTTAAATCGCAAATTAAAATCATACAATTTTATTTATTTTGTGTACTGGTGTGTGTGTGTATTTTTGTTACAAGTGTTTTAAGGTTATCTGTGATGAAACAAAGAAAGTCACTTTGCCTTATGACAAGCAATGTGCTGAGGAAAGGAAATGGTCATCTTGACCCTGCAGTGGTCAGTAGCGAAAAAAGAATGAGTTCAACATTTTTGCCACAAAGTCCGTTTTCAGGCAGGAAAAGTTTCTGTTGCATTCCAGGAGAAATTTTACTATTTTTATTTTATTTAATTTATTTTAATGCTATTTGTTTTATTTTATTTTATAGATGATATCTATTATTATTATTATTATTATTATTGCTGTTTTATCTTTTTATTTTTATTTTTTAATAATAATAATAATAATAATAATGTCCCTACAAGTTAGAGAAAAACAACAATAACAAAATTTGTAATATTAACTTTGGTAAAAATGGTTACTGAGATATTAGGTCCTAAAATTTACTCATTAATGTCCCCAAGGATATATGGCCCAGTGGATAATAGCATTGGTTGATTGTGAATTCATTTGCAGGGGTATTATTATTATATCAATAATAATGAAAATTATAAATAAAATAAAACAATAACATTGTATAAAATAAATTAAATAAAATTAAAAAATAATAAAAACTCTCCTAGCATACAACAAAAACTGTTCCTGCCAGAAATACAGAAAATCCCACGAAAGACATTAAATTCAATCTCTTTGCCATGAACCTTGGTACAGGCAATATGTGTTCAACTTTTCTGCAATATGGCTTGTAATAGTATGGAGTAACTTCTCCCTTTTATCACATGTAGCATAAAACAAAAAATTACACAAACCAATAAACACAAAAAATTATAAGTAAATTGTATGAAATTAATATTCAGTTTACCATGTTTTCCTATTATTTGTCTATGTTTTTTTCATGTCAAATATTCTTTTATCTCCATAAGGCTAATTTCTGCTGCTATGATGTGAGGGAATCCCCCACAACATTTTAGTGACCACCAACATGCATAAGAAAAACAATGTATTCAGCCACAAATCCCTGGTCACATCGGAGAGAATAAAAACTTGGGGAGGTGATTTATCAAGGGGAATTAACTAAAACTGAGATATCCAAAGGCATGTGGAATTAGAACAATTTATCCCCAAATATCTCCTGAAGAAAGCCGGAGCATACAATGGCTGAAACGTTGTGAATATAGCAACAGTCTAAACAATGTAAATAGTTCTTAATTAATGTTCCAATTTCTAATTGTAACTCTTTTATTAAAGAACATGTATCATATAATATGTTAGTGTTCTTGTGAGCTGGCCTATTCTATGGCACAAATATGAGAAGAGACTTCTAAACAGGATCTCCACTGAGGAGAAAGAAAAAGAACCCTCTGCAACGCCATCATTTTTTTTTAATCATGTCACCTGCAATCAAAGAAATAAAACCAATAACATCCACAGGGTTTTAATTCTATGTGCTGTGTCTCTTCAGGGTTTTCATGATCATGGTCCTCCACGATTTCTTGTTGTTTGGAGCACTTAATAAATCTTTTTGATCTCTCAGTTAAACCTTGCTTGTCAAGCATGAGGGTTTAGAAAAAAATATACATGAATTTTTGTTTTTAAATTCCAATTTCTGATTATCAGGTACACATTTTTTTGGCTCTGATCCAATAGTGAAATCCTCTTTTACTATTAACTCCAGAAAGTCAAAATAAGAAGTTACTTTGAATTTAAAAATAATAATAATAATAATAATAATAATAATAATAATATTTACTAGTTATTGACACATGATGTTTATAAGTCACAAAAATTCATACATGATGCCCTCCAGGACACATAGCCCAGTGGATATAAAAAATTCATTGTGGTGAACAAAGACTTGAAGAATTGAGTTAAAGGGAGATTATTGAGACATCCAGAAGAGGCATGGCAAGTGGGACTAGAACAATCTACTATGGTGAACAAAATAAAGCATTCAGTTCAAAATTCCAGCATCCAATGTCTGAAACATTGTGAATATGGCAACAAAGATGATTTCAACAGTCTGAATAATGTAAATAGCCTAAATAATATTAATATTTTTTAGAACTGTATTTTGTTTGAAAATGACTTGTAACCAACAGTTTTTATTGGAAAATAACAAAATTACATTCATAGATATGCTACCAATTTTCTTTTTTTTACTGTTGTTGCCACTGCTACTGTTTTATTGTTGTCTACTTTTTCTTCATTACTAACTCTCATATAGTATTTATTTCTAGGCTATATTTCAGTGTTAGTTGAAGTCATGCAGTAATAAACAATATTTACATATATATATGAACTTCTTTCTAAAAAGATGACTTCCAAAAGCAAAAGAAAGTATTAAAAAACAGGAAATTTTATTAGAAGCAAAAAAAAAAAGAAGAATTCTGAACTGGTAAGTAATACCATTCCTTCGATATGGAATTAAGTCCTGGACAATTTTTCTCTGAATTTCTGGGATAAGGAGTTATTACTTACACTCATTAAATTCACAGTGTTGTCTTCATCTTTGTTATCACGTTTCAAGTGTTGTGCTCACCAGTCATCATCAGGTGTATATCGATCTTGTTAACCTACACAGAATTCTGAACTGAACTGTTTATATAATGTACATGGGTAGACTGTTCTCATTCCGGTGCCCATGTCTAGGGATATCATGTCTAGTTATTATTTTTAGTACTGCTCAGTTACTTTACAGTGGTGTGAAAGTGACTGAAGCTGAGATGCCAGGTAAGGACTAATAACATTGCAGATTCGTGGCATCAATATTCAAAGCAAAGATGAATAGTAGTCTTATAAACATGTCAGATAGATTCTGAAGAGAAAAATTGTCCAGCATGACACACTGAACCAATTTCCTAACTACAGACTTAGCAATTGATTCATTATACTCTTTCCACTTCAAATCATTGGAAAAATTAGCCAATGAAGGTCCAGTGAGTCATTCTCCTGGAGGTTAGCATCAGCCCTGTTCTCTCATAGAATTAAAACATGGACGATATATGTAGTGTTGATCAACTATGTTGGCTTCTGCTACAACTAATACTACTATTAGAAATTGTGTGGACCCAAGATTATAATTAACCCTACAAAATTTCATGGGACTTATTGGAACTACTCAGATTTTCTTTGTTTTTTGTATAGGCTGTGATTTTTCATCATTTCACAAGTTTCACTGGTTAATTATTCTTGTTTTTATCATTTTTGTTGTTGATACATTTTGGCAGCTCCATTCTTTAGCCTCCCTCATCTCTACAAATCCCGCGGAAGAGGAAGAGATCTCTTTTTTTTCACTAGTACAAAGAGAAGATTTTTTTAAAATTCTTCTTGTCATACAGACTTTATTTATGTTGTGGTAAGAGCCACTTACCCTCGTTACTATCATGAATGGACTGATTCATTCATGATAAGTAGTTCTGGGCAATTGTCTTGGAGAGAGAAGATAATACCATTGCAGTTGTATTTATTTTATTCTCCCCTCTCCTTTTGTGAGAGAGCCTCTTGATTTTGTCTAAAGACAGAATACAGTCGCCTTCTCTTAAATCTTTTCAGGGTTTGACTCGTCTAACATCAGTTATCTTTATTTTGAGTATTTGGTTTGATATTTTAGTTTGTTTTTTGGGGTTCATCCCTCCCCCATCATTGTGTATCATTTACAGATTTTTATATATAAAATGTTATGTTCATTAAATTTGTATGTCATGGAGTGTATTTTGTAGATTCTCTGAGTGTATACACTATCATGGTATATGGAGAATTGAATTATGATGCATGAGTGCTTGTTGTGGATGTGTAAGTGAGTGGGTTGTGAATTGGATTAGCTAGGTATAAGATAGTGATGACCAGCCTCAACCCATTCCCCTTTTTAGACCTTGTGCCACAATTGTATTTCATATACAATAAATCTCAATAATTCCACATCCTGGGTATGACAATAAACTACATCCGCGTCCTGGGTAACAAACTACATCCAACAGCAAGGCCTCTGATCAGGAGGTTTTGAGGAGTGTGGAATCACCTCTTAATTGTTGATGTTCCCAGGTCCACCCTGATCCGGGGTGGTAGCACCTGTTAAGGTCCCAGCTTTGGGCAAATAGTTAGATCCCAAACTGGGGTCAAAACACTATGAAAGTGTAAAAATTGGTTTTAATACAGAAATACTTTGTAAAAAAAAATTACCAACAATAGATTTTTAAAAAACAAATATTACCAGCAATACATTTTTTGAAAAAACATATTACCAGCGAAGGAAAATTCTTACCAGAAATAGATTTTTGAAGAAAAAAATATTAACAGAAATAGATTTTTTGAAAAAATATTTTACTAACAATGAAAATTTTGACGGCATTAAATAGCCCATTGATGTGTTGATATGCCGTAAAACAAAACAAACCAAGAAATCAATAAATACCATTGCAGTGACTTCTCTAGCTGAATATTGAATATTACCATCATGACTGACTCTGTCGAATTAAGTGTTGTGTCCTGACAGACTCCACATTAGAAGAGTTGGCAACAAGAATGATTCACTATTTATTATAATAGCTGTTTCTTTTTCGATTTGTGAAATCAGTACATCAAAAAAATCTAATGTCGGAAACAAGAGAACATTTAAACATCTGAAATATACATTGGAATGAAATCTTCAATTCAAACAAGTAAAAAATTAATGACTTGAAAGCAGTAATGTTGAAATTAATAAACGAAGAACAGCAACAGAAACACCAGGAAATATTCTTGAAAGAACAAGAAAAGCAGCAAAAAATATTAGAACTTTTTATGAAGAGTAAAAGTAACAAACAAAAACAATTCCATGTTACGGATGCAGTGAACTACGTTTCAAGATGTTATAAAATAAAATGAGACATATCTCGGCTGATTTACAGGGAAATAAACTAACATCCTCAAGAGTGAGAGCCGGATGTAAACGGTACAAAGCCCCGTCACAAAATGACCATTATCTTCGTTTACAAATGTTCCCAAAGCTCGAGTTCCGGTCGAAAAATAAAATAATATTAAAGTGTTCTATTTTTCGTCCAATAAAAATGCTTCCCTCCTAATTATACTCGCTTCGTTTTTCGAGCCTGTTAAGCCATAAAAAAACGCTATAAAAGGGGTCACACGGAAGTACAACAAGGCAATCACAGGTGGCCAGGGAACAGACCTGTCACGGTCAGGCCGAGCGGTCAGCAGCTGTCAGCAGGGGAGCATCAACCACCGTCAACATGTGTGAATTACTATGAGAGATTGACCTAGATCCGAAGCCGGCTTATGAACTATACCACAAGGTAGCTGTCCCAAACCCTCACGTTCCTGTTGAAATAAACCACGTAAACCTATTTCTGCTGTTGTCGTATTTCTTTCTTGCAACCATACGCTTGTCTATAACAAAGACGAACTGCCCTTTTAATAAGAAGTGTTTTGAATGTGAAACAACACAGTACACATTGGAAAGTTAAAAAAATAAAAAGTCAAAATTCAAGTGTTCTGTAAATGTAGCATCCATGACAGACAACACAGACAAGAGCCAAAAAAGAAGATTTATAACCATAAAAATAAATATTAGGTTGGTGCAAAAATAATGACGTAATATTGTCGTTTTTTGACGTTAAAAAATACGTCAAAAACGACATTATTACGTCATTATTTTTGCACCAACCTAATAGAAGAAATGTAAATTTTCAGCTAGAAACACGTTCAAATTTGACTATTATAAATACAAAGAAACGTGGGAAAGGATCAGTAAACCAATATTAACATTACAAATAAGGCACATTACTGGGCAGAAATTTAAAGGTGAGTTCACATGAAATGCATTGGTTTATGGGAAAACAGTGAAAGCTAATGTATTCATAATAGAAAAGACATATAACTTGTTCAGAACAGAATAGATGCAACTGTTCAATTTATGGGATTTTTCCATAAACTCTTTTTGTAATAAATTTGATAGAATAGTCCATACATACCTTTTCACCCCTCCGGAATAATACACTCTACCACAAAATTACCTATTAACCAATCAACACCCTAGTTCCAGTGAACTAGACTTTTCATTGACTCAAACTGTAGCAAATTCCCGCGGAAATATCTTTTCGCGCTCAGCCGTTTTGAGCCGATTCATACTTCGAGAACTAAATAAAAGAATTTCATCCTGGAGAAGTGCCAAACGAATCCACGCCAGTAAAAATCATAACCAGCTACATTTTTGCCGCCCAAATTTCTCTGACTCAACACATGCAGCATTTCGCTCTACCAGGAACAATTTCTTACAATACTAAAAAGTGATAATAACTCACTACTAACATGTATTTGTAAATATTCAATCAAATATCTAAACAATCCAAGGTAAACAACTCTGGAGAATTTAGAGAATTAAACTCCTACTTTATTCACGCATACAAACTACACAAATTTCTGTATAAATAATATTTTCCACTTAACTCTGTTTAACCAGTTCTTAAACACTTGAACAATTTTGAACTGTAAATCAATAAGAAACCCAATTTATCAATGGTCAATTTCTTGCATTAGCAAACTACAAGTTTTCAAATTGTATATTAATTGTACATAAATGCATGTTGTTTTATTGAAATCTCATAATCGGTGTTTCTTACTCAATTGCCTTGTGGTTGATTCGTTTCTGAATGTCTATATTCTATATTGTTGTGGATTAATATGGTGAACATGCCTGTAAACTAACCATCTTAATATAAAAACCTTCTGATACCAAATTCAAACTCATAGCAATCCCAACAAAGTTGCTGGCACTTCTAGTAACTCTGAAAGGCTAAAAAAGAATTAAAAAATCAATTTCCGGAATTATTTATGAAGAGTTAGGAAAATGCACAAAAAACTAAGAACTTAGTTCCATTTAAAGGAAAATATGATACCAATTTTGAGATCAAGGAGGAATATGCCTTTTTAGGCTTTGGATACGATAACAAAGAATTAGATCTCTTGGAAAATATGGGTGTGATGTCTAAAGTGAATTATAGCGATTGGGTCTTTTGACTGTCTCGGTGAAAAAGAAAAATAATAAAATCCATGCTGTAGAATATTGATTGGTTTGCAAATGATCTGACACACAAGTAGACTGGTGTAGTTACCACAAGTTGAAAGTTTGTGGATTGTTTTTGCTCCATATTCGGGAGGCACACAACTGCTGTATGATCATTGGTCATCCAATTTTCTTCATTTTGTGCTGTCATAGCCATAGGCGTGGGGAAGTGAGGAGACAGTATGCCTACACATGCATGTGACAATTTCTCCATTGCTGTGAAAAATTTCACAAATTTATCCACGGTAGAAGGTTCACCCTACAACTGAACCATTGTCCATTGTTATCTGTTTTTGTGTCGAAAAAGAGTATTCCAACATACAGCAAATTGACTGATATCTTAAAATGGAATTCCTGCCATCAAAAAGCTAAGTCACACAGATGGTTTGTCAAGACTCATACATAAATTATATGAACGTTTAGAAAATACGATAATTACAGTGGTGAAAATGATTATATTAAATGTATGGTAGTGAGAGAAAGGAATAAAGAAGATTAAAGTGAAACAACATTTATTGCTGGTAGAGATTACAGCAATAGTGATCAGGTGTATGTGTAGTGTTGTTTCAGACTGGCGAATTAATTTTAAGGTGTCAGAAGGTTATTTTATCGAAAGGGGTAGTGATGTTGGTGTCTTAGACATTCATCCACAACAAATTAAGTAACATGAATATTGAAGGCAAATTATTCAAAAGAAATCAAAGTGAAAAACAACATATGTAAAAAGTATAATAATAACATTGATTTATATAGAATAAAAATACACAATTGAATCAAAGATTGTTGAACAAGTGTGAAAGGTTGAGTTGAATAATGTAGTGTATTTATGCCAAGTTTCAGTGTATGTGAAACTGTTATTAAGATTTGTGTGTGAAATTAAACTAAGTGTTTGGTCGTGTACAAAAATGTCTTTTGTGGCAGTTCAGTCAATAGTGTGTATGTGTATGCGTGTGTTTAAATTATTGTCCAAGGCTGGTATGAGTTGTCTACCTTTAGTTGCTTTGATGTTTGATTGAATGTTTGCGAATACTTATTATTGTAGTGTACTATTTCACTTTCTTCAGTATCATAAGCAATTGTTCCTGGTAGAGCGAAATGCTGTTTGTTGAGTCAGAGAAGTTTGTGCAGGAAAAGTGTAGTTGGTTAAAGTTTCGACTGGCGTGGATTAGTTTGGCATTTCTCCAGGATGAAATTCTGACAGCTCGTACTTGCGTGAGTGTAGGTAATGTTCTTTAACGTCTGACCGCGTGGTTAAGACGGGAGCTCTTGAAGATTACATCTTGGCAGCAAGGAGAAGGATGAATGAAGAGAAACACATGAGGCAACTTATTTGTGTTTTGTTTATATAAGGCTGGGTATCACGTGATTGGCTCCAATCGAAAACGCGGGAAATATCATTCATTGCATGCAGGCGATCTGATTGGTTGGAATTGACCAATCAGCGAACTAGTTTTTGAGGAGATTAACCAATGAATGCTTGTTGCATGATTTGTATGTATGATGCTGATGATAATTACCACAGTGTCATGAGGTGAACCATTTCTTATACCAGCATCTCTTAAAATAAAAATATGCAATAATATTCAAAAGAGTTCATAAGTTCTCATTAGAAAGTTCCCGTGATGAATGTATTTAAGTCCTTAGCATACATTTTATATACATACATATATATATATATATATATATATATATAGAGAGAGAGAGAGAGGAGAGTCTTTGTTCATGTGTATGTAGGTATGTATTTCTTGACAGCTGCAATTCTTTCTACTCTCTCTGTGGGATTTTTAGGTGTCTGAAGCTTGAGGGCAAGGGACAGCGGATGAAATTCTTTTCAATGACTGCTCTGATCTGTTTGCTTACCTGTCACTATCTGTTTTAACACTTTTTCTTTAGAGACAATGGAATTCATTACTGAATTGTTCTTGATTTTGATTTGATCTTGATTTCCAGAAATGACTTGTTTGACAATCCCTTTTATCATTTTCACCTACGTTTAGGAATGGAAACCTTTTGGCCTCTTTTATTTATTTTTATCTTTTTGTTTTTATTTCTTTATGGCAAACCAAAATCGTTTGTCAACTTTTAGCTTTCTATTTTTTTTTTTTTTTTTTTGAAGTAGTGACCTTTTTCTTTATCTATCACTACAATGTCTTCAGAAAAGGATGTTGAAAGAATTTCATCCAGGTCATCCAGGTATCTCTAGAATGAAATCCCTCATGTCAAGCTATGTCTACTGGTCCAATATGGACAAAGACAGAGAGAGATTGGTAAAAGTGTGTGACGGCCAGGTAAATTCCACCCTTAGCCAAAGACAGACACACCGTGAGATTACACATCAATTTCATGGAACCAATAAATGGTGTCTATTACCTGATTGTTGTCAACAGTTTTTCTTAATGGCCACAAATTTTAAAATTGCATGAATCCAACTTCTCCAATTAAAATAAACTTCTTGCATGAAAATATTTGCTAGATATGGTATCCTGGATATCATTGTTTCAGATAACGCCATGCAAGTCACTGCTAAAGAGTTTGAATGTTTTTGTAAAACCTTTGCGATACAACATATCAAAATACCCCCCACGGCCATCCAAGATTGAATGGACAGGCAGAACACTTTTTTGATCCATTCAAAAGGTCATTAAGAAAACCCAAAAGAGGAGAAACTAAGGATATGTTATTACAGCATTTTTACGAGTATATCGGGTGACAACTAATCTTAATACAGTGTAACAGGGTAGAATGTTGGGTATATGTAATAATGTAAGTTACCCTGTTGTTATATGTATTATTGTAATACTTGATAGAGGATTCCTTTCTCTATTTATTTTTACTGAAAATGAAATTAATAAAATATATAACAATAACATTACCATAAGACTTTCAGACACATGTTGACATTAATGACAAGAATCTGTTTCTTTTTTTTTTGTGTGATGTTAATTACAATATTGGTATTATGTGTCTTAAAAATGTTCCGTGTTATTGCCTCTTTTGTTTCTTTAAAAGTTTGTGCATACTTATTTTTTACTTTTCTGAGAATTTCGTTGTTACGGGTAGAGTTTGAAATTGTCAACTGTTGATTTTCACATAGCAATGGTGCTACGTCTGTGTTGTTCTTTTTACTACTGTTACCACTACTGCTACTCTATTCTACTCTACTGACTTTGCTTGTGGTGGAAGGGTCGTTTTTAGAATGATGAAGTTTCAGATTTTTATGATGAAATATCCTCATCGTCAATCATCACTGGTGGAAAGGTTGTTTTTAGAATGATGAAATATCATCATCCTTCTGGATCATAAAAACGGTATCAGGTATATCACTGGCAGAACTAATGTTTGCAAGGAAAATTACATTCATGTTTGACAAACTGCGACTGAATAAAAAAGATTGAAAATAAGAAAAAATTTGATACCCAGAAATACATCAAACCAGGTGAAAAAGTATTCTTTTGAACTTACAAAAATGGAAAGGAATGCAGAGAAGATGGATTAGTCGAGATATATATTGAAAAGTTATTGTACATGATAAAAGGGTTTACATGGGTGCATTAAAGATATATAAATCAAATAAGAAAAAGGTACTTGGATAAACAGAGCATCCGAAAGGAGCTGATAGAGGTTTTATATGACCTTTTTGATCTACCTATGCCTCAGATTGCTCCAGAAACTACATGTTCCAGTAAAAGAAAGAGACAGCCTACAGAAGTGCTGGATCTTAACCCAAAAAGAAAAATGTATAACTTCTATAGGAAGTAAATCTCAAAAGGCGAGATGTTGTGGCAAGAGCCTTCATTTCTATCATGAATGGATTGATCCATTGATGATAAGTATTGCTGGATAATTGTCAAAGAAGGAAAATAATACTGTTTCTTTGACTTGTCTAGCTGAGTATTGAACGCTACTATCATGACTAACTCTGTCGAGTTGAGTGTTGTGTCTTGCCAGCTCTGCCACATAACAACAATTTTCTAGTTTAAAACTGTGCTATTCTTCTTTATCTAGATACTGTGTTCCTTCAGGATGTGGACAATCACGGCTCTCCACAATATGCTATCCTTTATAGCTCAGGAGACATGATAGAGTAATGGTTTGCAGCTCGGATTGAGGAATCGGAGAGCCAAGTTTGAATTCCAGTTGAGTTGATTACATTTACTTACATGCTAATGCTAATACCTTCATGAAAGGCATGAATCCATCTCTTCTCTCCCCAGCTATGGATAAATAGCAATACAGTCTGGGTTCTATAGCCTTGGGTGGCAACCGGTCTAGGAGAAGGAAAACCCTGAATTCATAACTGTATGTAGCCCTGATGAAGCACATAGTATAAGCTAAGAAAAGGATCATTTACATTTACTCAGTAATCCCGACTATGATTGACTCTTTTTTATAGTTCTTACTAAGGTTTGTCTTTTTGCTAACACTTCTAATCCCTGTTCTGTCATCCATTTAAACAAGCTGATTTAGTAGGTTATTTGCTGTTTCCTCCATTTCTCTTCTCTTCAATATACTCTGGGGGTGTCAAAATCTCTAAGCCCTCTTTCCTGAAATTTCAACTCTGTCTTTTGAATTCAAATTATAAGTTTCTTTTTTGCTTCCATTTTCCCTAAAACTTCCTTATTACTCACATGTTTAGTCTATGGTATTTTCAGTATCGTTTTGTAGAATCAAATTTCTGTTGCTCTTTAATCTATACAAAAAAAAAAAAACGTCCTGGGTAGGACAATCAACTACATCTGACAGTAAGGCCTCGAATTGAGTAAGTGAAAGATTTAAGAAGCTTGAAGTCACCTCTTAATTGTGGTTATTCCCAGGTCCACCCTGACCTGAGGTGGTAGCACATGTTAGGGTCCCAGCTATGGGCAAATAGTGAACCCCTAAACAAAAATCAACAGTACATTTTGTAATAAAATGACCAACAATATATTTTTATAGAAAAATGACAATGAAGGCAACAGTAAAAAAAATGTAAAATACATTTTTATAGTAAAATTACTAACAATACATTTTATGATATACAAATTATATCTAAAAATATACCTTTATTCTGGAAGTATAAAATTTTGTACAAAATATCTGAGTTGAAAGCATAAAATTATGTACAATATATGTAGATTTTGGCATTAAATAACCCACAGAGGTGTTGATATGCCACCAAAAGAAATGAACTAAATTAAGTAAAGAAAAAATAATAAAGAGAAGTTTTGGCACAATAAAAATCCCTAAAGTAATTAAGATAGTTCTTTTGAAAAATTCATCAGGAGCGGGACTTTTTTTTTATCACAAGCAAGGCGATAAAGCCACTAAGATGCAAGAGTTTATGTTATAACTCACTTCTCGCTGTTATAATATTATGTCTAGCTTAGGCTACTCACTGTGACTTCTGTTAGAAATTCTCCTGACTCAATGGACTACACTGACTCAGTTGGAGTTCTTTATATAAGGCATCTTGGCTCGTTCATTTGTGTTACCAGGGGTGTGTTATTTACTCCATAACATTTTATGGAGAAGGAAAGAAAGAGAGAGGACAATAAAGAACAGGATTCAAGGAGATATAAAATGATGACAAACATTGCATTTCAATTTCTGGAGATTGACAAGAAAGTTCCACAAGTGAGAAGTGTAGAAGCTATTAACATAGAACTTATGGTTTCATCTAGAAATTTCAACAGTGAAATTATGAGACCTAATTGCCAATTGAGGTAGACATCTTTCAAAACATTATCACCAAACATTTGACTCTTAATGAGAGACTTTTGAGCAGGATAACATAATAAACGAACAATGAAAAAAGGGAAAAATATTTTCCAAAGAAATCATACAATTGAGGCAAAGAATAAAAAAGAGAAAGAGCTTGTCAGAGCAGTTTCCATGAAAATATTTGTAGAAAAGAGGGAAGCCACATCACATGGCATCTAGACTCATGACTGGAGTCCAGATACCAAGTTAGGACCTATCACATTGCATATCCATCTCTGGATTTTGTCGAGGACCCTGACAGTGGGGCCACCAGAACATGGCAGCAGTATTCAATGCAATGACGAACAGTAGATTTGTATATTTGAAGGATGGACTCAGATGAAAAAAACCTTCTGGCACGACACAGAGAACAAAGTTGCCTTGCGGTAGATGAATCTATTGATACAATATAGTTGTTCCACCTCAGGTCAGTGGAAAACGTAAGACCAAGAAGGTGCAGAGAGATGCTCTAATGAAACCATGAGGCAGGGAGGTTTCTCTATGGTGGATGAATGAGACGAGTTTCATTTTTGAATTCATTAAACTTTACAAAGAAGATTACAATTGATATTGCATTTAAGTTTTTGAAGTTTATAGGTGACAGGAAGCCAGAAAACTAGAAGAGAGTTATTTGGGTTTTTATTGTAATGTTCGCCATTTACAAGGCCCTGGAGTGACTCATGGTGGGGGTTATATTGAAGGGCAGTTATACAGATAGCAGGGGAAGATAACAGTTAACCCTAATGTTGAATAGGTTAAGATTGTAGTGATCAGAGAAACATCCTCTTGGAAGTCGGTTCCACAAAGTAGCCATGGAAAGAAGCTGTTTGAGTGCAATTTAGTTCTCACCAATGGAATACAGAGGGAATAAGTGTGGTTTGTTACAATGTCAGTAGCATAGTTGGTCCTAGTGGAACCAAGAAATACATTTTTTCCAAACACTTTCCATGGATGTAGTGATAGAGCAGTGAAAGGTTTGCCATATCCTGCCCATCTGAGAGAGGTTGAAGGGTGGAAAATAATTTTTTTTGTCTACAAGACTAAGAGATACTTTTGAACTCTATCGAGACCCGGAAAGTAAGGAATGGACAACTCCCACACAGATATAGCAACAGTACTCCATTCTACAAGTGAAATGTGTGGAAGAAGTAACTGTTAACATAGAACTTATGCTTACATCTCGCAATTTCAACAGTGAGATTATGAAATCTAGCTGCTTTTTTAACATGGTGCTTAAATCTGTGAAGCCATTGTACCAAAGAGAAAAGCTCATCAGAACAATTACCATGAAAATATTTATAGAAAAGGCACAGAGAAGCTACATGAGAGTTGTGAGAAAGTGACAGAAGCTGAGATGCCAGGTCAAGACCAATAATGTTGATTCACATGTATCTTTTTGTATTATTAGTCTTTAATCTGTACGTGTCACATAGCTTAGTGAGGAAGAGTGAATTAGTCTTTAGATGATTAAAAATTATTACTTAATAATTAATTAAAAGTACCATATGCAGACAACAAGTTGCAACATATGATGAATGTTAGAAAAACCATCTGTTGCAGATTTAAATATTGCTGTCATATATGGTTTGTTTCCCCCCGTTGTTCATCTCAAGGACCTTGACAAAATACAGAAACATATATGCAATGTAATAGGTCCTGACCAAGCATCTCAACTCCAGTCACTTTCTCACAGATGTTATGTGGCTTCCCTCTGCCATTTTTACAAATAATTTCATGGCAACTGCTCTGATGATCTGTTTTCACTGGTGCCCCAACTGCATGAATTTAAGCTTGCTACTAGGTTGGCATCTCAGTCCCACCCTTTCACTGTCAAAACAGTTAAATATAACTGCCTCTTCAACTCCAACAGCTTCTTCTCTCACACTTCTCGACAGTGGAACTCCCTTCCTCCTACTTGCTTCCATGATAACTATAATCTTCAAATATTCAAATGTAATGTCAATCAACATCTTCTGACGCCTTGGTTTTGTCTGTCTAGAGACTTTACTTAAATACTCAACGGGATCATGAAACATATTTTTTTATTGTCGACACTTATAATTAACATCATAAGGAGACATTTGAAATTTCTAGGGTGCATAACAAGTAAAAAGTGACTGGAAAATTTTAAATTCACAGGACATGTTGAAGGCAAGAGGGACAGAGAAAAACAATGCATAACCTACGTAGAGAGATTGAGTAAACAGGTGGTGAAACAAGGTTTAGGAAAGATAAGGAAAAGACAAAATTTACTGAGTGCTACAAAGAAGATTGGGGAGGGCCATGATCACCAATGTCCTGAAAGGGACACAGCACATAGAAGAAGAAATATATGACTTTCTGTACTTCTTGACTCAAGGCCTGAATCCACAATTCCCAGGGAGCCAGATATGGTTTGACCAATCAAATGCTTTAATTTTGGGACCTTAAACATAATGTCTGTACTTAAGGTAGAGTTCTGAATGAAGTTGTTTTAGAGATGTCAGAGGAGGAAGTAAGTCTATGAGGATATGTAGGATTGATAATGGTTGACCCTAGACTTGAAATGGGTAAAATTCTAGTGACTGGGGAGGTTACAAACAGACAAAGGTGGTACTCAAGTGAAAGGAACAGCAACACGGACATAGATGAAAGAAAGAAAGGTTTATTGTAAAAGAGAATACACTACTGAAAGACATGGAATCAGTTAGCAGGCTAGTAATTCCCAAAGCAAGTTTGCCAGGTATATCGTTGTGCACACTGTATATATATATACTGATAGAGTCAGTCCACAATAGGTGATAGGGAGAGTGGGACATTTCATTACAACAGCTGTGAAGGTCTAAACTGATTGAACTGAGGAATATATTTCATCTGAACATTTTCCATGGAAAATAATAATAATAATAGAGTAGAAAGAAGCTTGTTGCACTTGATCTGTGGGAAAGGGGTTGTAGGGTGTAAAATAATTCATTACTCACAATACTGCATAGATGCTTTTGACAAGGCTTGAAAGTGAATATTGAGCATCTCCAGTCCAAATATTGTAACAAAACTCCACTTTCTCAGATTAATGATTAAAAATGGTTTCAAGCAAATGATTGTTTTCAGTCTTAATGATGACAACTCTTTGTGAGATCTAACTATTCTACAAATATTTTCATGGCAACTCCTCTTATCAAATTCTCCAAGTCTTCTTTTCTCATTGTCTCCTAGAAATTTAAGTTATCCCTTTCTGATTTTAAATAGGTGTCCATTTTTTTGCCTTTTCATTGAAACTTCCTCATTATTCATATATTCAGTCCTTGCTATTCTCAGCATCCTTCCAGAGAACCTCATTTCTGTTGCCTGAACCTGTGCGGAGATTGTCCAGCATTCATTGCCAAAAAGAGAATTGATATTTTAGCAAATTTTTACTTTTTCTTAATAATTTGTATAGATTTTTTACATTATTCGGACTATTGTCCTCATCTTTGTCGCCATATTTATTACGTTTCGGCCTTTCTGTATCTGTCTATATTTCTGAGATGAGGTATTATGTACACTATTTACATTATTCGGACTATTGTCATCTTTGTCGCCATAATTATTACAAAGTTTCAGCCATTGTATCCTCTGGCCTTCTTCAACTCATTTCCTACAGACAAAATATCCCAAGACTCTCATTACTCTGTTGTTGTTTCCATGGAAAATTTTCTGACAAGCAACATTTTTTAGTTCCACCATTTTAGACCTTTACAGCTATGACCTGCCATACCATGTACACAGGGTCAAATTGTCCTCATTTTCTTCATATTCCATTAGTTAAAAGAAAGTTCTACTCAGACTGCCTCTTCTCAAGAACTGTTACTTTATGGAAAATACTCCCGACAGGATGCTCCCATGATTACTACAATCTTAATCTCTTCAAGTCTGGGGTTAATCATTATCTATCCTACATATCCTCATAATGGCTTCTAATATATCCTCTGAGTATCAAATTCTCTAAGTCTTCTTTTCTCATTGTCTCCTAGAAATTTCAGTTATCCCTTTCTGATTTTAAATAGGTGTCCATTTTTTTGCCTTTTCATTGAAACTTCCTCATTATTCATATATTCAGTCCTTGCTATTCTCAGCATCCTTCCAGAGAACCTCATTTCTGTTGCCTAAACCTGTGCAGAGATTGTTCAGCATTCACTGCCAAAAAGAGAATTGATATTTTAGCATCTTTTTCTTTGTTTCTAACAAATTTTTCCTTTTTCTTAATAATTTGTATAGTTTTTGAAAGGAATCTTTCATTATTCCATTGCACTTTGCAAAGTATTAACTTGTCAACCTTGTCAGATCCAGACTCTAATATAGATGTTATGCACTGTGTCCAATTCATTCAGAAATATCAAAACTTTTATGTGTATACAACTATTTTCTCAGATTGAACAGGAAAGACAGGAATCAGTTAACAGGCTAGTAATTCCCAAAGCAAGTCCACCAGGTATATCCTGTGCACACTATATATAACTACTGATATAATCAGTCCACAATAGGCAATAGGGAGAGTGGGACATTTCATTACAACAGAAAGCATCTTCTCAGCAGTCTGTTCCTCAAAACAGCAATTCTTGGGAAGTAGCTGTCTGAATGTAAATTACTTCTTGTGAATAGAATAGATGTTTTGCCTGTGTCTACATAGCAGGGTGGGTCTTAGCTGTGAAGGTCTAAAATTATGCAACTGAGGAATATAGCTCATCTGAACATTTTCCATGGAAAATAATAATAATAATAATAATAATAATGATAATAATAATAGAGTAGAAAGAACCTTGTGGCACTTCATCTGTGGGAAAGGGGTTGTAGGGTGTAAAATAATTCATTACCCACAATTCTGTATAGATGCTTTTGACAAGGCTTGAAAGTGAGGATTGAGCAGCTCCTGTCCAGGTATTGTAACAAATCTCCATCTGATCTAACTATTGTAATTATTGTGTTTATGTGAATGTTACCTATGTTTAAGAGATATCTCATATCAGTTATATATCATATAATATCTCACATCAGTAATATTTCATATGATATCTCATATCAGTTAATTCTTTTTAGTCTATTCAGGTATTTTTCCACTAAACCAATGTAAATTACATTCCCACACAACCCAACTCAGAAATTAAACTCAAGACTTTTTTTTAATCATTTCACCCCATGAAAGGCAATAAAGCCACTAAGACACAGGTGATTACCAATTGTGAAAGAATATAATAAAAAGAAAAATATTATTAAGAAGTGAGAACAATAAAAGAACCGGAATTAAGAAGACAGAAGATAACGATTGATATTCCATTTAAATTTTTTGAACATCAACCTTGACTGGAAAGCAAGAAACCAGAAGAGAGTTTTATAAGCCTGTAATTGAGAAGTGTGATAGAAGAAACTATTAGCATAGAACTTACATCTAGCAATGATTAGATCTTGCTGCCATTTAGTACTGTGCTTAAATTCATAGTCTTGGTATCTTAGAGAAAAGTTAATCAGAACAATTACTAGTATTGAAAGAATTTATAGACAAGGCATACATTTTAGCTGTTGGAAAGTGACTGAAGGTGAAATGCCTGGTCAAGACTAATATTGAAGATTTTTCTTTGGATTTTATCCAGGATCTCTAAATATATAAACAGAGCACTAGACGACATGTGGCAGCAATATTCTAAGCATAGATGGATGGTAGACTTATAACTATATAAGATACATTCGGTGAGAAAAGTTGTCTATCACAATACAGACAAACAACTTTTCTTTCAGTAGACCTAGCAATTGATTCGATATAATTTTTCCATTTCATACAATCAGAAAATTTTAGCCTGAGAAGGTGAAGGTTAGCATCAGCCATATACTGATTGAAGGCAGAAAAGTTTCTCTGAGACAATTAATCAAGAGCAGTATTGTTTTGGATACCTTAAAATTAAGAAGCTATTCCGTTCTCCATTTAGCAACAGAATGTACATCATTTTTTAGATCAACTGTTAATTTGACCTTATTGAATCATTCAGACTTACTATTAAGACAGAAGAAAATAGTTTTATCATCAGAATAGATAGTGGGTTGATAACTGATGCCATCAGGAAGGTCATTTATGAAAATTAGGAACAAAGTAGGTCCAAGGATAGAGTCCTGAGAAAGACCTGCATTAATACAAAAATATCTAGAAGAGTGGCCATTCAAGAGGACTTTCAATTTGTAAAAAAGACCAGAATGCCAAACCCTGCCAAATGTCTTTGAGAGATCCAGAGCAACAGCCTAAGCTTCACCAAATTATCAGGAAATCAGATCTGGGGTTCTCTTGGACAATGGCCTCAACTAATACATTGTTATATATCTTCTCTCTCTCATCTACTTCCGGACAGGTAGAAAAATGGTTTTGGAGTTGGGAAATGAAAAACATCAACAAAAGGGATTTTAAAACTTAATAATTTCTTCAACATATTGACATGTACATTTTAACTAGCCAATGGGGTCACCCTATCACCCCCACTGGAGAGCAAGTTCCAAGACACAAAAAAACCCATGTCTACATTCTTCAACATGTAAAATTTAACTCCCTTTCTATCTCTAACATTCCCATACTACTTCTAACCAATCAAAATATGAATACTCTAAATTAGGTGGTAAACTTTTATTAGTGTTCTTAGTCAGATGAGTGTCCTTTTCTTTCTTTTTTTTAATCATTTCACCCCGAACAAGACAGGAGTGCCACTAGTATGCAAGGGGTTACAAGGAGTGAAAGTGAAGACTGGGTATAGGGGGCAGGGGGATTGAGGAAAGGATAAAAGATGAATGGGGGTTAAAGTCAAGAGAAGATGGCTGTTTGTTAACATTGCATTTAAATTTTTGATGATTGTAGTTATAAGGAAAGCAAGAAATCAGAAGGGAGTTTCACTGTTGGGAAGTGTGAGAAAAGAAAATGTTGCAGTAGAAGTGGCATTTGTATTTAGCGATTTAAACAGTAAAAGGGTGGGACCTAGATGCTAATCTAGTAGCACATTTAAACTCATACAGCCATGGCACCAAGGATAAAAAGCTCATCAGAGCAATTGCCATGAAAATATTTGTAGAAAAGACAGAGGGAAGCCACGTCATATCTGTGAGAAAGTGACTGAAGTTGAGATACCAAATCTGGATTTATTACATTGCAGATCCTTCTATGGATTTTGTCAAGAAATTTGAGATGAACAGAAGGGGCACCAAACCAGATATGCCAACAGTATTCAATGCAAGACAAATGGTAGATTTGTAAATGTGCAAGATGGACTCTGACAATAAAAACCTTCTGGCACAACACAATGAACCAACTTTCCTTGCAATAGATGCAGCTATTGATTCGATGTAGTTGTTCCACTTCAAGTCAGTTGAAAACATGAGACCAAGAAAATGCAATGAGATGCTCTCCTGGAGTCAAGCATCAGCTATGCTGATGGTGAGCAGGGAAGTTTCTCTGTGGTGGGTAAATGAGAGCAGTTTAGTTTTCGAAATATTAAAATTTACAAGCCATTTCCTGTGTGGCAAAAATGAATGAATGTCCTGACTCAGGTGCAGAAATATAATAATGGTAATTCCTCTTCTCAAAAATTCCAATAAAAATTAAATAAATATAACACTTCAAAGAATTGATGGAACAATGAATATATGCAGTATATTGCTGATTTTCAAACCACAAGAATGTTTGTGTTTTGATTAAATTTATTTGTATTAACAAGATAAGTAAATCTATTTTTTAGTTTCTTGAAGCTGTTGGGGCGTATTTTTGTTTTTACAAACCTTGTTAGATTATTATCTATTTTACTCTTTTTAGAATTAAATATATTTTTTTAAATATGAATAATTTTTATTTTTATTTTTATATTTCTTCTTTGCCAACATTTACTTTAATGATAATATTTTCTGTTTTACATAAGATATTTTAGCTTTTAAAAATTTTCAATTTTATTAAGTGTTAGGCAAGTGTGGAGGTACAAAACTTATTTCAACAGCACTCTGTAAATTATATGCAAAGTGTTATTACCAATTTCCAAAGCATGTAAAAAGTGATGTCAAAATTAATTTTGTAAAAACATTGTTAAAATATGAAAACAAATTTTCAAGTGTGTCATTCTTCATTCAAAAACGGTCTGTATTTAATACAATGACATAAAAATGTTTGTGTATGCACATGTATGCATTGAAAATTATCTTCTTCCAAAATTCTGCTCATAATATATTTGTGTTATCAACTATGTTTTGACTTTTTTCAAAGAAGAAAAATGTCTGCCAGACATTCTGGATTAGTCACAGACTAATGGTTCTTTTTCACTTTGCAGCTTTCAGATAATCTTTATAATTTAAAAATGGCAGCTTTCTTAATCTATTTCGGTTCATTGTCAAGAACTGACACATTTTAAATCATTTAACTTTATTCACTGGCAACAAGCCTCTTCAGAAGTTGAAGCAGGCTTTGTAGCAAAAAAGACAACCCAAAATGTAAGCTATATATCTACTTCTATATGCCGTGTCCCTTTACGACATAGGCGATCAAGACTCTCCACAACTTCCTATCCCTTGTAAGTTATGTCTTTCTGCTATCTTTCTTAATTATTGTTCTACTAACCATTTACACATGTTTGTTAGAAGGTTATTTCCTACTTTCCTTGGTCTTTCATGCATTCAGTATTTTATATGAGTGTCAATTTCTCCAAACTCTCTTTCCTCATTATGTAGCCTAAAAACGTCAGTTGTCTCTTTCAGATTCTAAGTATAAGAGACTTATTGTTTTCTTTAAAACTTCCTTATTACTCACATGTTCAGTTGATGGTATTCTCCATGACCAAGAAATTTCAACTACCTGATTCTATGTATTAGTGTCCTTTTTCTTTCTACTTACCCTAAAACTTGATCATTGTTCTTCTGTAGAACCACACTTCTGTTGCCTCAAGTCTCTTCTTCATCTATGTGCTTGTATAAATAGACAATGTCCTGTCATTTGATATGTCAAGACAGTAATATGTAAATTCTGGATATCTTAAGCTGCAGGATTCTTGCAGATATTGTCCATTGCATAGCAAAGTAAAATGCTTGGCATTTCTTTGTCTGCAGGGGATGCTAGAAGGATTAAAAGAAATTTATTGAATTGCTAATGAGAATTCTTTCCGTTTTTCTGTTTCTATTTTCTTTTCGGTGTCTTGTAGGCAACCATGCTTGAGTTTGTGCAGCCTTGTGATATGAAACAAAGGGAAATCTTGCTGCAAAAATTGGAATACCATTCTGATTTACTGAAATGGTAAATCTCTTCATCAGATTTGGGGCTTGATGAATTTCAGATGAGTTAAGAAATTGGATCAATTCAAGAAATCCTGAATATGTAATATGATACTCTTGCCTGAAGTTCAAAGATTGGCAAACTCAGTATAGAAGGAAAATATTTCGAAAGGTCATAATTCCTCAAAATAATAAGATTTGTTGTGCAGCAAAAATATTTGTTTAGTAAGATTTCTTGATCGAGGCTGGTTATCATTAATTTCACTGTTTAAGACAATAAAAACAGGCATAGGACCCCAAACATGTGTACCTATAAAAAATAACAATTATAGTAAAAAAAAAAAAAAATCAGATTAAAAAATAATATGTATATATATGTATAATTTTTATCTATTTGAAAATTATAACACAAACATGTTATAACATCACTACAAAAATAGCCATTTTATTTCAACACTTCTGGTGTCTTATCAAGTGATGGTGATGTGAATGTAGATTCTACATTCGACACCATCACTTGAGAAGACACCAGAAGTGTTGAAACAAAATGGCTATTTTTGTAGTGATGTTATAACATGTTTGTGTTATAATTTTCGTATAAATAATATTTGCTCTACTCTGGATTAAGCAATCTTTTAAGAATAGTGTTTTTGGTTATTGGAATTTTCTTCTTTCTACACAAATCCTATAATTAGATATATATATATATATATAAAGAGAAAGAATAGTAAGATATACAATCCGGTGTTCTTATTGATATTTTTTATTTTTATTTTTACAAAACAGTGCTCAATGTAAATTTATAGAGCATAAATATTATAAATTAATTGATTTAAAATGTTTTTTTCGCTACACAGTAATAACCATGTTTCAAAAATGGAAGCTAAAAACTTTAAATTTAATTATATAATTAAATTAAAAGCATTAGTTCCGTTTTATCTTCAAGCGAATATTGGAATAACTTATTTTTAAATTTACTGAGTTTTAAGTGCACATATAAATTCATAATTTACTGTTTCCAAGGATACAGAGAAATCCAATCATTCAGACAGGGGCGGTAGCGTGTTCATTTTTATTAACTATTGTTGTATCAATTATGAGTTACGTTCGAAAAAGAGGTTAAGTTTAGGGAGGGTAGGGGTGTATTTTTCAACAAATTCTGACATCTGTTAAATGCATGTCATCTGTTTTTTTTTTAATAATGGCAAAAAGTTTTTCGGCATTTTTTCTTACTTGTATACTTGAATTTTTTTTATGTGTGTTTGTGTTAGAATACATTTTATTTAACTACAATTATAAAATATTTTTACTCTTAATTACTTTTAGACTATATTTCTTTTTAAATCAAGTAAATGTAATAAAATTACTTAAATTATTTAAAATTATTTTTTCATATCAAATATAAGTATGTATATTACCAGCTCCTATTTTTTAATTTTATTTTTAAATATTATTTAATGAAAATTTTTGACAATGATGGCAAAAAATGGCTATTTCATTTCTCTGATTCAGTAAATTTTTATTTTTTACAAACTTAGTAATATATAGTTTCTCATGTATGCACAAAGGACATGGGTCATTTAATGACCTACATATTCTAGCTTTTCTTATTAATTTCCATTTTACTGTAGATGTTTTATTTGATTCTTTTAAGTGCCAGAAATACTTTGAAAGTGATGTCTGATTTCTGTATTTATTTATCCTAAATGAAGTTTGGTGTTGATTGAATCACTTTTTGAACTCATGGCTTGGGCATCCTATATAGATTTTTATGTTTTCGGGATTCTCAATAGATGAGATATTGCATTGGTATACTAATGATTCCGTGTGACATTTATTTTGTAGAGGACAGTTTTGAGGATTTCTACAGTTACATAATTTTTGTTTATCTTCATCTGTTTTTATTTTTATTTTTATACTGTCTAAATTTCTTTCATTTTGATCTAAATGTTTATTGAAGATATTAGCATTGTTTCTTAATTTTTTCTAAGTTTTCAGTACAGCTGTAACTTAATTTTAGTGTATTTTTATTGAAAATAGTACTGAGTTTACTTTCTCTAGGCAAGTGCATAATTATTAATGCAAGGATTTTTTCCTTGCATTAATAGTTAAGCACTTTACTAGTGGTCAAGAGAAGTCATGAATCTGACTTTGCCAATGTGTAGGATGCGAGCATTAGGGGTCAAGAGAAGTCACAAATATGACTTTGCAAATTTGTAGGATGTGAGCATTAGGGGTTAGGAGAAGTTATGAATCTGATTTTGCTGATGTGTATGATGTGAGCATTAAGGGTCAAGAGAAGTCACAAATCTGACTTTGCAAATTCATATGATGCAAGCATTAGAGGACAGAAGTCATGAATCTGACTTTACCGATGCATAGATGCATTAGGTGTCAGGAGAAGTTATATAACTGACTTTGCCAATGTATAGGATGCAAACATTAAGAGTCAAAGTTGAGATGTTATCATGTTGGTATTTGCTGAGGTGACAGCATCGTCAGTGATAAAGGCTTATAGCTGGGTGGAGTCAATGCTAGATAGCCACTTGTGGCTGGTGTTTGACAAGGTTGAGATATTATTGACATGAAGATGGTTAGTCAAGGTTGTTAGACAAGTCTGGGAGTGGTCAATTTGTAAACCAGACATGTTGTATGGAACGTAATGCGCAGAAACAAAAACATCTGTTCATCATGCAGAATGAATCAGAAAAAGTTCTAATTGCAATCGAGTATAACACATATATATATATATTGAGACATGTTTCATTGAATAATTTAGATAAGTTTTGTCTACTTATTTTCAGTTGGATCCTTTCATATTCATGGACAAGGTTTTTGGTGTCAAAACCTTAATAAAATTAATTATGAATACTGCACAAATATTTTTAATTGCATACGATAAATAGTTTAAAATATCAAGGTCTGTACCAATAGATTTAATACTTATTTCCTAAAAACTCTCAACACACCATACTTAGTTACCTCCCCTGAAGCACTGTCAAACGATCACATACTCAACTCAGTGTTCTTTACTTCACAAGTAAAAAATTCAACTTTCAGATGAACACAGCAATTTTTGTCTTTGAAAATGATGAACACAGCAATTTTTGTCTTTGAAAATGATGAACACTACAATATTTGTCTTGAAGTAAACAACATCCTGATGTTGACATTGTGCTCTGTCAAAAGTACTCAGATTAAAATATCTATCAACACAGCGATTTTCTCTCTTCCTTTAATAATGATACCAAAATCTTGTCCGTCTATATGAAAAGATCCAACTGAAAATAAGTAGACAAAACTTCTCTAAATTATTCAATGAATCATATCTCAATGAAAACATGCCTCCAAAATATACACAATATATATATATATATATATATATATATATATAAGTAATTACTTTCAAACATTTAAGTTACCACTACAAAAATGCATAATTGTTTCAATGCCCAATTCTGACATCTCATTAGATGGTGATCAAAGATAGTTATAAACATTTTTTTAAAAAAATGCTAGTTATGAAACATCACTTCTTTTTATATTTTTTAAAAATTAGAAAGACATAAGAAAAGTTTCCATAAAAGGAAAAGAAAGAAACACACAGGTTAAAGCATTTAAAAAGAAGAGGACAAGAAATTAATAAAAAGGAAAAAGAAAGAAGAAATAGAAAGAGGTAAGAAAAGAAAGACATAAGAAATCATCCTTTCTCCAAAGAAAAGGAAAAAGAAAAGTAATATATCAAAAATTACAATTGCAAAGAAAAAGAAAAGGAAAGAAGAAGGGAAAACAGAAGTTGTTGATGATCATTTAGCCAACAATAAACGTTAATACTGAGAGGGATGTAATAGAGAAAGAATTCAAAATTTAACCAGAAATGATGGCCACTAGATAGAAAAAAACATTTTTAAAAAGATACAATGTAGCAGTTTGTGAACCATATGGCGTTTTGAAGAAGCCACATATTTTAAACAAAATTAAATATGGCATGTAAATAAAAGACACTTTAAGAAGTAAAAACATTAGACATACAAAATAACTAATTCACCTTAAACACCATTAAATTATAAACAAATAAAAAATGAATATAAATTTTTGAAAATTTGTATAAATTATAAATTAAAAGGCTATTACTAAACCTTATTACCAGTAATATATGAGTATAAACCTATCTACAGCAAATATTATTACCATTAATTTATGAGTATGAACCTATTAATCACATTAATTCAAGCTACTAAAGATAAAATAAGAGAAGTGATGATTAAGTTATAAAGTTTTAAAGTTTAGTAAGATTGTAAAGTTAAACCTGTAATGTGCCTACAATTAATGGTAATTTCAAATCTTTGATTTAACAATTGATCACTATTCAAAAATTTAATTATCTGCATTTTCTCCTGTAGACATAGAAAACAAGTTCCATATATAGATCTACAAGTTCTATCTTGTTTGAGGATTTTCCATTTAACAATTGGTGTTTTGTTTTCACCTTTCAATTTGCAAAAATATTTTGAAAGAGAAGTCATATTGCAATTGTTAGCATTAGGAAAAGATGTGAGATGGTTATACCAACGTATTTACAAGAATTTTTGGTACTTCCAATATAAACCTTAACAATCCTGGGATTTTCAATTGATGAAAAAGAACCCATATATACAAGGGATTCAGTTAAGCACTTGTTAGATAATGGCCATTGGTCAGGATTCCTACAATTACATAGGTTGGTTTCAGGAGACAAATTAGAATTAGTACAGTTATTATTGTTATATAATTTCAGTATTTTATTGTTGTGTAATTTAATTATTTTTTCCAGATTGTTAGTACAACTATAGCTAAGTTTTAGAGTATTCCGATTGAAAATTTTACTAAGTGAATTACTTTTTGAAAATGTTTATTAATTAAATTTAAAAACTTGTGTCCCAACTTGGTACACACTAATTGATTGAATGGAGGTGATGAATGCAGATGATCTTACTGTTTCTGATCTTTTCTTATAACAACCATAATGTTATAAAAACTGTCACAAAGAACTTTATTATACACTGTTCTATGTTTCTCGAACACTTCTTTGTTAGAGGAGTGTTGGCTAATATGATGTTCAACAGATGATGGAATATGTTGTATTATAGACTGTGAGTGATTAGAGTTAGGGTGGATATAGATTGGGTTGGCATTTTTTGCCATATAAGGTTGAAAGTTATTAACAACTAAATTTAATGTTACATCTAGGAAATCAATTTGTTTAATATTAGAACTAATTTTTATGTTAAGATTTAATAATTTAAATTCTCTATGAATTAATTTCCTAAGTTTATCCACTTTGCTTCATGCAGAGTTTTCGACAATCATGAGACCATCGTCCCTGTAGAGTCCTATACTATTTAAAATAATATCTTCATAAGTTGTAAGGTTATATGATATAAACAATCCAACCAAATTAGAAGACCCTGCAGAATCCAATGATCACATTGAAATGTCAAAATTATTGTCCAAATTTTTAACCCGCTGTTCATTGTCAATGATTAGGACAGATTTTCTACAGCTCAAAATGATGTTAATTTCATCCTTTGAAATTTCTGAATAAACTTCTGCAAATTCCAATGCCATTTTGAATAGGTCTCTAGAAATTGAGGGATAGAAGTCCACAATATCAAATTGGATGAAAGTACATTTATTTTTGTTGTCAATGTTCTTGAACCAGTTGATTACTTCAGTAGTTCCAATCTATTGGATAAGACCAAATTGATTTTTGATTTGTAATTATAAATTAATGTTATGAACGTTTGAATTTATATTTGTTTCATTCTCTTCCCATTTGTATATATATATATATATATATATATATTATAGTAAAAAGAAAGAACAGTAAGATATATAATCCAATGTTCTTATTGATATTTTTTATTTTTACAAAACAGTGTTCAATGTAAATTTATAGAGCATAAATATTATAAATTAACTGATTTAAAATATGGTTTCTTCACTACACAGTGATAACCATGTTTCAAGAACTGAAGCTAAAAACTTCAAATTAAATTATATAATTAAATTAAAAGCATTAGTTCTGTTTCATCTTCAAGCGATTTTGGAATAACTTATTTTTAAATTTACTGAGTTTTAAATGCACATATAAATTCATAATTTCCTGTTTCCAAGGATACAGAGAAATCCAGTCATTTAGACAGGGGCGGTAGCATGGTCATTTTTATTAACTATTTTTGTATCAATTATGAGTTACGTTCAAAAAAGAGGTTGAGTTTAGGGAGGGTAGGGGTGCATTTTTCAATGAATTCTGATATCCGTTAAATGTATGTCATCTGGGTTTTTATTATTAATGATAAAAAGTTTTTCGGCATTTTTCTGTTAAATTCGTACTTGTATGCTTAAAGATTCTTTCTAAAAGGTGTGTTTGGGTTAAATTACGTTATATTTAACTACAATTTTTAAATATTACTTTTACTCTTAATTACTAATAGACTATATTTCTTTTTAAATCAAGTAAATGTAATAGAATTACTTAAATTATTTAACAATTATTTTTTCATATCCAGTATAAGTATGTATATTTCCAGCTCCCATTTTTTTTAATTTTTATTTTATTTGTAAATATTATTTAAGGAAAATTTTAATGACAATTGGAAAAAAATCTTAGTTTTTTGCTGGTGCACTTCATCTTCTGACTTTTTCAAGGCAAAAATGAAATGGAAATGTTTTGTTGTTATAGTTACTTTACAAGATCCAAATTTAAAAAAGAGAGACGCTTCTGCATAAGCCTCTTTCTGGTTAATGTAAATTTCCTTTATACTGAGAGTTTTTTTTTTTTCTATGTTGACACCATAATTAAATTCCCAAATCATTTCTGTGGACAAGACAAATTGGTATAAGATGACAAATGGAAAAAAATCTTAGTTTTTTTGCCAACATGTTTCATCTTCCAACTTTTACAAGGTAAAAATGAAATCTTTGTCCACAGAATTGATCTGGGAATTTAACTATATTGTTGCCATGGAAAGAAAATAAAAACTCTTAGTATAAAGGAAATTTACATTAACCAGAAAGCATCTCTCTTGTTTTTTAATTTGGATTTTGTAATGTAACTATAAAAACAAATAATTTTGATTTCAGTTTTGCCTTGAAAAAGTTAGAAAACAAAACGTGTCAGCAAAAAACTAAGATTTTTTTCCACTTGTCATCTTAGACCAATTTGTCTTGTCCACGGAATTGATCTGGGAATTTAACTAATATATATATATATATATATATATATATATATATTATAATTTTATAATATAGACAGAATCAGTTAAAATTATAATAAATAATTATTGCTCTATAATTGGCAACAAGCATTCTTTTGAATTAATGCTGTGAACGTTAGAATTTGTATATTACTTTCATTTTCACTGCATCAGATATATATATATATATGAAATTGGAGGATATAAGGATAAGCAGCTCTCAAAAGAATTTTCCTAAGGTTGCATATGGACAAAAAGAGTTCTCAGTACTATGAAAAATATCAGGGCTTTAACATATTTTAAATCAAAGGTAATCATAAAGCAATTGGTGATGGTTGCTTAAACATGCATGAAAATTGCAGTCATGTTCAGTCATTGCCCACTTGATATTTGACTTAATCTATATATATATATATATATATATATATATATATATATATATGTGTGTGTGTTAAAATAAATATTGTCTCTTCCTGATGTTAAGTGCAAATATCCTTTTTGTTTTCATTTTCTCTAAAACTTTGTTCATATGTTCAGTCCATTGCTTCTTCAACATCATTCTGTCGAGCCACATTTCTGTTGCTTCAAATCTCTTCTTCATCTGTGAAGGGAATGTCGAGCATACACTGCCATATAGTGGGACCAATATTAACATTTTTTCTTTGTTTCTATCAAGATTTTTTTGTTTCTTCTTGCTCACTCCCAAAAATGTTTTCCCATTTTTGCTTTAGTTGATAGAGTTTCCAGTCATGACTGCCTGTTTCCATTCAATATCTGAAACCATAAGTTCAAACCCTAAACTAATCCTTCATAATACTGTACTGAATTGGCAGAGGAAAAAGACTTGAAGCAACGGAAATCTGATTCTACAGAAGGATGCTGAGAATACCATGGAGATATGAGCAACAAGTTTTTAGAAGAAATGAAAATAAAAAGGACACTTTTACTTAACGTCATGAAAAGCTAGTTGAAATTTCTAGTGCATATAATGAGGAAGAAAAGCTTGGAAAATTTGATACTCTCAGGTCAGATTGAAGTTAAGAAGAACAGAGGAAAACAATGCAGAATCTAACTGGTGAACTTGAGCAAATGGTTTGTGGAAAAGGATATGACAAAAAGACAAAAGTTATTAAGAGCTACAATAGACAGGAAATTTGGGAGAGCCATGATCACCAAAGTCCTGAAGGGACATGGCTCATAGAAGAAAAAGAAGAAGGAGAGAAAGAATAGTAAATGCAATAAGAACTTACTCACCAGTTTAAAGGTAAGACATTTTTGGAAGTGTTAAACAAAGATCTAAATTAATTCCTTCACGCTTCATGCTTCATTCATCCATCATTCACCTGTCTTATTTCATTCACCTGCAAAATAATTTTAATCACCCTAAGAAGAAACACTGTCTAAGATGGGACAGTTTATTGGGGTGTCAATCTGAAGTGACAGGGAACAAATATCTGGAGAAAGTTTGGTGCAGTGCCAAAAGACAAAAATATTACTGAGACTTCTAAAGATCTCAGAAGAACACTAATCTTAAGTTCTAATATGATGGATTATTCTGGAAGCTTAGCTGGTAAATAACTCATAAACAGTAAATATACTCAAAATATATATATGCCATTCGTGACTTGCTGAAGTGTTTCTTCAAATAAATCAGACTAAATGCAGAAAATAACTCTTTTTCTAATCAATTAGAATTTGTCTATGATATTCAAAGTCAATAAATCTTTCAAAAATCAGTTATGTCCTTTGACCAACTAACAGATTTAGTTGTCTGGTCTTGTTACAGATGTAGAAAAACATAATTTTCCATTATTACTTGTTAATTATTGTGTGCACAAACTATTATAGTTTTTCAGAATTGTTAGTAAGGAAATATTAAAAAGCTGATAAACTTGATGCAGCTGAGATCTCCAATGATAATGAATAGCAATAGCTTTTCTCTTTTAAAAGATAGAGAACTAATAATAAAAATCATTGGACAATTCATTTTCGTTTCCAAAAGAGAAAGTATTTAATTTTTGCTCTTTTACTTAATTTAGTATTTTTTCTAAATTTCTTTTATTGATATGAATCCAGTTAAGTATGAAAGGTATAGAATTTAAAAGGTTGCATGTCAGATGTATATTGTAGGTGTGTGTAGATGTTCATAAGTGAACAATACAAAAAAGAAGCATACAAAAACTTGCGTTTTGACTATGGACCAATTATTCTCCTTTTTTTATATAAACTGTTGTGAAACAAATTATTCCCAATGTCTCTTAGGTATATCTCTTTTTCTTTCTGATGCAGTAGTTAGTATAAGTATAAACATTGTTATAGAGAGCAGAGCAACTCAACAGCAGAAAAACATAACTTTTTTTTATAACCGAATAAAAGTAATTTATTAAGGATTTAAACCTTAAATAGTGAACATTTTTCATCAAATAAGGCAATTGGAAAGGCCTGATGTAAAATATGAACCAGTTTCTTGTTCTTGATTATTTTTAATAAAGTAAACCGTAAAGAAATCTATTTTTTAATAAAGTAAATCGACATATAGAAATAATTCAACAAGACACATTTGTTTTAAATTAATTTTTAATAAAGAAAATCAAAAAATACAAAACAAAATAAAGCAGCTTTTTGTTTTTAATTATTTTAAGTGAATCATGAATTGTAATGTAATTTATTTTTTGATAAACTAAATCGAAATTTTAAAATATTTTTATAAAAAATAATTTAATAAAACACAAAAATTAAGAAAAGCCAGTTAATTTATTTTTATTTGTATTATACAAAAATTTTTTTAAATATTTAAAAATTTACTCAAAATTGTATGTAATTCCTGTTGATCTGCCTTCATATACTTCTTCAATATAGGGGAAGAGGGCTGACTCCCAAATAACATTTTCATCAACATTTTAAAAACAAATGTAAGTAATTTATTAATGATCCTGTTAAAACATAACTTTGAAAAACCGAATAAAAGTAATTTATTAAAGATTAAAATCAAATAAAAGTTGAATTAAATTTCAATTTAAAAATTTGCCAAAAATTGTATGCAATTGCTCTTTTATATTCAGTGGAAGATCATTGCGAAAAAGAAGAAACAATTTGTAAAATTCTACCTTCATATTCACCTTGCTTTTTTGATTTAGTTTATTAAAAATTAAATTACATTATGATTTACTTTATTAAAAATAATTAAAAACAAAAATCTGCTTCATTTTGTTTTTCAGTCTTCCATTTTTTTTTTTAAACATTTCACGCCAAGTAAGTTACATGAGACTTCGACTTTTCTCCTCATTTCCCTGTTTGTATCTCTTTTGTGATGAAGTACTTACTTTAATTCAAGAACTCCAAAGATACTTATGAATAAGGAAAGCTTGGGAGGAGACACAAAGAATCAGGTTGATTGCATAATTATCAACAAAAGTTCAAAAATACAGTTTTACATTGTAAAACATCCAAGTGCCAACTGTGGAATTCACCACTTTCCAGTCATAAGCTGTCTCAGGATAAAACTATAGAAATCAAAGATCAAAGATTAAAATTAATCCATATCTTTCCCACTCTTGCAATGATTATGAATAATTCTTCCTGATTCTTCATTCACAATACTAAGCCATCATTATCAGAACATGTTGAAGCCTGAGTATTTGCAACCTTCTTTGTGTTATTGCTTTTGGGAAAACATGTAAAAATATGATAATTGCTTCAACTTTGAATATGCAAGTTGAAAAATAAAAAAAAAAAGATAAATGTTAAAAAGTTTTTGTTGCTTCTTAACAGAACATTTTACGGTAAGATGGTAATGTAATCAAACCATTAGCTGTATTAAAAGATGAAGATTTGTTAGAGCTTTCATTTTCTTACAAGATGACACTGAAATGACAATGATGTCAAGGGTTTTAATTACAATATTTTTTAAAATTACACAATTGAAGGTAAGAAAAAGTACAATGGTCAGCATAAAAACCTCACATAATGGTAGATAGTAACAGGTATTTTGGGGAGTAGGACGTAGATGAGAGATATTTCTACTGCATAAAATATCATATTTTTGCATTAATAAAAAATAATATTAAAAAAAAATCTTTTTTTCTCTTTCCTTTGGAAATGTTGAGCTGAATTTTAACAAATATGGTTCAATTTGTTTGTTCTCACTCCACTAAAATTTTGTTATTAAAAAAATTTTCAAAGTGGGAGCAGCTGTAGAAGTAAAAACAAATTGAATGCCACAATATATATATAGGTCTGTCTATATTTCTGAGATGAGGTATTATGTACATTATTCGGATATTGTCGCCATATTTATCACAACGTTTTGGCCATTGTACGCTCCAGCCTTCTTCAGGTGGTTGGAATTTTGAAATGAACTCTTTATTTCACTCATCGGGGTAGACTGTTCTCATTTTATGTACCATGTTTGATGGATGTCAGTTATCAGTTATCTCCTGTTAATTTCCCTCTGAAAGTTCTCCACTGCCTTAACCAGGTATTGAACTCACTCTTTGGGTCTTGTCACTGGATCTAACTAATGCCTTTATCCACTGTGCCATGTGTCCTTGAGGACATCTGTGTATGAATTTCTGGGTATTATAAACCTAATGTCTTCAGCAACCATTTTTACCAGTGCTCATATTGCAATTTTGCTGTTATCACATCATGTTTTTACCAGAGCTCATATTGCAATTTTTGTTGTTATTACTTTTCTCTGGCACTCCTTATTACTGGTTCCCATATTGTATTCATTTCTATGTTTGGTCGGCTCAGGAGATTTTTGTGGCCTAGCATATGTGCTGATTCCTTAAGTTTACGAATTTTCCAATGATGTTCCTTGTCTATGATCTCAACATTATTCCACAGAGGGCAGTGATCTCCCTTCTCTCTCCATATGTGGTCAGCCACACCTGATTTTTCTACTTACCCTCATGTTACAGCTTTCTGGTGTTCTTGAAGCCTTATCTTGAGGGGGCGGCTTGTCTCTCCTTTATATTCCTTTCCGCAACTGCACGGGATAGCGTACACACAGTCTTTAGTCGTATTCTCCTCTATCGAGGGTCTTACTCAGGAGAGATATCTGCGAAGTGTCATCAAGCTTTTGAAGGTTGTCCTGATGTTATATGGACTGCAGAACCATTGTATTTTCTCTGATAACCTCTTCACATAAGGCAGGCAGACTGTTTTCTGAGTGTTGTTGTCCTCCTCCTCTTGTACCTGCCTATCCCAGTTTTTGGGGGCTGCTGCCATGTACCCAGGGTAGTTGTTACGTTGTAGGGTACTACTTATACTGATCAATTCTTTATCTCTGAGTCGCCACATGACTTTTGCTCGGTGTTGTAAGCAACAGACGATCTCTTTCTTTACACTGTATGGATGGTGGGAGTTGAAATTTAGGTACTGTCTAGTGAATATCGGTTTACAGTATACGGATGTCTCAAACCCATGCTCTATTCAAGATATTAGAACATCCAGGAATGGGAGTGTGTTGTTACTCTCTTTCTCCATTGTGAACTGTATTGAAGGTCTTATTGAGTTCACATGGTCCAGTAAAACCTGAACATCTTCCTGGTGTGGCCAGAGTATGAAGGGGTCATCTACGTACCTTAACCATATAGTTGGCTTTAGAGATATAGATTCTAATGCCATTTCCTCAAAGTATTCTATGTATATATTCGCCATTGCTGGTGATAATGGCGAGCCCATTGCTAAGCCCTCATCCTGTCAAAATATGTGTGATCCCATTCTGAAGTGTGTTGTTTGTGTACAGAAAATCAACATCTCCATCAGATTATCTATTGGAATACTGGTCCATTCTTCTAGGGAAGAGTCAGAGGTCAATCTGTCTCTGACTACTGAGAGTGCCTCCTCCATGGGTACCTTGGTGAACAAACTCACCATGTCCAAGCTCACCATCTCGTTGGATAGGATGGGAGCATCTTTGATTATTTTCACAAAGTAGGCAGAGTTTCAGACATATGAAAGAGACTTTCCAATCAATGGGTCAATTATATCTACAAGGAAGCAACTCAGAGGGTGGCACACAGAGCCTTGGCAACTAACAATCGGCATTTGTGAATCTTAGGGAGACCATATATGTGAGGTAGCTTGGTAAAACGCTGCAATAACTGCCTATACATCGTAGGTGCAAAGTGATCCTTGTTCTTGACTAGGATCTGTGACAGTTTGCGTTCCGTTTTCATAGTAGCATCCTTTTTCACTTTGCTGTAGCTACCATTGCTAATGAGGTCTTCCAGTTTTCTTGTATAATCTGATTTGTCCATCACTACAGTCACATTACCTTTGTCAGCCAGTAGAATGATGATGTTTTCGTTCCTCTGTAGGGATCCAATCACCAGTCTCTCCAGTTTTGTTATGTTAGACCTGGGCGGCTTGGCTCTCTCCAAGGTCTGTCTCACTTTCCATCTCAATTCATCTGCCTGGGCCTGAGGGATGTTCAAGGCCACCTCCTCGACTCTGGCAATGATGTCCAAGTATGGCACCCGCCTGATGGTTGTGGCGAGGTTGAGACTCTTATTCAATACTGACTTCTCAGAGGTACTCGGCTGATATTGGCTGATGTTGACTACTGCTTTCACTGGTGGGTGATGGACCTTGTGCATCACCTTCTGATCTTTCAATCTATTTAATTGTTGCACTTGGTGAGCCTTGACTACATCAAATTCATGTCTGAAGCATTTATCCAGGTCATTTTGGATCCTTCTCTGGTCTTCTTCATTAGTAATTCTCTTGAAGAAATCCTTGAGTGTCTGGGAGATATGAGCTTGTAGTTGCTGTTTTATCCAACAATTATACTGGATTATCTCTCAGACAAGGGCGTGGTAAAAATATGCAATGATAACAACAAAATTGCAATATGAGAACTGGTAAAAATGGTTGCTGAAGACATTAGGTTTATAATACCCAGATGTCTCAAGGACACATAGCACAGTGGATAAAGGCGTTGGTTAGATCCAGTGACAGGACCCAAAGAGTGTGAGTTCAATACCCGGTTAAGGCATTAGAGAACTTTCAGAGGGAAATTAACAGGAGATAACTGATAACTGACATCCATCAAACATGGCACGTGGAACTAGAACAGTCTACCCCAGTGAGCAAAATAAAGGGTTCAGTTCGAAATTCCAACACCTGAAGAAGGCCAGAGTGTACAACGGCTGAAACGTGATAAACATGGAGACAAAGATGAGGACAATAGTCCGAATAATGTAAATAATATATATATAGGTACATTAAATAATCTAGATGTTTTAGGATTTTCAAACAGCAAGAAAAATGTGGACTTTAAGAAGTCAAATTTTTGTATTAAAAATGAAAAAGTGTCACTCGCCACTTTTTCAAAAATAGGTGTTGATATTAATTTAATTAATCTTATTTTGAATAACTGTTGTCATCTTTGCTGATTTTAAAACAGTATTTATGTCAGTTTGCAGCATCAGTAAGGTGCACAGTCGAGAGTAAAATCTTTATCCTTGTTGTTTCTACTATGCCTTGTCGGATATTTGTGGAATGAGGACATAAATAAACACCAAGACAATCAATCATCAAATGACAAAGAAAATTGGAGGATCTGTGATTCCTTCTGGTTAATAATTAATCCATTTAAAATAAATATTTAACATATTCCACGCAGTGGGTCATGTTCCTGCCAACAATAAAAAACATGTTTCATAATCCATTTGAAGTGTATTTAAGTAAAGTCTCTAGAGAGACAAAACCTGTAAGGAGATACAAATGGATACATGTTCAACATGGTGGCGTCAAAGAGATTTCCTTACTTATTCACCTGTCTTCCCCACCAAATTACATGACATTTACTCTTCCTCACTAAGCTATGTGACACGTAAATTCTTCCTCATCAAGCTCTGGGACATTCGACACTTTTCCATATCAAACTACATGAGATGTACACTTTTCTCTTCATTTCCCTGTTTGCATCTATTTTTCACAGATATGCACCAAGGAATCACACTTCTTTTCATTTTAATTTACATTTACAAAAAGTACTGTTAAGAACTTTAATGCTCATACACGTTACAAAAATTTAGTGGTTCAAAAAAAAAATAAAAATTTTATACTTTTTATTTAAAAAAATTTAATGCCTTTATCATTGTTGTGGGATTTTTTTAAGCATTTCACCCCAAGCAATGTGGGAGTGCCACTGTCATGCAAGGTTAAAAAGTGTGAGAGCAAGAGTAAAGAGGGGTGTTTGAGGAAAGAATACAGAGAAGGATGGATATCAGGATCAAGGCATCAGAAGATGGCAATTGACATTACATTTGAATATTTGAAGATTATGAACATCAGGGAAGCCAGATACAAAGAGAATAACATAGGTACCAAGACGGATCCTTGTCTTAGTCAGGACTGGAAATTACTAGCACACAAAGGGTTACAGAGAGTGAGAGCAAGAGTAAAGAGGGCTGTTTGAGGAAAGGATACAGAGAAGGATCAGGGTCAAGGCATCAGAAGATGTTGATTGACATTACATTGGAATATTTGAAGATTATAAACATCAGGGAAGCCAGATAGAAAGAGAATAACATAGGTACGAAGACGGATCCTTGTCTTAGTCAGGACTGGAAATTACTAGCACACAAAGGGTTACAGAGAGTGAGAGCAAGTGTAAAGAGCAGTGTTTGAGGAAACGATATAGAGAAGGATGGGGATCAAGATCACGGCATCAGAAGATGTCGATTGACATTACATTGGTATATTTGAAATATATTACCATCAGGGAAGCCAGATACGAAGAGAATAATATAGGTACCAAGATGAATCCTTGTCTTAGTCAGGACTGGAAATTACTAGTGCACAAAGGGTTACAGAGTGCGACAGCAAGAGTAAAGTGGGGTGTTTTAGGAAAGGATATAGGGAAGGATGGTGATCAGGATCAAGTCATCAGAAGATGGTGAGTGACATTATATTTCAATATTTGATGATCGTAAGGGAATCAATTAATATCAATGAGTTCTACTGTTGGGAAGTGTGAGAGAAGAATATGTTGGAGTAGAAGACGCCATTACATTTAACCATTTTGACAGTGAAAGTATGTCACCGATATGCTAACCTAGTAGCACACTTAAATTCATGCAGTTGGGGTACAAGTGAAAGTAGCTTGTCAGGGCAGCTGACATGGAAATATTTGTAAAAAAAGACAGAGGGGAGGCTCATCATATCTGTGAGAAAGTGACTGTAGATGAGATGCCAGCTCAGGACTTATCACATTGCATTTCCATCTTTGGATTTCGTCCAGAACCTCATGACTATCAGCTCTGGTACCAGACCATAGGTGGCAATAGTATTCCATGCAAGGACAAATAGTAGATTTGTAGATGCGAAGGATGGACTCAGATTAGAAAAACCTTCTGGTACTACACAGAAAACCAACTTTCCTTGTGGTAGATGAAGCTATTGATTCAATGTAATTGTTCCACCTCAGGTCAGTGGAAAATGTGAGATCAAGAAAGCACTGAGAGATGCTCCCATGGAGTTGATCATCAGCCATGCTGATAGAACACAGACGGTTTTCTCTATGAGGGGGGTAAATGAGAGCAGTTTCATTTTGGAGGCATTAAAGTTTAAAAGCCATTTGCTGCCCCAGTCAACCACTGATTGGAAGTCCCTTTCGAGACTAACAACCTGGTTAACTTTGTTTTTATTTATTTTTTTATTGCTCACAATCTTTTTTATTGAATTATTTCTGATATGTCAGTTTACTTTATTAGACAATAAATTTCTTTACAATTTACTTTATTAAAAATAATTTTAAAAAAGTTCACTACTCAAGGTTTTAATCCTTAATAAATTATTTTTATTCAGTTATAAAAATGTGATGGTTTTCTGATACTGAGTTGTCCCGGCTCTCAGTCGATGGTATTCAGTTGGTGGTGTTGATTTATTCCTTCCTGTTATTATAAGAGTTGAGCTCGAGTCAGCCTTATGCAGATTTGGAATAACCAAACAGAAGTTTTTACTTACTTCATCATTGGAATGTTTAAGCATCGTTATGGTATGTCTGGTTTTTTTCTTGATCCAGAAGTTAGGGTAAGTAAATGATTGTTATGATTAAGTCAGCCTTGCCAGAGGTAGAATGACCAAAGAAAACTTGTCTTATCTCGTCGATGGAGTGCTGGTATGTTTATAATGGTCGAGCTCAATTCAGCCTTGTCCAGAGTTAAAACAAAAAAAAGAAAAATTGTCTTATGTCATCAGTTGAGTGTTGGCATGGTTATAATGGTCAAACTCAAGTCAGCTTTTTGCTGAGTTGGAACAACCAAAAAAAAGGTTGATTTACTTCATAGGTAGAGACTTTGGAAAACGTGCAAATGCAATACACTGGAAAGTGTTAAAGGGAATTCAGTCATCAGTGAAAAGGAGAAAAGCGATGTTTTCCAGCAGGAATGTAATTTCCACGTGGTCCTGCATCTTGGAGCACCACATGGCAAGGGGGAGAAAAAAAGAGAGAGAAGGAAAATGATTATCTTTTTATAGACTACAACAATGCCACCTAATAATGAAGCCAAGTGGGATAATCACATTTCCAGTTCTTTACTATTGCATTGGTGCATAATAAACAGGCGTTTTTTAAACAATATTTATTAGGAAGAAAGAAACATAGCTATTCAACAATAACATTTTTAAATGAGTATGATGATTGACATGCATTTTTATAACCAGAAAATAAAATAATATTTTTATTAAATAAAACTAAATAAAACAGCAATTTTTATTAACAAATAACTCGCCTACAAAAACGCCTGATAATTATTCACCAACCTAACACTAGTATTAATGGGAAAATATATTTCTTTTTCTTTTTTAAAATTATTTGTTATTATTGTTTTGTTCCTTTATTTTATTTCATTTTCCCACAAATAAGATTTGAATCATGGGAAATCATTAACAAAGTTGAAGCAAAGAAAAGTGCAACTTCTGTTTATCTTTTTTTTTGACATAATTTTTTTTTTTTTTAAGCATTTCACCCCAATCTAGGCAGGATGCTACTAGTACACTGGGTGTTACAGAGTGGGAGTGGGAGTAAAGTGATGTGATGGAGGAAAAGATGAAGAGAAGGGTAGGGAATAGTTCAAGGCACCTGGAGATGCCGATTCATAGTTGGAGATTATAGCTATCAGGGAAACAAGTAATAGGAAGTGAATTCCCCAGACAGGAGATGTGAGACATGAAGCTATTGGAGTAGAAGAGACAGCCACATTTAACCGTTTTGACAGTGAAAGGGTATGACCGTGTTGCCAGACTAGTAGAATGCTTAAATTCATGCAGTCTAGAAGATCAAAACAGAGACGAATTGAAAGGATTAGAATAAATATATAATGAAAAAACTTTATTATAGACAATTTGTTTAAAGAAAACAGGAACTGGTTTGTAGGGTTGGTGTAAGGGTTTTGTGTCCCCTGCCCCAAATCTATTATATTGCCAACCCCATCCCCCCACTTTGCTACATCTTAATTTTTATAAGGTAGTATTCATATAAAATACAAATTTTATTGTAACCTAATTATATACAATAATGGATCATATGCAATATAGGTGAACAATTCAAGTAGAAAAATTGAAAATAAATACAATGTATCTAAATACAAATTAGAGACATGTCATAATAGATCATTCCATCATAAATACAAATTAGAGACATGTCATAATAGATCATTCCATCTTAAATAAATCAACAAGGTTTTGTGGCAATTTTTAACATGAGATTTTTCTTGTTAAAAAGTTAAATAATTTTAACACATTCAATATCATGGATAAAAATAGCAAATTTTATATAGACTTTTTTTCGAGACCCTGCATGACCAAAAGAAATTTATGAATTTGGATGAAAAAAAAATGACCCCAGAAAATCAGCAATAATTTTTCATCCTTTAATAGTCAGATGTGCATAGTTTAATTTGTAATGTATATGAATATAGGTAGAAAAATGCAAATGTTGATAAGATAGTGAGGTTCACAAAGCACTGCCCAGGACCCCCAGACAAGCTTGCTCTCTCGTACTGGTTAACGAATTCAGGACTAGTACATACCAGCCCTACTCGTTTACATTTATAACTGAAGAATCTTGGGCACCTCAAGGTGGTGTAATGGTTAGCAAGCTTGTCTTGCTGGAACAATTATGACTGAGTAGTGAGTTTAATCCTAACTGGGAACCTCATATGTCTGGCTTTGTGCCACATCTAAGCTACACTTGGAAAATCACTATAACTGAGGAATCTTTTAAGAAATGTTACAAACCTGCAGATATGACAGTTCATGTCCACTTTATTAGATTTGACTGCTTTGTAACCGAATTAAGAAAACTCAATTTTAAATTACCAGCACCTGTGCTTGAATAAAAGATTTGTAAAGGTGTGAAATTGTTGCAAGAAAATAAAAGATTGTCAGAAGCTCAGTGAACGAGATAAACATCAGTTTCAAAAGTTTGTGAAAGGATATTCTAGTGTCAGTTTTACTGATCAAAAGGTTTCGACAGTTCAGATTGAAAGAGAAGCAGCTGACACAGAAATGAAACTACAAGAACTCCTGCAGAAGGTAGTACAGAAAATCAAAAGGAAAGGTCGAAATATCAATTGTAAGAAATCAGAATGCATGGCTGTTGGCAAAAGGGTCAGCCCAACATGCAAATAGCAAATTGGAGTTTCCAAAATTAAACAGGTACAACAATTTAAATATCAGGGAAGGGTTTTAGCAGTGGATTTTGGCACCAAAATCCAAAGACATACTGAAATAGAGAAAGATGTCTTTCAAAAGTTAAGCAAAGTATTAAGAAACAGGAAATATTCATTAGAAACAAAGAAAAGAGTACCGCATTATTATGCTATATTGATCCTGCTATATGACAGTGAATGCTGGACAATCTTATCATAGATAAAAACTTAAGGTAACAGAAATGTGGTTGCATATGCTAGGCCACAAAAATCTCCTGCACCGACCAAGCATAGAAATGAATACAATATGGGAACCAGTAATAAGGAGTGCCAGAGAAAAGCAATAATAACAGCAGAAATTGGAATATGAGCAATGGTAAAAAAATGATGCTAAAGACATTTGGTTTATAATACCCAGAAATTCATCCACAGATGTTTTCAAAGACATATGGCACACTGGATAAAAGCGTTAGTTAGATCCAATGACAGGACTCAAATTGTGAGTTCAATACCTGGTTAAGGCAGTGGAGAACTTTCAGAGGGAAATTAACAGGAGATAACTGATAACTGACATCCATTAGACATGGCATGTGGAAGGAGAACAGTCTACTCCAGTAATAAGGAGTGCCAGAGGAAAGCAATAATAAGAGCAGAAATTGCAATAGGAGCACTGGTATAAAAAAATGGTTGCTGAAGACATTAGGTTTATAATACCCAGTGAGCAAAATAAAGGGTACCGTTTAACATTACCACTTGAAGATGGCTGGAGGGGGTCATAATGTTAAATATAGGCATATAGTGACCGCTTTCTTGACTATACCCGTATGCAGTAGACCAATCCCTTCATATCTGGTGTTCTAGGTGACCATGTGTTCATTGTCTCATAAGGCTAAAACAACTGAAGCATAGATCCATAACATTCTCCATGACCACATAGAGAATGTTATGGATCTATGCTTCAGTTGTTTTAGCCTTATGAGACAATGCAAAATCTTGTTGGATGGCATACATATTTTTTTCTGTTTTCCCATCTCTCTCTAACACATACTGATAAACAGCAACATTAGTTCTTATGCCCTGAGGAAAGAACTGAAGAGGCATGACATTTTCCTCAGAACCATCATAGTTGCTGGAAACTTGGAAACTCAGTTAGTTGTCTAAATAAACATTTGCCATTCCTTCAGTTGACCTTTTGGTCCTAATCAAAGTTTTTTTTTCATCAGGTAAAACCAAACCGGTATCTGTCTATATTTCTGAGATGAGGTATTATGTACATTATTTACATTATTCAGACTATCATCCTCATCTTTGTCACCATATTTATTACGTTTCGGCCTTTCAATATCTGTCTATATTTCTGAGATGAGGTATTATGTACACTATTTACATTATTCGGATTATTGTCCTCATCTTTATTGCCATATTTATGAGCTCTGATAAAAAACATGCAATGATAACAGCAAAAATTACAATATGAGAACTGGTAAAAATCGTTACTGAAGACATTAAGTTTATAAGTCCCAGAAATCTATACACAGATGTCCTCAAGGACATATGGCACAGTGGATAAAGGTGTTAGTTAGATCCAGTGACAGGACCCAAAAGAGTGCGAGTTCAATATCCGGTTAAGGCAGTGGAGAACTTGGAAAGGGGAATTAACAGAAGATAACTGATAACTGACATCCATCAAACATGGCATGTGGAACTAGAACAGTCTACCCCAGTGAGCGAAATAAAGGGTTCATTTCGACATTCCAACCACCAGAAGAAGGCCAGAGTGTACAACAGCCGAAATGTTGTAATAAATATGGCAACAAAGATGAGGACAATAGTCCAAATAATGTAAATAAAACCAAACCATTTCAGCTTTTTTTTTCTTTCATCTCTTCCAACATGAACTGACCTCTCCACATCGTATATGACTTGTACCAGATGTCCCCATTCTCAACTCTTCTGATGGTGCATTTTGACACATGAAGGTCCTTTTGTAATGGCTCTGATTAATTTTCCAGGGCTCTTATTGATTATTATTTTTTTTCATCCAAAGGTGTTCTCATGTTATTAGGAGCCTTAGCATGTGTTTTGCAGTTAGTGACTGCTATTTGATACCAATCATCAGGTTGCAGCTCATTTTAAACTTTGATAATGAAATATCAGGCAGTTTTCCAGAGCTATCTTTGTATCTCTATGTTGCAAGCAATGATTAAAAAATTCCTTTTCATTGGCTGAATTAACTGACAGCATTTATCTGAAAAGAGAAGATAATAAAATAAGTTAAAAGACAGAGCTCATGAAAGATGTGTCATCAAAATCTGGCACACCCAGTACATTAATTACTGAGGTATAAGCCACAGAGTTTAAATATATTAATTACCTGCTATATAAGCCATAGAGTTAAAGCAAATTGATTCCTGTAAATTGATCTATGGAGTTTAAATACATTGATTTCTGAATTGTGAGCTACAGTATTGTGGTGAACAGTCCCATAGAAGCAAGCGAGCCAGAGTGGCTTGCATCTGGTGTATAGGAGAATAAGGGTCTTACCTTAACGGGCAGCACGTGACATCAAGTTTGCTTTGTGAAAATGGCATTACTCTCCCGTCCAGCCATTCTAGCAGTTGTGCAAGAATGAGTTTTTTTTTTTTTGTACAGTTTGGAATGCTTCCACCAATAGCAAGTCGTGTGCTGATTGGTGGAACTGGAAGAGGCAATTTGCCTGTGTAACCAAGAATAACAACGAAGAAAGCTGATTGGCTGGGAACCGCGGTGTTGGCCTGATAAAAGAGTGCTGGAGCCATGAAAAAGGCGAGAAAAAAAAAACGTTGACTATAGGTGGTGATGTGTGAAGACGGCGAGAACGGTGAATTGAACCAGCGATATTGTGATTTGTACAAGTGACTGCTGGGAGTGCAATAGACTTATTTTTACTATAAGTATTTAAATATATTAATTACTTGTTATACAAGCAATGGAGTTTTAACAAATTGATTCTTGCATTATGAACTGCAGAGTTTAAATATTTTAATTACCTGCTATATGAGACATATTAATTACCTGCTATACGAGACATATTAATAACCTGCTATATGAGACATATTAATAACCTGCTATTTGAACCATAAATCTTAAATAGACTGAATTGCTAACCACAGTGATTAAATGTATTAATGTAATGTCCATAAAAAATACATAAATAAAATTTAATTATTTAGATACTTTGTCATCTCCATAAAAAATAAATAGAAATTAATTACAATACCAAAAATAATTATATGAAAGTAATTATAATAATGATAATTATCATTAATTCCCTCTTTATAAACCAGTGAGAATCACCCCCCCACACAATCATGTGACATCCTTTCTATTGCACAGGCCATCAACAGGTGGGTCAACAAAAATTTCAGCTCCTTTTTCTTTTTCAAGTCACAGTGATAACCCTTTGAGCTCTGCGTTCTTGAACAATTTTAACCCTTTTGCCTGAGCTAAATTAAAAATCACTAATAATTGGTGTGTAATATTTCAAAGTAGATATAAAAATAGTTACAAGTGTTTATCCACTGTTCAACCAGTGGATGGGTATTAAGTCATTTTTCACTACCACTGTTCAAGCAGTGGTCGGGCATTACATCATTTTTCTCTGCCACCAGTAAAACGATAGTCAGGGCTCAAAACGTTAATACTCAACAAAAATTTGTGGTAAGAATACTACAGAGACTTATTTTATTTTCCAACTAAATTATTTAGACATTCATTACACACATATATGAAAAATATATGAGAAAGACTATACACTTTTACTCCTTTATCTAATCATTCTATTGGATTCTGATCTATATTTGATCTACATTTGACTCTAACAGACAATTATTTATGCATATTTATAATTCCTCTACAACAGCAATGTGGACATTAGGTTTCAAATATATTAATTCCTTCTCTGTGAACATTCAATTTTAAATACATTAAAATCTACAGTATATAGGCACTAGTGTTTAAATAGATTGATTTCTTACAATGTGAGTATTAGGATTTCAAAGCCTTGATTCCTACAAAGTGAGCCTCAGTGTTTATAATGAATCCTTCAATGTGAATACTCAAGTTTAAATATATTGATTTATTACCCTGTGAATGTTAATATTTAAATACATTGATTATATTCCCCTGTGAGCATTAGTATTTAAATATACTGATTTATCACTCTGTGAGCATTAGTATATAAATACAATGGTTTATTACTCTGTAAATGTTAGTATTTAAATACATTGGTTTATTACTCAGTGAGCATTAGTATTTAAATACATTGATTTATTACTCTCTGAGTGATAGTATTTAAATACATTGATTTATTACTCTGTGAGCATTAGTATTTAAATACATTGGTTCCAGCAGTGTGAATCATTTTGTTTATATTGATTCTTGCAATAGGAGCCCTGAAGTTTAAATACATAGATTTCTATAAAATGACCTGAGTTTTTATATTGATTCATTATTTAAAATACATTGATTTTTGTAGTGCATTATAAATATTTTGATGCCTTTGGATATGAAACACTTGTGTTTAAATAGAGTGATTTCTTACAATGTGAATATTATGATTTAAATGCAATGATTCAAACAAAGTGAGCCAATGTGTTTATATTGATTACTTGTGTTTGAATATATTGATTTGTTCCTCTGTGAGCATTATAGTTTAAATACTTTAGTTCTTATAGTTTGATTCCTGTAACTTATATTGATTTCTTGTTATTGGTCCTGATCAGTCCCTTTCCCATTAACATAAGGTTACCTCTCTGTGTCTTTTCTATAAATACTTTTATTGTAATTGTTCAGATGAGCTCCTTGATATGGTACCTGTCTTTTTGAATTTAAGCACAGTACTAGACTGGCATTGACATCTCATCAATTCATAGTTGAGCTGGCTCGATGTAGCCATAAGTTCTATGCTAACAGTTTTTTCCTCGCACTTCTCGCATGTGGAACTCCCAGCTCCATGCTTTCCATCCAACTTTAATCTGCAAAAATATAAATGCAATGTCACTTGCTATCTACTGTCCTCCTGATTAATCTTTCTGCTCATTGTTAAGGTTTCTGTTTCTAATTCTTCTACACCCTGTAACCTCTCATGTTCTAGTAGGTTTAATGACTTGCATGGGGTGATACCAATTAAAGAATGTGACCACAAGATTTTAAAGGCATTTATTTTCTGCTATGGCAGCACTAGATTTTGAATGTTGATTTTCTGCTATGTGAGGCCTAGATTTTGAACATATTGATTTTCTACTACATGAGCCCTAGATTTTGAACATGTTGATTTCCTGCTACATGAGCCCAAATTTGAACATGTTGATTTTCAGCTAAGTGAGCACTAGATTTTGAACATGTTGATTTTCTGCTATATTAGACCTAGATTTTAAAAATGTTGATTTCCTGCTATGTGAGCTCAAGAATTTGAACAGGTAGATTTTCTGCTATGTGAGCCCTAGATTTTTAAAATGTTGAATTTCTGCTATGTGAGAACAAGACTTTGAACGTGATTTTCTGCTATGTGAGTCCAAGAATTTGAACATGTTAATTTTCTGCTTTGTGAGCCATAGATTTTGAAAATGTTGAATTTCTACTAAGTCAGCCCAAGATTTTGGACATGTTGATTTTCTGCTATGAGACACCTACATTTGGAACATGTTGATTTTCTGCTACATGAGCTCAAGATTTTGAACATGTCAGTTTTCATGCTATGTGAACCATAGATTTTGAGCATGTTTATTTACTGCTATGTGAGCCCTAGATTTTGAACATGTTGATTTTCTGCTATGTGAGCACTAAATTTTGAATATGTTGATTTTCTGCTATGTGAGCTCAAGATTTTCAACATGATGATTTTTGCCATGTGATCCCAAGAATTTGAACATGCTAATTTTCTGCTATCGGAGCCCTAAATTTTGAAAATGTTGAATTTCTACTAAGTGAGCCCAAAATTTTGAACATGTTGGTTTTCTGCTATGTGAGCCCAATATTTTGAACATGATGATTTACTTCTACATGAGCTCGAGATTTTGAACATGTTAATTTTCTGCTATGTGAGCCCTACATTTTGAACATGTCGATTTTTTGCTATGTGAGCCCTACATTTTGAACATGTTGATTATCTGCTATGTGAGCCCAAGATTTTGAACATGTTGATTTTCTGTTCTGTGAGCCCTAGTTTTTGAACAGCTTGATTTTCTTCTATGTGAGCCCTAATTTTTGGACAGGTTCATTTTGTTTTACGTGAGTCCAAGATTTTGAACTTGTTGATTTTCTGCTATACGACCCCTAACTTTTGAACAGGTTGATTTTCTGCTATGTGTCCCTAGATTTTGAACATGTTGATTTTCTGTTACATAAAACCAAGAATTTTAATGTGTTGATTTTCTGCTATGTGAGCCCTAGATTTTGAACAGGTTGATTTACTGCTATGTGAGCCTTAGATGTGAAACATGTTGATTTTCTTCTATGAGAGCCCTAGATTTTGAACATGTTGTCTCTATGTGAGCACAAGATTTTGAACATTTTGATTTTCTTCTATGTGAGCACTAGATTTTGAACATGTTAATTTTCTACTATGTAACCCCTAGATTTTGAACGTTGATTTTCTGCTACATGAGTGCTAGATTTTCAACATGATTTTCTGCCATGTGAGCCCTAGATTTTGAAAATGATTATTTTTTGCTATGTGAGCTCAAGATTTTGAACAGGTTGATTTTCTGCTATGTGAGTCTGAGATTATGAACATGTTGATTTTTTTGTTACGTGAGCCCAAGTTTTTGAACAGGTTGATTTTCTGCTATGGGAACCATAGATTTTTGAACAGGTTGATTTTCTGCCATGTGTATCGAAAACATTACACATTTTGATTTCCTGATAATGCTGATAGTCTACAACCATTAAAAAGAATTTACAATTAATTATGGTATAGGGTAATCAATTCTATGATCTTGACTGAGGTTGAATTTTAAAAAATGCGTTGTTTCCATCTATATAACTGAGAAAGTGAATTACTCATAAACAAGCAGGAACATCAAGAATCCAGAAATTCTCTGAACTTCAGAAACATCGAAGCAGGTCTACAGAAATATAAATCAAAAACATATTTTTTCAGTTGCTGAGTTTTCTCCAGTTATCAATCAAATGCTGCCATCTTGAAGCACCTTATCATCAGTTGTTGGTTTGGCTGGTGGTAATGCATTGGCAATGCAAAAAAGAAAATGTGAAATAAAGAGAAAGTGAAGAATATAAGAGTCAAAAGAAAGGAAAGAGAAAAGAACAATCTGCAGAGGGTGAGAACAGATAAAAGGAAAGAAAACGAAAGAAAGAAAAAGAGTAAATTGAAATAGAAAATAAAAAACAAGAAAGGGAAAGAAATAAAGAGTAACTAATAAAGAAACAAAGAAAGAAATTTATTTCTGAAAGAAAATGAAAAATAAGAAAGAGAAAAAAGGAAAAGGAAATAAAAGAAAAAAGGAAAAGGTCAGAAAAAATAGGGAAAGAAAAAATAAGAGAAAATAAAAAGTCAAATAGTCTAAAAGGAACAAAGAGAAATGTGAGAAACAAAAGAGAGAGAAAAAAGAAAGAAAGAACGAGAAAAGATAAAAATGAAAATAGTAAAAGGAAAATAAAATGAAAAATATCAAAAAGGATAGAAAACGAAAAGAAAAATAGAAAAGCGAAGAATGATAAAAAGAACGAAATAGCAAGAAAGGAAATAGAGAATGTGAATAAAAGAAATAGAGGAAAGAGAAAAAAGGAAACTAAACAAATTATTGTGAGACCGGAAACTACCTACACAATAGACTCTTCCAGGCCTATATTAAGTAGGCGACATAGGAGAGTGACAGAGAGTCTATTACGACTACCAGTGTTGGACACTAACTTATAGTAAGCTATGCTTACACTATCTCTGTAACCTGTTGCTAATATATCTTTCTTACTTCTAATCCGTGTTCCGCGTTTTATTTCTGTGGGCCCAACTTTGGCACCCACATCAGTGGCGACGAGGATTGTAGAAACGCACTCACGGCGAAACCTAAATATCTTACCAATCCCACATCTGGGTCGACGAAGAATTTTAGAAACGCATTCACGTCGAAAAACCGCAATACCTTGCCAGTCCCACAACAGTGGCGACAGAGAAAGATTCGAGGATTTCGTTCTCACCATATCAATAGCGACAGTACTCGAAAAATACACAAACTCCACGCGTTCCCACAGCAGTGTTGAACGTGAAATTAAGCTGGTATTAATACATTAGCGATTTAAAAGCTAAACACCCAGGGTCTATATATCTTCCAATACCAAACAGCAGTGACGAGCAGTGATTCGACATCTACGAAATATTAAAGTCTGTCCAATACGAGAACGATTTCTACACACCCACACACACAGAAAAAACAGTTGTTCGTAAAAACTGACAACACAAGATCAAGTACTACCATTGCACTCAAGTTTTCGGAAAAAATTATCGAAAATTTTTTTATGTAACTGAGTTGAACTCGGGCATAAAATTATTCTCCCCTCAAATTCACTGAGGTGAGTTACCTTTTTTTTTTTTGTACCTTTCTAAAAAAAAAAAAAAATACATAAGTGTGGTGAAAAATTATTCAGTTACGTTAAAATTAACGGAACCGCGGAAAAAAAAAAGCTAAACACACATAATTAGTTTAGTTTAACTATTGTCTGTCCATTTTTTTTTCTGTAAAAGAAAAAAAAAGGAATAAATCAATCAAGACTTTTTTTGTGTACCTCCTCTTAGTACACGTGTTTCAAAGCAACAAAAAAGCGCTGTCATTTTTAAATATGGAAGATTTGCAAAACGTAGTTGCCCAAATCTTAAAACTAAATTTGGACCAGCAACAAAAATCAGAAGAAAAGCAACAACTATTTTTAGATTTACATAAACAGCAAATGGAATTCCAAAAAATTACGCTTCAGAATGTTGAACTACAACAGAAACAACTTAAAGAATTACTCGTAAAAATGCATTAAAAGGCTCAAACTCTGAAAAAGATACAATATTCTCCCAGAGTATAATCTACAATTCAATGGAAACCTTTGAATACGTACCAGAGGAAGACAAAACGTTCCAGGCTTTTTACAGGCGCTACGAAGATATTTTCAACGTAGACTGTGAACAATGGCCCAGTAAAAAAAAAGGTACGTCTACTATTGAGAAAACTGGGAACTACAGAACATAGTAGGTTCGTAGACTTCATACTACCCAAGAAAACGACTGACTTGGATTTTTCAGAGACGATTAAGCTCCTATCGGAATTATTCGGGCCTAACACAACCTTGTTCCACAAACGTTGGAAATGCCTGAACACAGTCAAAGACACCAGCAAGATTTTCTAACGTTTTCAGCATCGGTGAACAAACTATGTAATGATTTTAAACTAGCCGAACTGACTGTGGATGATTTTAAGTGCTTAATTTTCGCACAAGGTCTAGTAACTGCAGAAGACGTCGAAGTCAGACGACGGGTACTGACTAAGCTTGACAACGAACAAGGATTGACTCTCCAAAAACTAACAGAGGACTGTCAAAGAGTAATATCTGTAAAGCGTAACTCAAGCACTATCGAGGAATCAGGTGTGACTCAGATTAATAAAATCAGAAGTAAGTCTACCTCCTATTCCCCTCAAAAAGACAAATGACAAATCTCATGTCCTAAATTACGCAGTAACCAAAACTCAAATAAGTTAAAGAAACCGCCCGAACCATGTTACCATTGTGGTAAATGGCATTGGATGAAATTCTGTCCAGTTAAGAACAAAAAATATTGCAAAAATTGCAATAAAAGTGGACATACTTTAACTTCGTGCTGGTACGCCAAAAGAACGAGAAAACCCCAAAATAAAATTAGGCAAGCTCAATCTGACAATATTGTTGATAGGTATTTAAGAAAATATGTAACTGGATATTTTCAATAAGTCCATTAAATTCTAGCTTGACTCGGGTTCTGCTATTTCAACCATTAACTAGCGTACTTGGCGAAAATTGAACAAGCCGACCTTATTAAAAACGGATAAAACAGCAAAATCCGTAACTGGCGAAAATATTAACATTTTAGGCGAGGTAATACTTACAGTAACACTAAATGGAGTTACCAAAAAGCTCAAAGCCTATGTATTAAAAACTTCAGACAACTTATTTGGAACTGATTGGATAGAAAAATTCAATCTTTGGGATTGCCCAATGAGTACATTTTGTCGCAAGATACAAAGTACAACGTCCAATTTGGTAAATCTAAAAAAGAAACTCAAACAACAATTTCCCCAAGTTTTTTCTGGCGGCCTTGGGAAATGTACTAAAATGAAAGCTAAGTTCACGGTGAAGGACGGTGCACAACCGGTATTCAAAAAGAAACGGAATGTCCCTTTCGCTGCTCTAGAGCAAATCAATAAAGAGTTAGATAGACTCGAACAAGCAGGTATTCTGTCAAAAACAGATTTCAGCGAGTGGGCAGCACCTACGGTCTAAGTAAAAAAGGAGTCCAATCAAATACGAGTATGCGCAGATTTTTCCACAGGGTTAAACGATGCCTTGCAAGATCACCACTATCCTCTCCCAAGCCCTGAAGAAATTTTCAATAAACTCAATGGTGGAAAATTTTTTTCTAAAATCGACCTCTCGGACGCATACCTTCAGATAGAGGTGGAAGAACAAAGTTCCAAATTGCTCTGCATAAACACCCATAGAGGGTTGTACAAATACAACAGGTTGGCTTTTGGAGTAATAAAGGTTGCGCCTGCAATTTTCCAGCAGGTCATGGACGCCATGCTGGGCGATCTTGACTACGCAACAGCCTATTTGGATGATATACTAGTTACTAGTAAACTACGGCAGAGCACCGGAACCATATAATAAACGTATTCGAAAAGATACAAGAATACGGATTTAAGGTTAAGGAGGCAAAGTGTGACTTTTTCTTACCAGAGATTAAATACTTAGGTCACATTATAAATAAAGATGGTCGTCGGCCGGATCCAGAAAGAGCCAACGCGATCAGAAACGTGCCGGCCCCAGATAACGTTCAAGCGTTACAAAGCTTCCTCGGCCTAGCTAATTTTTACCAAGGGTTCATTAAGAACATACAAAATTTGAGAGGGCCTCTAAACCAACTTTTAAAAAAGGACAAACCATGGTCATGGACCCCGGAATGCCAAGACGCATTGAGAAGATCAAGAAAACTCTTACTTCAGACATCTCCCTCACACATTTCGACCCTAGTCTCGACATCATAGTCGCAAGTGATGCAAGCTCGTACGGCATAGGCGCTTGCATATTACATAAACTGCCAGATGGTTCGCGAAAAGCTGTGGCTCACGCATCAAGATCTCTACTTCCAGCTGAGAAACAATAAATCCCAAGAGGAAAAAGTATTAACACTTTTATTTTTTTCTCTCCTTTTCAAAATAGAAAACTCTTTGGAAGGGGGTATTTTGAGACCGGAAACTACCTACACAATAGACTCTTCCAGGCCTATATTAAGTAGGCGACATAGCACTCTAGAAGAGTGACAGAGAGTCTAGTACGACTACTAGTGTTGGACACTAACTTATAGTAATCTCTGCTTTACACTATCTCTGTAACCTGTTGTTAATATATCTTTCTTACTTCTAATCCGTGTTCCGTGTTTTACTTCTGTGAGCCTAACTTTGGCACCCACATCACAAATAAAGACTAAGTAAAAAAAGATAAAATGAAAGAAACAAAAAGAGAAAAAAAAGGAAACAAAAAAGAAATAACAAAGGGAAAAGAAAATAAATATTGGATGTTTGTAAACATTCACATAACTTTTTTTTAAATTGGAGACAGAAAAAACAAGAGAAAACCTTTCTTTAATAAAATAAAATATTGAAAATTTTTTGCACACACTTAAATAAAATGGCAAAAAAAAAGATAAAGAAATAAAAAAAACAAAGACATGAAGGAAAAGAAAGAAAAAAAAGAGAAAGACATGAAGAAAAAGAAAGAAAAAAAAGAGAAAGACATGAAGAAAAAGAAAGAAAAAAAAGAAAGACATGAAGGAAAAGAAATAAAAAAAAGATAGACATGAAGGAAAAGAAAGAAAAAAAAGAGAAAGACATGAAGGAAAAGAAAGAAAAAAAAGAGAAAGACATGAAGGAAAAGAAAGAAAGAAAAAAAGACATGAAGGAAAAGAAAGAAAAAAAGAGAAAGACATGAAGGAAAAGAAAGAAAAAAAAGAGAAAGACATGAAGGAAAAGAAAGAAAGAAAAAAAGACATGAAGGAAAAGAAAGAAAAAAAAGAGAAAGACATGAAGGAAAAGAAAGAAAAAAAAAAGAAAGACATGAAGGAAAAGAAAGAAAAAAAGAAAGACATGAAGGAAAAGAAAGAAAAAAAAGAGAAAGACATGAAGGAAAAGAAAGAAAAAAAAGAGAAAGACATGAAGGAAAAGAAAGAAAAAAAAGAGAAAGACATGAAGGAAAAGAAAGAAAAAAAAGAGAAAGACATGAAGGAAAAGAAAGAAAAAAAAGAGAAAGTAAAGTGTGAAAAAGTAAAAAGAAGAAAGTAAAAACCTAAAAACAAGCAAGAAATCAGTGTCGATAAAAGGTAGATATATGAAAGAATGAATGAATGAATATAGATAATAAAGGAAGAAAGGAAAGCGAAAATAAAGAAAATCTAAAAATAAAAGCAAAGAAAAAAAGAGATATGAGGTGTGTGTAAAAACTGAGACTGAATATTCAGTAATTTAGTTTTTAATTAAAAAATTCTTGAAACTTTTGCACACACCTAATTAAAAAGGCAAGCAAATAGAAAAAGAAAGATAAAATAAGTGAAAAAGAAATAGTAAGAAAGAATAAAAGGAATGAAGGAGAAATTGATAATGAAGAAACTAATACAAAGAATGGAAAAGAGAAAAAAAGAAATAAAAATTGAAAAAAAAAACAATGACTGAGTAACTCGTTTCAAAATGGCTGAATAGTAAAGCAACAGATTATGAAAATTTGATTTTAGATTTATAATGATTTTGTCTTATTTTAACTGATAAAAAAGCTACAAGTTGTGAAATGAAGAATTCTCGAAGCGTTTTATGTTTCTTTCCAATTTTCTTTATTTCCAATTTGTGTTTTGTCAAAATTTAAAAAGAAAAATTAAAAAAACAATTAACACTGTTAATCTTCAAAAGTTTTTTTCACTGAAATTTGATGTACAGGAGATTAAAATATTTTCTGAGATTTTAAAAAATCTGTGAAATGTTAAATTTATACTTCAGTAAATTGACATGATTAATCAGTTTGGTGACCAACAGCAGAAAGTTTGCAAGACCAGAAAGTACATCCATTGAAGAATTTAGTAATTTTTCTCCCTTTTAGATTCTTTTTTTCCAGCAAAAGAACTTTGATGGAGAAACGACAAGAAGCAACACTTTATCAAAATGCCTGAAGAAAGGGAACAGGATAATTATTTCCAAAGTCATAAAGATAATTAGAAAAATAAATAATTAGATAAATTAAAAGAAAATATGAAGTTATGAACTGGATGTTTATTTGAAATGTCCACTGTTCAAATTATATAATTAATATTCACTTCTGGATTAAGTGCATTGACAGGAAATGAGATTAAGTTAAAAATTATTTGGTGATTAAAATAAGAACTTTTCATCATTATTGAATTTATTTCAATTATTTAAATTTGAAATAATGTCCACATTACTTACATTATTTACATTATTTGGACTGTTATCTTCATCTTCATTGCCATATTCACAACGTTTCAGACTCTATATCTGAGATGAGGTATTATGATTACATGCATTATTTACATTATTTGGACTGTTATCCTCATCTTCATTGCCATATTCACAACGTTTCAGACTCTATATCTGAGATGAGGTATTATGATTACATGCATTATTTACATTATTTGGACTGTTATCCTCATCTTCATTGCCATATTCACAACGTTTCAGACTCTATATCTGAAATGAGGTATTATGATTACGTGCATTATTTACATTATTTGGACTGTTATCCTCATCTTCATTGCCATATTCACAACGTTTCGGACTCTATATATGAGATGAGGTATTATGATTACGTGCATTATTTACATTATTTGGACTGTTATCCTCATCTTCACTGCCATATTCACAACGTTTCAGACTCTATATCTGAGATGAGGTATTATGATTACGTGCATTATTTACATTATTTGGACTGTTATCCTCATCTTCACTGTCATATTCACAACGTTTCAGACTCTATATCTGAGATGAGGTATTATGATTATGTGCATTATTTACATTATTTAGACTGTTATCCTCACCTTCATTGCCATATTCACAGCGTTTCAGACTCTATATCTGAGATGAGTTATTATGATTACGTGCATTATTTACATTATTTGGACTGTTATCTTCATCTTCATTGCCATATTCACAATGTTTTTTCATTCACAGCAGAAGATTGTTCTAGTTCCAAAGAGTTTTGTTTGAAATTCCAATCACTTGAAGGAGGTTGTAGTGTACAATAGCCAAAACATTGTGAATATGGTAATGAAGATGAGGATAACAATCCGAACAATGTAAATAATACAAGTAATCATAATACCTCATCTCAGAGATATAGGCAGATATTGAAGAAAAATTCTATTTACATTATTTGGACTATTGTTCTCATCTTTGTCACCATATTTATTACAATGTTTCGGCTGTTGTATGCTCTGGCCTTCTTCAGGTGTTTGTAATGTTGACCTAAACCCTTTATTTTGCTCACTGGATTAGACTGTTCTAGTTCTACGTGCCATGTTTAATGGATGTCAGTTGTCAGATATCTCCTGTTAATTCCCCTCTCCAACTTCTCCACTGCCTTAAAATTGCAATATGAGCCCTGGTAAAAATGGTTACTGAAGACATTAGGTTTATAATACCCAGAAATTCATACACAGATGTGTCCTCAAGAACACATGGCACAGTGGATAAAGTCGTTGGTTAGATCCAATAACAGGACAGAAAGAGAGAGAGAGAGAGAGAGAGAGATGTGTTATGCCAGACAGGTCTATTTTTCTCTAATAAGATTTCTCAAATATTCATACAGGTAGGTGGAAATAAATAAATATACAGTTTAATAAATAAACAGAGAATCTACTCAAACATGGTTATTCACTAAAAATAACTTTTAAAGTGATAAAATTGATTGAATGAATAAATAAAAATTCATTACTTTAGAAATTGCTTTGTTCATGTTTGGATATGAAACTGAGAATATATGAAAATTTCAGGAGTCTTTGATTAGAAGGATTTTTCCATGGGGGTGACAGGTTATTCTATTACATCATAGGGTTGGATTTAAAATTAATTAACTGCTTAAAATACATGCATGTATGTGAATTGCACTATTAATCTAAATGAGGATGGCCTCATTGCCTGGAAAATTAGCATTTTAAATTGTGGCTTTCACTTTTGGAACATCATGTAAAATGAACAAAATTTGTGAAAAAAATTATCTTGTTCCAAGAATTTTGTGAATTATTGATCTTTTTCCCTTTTATTAATATTATTACGAGCAATATAAAAAGTCTTTGAAAAAGAAATTGATATTAAGGTAAAGTAATCTTTGTATATATATATATATATATATATATATATATATACACAATTAAATTGGGGGGGGTGGCCCTAAAAGAGAACAGTATAATAATAAATAATATTATAGTAATAATTTAAAGTATTTATTTTTATTAAAGTTTTTATGAAAGATATATATCCAAGAACAGATAGTAAATAGTAAAATGTTACTAAAGAGTTATAATAGACAGGAAGTAGTGAAGAGCCATTGTCACCAACAATTTGGATTCAAAAACAGCACTGAAGAATTATCTAACAAACTAAAAAAAATCATCAAAAATGGATGAAAACCATGAAAACGTATAAACAACATTCGATCACATGCACACATACACACACACATTGACAATTATAGATATAGATATTCCTAACCTGTTTCTGTCAATCCATTCTAGAGGATTTCCCATGTGTAGAATTTGTATAGACAGAGCTGAGGATTTGTGTCTACCAAAACCATGTGAAGACACAACCGGAAAAAAAACGAATTCTCTTCCAGAAGGTGACAGATTTTGAAAAACTTCCTGTTGCAGTAAGGGATCATTTCTTTCCCAGGAAAATTGTCTTTTCTCTTCCAGTGTCATTCAAATAAGCCAGTTGCTAACTGCAGCAGTATACATTCACATCTTCCAACAATTTTCATAAAGAATTCCTTTTAAATTCCAACCAACTAGTTAATATTTGCATTGAGATATTGAAAGATTTAATTATTTTTGAAAGCTATAATTATTTTTGTTTTTCATTTCATTTCTTTCCAAATCCATTTTTTATAGCCATTGACAATTTTTTCTGAAAATGGTATTTCTCTTTCTTAAGCTACAAAACAAAAACAAGCGTTTAAATACTGGCTGATGACCTTTTGTCAAGTGAGTAGCTATCATCAAATGCAAAATAAATAATAGGACTGTCTAACAAACGGAATTTTGCAATAAGCAATAACAAAGAAAAGAAAAGGGCAAAAAATAATATAAATCAAGCAAACAATAGATTCAAGGCAAATTAATAGTAATAAGGCAAAACAATAGTAATATAGCAAAATTCACAAACTAATAATTGGTGTTGACACACAAAAGCAAGTTTGGACAAGCAAACATAGTGTTTTGAGTTCAAGACAAGACAGACAGGGAGTGAGTCATATGAAACTGAGAACCGGCCTATTTAATTGGCGAGGAAAAAATCCCAGCATGAATTTGTGTACTTCTTCCGATAAAATCGGGGGGGGGGGATTATTTTGCAGGCATTGAAATCAATACCTTGAAGTTTATGCAGAACCCATTTTTCTAGTTTCCCCGACGTACTTTTGCTGATTTGTAAATGATGTAAAATAGTTGCCTGACTACGTAAACATTAAACTTTCTAATGTTGTGCAAATCAAAAACTTGTTCATCAACTTAATAATAACAGTATATTAATGAAACAGTATTACTTTATTCAATGTCTGGTTTCTTTCAGAGAGATTTTGGAGACACTGGGCTCAAATAAATACAGATGAATTCTTTTTACAATTTCATTAGTGACAAATTAATAATCAATAGAAACATTTGAGCGGAAATTAACATTGCTTTGAATGAAATCCATTTTATCCATCTTTTCATTTCAAAGACTAGACAAATATTAACAGTTCTTCTGTAACTTTAAAAAAAAAAAACCCAAAAAATGATAGAAACAATTGATTAGATTTAATTGTATTGGTTCAATTGATACTTATTTCTGACAAGAGAGAAATTGATAGTATAGGTCTTTAAATACCGTACATAACTAAATTTTTTATATTTGGTAGTTGTCTTGTCACACACACACACACACACACACACAAAAAAAAAAAAAATGGTTTCCAATTGATTCAACATAAAATCTTTCTAATCTGTCTGCACTTTTTTTTTATCTTTCATTGTAAACAAAGAATTATGAGGAATTATGACTTTTCTTGACTTATGGTTTGAAAGAGAATAAAAAATACAATCAAATTAATTCCCAATATTTTGCATTTGTGTACAAAACACAAAAATTCAAAGTAATGGTGAATAGAAAAAGCAACACCAATGCCAGCGTCACCATGGACAGCAAACCACTGGAGCAAGTGTCCAGTTTCAAATACTTGGGAGTAACGCTGTTAAAAGATGGCAACTGCAACTCAGAAATCCAGACATGGATCACCATAGGCAAAACAGTGATGGCCAGACTAGAAATGATATGGAGGAGCGACATCAGCTTCTGGACTAAGTTCAAGCTCTACAGATTGCTGGTCATATCCATCTTCCTCTACGGGTGTGAGATTTTGACACTCCTGGTTGAGGCAGGAAAAAGGATCCAGGCATTCAAGGACAAATACTTGAGAAAACTCCTCCACATCTTCTACTGGCAAGCTCAGTACCAATGGCGATGTATGGAGCCATGTTAAAAGTCTTGAGGCCTGACAGGAATCTCTTATTGCCTCTGTTAAGCCTTACAAGATGTTATGGTTTTGTCATGTCAAAAGGCATAATAGCCTCTGCAAGACCATCAGGCAAGGTACAGTTTAAGGCAGATGCAAGGTAAGACATCAACGCAAGAGCTGGCCAGACAACATAAATGAGTGGATAGACATGACAATGACAGAATTCTTGAGAGTCACCATCAACAGATCATCCTGGAGGAAGTTATCTGTATCTTTTACCCTTATGACCCCCACAATGAATGAAGTAGTCAAGAAACTAATGATGATGATAACACACACATATACAAACATTCACAAAGGTGGATCAATAAGTCTGTAGTCTGATGTCATTATTAGCTGAATTTTGATTTGATATTTTCACTGTATAATGTCCTGTAGAGTAATTGTTCATGGTTAAGTGTAATTGGCAAAATGCTCAACAAATAGAATTGACAAAGATCTCAATAAACAATAAGAAAAGGAATAAAAACAACTGAACACAATAATACTATGCAAGTCAAAAGTAGACAAAGAAATAGTAATAAGGCAAAATGTTCACAAAGAAAGAAACATGCAAAAGGGATACAGTCAAGTGATTATAACATTCTGCCTTCAAGACAAGAAAGAATAAAAAATGGCAGTGATTCATTTTTATTGGTTAGGAAGAAATTCCAGCATGCATCTGTAGGATTTGTCTATAAATTTGGAGATGAGGATGCTTTTGCATTCATTCCAACCAGGATTGGCTGTTGGCTGTGGCAAAAATGGTGGTGTGAATGATTCAAATGGAGGGTGTCTTATGAGATGAACACTATTCTCATCAGGATCTGATTGGATTCTTTGGGTATCAGCTCAGGATGAAGATTAAAACTGATAGAAATGTATAGTATATGCTTTCAGCAGATTTCAGCAAAAAGTGGGTGTGAGATGCAAGCTTGATTTTCCTGAATTGGGCCAATCATAATTTCCCTCATTAGTCACCTTAAATCCCGACAGGCAGATTCCTGGTGGGCACTGCCCCTGGTTAATCTACTCTCCTTTTGTTCTTCCCAATTTCTGGTCCCAGATTCTTCTTTCGTTATCGTTCATGTTGAGATTCTCAATTTCACCAGTTTCTATCCTCGCTTCTTATCTTGATTGCACCAGCCTTATATATTTAGAAGTGGGTCAATGACACGTCATCACTGGGTGGAGGACTTCTCAGACTGAAGTCAACAGCCAGGGATATATCAATAGTTACATGTCCATGACACAGGCAAGCATTCAAGTTGGAGAGGGATAGTCTCCACCATGTTTATGTATCCAGGTATCTCTGGCTTTCAATGCAAATATGGGAAGAGAACTGGTCAGGTGCTCATCTGAGCAGCAGCACTACAACCACAATTGGACCTGAGACTGACACTATCAAATATTAACATATGCTAGCCAATATCTGATCTCTAAGAGTATATTCAAATTCTCAGAAACTACAAAGGGTTATTACACTTATTAGAATAAAAAGAGAAATTGGTTAGCCAATTTCAAATTCCAGCTCAGTATATTCCATTCATTTTTGCAGAAATACCCTTGGGAAAGCCATCTCTTCTCCCCGACCATCTATGGGTTAGATAGTAGGGTAGGCTGGCCTCTCTATCTTTGGCTGGTAGCAAATCTAGGAAAAGAGAAACTCTGAATTTAAAACCATGAAAACAATGGGAAGCCAGTTTACTATATATACATATACCAAGAAGTTTTTCATTATTTACATTATTCGGACTGTTATCCTCATCTTCATTGTCATATTAACAACATTTCGGCCAAAGAGCCACAGCAGTAATGAACCAAAATTTGGATAGTTAAGTTAAAGGGAAATAACTGAGACATCTGGTAAAGGCATGGCATGGGGAACTAGAACAGGCTTACGCCAGTGGACAAAATAAAAGGTCTGGTACAAAATTCCAATCACCTGAAGAGGGCCAGAGTGTACATGACTGAAACATTGTGAATATGGCAATGAAGATAAGGATAACAGACCGAATAATGTAAATAATGCAAGTAATACCTCATCTCAGAGATACAAACAGATACAAGAATTTTTTTGTTTGTAAAGAATGAAGAAATTTTTGTGAAGAAAAAATTGTTAAAATCAATATAAATTAAGATTTGGTAAAATGAACCAATTGGACAAATTCAGATTTTAATAGACACATTATCAGAATATACTCTATTAATTAATCTGTTTCAAAGAAAATGAAAACCTCTTTTTATAGAAAATTATTAATAAGACACAATATCCCCACTGAGTGGATAACAACTTCAAATTAAAGTAATTAACTCATAATTTACAAAGAAAGATAAACATTACACAGCATTTAATAACTTATATCAAATTATTAATCTACAAAGTTTCATTTTTGAAGCATGTCTAGTTGTTAATTGACTAGAAATGTTCTACTTGTCAAAAAACTCTCTTTTGAATAAAGCTGAGTATTTTACTTTTAAATATTCACATGTATTCTTGTTTGCTACTACGTCCACATGCCATGCCTAAATAAAAATCAACGTATTAAGTAGCCAGTTCAAGTAACAATCCAAGTCAAAGTAGTAACAGGAGTCATTAAGAACTTTGTTTTTTAATCTATTTTCTGTCATATGAAAACTCTGTTCATACAAAGAAACTGAATTGAAAAAAAATAAATTTCTGTAAAACATTTTAACAATTTCTGAAATATACAAATTTTGGATTACACTTTATCTGCTTTTTTCCTTTCCTTTAGTTAATGGATGAAAGTTTTACAAAGACAAAAAAAAGACATGGGACTATATAGAGATGACGGACTTATCCTGATAAGAGAACCCAGTGGCCCCAAATAAGACAGATTTAGGGAAAAAATGGTAAACACCCTAAAAACAATTGGATTTAAAATAGAAATAAATACAAGTACAAGAACAGTAAATTTCTTAGACATCACTCTCAATTTGAACAAAAACACATACAAACTGTACAAAAATATAATGACACCAAAACTTATGTACACACATTCTCCAACCATCCATCAAGCAAATACCTATATCAATCAGCTACAGGCTATCTGAAAACTCATTAAACACAGACATTTTCAATAACAAGAAAACACTAAAGGATGAAGCACTAAAAAAAAGGTGGATACACTCAGCAACTACAATACACACCTCCACAACCAAAATACAGAAAAAGAAACATTATCTAGTTTAACTCACCATACAACAAAGCCGTCAAAACAAACATAGGAAGGACATTCCTAAACTTAATAAAAAAGAACTTCTCTGCAACAAACCGATTAGCAAAAATCTTCAACAAAAATGATGTTAAAATCAGTTACAGGTGCACAAAAAATATAACACAAATAATAAAAAGCCACAACCTGCAATAACACAACCAAGGAACCTGAATGCAACTGCAGAAATAAAACATGTCCACTCCAAGGAAACTGCCAGCAAATGAATATAATATATAGAGCCATGGTAAGTGCTAACAACAGCACAGTGTACTACATCAGGGTCACTGACAGACCATTCAAGAAAAGAAAAAACAACCACAACCTTTCATTCTCTGACAGAAAATACTCAAACAACACTACACTATTCCCTATATATATGGCATCTAAAAGGCAGAAATATTACACCAAGAATAAGCTAGAAAATATTGAAAAACACACCTGCCTACAACAACATTACAAAGAAATGCCTACACAAAAAGGTAGCAATAATTTCTTATACCCAACAAATGAAATTACTAAACATAATATCAGAAATAATTTCTAAATGCCGACCTGAAAACAAATACCTGTTTTCACAATTTATGCCAAATGGATAAAAAAAATACCAACCATTACTATCGCATCACAATTACCATTGCCGCATTAGTTCACAATTACTACCACACCACAACTAACATTACCATATCAGTCCACAATTATACTTACTTCCTCCCAGAAAAATTAATACCACAGCATAAATACTAATAAGCATTATAAATTGTAGTTTCTATCATTTACATATGCGCAATCACCAAAAACAAGCAAATAACCAACTTTAAAATAATAACAAAACAGCATTTAAAAAAAAAAATTAAGAATAATAGCAATTTTTCCTACCCCAGTTTTACACAGACCCCATCATAAAAAAAGAAAGAAAACAGATGGATAGAAGATGTGTGAATGTGTGTGCATATGTATATACTTGTGTGTGAGTAAACATTATTCGTCAAACAAAATAGACGAACGGTCTGCGCATTGACACCACAACTCACGAAAGATGTTCATTACACAATCCAACATTGAATACAGTGACCAATTGTGTATGTATGTATGCAACAACACATGGATGCACATATATGCCCAGTCCCACACTGTTCATATATGTTTATGTTTGTGTGAGCTCCAGTGAGTGAGTATGTGTGTATGTATGTATGTCTGCATACATCAAAGAGTGAACATGCATGTATGTATGTTTGCATACGTATGAGTGGAGTTCTGGTGACAATTTTTCCTCCCACTACCATAAAAAAACACCAATATACACAACTGTATATAAATCCAAAATTTAAAAATTGATCAGTTTGTCTGATGATCGCAAATAGCGTGAAACCCAGGCTCACAAATTCATACCAATCCAACTAAATATGTTAGCTCTATCACTGACATTGAGTGCTTTCCAATAAGTACCACACATATAGTATAAATAATATATATAAAAATTTGCATATATATATATATATATATATATATATATATATATATATATACACAAATTTTATATATATATTTATATATATATATTAGAGTGTGCAGTTTATATGTCATAAAGAATTTATACAAAGAATTAAATAGCAATGTTAATGTGATTAATGGCAAAATCACTTTGCTAACAAAACTTAATAAGACATTAACTTACTATCAATTGCTTGAATAATAAGATCCTTATATTCGTGTTGTTTTCAGAGGGAAAACACATGCCAAGTGCTTTGAACAATTTTAAATTAACATATCTAGGGCTTGTACTAAGTTTATTTCACTTTAACAGATAAATACATATAACAAGAAAATTTTGTGGTTTTATACCATTTCAAAATTCAAACAAAATTCTCATTTGATCGATTTGAACAAGAACTTATGTGTCATGGCATTGCATACTCCAAAACATATATTCAACTGCCAATAAATAGCATAATTTAAAAACATCTTTCAGTCTACACATATTTCGTATTAGTGTTTGTCTGTGTATGGGAAAACTGCAATCTTATTCAAAGAATTGATAGTAAGTTAGTCCCATTAAGTCTTGTTTAATCTTGTTAATATTTCTATTTAATTCTTTGTATAAATTGTTTCTTTATGATATATATATATATATATATATATAGCTCTATAATTTCCATACTTTTCCGAAATCTCTCTTTTTTTCTATAGTATTTTCCTAATATAATACATATTTATATGTTTCTGTAATATTCCTACATATATTATGAAATGTACAAAGTCCGACAATTATTTTAAGACATTTTTATGTTTATACATTCTTTTTATAGATACAAATATTTAAGTAAATGCTCTGTTTTATAATAAACAGTATTAAACAACATTTACCGGGCTGAATGTCTGAGAAAATGTTTATTATAAACAGAGCATTTACTTAAATATTTCTATCTATAAAAAAGAATGTATAAACATAAAAATGTCTTAAAATATATATATATGTACTGGTTGATTACTTGTTTATGAGCACACTTGCAGAGCCAACCTTAGTTACAGCTTCTGAGAGAGAGCACATAATCTTGCTTGATCAACATTTTGGACAAGGCCAGTACATATGTTTAAAATCACCTCTCTGACAATTCAACACTTTAACCCAACTCTCATGTTCAGAACATGAATGTTCTAACCACTCTGCTATGATTGAAGGATTCATTTGTTTTTTACGGCTTATCAACCTTTTGCAGCTTATTTAAAATCCCAAAATATTTTTAGATTGTAAGAATATTTCTGGAGGTAGTGATGATTTACTGCTACTACTAATTAATCCATAGGTTGGGGTGGTGGTGAAGAAGTGGATTCTTACTTTTCCCAAGGGTTATTTTGCATGTAAGTGGTCACCCATCCAGACCACGCCTATACTTCCCTTTGTGATCCAGAACAAGCTTTTTCAAAGGACTCTACTTCTATGATTATCTAAACTCACTGACCAAATTTTATCTTTGCTAATTCATACATGGGCTGGAGATAGGAAAACTATACCATATAGAATTATATATATATATATACTGTGATGTTAACAAACACTCGTTGCCCCTTTTGTAATGCCAACAAATACTTGTTGTCACTTTTGTAAATACTCATTGTAGTAGAGACTTTGCAAACACCGATACAACTATTGTAATGCCATTGAACAATACTTTTGAAAATGAATGCAATGAAAAATACTTTTACAAACTTTGGAGGTGTGTTCCTCATACCAAAACAAGAACAACAGTCCATATAAACGTGACAGTGTACTTCTGCACATTTGTTGGTCACTGCACGTGCGATAGCACCCAAGGTCATCAGTGTCTACATATGCACCCAACTTGCTATGTTGTCAGATTTGTCTCCTTAGCCATGATCGTATTCAACAAAAAATAACAACAAATACTTTTCAAGACACTGGAAATAGTAAACAATACAAATTTCACTAACCTGCCAAACTTTCCCTTCTGCTTCAATGGTTAACTGCATAACTGTTCACTGGTCTCTTCTTTATTGGCTTTTTCACATGTATGCACCGGTCGGATCATTGACGGGTGAATCAAATACTCTCACCCGTTGCTGAATGGTTTTGCAAGCACCCATGGCATATTGATTAAGCATCTCTGCATTATTAATGTCTACTGCATAAACCAACTGATTTAAGTGGCCTCCCACTGACAAAAATCGAAAGGATTAAGATTGGTGGGGAACCTGCAGACTGTAGAACTGGTCTACTATCCATCTTTCATAGTAGATGTCAGCCAGTGCAACACAGTGTGACTAAAAATGTGGTGGAGCCCCATCTTGCATGAACCACATAGAAGGGGCTACATCCTCTAGTAGGTTTGAAAGTGTATTTGAAATAAAGTCACTGTAAGGCATGCTGAGAGAACATATGGA